>CM057457.1:247995000-248620000 GCA_016271365.2 Neoceratodus forsteri
ATCAGGTCCTATTGCCTTGTCCACCCTGAGCTTAGCGAGCTCTTGTAGGACCCTTTCTTTTGTGAAGGGACTTGTGCACACCTCCCTCCCTCCCCCGTGTCCATGGTGCTTATCTGTGGGCCCTACCCTACCTTCTCCTCAGTAAATACTGAGCAGAAGTATCTGTTTAGGACAGATGCTTTCCCTTGGTCCTCCTCCACACACTCCCCCTTATCCCCTTTGATCTTAGCAATACCCCTCTTCGGACTTTCTCCTTTCACTAATTATCTATAGAAAGTCTTGTCCCCTTCTTTTACTGTTCGTGATAGTGTTCCCTCAGTTTGGGCCTTTGTCTGCCTTACTGCCTTCCCTGCTTCCCTTAGGGAAGTCTGGTATGCCTCCCTATCTTTGTCCTGCTGCATTCCCTTATATTTCCTGAAGGCCAGCCTTTTGGCTCTGACCTTTTCTGCTGCTGTCTTTGAGAACCAAAGTGGTTTCCTCCTTCTTTTGCTCTTGCTTTTCTCCCTAACACAATGGGATGTTGCTTCAAGTATTGCATCCTTAATGCTTGCCCACTTTGCCTATACCCTCTCACCTGTATTTCTTCTTGCCAGGGCTAGCTTAACTCTGTTGACAATCTTATCAAAGTCAGCTCCCCTGAAGTCCCATATTTTTGCCTTGGAAAGGGATGATTTAGTTCTAGTGGCCAAATTGAACCACACCATGTGATGGTCACTGGCTCCCAGGTGACCTTCAACCTGGAGATCTGTGATCCTTTGCCTGTTACTCAGTACTAGATCCAGGATAACCCTGTGTCTTGTGGGTTGTTGTACCAGTTGTTTGAGGCCCTTCCCCTGCGGGGAATCCACTATGTGTCTAGTTCTGGCAGATGTTCCTGCTGGTATTGACCAATCTGTATCTGGCACTTTAAATTGATCAGGAGGGCTTTACTTGCCTGGCCTATAGAAAGGGGAGCATTCTTTCTATGGGCTAAGAGTGAGGGTATTTTGGTTTAGGCCTAATACCGGTTGGCGGGGCGGGGCAGTCCCTTTACATAAATGAAGTTCAATGATGTTAGGGTTGTCACAGTATTTTGGCATGCTGTTCCTGGCTGCTGCCTTTTTCTCCTACCAGTTATTCATTTGTGTCTTTATTTTTGTTATTCGTGGTGATCAAGACATTCATTTTCCAGACCAAGCTTAAATTCCATTACAGTGTATAACCAGTTGTAATATGCCTCTTTAAACTGTTGGATGCTTTTTTGGTTCCTGGATGACTTTGTCTTCTAATTTCTTTTCAGTATGTATTGAATTTTGCAATAAAGTATTACAAAAAAAAAGATGAGATTGTCAGCATAACCAAGTATTTCTTTGGTGGCATTTTAAAA
Organism: Neoceratodus forsteri; assembly: GCA_016271365.2. Taxonomy (NCBI): domain Eukaryota; kingdom Metazoa; phylum Chordata; order Ceratodontiformes; family Ceratodontidae; genus Neoceratodus; species Neoceratodus forsteri. The sequence continues at coordinate 247,996,367 of CM057457.1, forward strand.
CTTCAGTGGATCAAAGTTGATGTTATTAATTCTTTCAAGACAAGATTTATGTTTAGTTTATTTTTTTATTGAAGGAATCAGAATTACAACCTTTGAGTCAAGGATTCAGTTGAAAAGGCTCCACGTCAGATAGACATACATTACAAGAAATCACAAGATATACCGTAATAAATATACAGAGAACACACCAGAATACATACATTACAAGTTTAGAAACAGTATATACAATAAGAGGCATATAGTGAAGACAAGTTACAGTTCAAGGGTGGAATGGACCAATCTGTGTCAAATTGTTACAAGTCCAGCATATACAATAACAATATACTGATATATTGTATCGATATTAAAGAGGAATGGGGAAGTATACAGCCCTATTTTAACTCCTCTGTGGTTTCAACCCCCCCCACCCCACCATTTATAATCTGTTTCTGCTCTTGGCCACTGCAGGATTGACTCCCCTCGGGTCCTGCTGCCCCCCACATTCTCTGGTGATGAGGTGGCTGGGGGATGCAGTGGGTGGACTCATTAATGTTTCCTCCATTTTATTTCTTCTATACCAACCACGGCATACCTGGGCAAGCACATGTGTGGAGGCGCACATGTCCCAAGATCATGACTTCCTCTCCCCATGACTTTCTTCTGTTGCTCTGCTTTCTATGCACTACCCTAGGCCTCTACCTGGTGGCAGCCAGGAGCTGAGATGGCCAGCCACCCCAATCCAAGACGGGAGAGGTGCCAGGAGACTGATCAGTCCTCTGTCAGCCCTCCCCTAGCAAACCGGGCTAGTTCACGAACACAGTTTGCTGACATTGCAGGAGGTAAGGCACTCAGAGCCTTAGCCCCCCACACCACTGAGCCATGCTCAGTTTCAGATATTTTTGATAGCTCATCACTTACCCCATGCCTCACTTATGACTGTCTATCTTTCTATCTATTTGTCTGTCTGTCTATCGATCTGTCTGTGACAAGGTTGAATAGGACCCTGTCCCAGTTGTTATGAAGAGTTGAAATGCAGGGATCTGTTCTATTCCTTTTCTGTCTCTTCTTTGTCTGGTTGCACAACCAAGTTTTCCCATGAGAGCTAGGATTTGATCACCCCGACAGTCTCGCAATTATTTGCCTCTCGCTATCTGTGTCTTCCCTTGTTTTTTGTCTTTTCCTCCCTTGCATATTTGCTGATAAAAAAAGTATGCAAACCATTATGTGGAAATGTAACTGATATTGTGATCCCTTTTGTTTAGAAATTATATAGCGTTCATTTTTGAAATGTATATAATTGTGGTTTGAGATGATTGCAAAAAGCTGTTGGAAACGCAAGAGGATACCTGGGTGTAATTTTTAAGCCTTTTGCAGAAGAGCTGTGAAAAATAGATTCAACATTTAGCAGCATAGAGAAAAGTATGGATTCTGCAGCAGCAAGCCCAGGGAGTGGTTACCAGGATAATGGCAGCCAAACTAGCAGAGACAGAAGTCCAAGCTGAGATTGTACAGCCAGCACACGTTATGGAAAAAGAACAGGCAGTAACAGAACCTGAAAGCCTGATGGGCTTTTGCAAATGGTGGGCTATACAACAAAAAGAGACGGAGCAGCAGAGTAGAGAAGAGATGCAGTGACAGGAGCAGCAGATGAGAGAAGATATGTAGCGACAGGAGCAGCGATGGCTGGATGCCTTGCAAGCTATCAAAGGCAGAGGTTCTGGCACTGATACAGACAAGCAACAAAACACAAGCAACTTAAAAGCCATTAAACGTACAAAGTTGTGTCCCTCGGATGATATCAAGGCATACCTGACAACTTTTGAAATAGTTGCCACAGCCTGCCAATGGCCAAAGCAGCAATGGACAATCAGACTGGTACCCTACCTGACAGGGAAAGCCCAACTTGGCTACAGCAATATGGATGCTGCACAGTCAGAAAACTATGACCTGGTGAAAAGTGAAAGCTTGCAAAGGTATGACATCTCGGGAGAGACCTACAGGCAGAGATTTCGATCTCTGACGTACAACTCAGTCGACAGTCCTCAAGAAGCCTTCACCCGACTCGGAGAACTCCTGATAAAATAGCTCCAACCAGAGAGCAAAACAGTCCCACATATCATCGACACATTTGCTATGGAACAATTCATCAGCATCCCGCCTACAGATGTGTAGCTCTGGGTAAACGAACACCGACCACAGAGTGGGGAAAAGGCTGTTTCTTTGGCCAAGGACTACCAAATGGCCAGACAGACGCTACAGCAGTGACATAACAGCAGCACTCTTTTTCCCATTTAAACTCCAAGCCTGATAAGAACTCTGGTGGGGGTAACAAATCTGTGCTCAAAGACGTTATTTGCTATAACTGTAGTAAGGGTGGCCATATTGCAAGAAACGGCCATAGTAAGGAGAGTGGCACTGGAGCACATTTGTCCTTGGCAAATTGGTGCAAGTACTTAACAGATGTGAAGGTGGGGAATAGGACTGTAAAGGGATTCATTAATTTGGGAAGCAGACAGACCCTAGTGCATGTTGAAGCGCTGGGAAAACACTGTGCAAAAGGACCAGATACTGGTGTCATCTGCATCCATGGGGACACTGGATACTATCCCACCAGCCAAGTGACTCTGACCATTAAGGGTGTGTTGTAACAAATGAAAGTGGGGGTAGTACCTAATTTACCTATACCTGTGATTATTGGAAATGACTTTCCAGGATTTCTGAGTTAATCAAAGAAAGAGTAAATCCTGATGTTTCAGCAGCTGTGGTGACAAGAGCTCAGGCAAAGAAAATTTCAGACGGTAGGGACACTTTTCCTTTCAAAGAGTTTGATTCGGACTTGTTTGAGCACAGTTCTAAGATCCGGAAATCCAGGTGTAACTCCCCTGTTACCCGGGGTTACTAGAATCCCACTAAGACCCAGTGGTAGGCAGGGAAGGCTGCTTGTGAAACTCCAGTTAAATGGATTTCACACTGTCTCACTCTGTTCTCAGTCTCAGCTGAGACTGATGGATGACATCATTTTAGAACTGCATAATCCACACTGGAATGTTGCAGTTGGAGGTTAGAGAGTAGAACATTGGGGAATTTGAAGCCAGTCTGTGTGCAGTCAGAGAGAGAGACTGTAGTGCAGCTGAGTGTGTTCAGGCTCTCAGAGCTTTAAGCTCTGTTTCAGCTACTTTTGTTTAAGGTGTGTGTTTCCACCTGAAGAGGAACACAGGAACTGGTAATTGAATTGGTGGAGACCGCTCTCAATGGTTCAGAGCCCCATACCTGAGGGGATGGGGGGAAGGTGTCTGCCTGTTTTCCAGGGGTAACCCCCCCTGGGTCCGGCTAAGGGAAAGAAGCTGCCTGTCTGAGTTGTGCTGAGGCACCAGAAGCTCTGTAAGAGATTCCTTGAGGAGGAAACGCCTGTGAGGCACCTGCAACCAAAGGGTGAGTTCACTCTCAAAAAGGGCCAAGTGTTTTCACCTGAAACAGAAGGAAACTAAAGGGACTGTTACTGTGGGGTCAAGAAAAGACAGCCAAGTACAGTTGGAAGATCTGGGGATTGGACTGCTTAAATGGACAAAGCCACTTAAAAATATGTTCAAGGCCAGCACAAAAGGGAAAGAAAGAATGTGGGGATTGGACTGCTTAACTTGAAGGGGGTCTAGAGTAATGGACAATGCCACTTATTTTTAAGTATGTTCAAGTCCAGCACAAATGGGAAGCAAGACAGGTAGATTGAATGTGAAATACATTTAGCAAGAATCTACACAGCAAAGTGCTAAAGAATGAGGTGTTTACAGTCCAGAGAAATGGCCGGGTATGAACTGTGGGAGCGAGAGGTGGGAGACCCCCCATCAGTAGTAGCCAAATTCACCTCTACGGATTTGCTCTGAGACACCTTTTGCTTTCCCTCAGGTACTTGGCCAGTGCCTGAGCAAAGTACCCAGACGTGGGATTAAAGAGGAGGATTCCCTGATGGAGCTGAGGTGCTCGTAGGTGGTTTAGGGAGCCACCAGAAAATGTTTCCATGAAGTATAGAAGGTGTCCAAGTGGCTGGCAAGGGAGCCGAGCTAGGGAAAACCCAAAGTAGTGTACAAGTTTGGGCTGTGTAACCCAAAGTAGCGTACAAGTCCGTTCTGTGTGCCCAGTGTGTTGTAGAGCCTGAGGGCTAAAGTGATGAGGATGTGTTCTGGTCTCCTTTAATCTGCATTACCAGGAGTGTAGCCCCGTGGGGGTCCATCTATGCTTTGTTTATTCTGTTTGGATTTTAGCCACACTTTAGAATCCCAGTTCTGGTATTGAACATTACAGTTATTGCTTCCTGTGTTCGGAGTTACTTGGGTGCCCCTGTGCAAAGTAGCCAAACCTAGCCTATGTGCCGAGTGACCTATTCCCCAACCCAGCCCACCTGGTATTGCTGTCAGATATAAACGGCATACCGGGTAGGGGTTACACAGGAAAGAAAGATGATGCCTGAAGAAACTATGGCAACAAATGACTGATGGGCATGAAGGGTTAAAATATGAAAACACTGAAACTAAATTGACAATGGATTGTGATTTTCTTTCAGAACAAACTAACGGTGTTTCTCTCCAGGGTTATTTTAACCAGCTAGGGCTGAAACCAAAACAGGGTGGACCAGTGTTTAAAAAATGTACTTGGTTACTGTACAGAGTTTGATTTAAACCTCAGACACAGGAGCAGACAGAACAATTGGTTATACCACAGAAGTATAGAACAGAGTTGTTACAGACAGCACATGATAGTCCTATGGTTGGTTACTCAGGGAGGGATCGCACCCTTGCCAGATTGCTCTATAGATTTTACTGGCCTGAAATTCATGAGGATGTTGCTACCTATTGTAATTTTTGTGCTGAGAATCAGAAAGTAGCCCCAGTCACTAGAAAAGACAAGGTGCCCCTGGTACCCCTACCCTTAATAGATGTGCCTTTTGAGAGAATTGCAATGAATGTGTTTGGTCCTTTAGACAAAAGTATAAAGGGTAATAGATTTATCCTGGTAGTATCGGCTATGCTACTCGATACCCAGAGGCTGTTCCAATGCGTACTGTTACAGCCCCAAAAGTGGCAGCAGAGCTTGCAAACATTTTCTTTTTTTTTCTTTTCTTTTTTTGTACGTTATTGAATTTTCACTTTACAAGTAAAAAAACAGCACATACAAGTCATATATCATAATTTGTCACAGGATTTACAATTGTAAATGTGCCATATACAATTCTATTGTGCTACAATTGTATTCTCAGGTATTATAAAAGAAAACGTAATTAAAATAGCTACTAAATTATTTACTTTGCTCTACAAACGTTGGGCTAAGAAAGACAGTTTGGACATCACATAATTGATTTTCTAGGGACATGGATATGTTGTTCAATCCACACTTCATGGCAGGTTCTTTGCTGCTTTAAATGTTGCCGGAAGGTCTTCAAGCTGGCTCCTCCCACCCACCCTGGTGGTAAAACTCTCAGCTCTGCCCCATGACTCCAGATCTTCCTTACCGCTTGGAAGCTCAGGTTCCCTCCTTTGGCGCTCTGCGTTTTAGGCCTGGATCCAAACTCTTTGGTTAATCTGAGACTTATTTTAAAATTTTCAAGACTTCGGTCTATATCTTCCCTCGCAGCTGTGATGGACAAATCAACTCCCAGATTTTGTAGGTGCCCCTGTGGGCAGAAGATGCCCCGGACCGATCCGCATGCCACGTGTATTTATTGCCTTGGGCTTGGCCATGACTCACAGGCTTGTGAGTTGTGCAAATTCTTTTTGGCTTCGGTCTTGGAGGACCACGCTGCCCGGTTACTGTTGGGGTGACCTGAAAAACGTTATCTTCCGGTTAAGTCTAAGGAGGCCCGTTGGGCGGTGTCTGTGGTTGCGGGCTCGGTGGAACAGCTGGTGCAGATGATTGCCCTCGAGGAGGAGGCAGCCCAGGCCGCATCTTCATCATCCTCGGTCGCGGCATTTATCCTGCTCTCCTTGGAATCCTCCTACACAGCTTCTTTCAAGGAGCTTTGCCAGTCCCTCTCCACCAAGGGAGAAGGCCCTTTGGGACATTCCTCTCAGTCCAAAAAGAAGGACTCTAAAGGTAAGTCCCACCGTCGACGTTCATGGGAGCGGGAGAGGTCCCCTTCCCCAGATAGTCGACACTCGACTTCGGCCGAGGTTGAGGCTAAGGCCGCTGGCTTCATGGTGTTTCCGTCAGGTCAGCCGGCCGAGGCACCCGTTGACGCAGTCGAGATTTTTCTCGACCCGTCAGACGGGCTGTCAACCGGAGAAGCTGACAACCCTTCTTCACCGGTTCCCCCGGTGGAAACTGAGGACTTGCCTGTGCCTCCTGTGCCGGAATCCCTGGTTAAGGTCCCTGAACCGAGGGAGAAGCGGGTTTCCCCTGGCCCCTCTCAGACCCACCCTCGGAAACACAGAGGGTCTCGGTCTCGGACCTCTTCCCAGTCCAGCCGATCCCACCGACATCGGTGGTCTCGGTCTCGGCACCGTGGAAAGGGGCGGTGCTGCTCTTCATCGTCTTTGTCCTCTTCGAGATAGGCTCCGGCCGCAAATTGCATCGGTGTGAGTAGCTATTGTGGCAGCCTCCTTTGACCGGGAATAGGCCAACAGTCGGTCTTCCCGGCCATTAAGTGGCTGTCACGGGCGGCGAAACAACCTCGTAGTGGTCGAGGAGCCGAAGCCGGCACCAGTTGTTTGGCCGAAACCAGCTGCGCCACCCATTGTGGTGGAACCCCCGCATCCAACCTAAATTTGGGGCCCCAACCAAGGATTCTTGGTTGGGTCAGGGCTTGCCCTATCGGTTGTCGGTCACCCTCACTCCCGATTGACCTCGGCAGGTGGAGGGTGGTCAGGTGCTCGGCAGCTATTCGCAGGCTCCTCGGAGTCTGATGATGACTCATCCTTGTTCTCCAGGCCGCTTGACTTGGAGTCCACTGGGGGTCAGTCGGTGGACGAGAGCCCATCCTCGTTTCTGGGAATGCTTCGGCTCATCTCAGAGTCCACTGGGATGAAGCTCGAACCCGTTTCAAAATGGGCCAGGTATCCCCTCACGGAGATTCTGGTCTGAGGGGATTCCCCCACGGAGGCCTTCCCGGTGACCAAAGCCATTGTTGGCCCGGCTCTGGAGCTATGGCAGCGGCCAGCTTCTTGTCCAGCACCTTCGGCCAGGGTGGCTCGGAAGTATGCTGTTCCCACTGGTTCACTCTCCGGTTTCTTGGAGCACACTTCTGCGGAGGGGCTCATGACCAATAGCATTTTTCGGCATTCCGGGAATGCTCGGGACGTGCACAAGCCTCCTGACAAGGAGTCCAAGAAGTTGGACTACTCCAGGCGGAAAGTTTACGCTGCTTGCTCCCTAGGCCTTCGTCAGGCCAGCTCAGCCGTCCTGATGGCTCACTTTTCACACGCCCTTTTGGGCTCCCTGGATGAGGTGATTCCTCATCTCCCGGCTGACCTGCAAACTACGGTCAAGCAGGTGCAGGATCAGGGAAGGGCGGTGGCCAGACAGCAGCTCCAGACTTCCCTGACCATCACTGATTCGTGTGCCCGGTCAGTAGCGGCTGCAGTGGCCATGCGCCACAGAGCTTGGCTGTGGACGTCCACTTTCACGGCAGATACCCAGCACAAGCTGGCAGAAGTTCCCTTCCTGGGTACCGACTTGTTCGGTCCCGGGATTGACGGGCATCTTCAGCGGATCGAGAAGTCCAATGCCACCTTGAACTCGGTCATGTCTGCCCAGAAGGACAAAGGCCGCCAGCAGCAGCGTAAGCCCTTTCGTCCTTCAGCCCCTGTGGCACGTCCGGCCCAGCAGCACCAGCATCAGTTCCAGCAGACTCGCACTTGGCACCCCAAAGCCAAGCCTGCTGCTTCCTCCAACAGGAAGCCGGGAGGGAAAGGTCCAGGAGGCTCCTCGGCCGGTCCTTCCTCCAGGCCAGCGCAGTGACGGGTTGAGGGGTGTCACCCCCAACCTCGTCACTCCTCCCCGGGTTCCCCTCATGGGGACAGCTCCGCCACTTCATTTCCGCCTGGTCCGATATCACCACGGACCGCTGGGTGTTGGAAGTGGTAGGAAAGGGTCTGTCACTGGAATTCAAGCAGTCCCCACCCTATCGAGCCATCGCCCCTCGGGGAGCTACGGGGTCCGTGGCCTCTCTGTCAGACCGTCGAGCCGACATTGCCCTGCTGCTCCAGAAGGAGGTGATCTGGGAGGTGGCGGATCCTCCATCAGACCCAGGGTTTGTATCCAGGTACTTCCTAGTCTCAAAATGGATGGAGGGCTGGTGCCCTATTCTAGACCTACATGACCTGAACAAGTTCCTAAGGTCTCGAACCTTCAGGATGGTCACTCTGGCTCAGATCATCCCATCCTTGGAACGAGGCATGTGGTTCTGTTCTCTGGACCTTCAGGACGCGTTCTTTCACGTCCCAATCTGTCCGTCCCATCAGCGATTCTTCCGCTTCAGGGCGGAAGGATCCCTTTATGAGTTCAGGGTCATGCCCTTCGGCCTCTGTCCAGCTCCCAGGGTCTTCACCAAATGCATAGCGGTGGTGACAGCATTCCTGCGACACCGAAGGTTCCGGGTGTACCCTTACCTGGATGACTGGCTGATTGCAGCCTCCTCCAAGTCGGAGGTGGAGCAGTCCAGGGATCTGGCCCTCCAGGTCTGCTCTCAGACTGGCCTCATCAACGAGGCCAAATCGTAACTCGTGCCTTTGCAGGTGATTCAGTTCATCGGGGCAGAGCTCGACTCTCTTTGTGCCAGAGCACGGCTCCTGGCGGACAGGGCCGAGGTTCTTTCCTCCTTTGCCCAATCATTTCTGGTTGGGCAGTTGCACCCTGCGCGGGACTTCCTGCACCTCCTGGGCCTCATGGCGGCCTACACCAGTGTGGTCCGTTGGGCCCGCTGGCACATGCATACCCTGCAATGGGGACTGGCCCGCTAATGGTCACAGCGCTCCAGTCCTCTGGACCAACCAGTGATGGTGACCCAGGAGATGGGAAATGCTCTCCAGTGGTGGATCGTTCCAGCTCATCTGCAGGAGGGTATCCCATTTGTCCGCCCAGAGCCGACGGTCACTCTAACGACCAACGCCTTTCTGATGGGTTGGGGTGCCCATCTGGGGGAGCTCAGAGCACACGGCCTCTGGTCCCCTCAGGAGTCTCGATGCCACATCAACCTGCTGGAGTTTCGAGTGGTCCGACTAGCCCACACCACCTTCGCTCCGTTTGTACGGGGTCAAGTGGTCCAGGTCCAGACGGACAACACCACAACCATGTGCTACCTAAACCACTAGGGCAGGACGCGCTCCTTGCCTCTGTGCAAGGAAGCTCTCCGCACTTGGTCTCTCGGGGGCAAACTGGACGCGGATCTCCTAGCTATTCATGTGGCAGGAGCCTCCAACACTCTTGCGATGCTCTAAGCCGGATAGGTGCTGCATCTCATGAGTGGTCTCTCATGCCGGAGGTAGTACACAATCTGTTCTCCCACTGGGGCACACCTCAGGTGAGCCTGTTTGCCTCCAGGGAGAATGCGAAACTGAGGCTGTTTCATGCCCGCCCCCCTCAGCAGGGCTCGCTGCAGGGGGATGCCTTCTCGAGGCCACGGACCCCGGGTCTCTTCTACGCCTTTCCCCCATTTCCCTTGATCCTCAAGGTGCTTCTCAAAGCGAGGAGGGACAAGGCACAGGTGATTCTGGTACCCCCAGACTTGCCCCATCACTTCTCGTATCCAGCTCCTCTCAGCCTCAGCTCCAGGCTCCCGAGACGGCTTCCAGCCTGCCTGGACCTGATCTCAGTCAACCAGGAGAAGGTATTCCACCCAGACCTTCAGTCCCTGCACCTGACGGCCTGGTTCCTGAGCGGCTAGAGTTCTAGGCCTTGGGTCTTTCCGACGAGGTCCTCAACGTTGTTGAGGCATCCCGTAAGGAGTCAACCAGAAAATGCTATGCCTTCAAATGGAAGAGATTCTCCATTTCGTGTCAGGATAAGGGGTTGGACCCTTCCTCCTGTTTCTTGGCCAGCATTCTGGACTACCTATGGTCCCTTTCTCAGGTAGGGTTTCTGTCGACGACCCTTAAGGGGCACCTGGCAGCCATCTCTGCTTACCGGGCGTGGGCCGGAAAGGAGTCGGTGGCACAGGAGAAGGTGGTTGGGCACTTTTTCAAAGGCCTTGATCACATCCCCTCCGGTGCGAGAACCTCCACCTCCGTGGGATCTACTGCTGGTATTGGCTAAGCTCATCGGCAAGCCATTCGAACTGATGCACAAGTGTGATATCTCTCACCTGTCGTGGAAGACCGCCTTCTTGGTGGCTATCACGTCAGCCAGAAGGATGGGAGAGCTCCAGGCACTTTCTCTCGAGTCTCCTTATCTGGTCTTCCATAGGGACAAAGTTGTCCTGTGCCCCCACCCGAATTCCTTCTGAAGGTGGTGTCGGAGTTTCACCTTAACCAGGTGTTAACTGTGCCAGTGTTCTACCCCAATCACACCTCGGAGGCCAAATATAGGCTCTGTACTTTGGACCCTAGAAGAGCGCTCTCTTATTATAAGGAGCGGATGGCTGAAGTTTGGGGAGAGGTTCGCCAGCTGTTTGTCACCTATGCTGAAGCCGCACCTGGCAGACCTGCAGCCAAGTGGATGATAGGCAGGTGGGTCACCTCCTGCATAGATCTCTGCTACAGGTTGGTGGGCATGGAACCTCCCAAAGGGATAAGAGCTTATTCTACCCACCATACCGCTGCATCGGTGGCTGCTTCCAGGGACGTCCCTATCCAGGAAATCTGCAGGGCTGCTACCTGGAAGTCAGCACACACCTTCATTACCACATTGACCTTGAGTCACGCCGGGATGCTGGTTTTGGGACCTGGGTTCTCCAGTCCTTATTTCCCAAGTAAGTATAGGGGGTGCGCGCCTTGCCTCCCTCCTCCCGGAAAACTGCTAGGAGTCTGCCAATAAGTGTGGATTGAACAACATATCCATCATTTTATTAAGTGTCCACTTTCCCATTTGCAGCTTATACACTCCGGCCACTAGGGGTTGCTGCACTGTCCACTCTGGCACCACTCCAACCACTCTCCACTCCTTCCTAGCAACTGTTGCAATCCCTGTCCACTAGAGGTCTCTGCAGTCCCCTCCTAATCCTTTCTGCTGTCTTCTTTCCTCCCTCCTTCCCTTCAGCCCACCACTAGGCCCATTGCAAGCCTCAAACCTTGTACCCCTTACTCTAAAGTCTGCAGCCCACCCACCAAGCCAATATCTACCTCTAATTTCAAGCTTTTAACCCTTCCTTCTTAGGAACAAAAATACCTATCCTCTGTTGCTCTCAAACCCAGTACCCTTGCTGTCAGAGTCAGCAGCACTACCAGTTAACCATTGTATTTGGCTATCTTATTCTTACTTTCTAAGGTTCTCATAGTCTCTTAACCCCACCAAGTCTGCCAAAATATTTCACCATTTCTCTCTTGGTGCCACTGCAGGCATTGAACCCTGCACCCTTACTATTTCACTCGGCAGCTCCACCACTCAGCTGTCACATCAGACTATTGTTTGTGATAGGTTTTAAGACTCTAAAAGCCTCTAACCCCCATAGTCTGCTAAAATATTTTTCTGGGTGTTACTGCAGGCTTTGAACCCTGCACCCTTGCTGCCAAAGTCAACAGCACTGCCACTCAGCCATCATATCTGGCTATCTTTTTAAACTACTGTATCGTGGCATATCTCAAAGCCCCTACAGCTTTTTCTGGCTCCCCCTATAACCTCTTTGTTCTTCCCCCAAAGCTATCTAGGCACCATGTCTGCTCAATTCCACCTTATGTGCCTCATCCTCATTACCACCCTGGGTTTCACCTCCCACCTGCTACACCTCACCCTATGCCCCTTGTGGAGTGCACCTTTGCAGCTCTCCAGATCTGTCCATCACCCCCCTACCTTGTCATCACACACTGGACCCCTGCATCCACCTCCCACTGGCAGCCCCTACCCCAGCACCCACCCATCCCCCAGCACCACCCCTTCTGCATCCACCAATCCTCCAAACCCTGCCCATCCCCTGCCCCACTACATCCTCCCTCCTCTAAACGTTCCCCCAAATCTCTAACAACCTGCCACCCTATGATTAGAGCCTTAGTCATCCTTCTACTCCTCTCTGGTAATATCCACCCTAATCCTGGCCCTGCCCCTACTGCTCCACCTGCCAGATCCTCTGGACTCCGTAGTGCCTCGCTGAATATACGCAGCCTGCCAAAGAAATCTGCAGTGCTTCAATGTTGGGCAACCCTTCACCAACCAGACATCATTGCCCTAGTGGAGACCTGGCTCTCCAAATCTACTCCCAACGCCTTTGTCTCACTCCCCGGATACACCATACATCGGGAAGACAGGGTAGGAAAGCGTGGGGGTGGTTGTGCATTCTACATCGCCAACAACATTATTGGTCACGTGCTCCCACCCCCAAACTCACAAACGGAGCACAAGCCCTCACCTAAAAATCACCCCTGACCCCTCCAGGGCCCCACTATACCTCACAGTGCCTCGTGACCCCTAAGAACCAAAGACTGCCATCACATCCCTCACCGAATACCTCTCTACCCTACCACACAATGCAGCACGGACACTAGTAGGGGACCTCAACGTCAACTGGCTTGGCCCCTCTGCAGCACCAACTAAGGACTCATTCTCAGCCATTGACATGGTCCAATTACTGTAGTTACCCAACCCACTAGACTCCACACATCTACTGGTACCGCACCCTCCTGGACATCCTTATCTCTAACCGCCCCCACAAAATCCAGGATATACAAGTACTTCCCGACTCCTTAAGTGACCACTCACCCATCCTATTCCAATGGACCTCCTCCACACCCAAACCCATAGCCCAAACAACCTTCAGAAGGCGCCCAGGAGGTTAAAAAACTTAAACAGCTGCTCACCCAGATAGATTGGTCCCCATTAATACAGCCCCCAGCGCCGACATTGCACTCACCCTGTTTACAGGCCTTCACCAAGGCCTGTGACCTCTATGCTCCACTCACCAAATTCTGCACCAAAAAGCAACATGCCCCATGGATAACCCCCTCCCTACTCCAAATGTTGAGAGACAGGGATAATCTCTTGCACAAAGCCATAGAATCAGGCAGGTTGGCGGACAGACATTCCTGTAACGCCGCTTTCAATAAATGCACTCGAGCCATCCGTAAGGCCAAAGCAGACTACTATCAGTCCACTCTCACAACCACGTGGGGGTCTGCAAAGACCTTCTGGAATAACATCAAAGAACTCAATGGGAAATCTCGCTCCCCACCTCCCTCCCAGCTCACCATAAATGGCACTAACTCACAGACACACTCACCATAGCAAACTGTCTAAAACACCACCTTCTCAGATCTCAGCACTGTTCTCCCTAGCAGTTTCTTTGACCCGTGCCCCAATCCCGCCTCCAACCCTGCAGCATCCCTGTTTTCTCCTGCGCATAATATCCCAGAGCTCATCCTTACCTGCAAAAGCGCTAAACAGCAATAACCTATAAATGATCCCTAGATGCCAGGCTCCTTCGACTAGTCCTCGACGTGGTCCTAGTCCCCCTAACAGACCTGCTCAACAAATCCCTATGCCTAGGGCAATTCCCTAGTGCCTGGAAAACAGTTGTCATTACCCCCATCCATAAAAGTGGTGACAAAGCCTCCCCTAATAACTATCGACCCATCTCCATTCTTCCCCCCCTCTCTAAAGCGCTAGAAAAAGTGGTGGCTGCCCAACTTACTGAATATCTGGCCAAGTATAACATCCTATGTCCAGAGCAACATGGCTTCCATTCAGGCCATAGCACCACCACAGCCCTCCTAGAATTCACCAACTTCCTGCACTGCTCCCTAGACGCCGGTAGCATTGCAGGAGCTGTGTTCATAGACCTATCCAAGGCCTTCGATATAGTCTGCCACCCTCTCCTTCTCGACTCATTCCGCCAACTTGGTTTCTCCACAGGCCCCCTGGCCTGGTGCTCCAGTTACCTTTCCGCCCGGTCCCAGTGCGTCAAAATTAACGGAACTGTATCCGACACACTACCCATCCGCTCCGGGGTGCCCCAGGGCTGTATCCTGGGACCACTTCTTTTCTCCCTCTACCTAAACTCCTTACCGAAGGCCTGCTCCACAAAAATCTTACTGTAAGCAGACGATGCAGTGCTCTTAACCTCATATCATAAACCCACACCCCTGAAGGACTCCCTCCAACTTGCCTTCTTCCAGGCCGAAACCTGGTTTAAGGACCATAGACTGGTCCTCAACTTAAAAAAGACGAAGTCAATGATCTTCTCTCACTGCCAAAACAGAGCTAAGAACGCACTGCTCAGCATCTTCCCCAACACCCAGCACTCCCTTGAGCAGGTATCCAACTACAAATATCTTGGACTTACCCTCGACTCGGCCCTTACCTTCCATGACCACATAAACACTCTTGCTGCTGCAACAAACACCCGGATTGGACTCCTTTACCGACACAGGGATTGCTTCCCCCCCACGCCCTTTGGCTTACCATCACCTCATCGATACTGTCCCTAGTGGACTATGGGCTCCCTGTATATGGTGCAGCAAATAATACCACACTCCAGATAATACAGGCCACACTCAACAAGGCCTGCAGGCTCCTTATAGGCGCACCCAGGCTCACTCACACCTGCTCGCTGTATACCTCTGCTAATATTCTCAACCTTGATGAAAGGCTCCACTACCAGGCCTGCTTACTCTCCAAGAAAATACTGCTCAGACTCTCCCCCCTGGGGTCACCGCCTCTCTTCAGCCTGCAACCCCCACTATCCTCACCCGCCATTCAGAGAAAGCCCCTCTGGTTGTGCCCAGGGTAAAAACCTCTCTTGCTCAGAGATATTTCCATCATAGAGCACCCACATAATTTAATGCACTCCAAAGCACCATCACTAGCGCACCCAAGATCGCCCATTTCAAAACCACTCTTCGAAACCACCTCTTCAATATCCGCTCCTGCAACTGCTTCTAATTCTTTCACTCTCTTACCCACTCTGATCCGATATTCTCTGACAAAGTCCATTGTGGACTGCAACCCCCATCTTTAACACCAATCCCATGATTAGGTTTAGGTCTGACTACTATGTTTAGATGCCTTCTCAACCATATAATGCCTCACTGCTGTTATGTTGTAAATATCGTCTTCCAAAAGTTATAAATAATGTCAGAAAATACCTACTTCCAAATCTTGTAAATACTGTCTGTGACAAATGTCTGTAACACATGCTTAATGTAACCACTGTTATACCATGTATCTCATGTTTAATGTAATTGTCTTTATACCTACTCTATGTTTCCATCTGTCTTACATGTGACGAGGTACCTTTGCAAATGAGCCTCTGGCTCAAAGGTTATAAACCGATATATCAAATAAATAAATAAATGTCCCTAGAAATACAGGTTACTCACCTGTAACAGGAGTTCTAGGAATGGTATATGTTGTTCATCCACACAACCCCACCCGACCTCCCCAACCCGTGATCGCAACCTGGCTGCCCAGCGGGTTGGATCTGGCATCATGGGGCGGAGCCGAGAGTTTTACCACCCGGGTGGGTGGGAGGAGCCAGCTGGAAGACCTTCTGGCAACATTTAAAGCGGCAAGGAACCTGCCAATAAGTGTGGATGAACAACATATACCATTCCTGGAACTCCTGTTACAGGTGAGTAACCTGTATTTACTTGCAAAGACATTTCTAAGGGGTTTGGGGAAAGATATCCAACATTCAATCTATTTTTACTTCTAGGGTACATTAGTCTAGGGGAAACTAATTATAATATAGAGACATCAGGAGAGGGAAGAAATACATAGTAAAGAAGGGAGTATGTCACATTTAAAAATCGGCTTAGATTATGGTTAAGTCTGGTGCTGATATAATTCCCATTTAGTCCATCTGGAGATAAAAGCCTCTGTCTTATTTTGTAAGGAAAATTATAGCTGCTCATTATGTTGGATATTAAGTACTATTGCTTTCCAGTCTGCTATAGTGGGTGGGTCTTCATGTAGCCATTTTTTAGTTATTGACTTGTAAACTTCACATAATAAGATTGCTCATAGGACTCACGCCACACCAACGACCCGGGTTCAGGAACGAGTCCGGGTTGGCAGGGGAAGGAGAGGATTGAGCGTCCGATGAACTACTATCCTCTCTCGAGGGCGTAGTGCTTGGTGCCCTGACTGGCCTCTGGCAGAAGGTCCAAAGGTTCATCAAGCGTTGAGTCAGCTGCAAGGGGATGGGGAGTAGCTATGTCGGCGGTGAGGCCATGACGTTGGGTTTGAGCCACTCCCCCGAACAGGGAAAAACAGCGCATGGTCTCCTAGATGACGGAGCACTGTATTTAGAGAACCTGATTGCCCATGCGCCTGCCTGACTGCCCAAGGAGGTCCAATGAAATACTGAAGCATCGGGGTGTACTGTCTCACCCCGTACCCACCTGAGGGGTATAGCCAAGACTCCATGGGGACCAGTCAGTAGTTCAGGTCAGCCGTGTGTGTGGGTATACCGCATTGTGTCTCCCAAAGGAGTGGAGACAGTGTGCACAGAGAGGAAGTACAAAAAAAGAAATAAAAAAAAAAATATTGCTGACAGGTATAGAGATTCCCTGCCTTTTATTGCCTTTGGGGTTATACCCATCCAGAGGTGTGTAGTGGAAAGTGGATGGGGTAGATCAAACAACTTTATTATAGGATGAGAAATAGTACTCCAGAAGTTAAACAATGTAGGGCAGTCATAAAATATATGGGTGTGGGAAGCCTTCTGGGAAGTGCATCTCCTCCAGCACCCGGGAGAGGTTCCCGGAATCCTCTGTGCTACCACAGAGGGCACAAGGAAGAATCTAGCTTGCACCGTCCATGCAAATTCTCTCCACGACAGGGAAAAGGAGGTGGTCCAGGCCCCCTTCCAAACCTTGAACCAGTCAGCTGTGTTTATAGCTAAGTTTAAGTCATTTTCCCAGCTTGTTTTAATTTATTCAGTATGATGGGAGAGAATATGTATCAATGATTTATATATAATAGATAAAGCCTTCTCCCCTGTTGAGGAACTCCAGATTTTTATATATGGGATGGTATCCTCCCATTTCTGTGTTCTGGCATTTTCTATTCTGATTTGTTTGTTAATGTAGCCCCTTATTTGATAGTAAAACAACATGTCCCTTTCTATCCAATGGAATACATTTTGGCCCTCCTCAAAGCTTATCACTGTGCTCCCTTGAAGTAGCTGCCATGGGGGCTACCAAACCCCAGGAGGTTTGAGTTTTATATCAGGATCTGCGTTGTTTGGGGAGGAACTGTGGGGTTTCTATGAACCATTGGTATTTCCAAAAATGTTGGGTCGTGGTCCCGGGTCGTGCCTGAAAATAGGCATTTTATGCCTAGCGCACTTACCCAGTTACCAAAAGCAAAATAAATAAATAAAGTCCTATTTTGTGTACTCCTCTGCCATCCCTCCAACACCGCCGCACAGACCTTTGGGAGGAGTCGTTTATCTTGCTGAAGAAGCGTATGATTAAAGAGGCTGGCCTGCCAATGGGAGAGGTAACTGCCTGACTAAGTCTATTGATTTCCAAAAGCTTGGTAGTTTCTGTTTCCCCACAACAGTGCCAATCTCATTTGCGAGGCTGCCTAGTAGTGTGGTAGAGACGGCAGCGACACTCCTCCTAGCTCTTTTGGTAAATATAATCTGTGCTATCTGACCTGTTGCCCATTGTGGTCCCATAGGAAGGTACTAAAAATCTTTTGCCATGATAAAATTTCTTTAGGGGGTATAGAGCATGGGACACACTGAAATAAGTATAAAAGATGGGGAAGGGCATTCACTTTCAAGGACATAACCCGGGTATAGAATGATAGTGGGAGAGTATTCCAACACCTCCTATCTTGTTTTAAAGTTGTTATTAGCAGTGTATAGTTAATGGAATATAGTTGGGATAATTCCTTAGGGATTCTAATCCCCAAATATTTGAGAGCTTGAAGATCCATTTAATATTGAAAAGAGTTTTGACCACTGGTATAGGGTTGTAATTCAGGGGGAGGGCTTCAGGTCTACCAACATTAAGGGTATATTCAGACAATTTTGAAAAATTCTCTAGTTTCTGGAACAAGCCTGGCATTGAAGTGTCTGGGTTAGTTAAATATATTAGGACATCGTCAGCAAAGAGAGATAACTTGTGCTCTGTGCCTGCTAGTTGTATACCCTGTATGTCTGGGAAAGATGAATATATTGGGCAAGGGTTTCAATGTAAAAGGCAAAAAGTTATGGGGAAAGGGGGCACCACTGACTGGTACCTCTAAATAAAGGGAAACTCTCAGAAATGTGGCCATTAGACCTCATATAGCCCCTTGGGGTCCTGTAGAATTTGAATATTAGTTCAGAGAACTGCTCAGGGAAACCAAAGGAGGCAAGGACCCCACACAGAAAACTCCAGGAAGCCATATCAGATGCTTTTTCTGCGAGGCTTAGGAGAAGGGCAGGTTGTTGCCGATTTGGGGTATGTTCAATTAAGTGTATGGTTCTACATATATTATGTTGGGCTTGTCTGCCTAGCATAAAACCACATTGATCCATATGAATTATATTGGGGGCAAATTGCATAATTCTTCAGGCCAGGATAGATTACAAACATTTTCAGCAGAATAGGCATACCTAAAGAGATTATTACTGACCAGGGTAGTAATTTTGGTATTGCATTACATAAGGAGCTGTACAGACTACTAGTTATCACTGCCATAAGAACCTCCCTCATCACCCTCAGACAGATGGTCTTGTTGAGCATTTTAACCAAACCCTAAAACGCATGATTTTACTTCGAGAGGGCTCTTGCAGTAGGTATTCACATATAGGACTAAGCTGGCAGGCATCAGAACCCCAAGGAAAAATTTCTAGCTAACAGTCTCTGGCGGTGGACCCCCCCCCCATGTCAGGTGACCAGCGTCATGCGACGTCAGTATGAAAGGGCGGTCCCCCACGCCCGCCTTCCAGTTCTTTCCCGTCATCAGCTTGTGAAAGTTCCTCGCGGTAGAACAGCGCTCATCAGTCATTCGTCGGTCTCTTAAGTTTTCAAACTTTTCGATCATTTTTCTCTAATTTTCGATTTTTTCAAACAATTTGCTGTGTATGTCATCCCCAACACCCTCCGAATCGCATAAAAACAAGTGCGACTCATGTGGTTCCCAACTTCCACACAAGGACGGCCATTCCTTGTGCCTCTTCTGTCTGGGCCCAGATCACCTCATGGAGAAGTGCCAATACTGCCAGAAGTTCAACTCCGCTACCTGCAAGAGAAGGCAGCAATGCGTGGAAGCCCATATCCTAAAGAAGAAAATGGCCTCCATGGAAAAAGAGTTAAAGAAACTTAGGCAGGTGTCTACTTCCCCTAAAGGTCATAAGAAAAAGTGTGACAAGGAGAAGGCATCGACCTTCCCGTCTGGCTTGCGCTCAGGCCCTTCGGGAGCCTCTGGGGCAAAGGAGGCCTCTGCTCCCGAGAAGGCCGCTTCCTCCATGCGGCACTCTGGTCAGAGCGGGTCCGGTAAGTCAGACGTCGGTCCCAGACAAGGCTACTAAGTTGCTTACCCCTTCGGAGGGAGTGCCCAACCAAAACACCTCCCGACAAGACCGCATCTCCTTCGCGGCCTTCCTCGGGCAGGGAGTGCTATAAGTAAGATGCCAGCTCCTCCAGTGTCCACCCGGCTTCCGCCGATAAATGAGGCGCCGGCTCCGCCGACACCCGCCCGTCCAAGAAGCCTGCACCAGACCCAGTCGAACAGTCTGACGCCCCAGGCTCTCTGCAGCGTCTCACCACATTGCCCTCTGAGGTCCCCTCAACTGAACCCCAGGGATTATAACCCCCCCTTCCCCGGTCATCACCAAGGATACTGGAATGCTGCCATCAGGGCTTCCTCCTCCTCCTGTGCCAGACCCCCTGACGACAGATCCTCACATGCCGGTCCCGACGCCATCTGGTGTCCCTTTACCTGACGATAGACCTATTCTTCCATCAGGTCCTTCGGACCCTCTCGAAGGTATATCCACACCGGCCCCGACGCCTGTGGGGCCAGCGTTATCACCGTCTGGCCCGCCGGCAGGGCCACTGCCAGTTCCCTCTGCTCCATCAGAGCCCCTGGCACCCGAGTACCCGATACTGCAGTACCCGGCCCCTCAGTATCCGGCTCCCCAGTACCCGACACTGCAATATCCAGTGCCTCAATACCCGACACCAGGCTACCCACTGTCGGGTTACGGATACTCCTTTTACAGATACCCTCAATATCCGTATCCCTCACCTCCTTCACCTCCACCGCCCACTCCTCAGCCGCCGTCGGATCTGAAGGAGACCTTGGCCTCCTGGTGGGCTGAGGCCAAGGCTCAGCTCAGCAGGGAGGTTGAGAGTCGTCTCCCAATGCCAGACCATATACAGGACACCCTACGTCGGAGATGGGAGACTCCCTCCCCCTGTACCTGACACCAGAGGAGAGCCCTCTTGCGCCCAAGGCAGGGAAGATACGTGGCCCAGGGAACTTCCCAGAGGGGCTGTCCCTCCCCCTTGTAAGGAGGAGTCTTCTCCCTCTTTGTCATCTTCGGTTATGGACTCTAAGTCCGGCCACTCTGACCCCAAAGATGAGCGCCAGACTCCGGAACGCCTCTGGCCAAGAGATCCTCTAAAGTCTCCTCTGGAGGGTCCTTCCTTTCTAGAGTTACTGAGGAAAATCCAGGAAGTTCATCAGTGGCAATCAGTGGAGCCAGACCCACAGCATAAAAAACTCGCTGCTCATCTGGATCTGTCCGAGACCTCTCTGACACTGATTCCACCCTGGATAGAGCCTCATGCAGATCTTGTCTCCACCATTTGGAAACAACCATCTGCGTTAGCCCCCCTTCCAAGGAAGGCAGACAGGATTTACCAGGCTCCAGAGGGTGTAGACTTTCTTAGCCTCCACCCCAAGGCAGATTCGGTTGTTATCAGCCCCACTCACGGCCGCTGCACCAATCCAGAACACCTCAGCTCATCTCCACCTGATAGTGAATCCCGGCTTCTGGACCAGTATGGGAAGAAGATATATTCCTCTTCTACCCTCATTATTAGGACCCTTAACAATGTGGCACATATGGGGGATTTCCAGAAGACCATCCTTAGCCAGGTGGAATCCAAATTGTACTCCCTTCCTGAGTCACAGACTAAGCAGGAAGTAGGTGACCTTATCCGTCCTGCTGGCACAATCTTCATACCACTTACGATGCAGTGGACACAACTGGAAGGA
The DNA here is from genome assembly GCA_016271365.2 of Neoceratodus forsteri. Taxonomy (NCBI): domain Eukaryota; kingdom Metazoa; phylum Chordata; order Ceratodontiformes; family Ceratodontidae; genus Neoceratodus; species Neoceratodus forsteri. The sequence continues at coordinate 248,017,640 of CM057457.1, forward strand.
GCTCGGCCTTCGCCGTAGGCTTATGGCGTCATGCCTGGCTCCGCATGTCAGGGTTGGTCCCTGAAGTGCAATCCGCTATTTAGGATGCTCCCTTCAGGGATTCAGTGCTGTTCGGGGGTGATGTCAAGGACATCATTACTGAACTGCAGGAGAAGGGCACTGCAGTCAAGTCTGTCAACTCTATGTACAGGCCTCCTCAAGGGCAGCAGCGTCCTTTTCGTCGCCAAAACCGACAAAGACAAAAACTACAGGGCAAACGTGCCAACAAACGTCAGGCCCCTCCAGCAACCAAGACTCCCCTCAGCAAAAAAGCCACAGGAGCCTTGGCTGCTGCGCTGCCCCACACCTCCTGACTCCCTGCCTCTCCCAATGCCTCTGGAGGTTCCAGAGGAACCGGTAGGGGGGAGATTCTCCTCCCATCTGCCGGGCTGGGAGAGGATAACTTCAGATGCTCAGTTGCTCCAGTTGATATCAGCAGGACACTCAATAGAGTTTCTGCAGAAATCACCCCGAAGACCACCCTCCCAGTCGTCTTACTCCCCACAACATCTTCCTCTGATCCTAGAGGAAATCATCTCCCTTCTTTCGAAGGGGGCAATAGAGCCAGTTCCCACCCATCTTTGGGGAACCGGCTTCTATTCCCATTTCTTTCTAGTTCCAAAGAAGACAGGAGATCTGAGGCCTATACTGCACTTCAGCTCCATGAACATGTTCATGGAGTACAAACACTTCAGAATGCTCTCTTTGCAGAGCCTTTTACCACTTCTTCGGCAGGGACAGTGGCTATGCGCTCTGGACATGCAGGCTGCCTACCTGCATACCCTCATATGCCCTTTCCACAGCAAATTTCTTTGTTTTTGCTTTCAGGGGGACCACTACCAATTCAAGGCCCTCCCATTTGGTCTTTCCTCGGCCCCCCCCCCCCGAGTGTTTACCAAATGCCTGTCGTTGGTAGCGGCCCACCTGCGTACCCCGGAGGTGCAGGTTTTCCTGTACCTGGACGACTGGCTTCTGGTGGCCCCATTTAGGGAGGAGCTCCTGCACTCTCTTTCCCTTACCCTGCAGGTTTTTACCAGCCTGGGTATCGCCATCAATCAGGCCAAGTCCCATTTGGTCCCATGCCAACACCTCCAATTTATAGGGCTGATTCTGGACATGACCACGGGCGAAGCCTTCTTGCCTCCGGACAGGGTAGACACCCTTCAGAACCTGGCCTGTCTTCTGTCCGGTCAGAGCCAGGTCAGTCCTCCGCCTCCTCAGGCTAATGCCAATCCGACAGTACTGCTCACTCGACTCCATATGAGGATCTCTCAATGGACGCTTCGGTCTCAATGGGACCAAACCAGGGACAACCTAGACCAAAATGTTCTAGTGTCAGATCCCATGATCAGGGACTTGCAATGGTGGATGGTTCAGGAGAACATGTGCCTGAGAGTTCATTTCTGCATCGATCCGCCCTCCCAGACGTTGATGATGGACGCATCAGGAGAAGGCTGGGGTGCCCATCTGGGGTCTCACAGGACTCAGGGCAGCTGGTCCAAGTTCGAACAAAACCTGCACATAAATGTGCTTGAACTGAGAGTAGTCCTTTATGCCCTTCAGGCTCTACTCTCATTCATCCTCCCCGGTCATCTCCTCATACAATCAGACAACACGTGCGTTGTCTGGTACCTCAACAAGCAGGGAGGGACATGTTCCTACCCTCTGTGCTGGGAAGCGATGAGGGTCTGGCATTGGGCAGCCCTGCACCACCTTCATCTGACTGCAGTTCACGTTCCTGGAGTGGAAAATACACTGGCAGACCAACTCAGTCGGTCCTCAGCCAGCTCCCACAGATGGGAGCCGGATCAAGAAGTTGTAAATGACGTCTTTCAGCAATGGGGAACACCTCAGATAGACCTCTTCTTCTATCCCCAAAACGCAAAGCTTCCTGCCTTGTGCTTGTTCGCTCCAGGGCGAAATATTTTTTGGCGGGACGCTCCGTCTCTCGTTTAGAGGGACAGATGCGTCTATGCCTTCCCTCACATTCCTTAAAATCTGAGGGTCCTGAACAAGCTCAAATCGGAGGGAGCTCGAATGATTCTCATTGCTCCCTTCTGGCCCAGGCAAGTTTCGTTCTCTCATTCTGAAAAAGTTTTCAGAGGAACTTCCTCTTCCTCTGTCGCAACAATTGTTGACCCAGGATCAGGAGACCCTTGTTCATCCAGGTCTCAAATCCCTTCATCTCCATGCTTGGCTCCTGCAGATGTAGCTAAAGCCCACTTTGGAGTCTCTCCTGTAGTAGTGGACATTTTGGTAGAGGCTAGGAAGCCTTCTACCAGGTCCACCTACACCATGAAGTGGAAACGATTTTCTGTTTGGGCAAATTCAAAGGACTTTGAACCTTTCTCATGCCCAGTCAATAAAGTCCTGGACTACATGCGTCACCTCTTCAATCTGGGTCTCAGCCACTCCTCGTTGCAAGTCCACATAGCTGCTATATCAGCCTACCATATTCCCTTTGGAGACAGGACTTTTGCTCAACTGGAAGTCTCTAAGACTTTCCTTAGAGGGGTTCTCCACTTGAGACCCCCCCCCATCCGCATTCCTGCCCCTCCATGGGACTTGAATTTCATCCTGAAGAAGCTTACTCTGCCTCCCTTCGAGCCAGCAGCAACAGCTGATTTGAAGTTCCTTTCCTGGAAGACACTCGTCCTAGTGGCTATTACTTCCACTCGGCGAATTTCTGAGTTGCAGGCCTTAATGTGTAAAATACCTTACTTGATATTTCACAAGGAATGTGTGGCCCTACGCACCAACCCTAAGTTTTCTCCCCAAGATTGTGGCTGAATCTATGTTGAATCAATCTGTAGAGCTACCTTCTTTCTTTACGCAACACTCCAATCAAGGGGAGTACCTCTTGCATACTTTGGATGTTCACAGAATCCTGAGATACTACACCAGTCGTACTAAGAATCTCAGGAAAGCTGATCAGCTTTTTGTCTCTTTTGCCCATAAAAGAGAAGGCAATGCTGTTTCCAAGCAATGCCTATCAAAATGGTTGGCACATTGAATCACTTTCTGTTACAAGTACAAGACCCTTCCGAGTCAAGTCAGGGGTCACTCCACCAGGGGAGTAGCTACCTCAGCGGCTTGTTTCAAAAATGTGTCAGCAGCAGACATCTGTGCAGTCGCAACTTGGACTTCTGTCCACACCTTCACTACAGTTTGGACATTGCCTGTTGCCGTAGAACAGGCTTCGGTTTGGCTGTCCAACAAAGTCTCCTTTCATGAGACCCGTTCAGCCCTGAGGTTACATGATATGGATGACAGTCCTCCTCCTCCCAAGTGTTTTTCCTTGTTCCAGACTGCTCGGGACTCAGTCCTGTATGTGAATACCTACTACAAGAAACCTCTCAAAGTCAGATAGTACAGTTACATAAGGACTTACAGTAACAGTAGATCTTTGAGAGAGACTCTTGCAGTAGGCATTGCCTTCCCGCCCTCTGTCCCAGTAAGTTTTCCTTACTTCATTTCCATTAGGGGGAAATATCCTCTTCTCTCTCATCTTGCCTCTTTTGGCTCTTGGTGGGAAAGAACTGGAAGGTGGGTGTGGGGGACCGCCCCTTTATACTGACGTCGCATGACGCCTGTCACCTGATGTGGGGTCGGTCCCCCGCCAGAGACTGCTAGCTAGAAATTTTTCCATGGGGTCCTGACGCCTGGCGGCTTAGTCCTATATGCGAATACCTACTACAAGAGCCTCTCTCGAAGATCTGCTGTTACGGTAAGTTCTTACGTAACTGTACTTTAAAAAGGTTTGCAAAAAGGGAAGGGAAAGATTGGGACCAATACTTGCCTTACCTACATTTTGCTTACAGAGAAGTGCCACAGGCATCAACAGGGTTTTTACCATTTGAAATGCTGTATGGTAGGCAGCCAAGAGGGACACTGAATGTGATACAAGAAACGTGGGAAGATAACTCCACTCAGAAACAATCTATAACTTCTTATATGTGTGCCCTAAGAAAGAAGCTGGCAAAATATGTTGAAATTGCCCATAGTAATCAGGAAGAGGCCCAAAACCAGCAGAAGGTATATTATGACCGTGAGATTAAAGAAAAAGTTTTTGAGCCAGGTGAAAAGGTTTTGCTACCGTTACCCCCAACAGAAAATAAACTGTTAATGAAGTTGCAAGGGCTTTATAAGGTTCTTAGACGTACTGGCACAGTTAACTACGAGATTGAGACCCCTGACAGGAAAAATCCCACTCTCATACCATCTGTCGTCAAGGCACAGGTCAGGAAGTATAGGATAAACCAGGAGCAGTTGTAGAAGTCACAAAAAGTACTTTATTCTGCCTTTGTAAATAGTTGTACAGAACAAGTTTATTTTTTTGTTACTGCTAGTACAAATAAAATACTTTTTGTGAATTCTATAACTGCTCGTAGTTTTTCCTATACTTCCTGACCTGTGCCTCGTTGACACTATCTATCTATCTGTCTATCTGTATGTATTTATCTCTCTGTCTCACTACAGTATCGATCTATCCATCTGCTCTCTCTCTCTCTCTCTCTCTCTCTATCTACAGAATCTGTCTATTTCACTTTCTGTGTATTCATCTGTCTGTCTGTCTGATTAGCCATCTGCAGTGCCATACATAAAAAGATGTGCACTTAATACCATTCTGTTATGAGTTACTGTGTGTAACTCAGTAGTCACACTGTTTGCCTAAAAGTGACTGGTGAACATAACAAAAAAGTACAGGTCTCATATATAAGTAATGAGTAAGGCTGGACCTTTGTCCTGGAAGGCATAGCTACCACCATGGCTTTCCCATTGGAACGGCATAAGAAGATCATGATTTGTTGCAGTGGCTCTGACAGTTCTATGATTTTTGACAGTGGCCATGAAACTACCATGATTTTTGCCATTTTCATTGAGGACGTCATAGTGTTTGGCATTTGCTATGACAGAGGCATGATTTTATGTTGTGGCACGCTGAGTCCCGAGCCTGCCACAGTCTGTGATTCCAGGGATCACCCATCTGCCCGCATCTCCCACCTGGCCGTGTAGTCTACTCCAGACCACTACTGGGCCAGCCACAAAATATGGTTTTAAAAACACATCTTTGCTGATGTGTGTATTCAAAAAATATGTCAAAAACCAGAGGTGGTTTGGTTAACACAAAACAGATCTATGACTTGGCAACCTTCACTGTGATTTTCATGGCTTGATGCTCTTCAGGCTTAACATGGCAAAAGCTCAGCCTTACTGATCAGTGAGGCATTTACTCATTCATGGGCAGTGCTAGTGTACTGCACAGGAATAACTTGTATAATGCAGTATGTTCTAATTTGTAGCTTAAATGAAATTAATAATAAAGAGATATTTAAAGGTCATTGGAAATTGAAAATATACGTCATTTTCTTTTTACTGATAGCAGGTACCAGCAAAGGAAGCTGTGTCTGTAAGTAAAAACAATGTTACTCAGACTTGCCATGAGGTTGTGACAACATGCTTCTTTTTTTTTCTTTTTTTTTTATACTCTGTTTTGCCCCTGTCTGCCTGCCGTCATCCAGTGGTATACCCTGGCCAAGCAGATTAACCATCATTCAGACAGCAGGGTTTTTTTACTTAAATGGTTACACCCCATTCACTCCCTCCACCTCTTGGAGTGTGCAAAACCACTGTTGGCTTCTTACAGCCACATTACCCCTGCTGTGAGAGCAAGCTCCCTGGCCCAGCCACACGCTGCAGTGATCACTGGTGCAATGAGACCCACTGCCAACCCTCCCCGACAGAGGTAGTGTTGAGGCATGCTGCCGCGCAGCAGCTACCCCAGCCAGGCCAGCCTTCCTACACAGTGACCTGAGCACGTTCCTGCACTCCGATCGCCTGCATGGCTACAATGCTCTGCTACTGGGCCGTCGAGGCAGCCCTACAATGGGCTTTTTCCATTGCTGCTCCCTTCCTAATCTCCAGCCCACACTACTTGGGTAATGTCATGTCAGTCCTTATTTGGTCTATAATTAGTGCTATCAACCCCATCCCTTTATGAAAGGTTTTCTTTCCTTTTTTTTTTCTGTTAGAAATTTTAGGAACACAGAATTTATTTTATGTACCAAGGTGTTTCATGTGCCTGTGTGTAGCAGGAGGGGAAACGGTACTGAGACTACAATGACATCATGCTGTTCCCCACAGAATGTTGTGGCTCTGTGTACCAAGGTGTCTTATGTACCTGTGTGTGGCAGGAGGGAAACGGTGCTAAGACTAAAATGACATCATGCTGTCCCCACAGACTATTGTAGCTCTGTGTACCAAGGTGTTTCATGTACCTGTGTGTAGCAGAAGGGAAACGGTGTTGAGACTACAGTGACATCATGCTGTTCCCCACAGAATGTTGTGGCTCTGTATACCAAGGTGTTTCATGTACCTGTGTGTAACAGGAGGGAAACAGTGCTGAGACTAAAATGACATCATGCTGTCCCCACAAACTATTGTAGCTCTGTGTACCAAGGTGTTTCATGTACCTGTGTGTAGCAGAAGGGAAATGGTGTTGAGACTACAGTGACATCATGCTGTTCCCCACAGAATGTTGTGGCTCTGTATACCAAGGTGTTTCATGTACCTGTGTGTAGCAGGAGGGAAACATTGCTGAGACTAAAATGACATCATGCTGTTCCCCACAGACTATTGTAGCTCTGTGTACCAAGGTGTTTCATGTACCTGTGTGTAGCAGAAGGGAAATGGTGTTGAGACTACAGTGACATCATGCTGTTCCCCACAGAATGTTGTGGCTCTGTATACCAAGGTGTTTCATGTACCTGTGTGTAGCAGGAGGGAAACGGTGCTGAGACTAAAATGACATCATGCTGTTCCCCACAGAATGTTGTGGCTGTGTGTACCAAGATGTTTCAGGTACCTGTGTGTAGCAGGAGGGAAACGGTGCTGAAAATGAAAATGACATTGTGGTGTTCCCCACAGAATGTTGTGGCTCTGTATACCAAGGTGTTTCAGGTACCTGTGTGTAGCAGGAGGGAAACGGTGCTGAAAATGAAAATGACATTGTGGTGTTCCCCACAGAATGTTGTGGCTCTGTATACCAAGGTGTTTCATACTAACATGCTAACATACCAGCAGAGTAGGCCGTATAATTTATTGAGTCTGCTCAGGGGTAAGTCCCCATTTGGGGCACTGTCTGCTGCCTCCCTCCCGCCTCCCTAATGTCCCCCTCCCCCTGGCTGCCCTCCCCCCCAGTGCCAACCCTGTTGCGATGTACCCTTCCCTTATACCTATCCCAGCCCTTCTTAAACCCCTCTACAGTGTTCATTGCCACCAGCTCTGCAGGCAGGGTGTGCCAGGATCCCACCACCCTTTCAGTGAAGTAACATCTCCTGGTCTCCCCCTTGAGTATCCCACCCACCAGCCTCATTTGGTGCCTCCTGGTGGGCCCTTCCTCCTTCGGCTGGAACACCCTGTCCTGGTTTACCCTATTGATCCCCCTGAGATACTTGAATACCTCAGTTATGTCCCCCATCCCTCCTCTCCTCCAGTGAGTACAGGTTGAGCTCTTCGAGTCTCCCCGAGCCCCCTCATCATCCTGGTTGCCCTCCTCTGGACCCTCTCCAGGAGTGTAATATCCCTTTTTAAGTATGGACACCAAAACTGCACACAGTATTCCAGGTGCGGTGTAACCAGGCAGTTGTAAAGCGGCAGAAGCACTTCCTGGCTACTTGAGGTTTTCCCCCTGGCTGTGCACCCCTGCATTTTGTTTGCTCTTGCCGCAGCCCTTCTACACTGCTCCGAGTTGTTCATTTTGGTCTCCGCTACCACCCCGAGGTCCCTCTCCCTCCTCGAGGTCTGCAGTGCTACCCCTCCCAAGGTGTACACATGAGGTGGGTTCCTGGCCCCCAGGTGGAGGACCCTGCACTTTTCAGCATTGAACTTCAGCTTTCATGTATATGACCACGCCTCCAGGTCCCCTGTAGAGCTAACCTACCCTCCTCCATGTCTACCACTGCCCCCAGCTTGGAGTCGTTAGCAAAGAGGCTCATCTCACTCTTGATACCGTCGCTGAAATACAAGATATAAGCGTTAAACAGGAGGGGCCCCAGCACTGATCCCTGTGGGACCCCACTAATAACCCACCTGGAAGATGAAACCTTACTCCCAACTACTACCCTCTGAAAACGTCCCCCAAGTAAGTTCCTGATCCATCTGACCGTCCACTCCCCCCACCCCCATCCCCTCAACTTCTTCAGCAGACAAGGATGCAGCACAGAGTCAAATGCCTTGCTGAAGTCTAGAAAGAGGACATCCAGTGGCCTGCCCTGATCCGGTGCTGTCGTCACCCAATTGTAGAACTCCACCAGGTTTGTCTGACATGATCTGCCCTGGACAGAGCCGTGCTGGCGATCATCCAGATAGCCCCTTGCCTCCAGGACCCCCGCCAGCCTCTCCTTTAAGATGACCTCTATCACTTTGCCCACCACCAACGTCAGGCTTACCAGCCTGTAGTTTTCCGGTTCTTCTCATGAGCCACCTTTGTGAATAGGCACAATACAGGCTGTCCTCCAATCCTGGGTCACCCATCACGTCTGTCCAGTCCTGGGTCACCCATCACGTCTGGAGGGAGGAGTTAAAGAGGTTTGCCAAGGGTGCAGCCAGGATGTTTGCCAGCTCACTCAGCACCGTAGGATGAAGGCCATCAGTACCCAGATTTTCCAATTAGGGCCTTGTGGGCTTCCCACACCTGTACATGTCTGTAGCAGGAGGGAAACTGTGCTAGGACTAAAATGACGTCACGTTGTTCCCCACAGAATGTTGTGGCTCTGTGCACCAAATTGTTTCATGTACCTGAGTGTAGCAGGAAGGAAACGGTGCTGAGACTAAAATGACATCATGCTGTCCCCACAGAATGTTGTGCCTCTGTGTACCAAGCTTTTTCATGTACCTGTGTGTAGCAGGAGGAAAACGGTGCTGAGACTACAGTGATATCATGCTGTTCCCCACAGAATGTTGTGGCTCTGTTTACCAAGGTGTTTCATGTACCTGTGTGTAACAGGAAGGAAACGGTGCTGAGACTAAAATGACATCATGCTGTCCCCACAGAATGTTGTGGCTCTGTGTACCAAGCTTTTTCATGTACCTGTGTGTAGCAGGAGGAAAACGGTGCTGAGACTACAGTGATATCATGCTGTTCCCCACAGAATGTTGTGGCTCTGTTTACCAAGGTGTTTCATGTACCTGTGTGTAGCAGGAAGGAAACGGTGCTGAAACTACAATGATATCATGCTGTTCCCCACAGAATATTGTGGCTCTGTGTACCAAATTGTTTCATGTACCTGTGTGTAGCAGGAAGGAAACAGTGCTGAGACTAAAATGACATCATGCTGTTCCCCACAGAATATTGTGGCTCTGTGTACCAAGGTGTTTCATGTACCTGTGTGTAGCAGGAAGGAAACGGTGCTGAGACTAAAATGACATCATGCTGTTCCCACAGAATGTTGTGGCTCTGTTTACCAAGGTTTTTCATGTACCTGTGTGTAGCAGGAGGGAAACGGTGCTGAGACTAAATGACATCATGCTGTTCCCCACAGAATGTTGTGGCTCTGTTTACCAAGGTTTTTCATGTACCTGTGTGTAGCAGGAGGGAAACGGTGCTTAGACTACAATGACATCATGCTGTTCCCCACAGAATGTTGTGGCTCTGTGTACCAAGGTGTTTCATGTACCTGTTTGAAGCAGGAACAAACGGTGCCGAGACTAAAATGACATCATGCTGTTCCTGCAGAATGTTGTGGCTCTCTGTACCAAGGTGTTTCATATACCTGTGTGAAGCAGGAGGGAAACGGTGCTGAGACTATAATGACATGCTATTGCCCACAGAATGATGTGGCTCTCAGGATGGCAGTATAAATAGCATGCCTCAACTCAGGAGGTGCCTGCCCCTATTTGTTGTACATAGCACAGAGACCTGTGTGAAGGGGGCAGGCCTGGGCAAATCTGCAGAGGGCATTGAAGAAGAGTAGTGAGAACTGGCTGGGTGGTGCAGAGGGCTGAGGCAGTCCGCCTTCCCTCGCGTCACGCCGGCGACCTGGGTTCAGGAAAGACCTCGGGTTGTCAGGGAGCCAGCATGGGGGGGGTTGATGGAGGCTGCAGGATTGAGCAGCCTAGTGGCAGCTCTCCTCTCCCAGGGAGATTGTCACCCCCCCCCCCCCCGTAGTTCTACTGCCACCGGGTGGAGGTCCAGTGGTAGCGTAGGCAGGAGGGGCAGCACATAGGGAGTGTCTCAAAGCACGGCATGCACACCCTAGATGGGGTGGGGGCCGGTGAAAACGGGGGTAATATCCCTACAAAATATAAATTAAAAATAATTAAAAAAAGTAAAAAACAATAAGGGTAGTGAGTTTGAAGATTCAAAATTGAGAAGCAGGAGCGAAAATAACAACATAATAATCCAGTGAAGAAAAAGTCATATGTTCAGCAGTAGTCTTTCTGGTGCTGGAGGTGGGGGCAACTGTTCACCATGTACAGAGCACCTAGTTTAGCAAAACACATGGAAACCACACTGTAATATGAACATAGTAGTTCAGATGTTGAACGGGCAGTAGGCCAAGATATTTACAGCATGTTGCATTGTTAAGGCAGTCACCTGGCTAAAAGTGGATGCTTACTAGGAGGGATTTTGCTAGCCAATGTTTGGTCCCACACAGCACTGAGACAGTTAGACAGTTCAGCTGCCTACGCAGCAGTTGTGCTATCATTTGCGATGCCATTGACCGGTCTTCGGGAGCGGACTCTTGTCACAGGGGGAGAAGGATTGAACATCCCAGAGGACGCTCTGCCTCTCTAGGGAGGGAGGTTGTGTGACGCCACTGCTAGAGGGTCACCTAGGAAAACACAGGTGGCGATACAAGCACAGCGTGACTTTGGAGTGGGGTATTTTGGCTGAAGCTGCACAGCTGCACACTCTGTTCATGCGGTTTGCATCACCATGGCCAGCATCATAGAGGGAGGGGAAAAAAGTGTGGAAATAGCTGCACTTCCTGTAGACAGCAGACCTTGATATATCCTGGTCCTGCATCTCCATCACCTGCCACCTGACAAAGGACACTATAAGGGTAGATCCCTTTAAACAAAACCTGTCTGGGGTGTATCCAGTGCACAATGTAGTCAGTTGAGAGCTGGGGAGAGGTGTGGGGGGGGGGGTTGTGATGTGCCTTAGGGCTCCTGAGAGAGGCAGGCAGGCAGTGGGGGAGGGGGAAAAGATTGTTTTCTTTTGGTTTCAGGCTACCTGATTGATATGGAACCAGTTTTCGGCACTGTTGTAATCTAATTGTAGGTTCTGTTCAATAATTGAGGTAAAGGGGAGTCCGGCCCTTTGGCGCAGCGGTAGCATTACCACCTGTGACACCACTGATACGGCAGTGAGCTTGGATGGCTGGGGGCCAGATGGCAGAGGAGAGTAGAACCTCCCAACAGAGTGTCCTCCCCAGGGCAGGAAGGGTCACTGTTCTTGCTGCTGTACTGCCACCTGAGTGACCACAGGTGGTAGTGCAGCTGAGGACACCCAGGAGGGAGGGAAACTGGCCAAGAGCCAGAGCGCCATGTACACATGCACGCACCTTGACTTCCCTAGTATGCCTGCGTCTTTGGGGATGGGAGGAATGCAAAGAAAATGACCCCAGCACAGCAGAATGACGCCACTGCTCCTCCTACAGGCTCCACACCACTGACTGTGGATCCACTCTGGAGAGTGCTGGCTTGAGTTGCCTCGAGGGAGCCATACTGTCCTTGGACTCTGAAAAAAGAGCCCCACAGTGCGGTCACATACATACAAACATGCCAGCAGAATCAGGCCATTACGGTCTATCAAGTCTGCTTGAGTATGCAGCAAACAGTTATTCTGCTGTAGCTGTCCCCACCCTCCCATTTCCTCCTTGGATTTATCCTCCCTCCCCACCCCTCCCTCCCCACCCTTCCACAGAATTGATCCTCCCTTTGACCCTGTCCCACCCCTCTTTAAACTGTCCACAGTTTTAGTGCGATCAATTCCTCCGCAATCTGTTCCACTTTGCCACCACTCTGTCTGTGAAATAGTGCCTCCTCAGTTCCCTTCTAAATCTTCCTCCCACTAATTTCAGGCTATGCCCCCCATGGACCCCTCCCCCTTAGGTTAAACATACCCTCTGCCCTAACCTTATTCATAGCTTTTAAGTATTTGAAGATTTCTATCATGTCCCCCCTTTCCCACCTATCCTCTAGGGAGTACATGTTTAGCTTCCTCAGTCTCTCCTCATAGAGTTTGTCCCCCAGGCCTTGATCATTTTGGTCGCCCTTTGCTGCACCCCCTCCAGCAGTTTGATATCCTTCTTCAAATAAGGGCACCAGAACTGTACACAGTACTTTAAGAGTGGTCTAACCAGGGACCTATACAATGGTATGATGACTTGCTTATTCCTTGAGGTGACTCTTGTGGCAGTGCACCCCAGCATTTTGTTTGCTTTGGTAACTGCTTTACGGCACTGCACAGTGTGTTTTATGTCCTCTGTGACAATCACCCCCTAGATCCTTTTCTTCCTCCTCTGTCATGGTAACCTGCACTCCCCTCAGTCAGTATCTAGCCCCAGGGTTCCTGGCTCCCAGGTGCATGCCCTTACATTTCTTAACGTTGAACCCCAACTGAGAAATGCATGACCAATGCTCAAGCTTCGCCAGGTCTTCACTGAGCTCCTGCCTTCCCTCCTCACTGTCCACTTTCCCACAGATCTTAGTGTTGTCTGCGAATAGGCAGATTTATCTTTTGATCCCTTCTGCTATGCCCCCAACAAAGATGCTGAATAACGTTTGACCAAGTACCGAGCCCTGTGGGATGCCACCTGTTATAGGCCATTTCGATAGCCCCCCCCCCCCACGGTTACCATCTGTATCCTGCGTTGCAGCCAGCTCCTGAACCACCACACCAGTTTCTCCCCAGATCCCAGGTTTGCTAGTTTACTGAGCAACTTACTAGGGCACTGAGTCGAAGGCCTTGCTGAAGTCCGGATACAGGATATCCACCGCATAGCCCCCATCCAGCGCCCTCGTGACCAAATCAAAAATCTATTAGGTTTGTCAGGCAGGATCTCCCTGAGACAAACCTATGCTGCCTATTGTCCTGGAGACCATTGGCTTCCGGAAAGTACATCAGTCTGTCATTCAGAATGGTCTCCAGTAACTTCCCCACAATGGAGGTAAGGCTGACTGGTCTGCAGTTACCCGGTTTATCCCTTGGTCCACTCCTGTGGAGAGGCACCACATGCGCCGTTCTCCAGTCCTGAGGCACGTAACCTGAATCCAGTGAGATGTTGAACAGGTCTGCCAGAGGCCAGCCTGGATCACTGCTAATTCCCTTAGGACTCCCAGGTGCACGCCATCTGGTCCCAGAGTCTTGTCCACCCACAGGGCCTTAAGGCCCTTTAGAACCCTGTCCTCCAGGACTTCCCCATCAGTAACCCCTGCACTCCCTCTTTCCATCCCCATTATTCCCTGTGGTATGGGACCATCCTTTTCCCTAGTGAACACTGAACTGAAGTACTTGTTCAGTGCCTCCGTCTGGTCCATCCCTCTCTCCGCCCCCCCTTTAATCCTGACTATCCCATCCTTGCAGCTTCTTTTCTACCTCATGTACCTGAAGAAATCCTCCTCCCTCACTCTGGTCCATTGTGCCAGCCCTAGTTCCCTCATGGCCGTAGCCGCCCTGCCCAATTTGCTCATTTCCTTGGATTTCCTCGCGTAATCCTCTCTGTCCACCTCCCTCATAGATCTCTTGTATCTGCGGAATGCTGCTCTCTTATCCCTCACTTTCTCAGCTGCCTCCTTGCTGAGCCAGCTATGCCTTTTGGACCTGGACTTCTTACTCCAGGTCTTAGCACACATGTTTGCAGCCTCAATCAATCCCAGTTTGATAATGGACCATTTCTGATCTGTATCCCTCTCTGGGCAGATTTTGGCCGTGTGCTCTGCTAGGACATCGCTCATCTCTCCAGAGTCAGCTCTCCTGAAGTTCACTAGCCGAGAGGCAAAAAGCAGAATAAATTAAAAAAAAAAAACTCCACTACCCAGATCTTGGTTCTGGCCGCTTCCTTTGCTGTCGAGGCACAGGTCAGGAAGCATAGAGAAAACCCAGGAGCAGTTGTAAAATTCCACAAAACTGTTTATTTTTAATTACAGGAACATAAGTAAGCATTAATCACTGACAGAGGAGGGCTCTGCTGACGGATTAATGCCGCTGGGGTTGGTGCCCAGGCTGCTTGAGGGGTCCAACTACTCTAGCTGGCATTAATCATCTGCAGAGCCCGATGCTGGAGGTGATTAATGTGCTTGTAACATGGCAAACGCCACGGGGACATTATGCGAGCGGTAGATCAGTCAGACATACACAAGAGGTGCCGAATGTCATGCTGCTGCTTGCTATTGTATGGCAGTTTTGTTTGCATTCTACTCACTGTGATGATCTGAGAGCATGCGCGTTCATGATGCATGGAGGACAATCTTTTAGATAGTGGCGCCTATTTCTCACGGGACACGAACAGAAGATTGCTCTGTGAAAGACACAAGAACGGCAGATTTTTTGAATTCATCGCAAGGTGTTCTACGGATTTCCCTTAGTCGGTATATAGGGATCGCTGATGGCAGCACTGCACTATGGGAAACTTATTTAGTCCAAGTAACAAATATTCCGACACTTACTATGGGTTTACTGCGGTTCTGTGGCTTGTCTCTTTGGATGCGACTATATCTGCATGTTTCCTATTTGTTTGCTTTTTTGCCACAGTTCTGAAACTGATGTGATGTCTGTGAGATCGTGCAACTTCGGGAGGCGCGGAACTCCGCCAAGATTTGCTCGGTGCTCGATGACTGATCCTCAGTGGTTACCACTCAGTTTGTCTCACCAGCGCTGCGTCTGGCGAGATTAGGTGGTGACCTAGCAGGCTGCTCCTCTCTGCTGCCACGGTGGCCACAGCCAGTACTAGCCCAGCGGGCGTTACTGGTGGCTTAATCACCACTGGGAGCGGGTCACCTGATGGCATTGCACCAATCGGTCACCTCTATTTGAGTTCTGTGTCCAGAGCCATGTTACAAAATAAAATAAACATGTTCAGGATGACTATATACAGAAACAAACTAAAATCTCTTGTAACAAATCTACCTTGCAGCTCAGCTTAGCTGTTTTTATTAGTCTTTTTCAACCCCCCTCCTCTGCAAGCATCCTGTTCTTTGTCCACTTCAGGAGCTGCTTAGAACACTGAGAACTTCCTGAGGTACCTCCAGCCTTTGCAAAAGGCTAAGGCATTTGCACTCAAATGACCTCTTGCTTTTTACATTTATCTCAAATTATAAATATATACATTTCTACAGTAACACAATTCTCTAAATAAAAGTGATCTCATTATCAGCTACATTTCCATACACTGATGCTCATATATTTTTTATATCACCAGATCTAGATATGCAAGGGGGAAAACGGACAGCAAGAGAAGACAGAGAAAAGGGAAAGGATTGCGAGATTGTTCAGGTTGATCAAGTCAAAATCTCACAGGAAAATTTGGTTGCACAACCAGATAAAAAGGAAAGAATACAGATCCTTGCATTTATACACTTTCTTCAAAACAAATGGGACAGGGTCCTGTTCTACCCTGTCACATTGCCCAAGTTGAGGGAGAATCACACCGTGCAGGTTAAGCCACGAGGTGTGTGTCTGGAGCTCCGTAAATCCCAAAGAATGCAAGTAACAGGGCTGGAGATGGAGTAGGGAATGAATGTGGTCGGTTGAAGGGAAGGGGGCAGGATAGCCTAGAGGTTAGAGGAACGAGGTGTGAACGAGCGGGATAAATCCAGCAGACCAGACCTGAGTTTGATTCTCACAACCTCCACTTGCATACTGTGTGACTCTGAGCAAGTCACTTAACGGGCCTTACCTGGTTACCAAAGACTAAATAAATATGTAACCCCCTGCAAATGGGGGTTCCCAAAGACTTCCAGGAGCTTGCTTGAATGCTCCAAGCCTGAATGGTGTTTTGCTTAAGCCATTTATCAGTGAGTGTTTTAGAGCCTCTGGTACTGTCTTTAAGAGCTGTCTGCTTGCAGACATAATTAGTTTATATGGGGGACTGTGTGTTTCTCTGTTTGAGTACCACCTGAACTGCTGCCAATTCACTCCATTTTGCAGTCACTAGAGTACAAAGAGAACCTATCTGAAAGATGTAACTGTTTGCCAGAAATCATTTAGAGTAATAATGAAAATACAGTTTGTCTAACCTGCTTTCTTTGCAGTCAGAACTGTGTTTGCCTAGTTCCCCATTCTAGTTTTGAACTGCTGAACAGGACCAATCAGTGTGGGTTAACTTGGACGAATCAGAACTTGGACTCGTAATCTGAGCCAGAAACAAGAGAATTGTATGGGCAGTGACTCTGGGAGATGTCGTTTGGACTTCGGCGCCTTTTTGGACCAACAGGAGCAGTCTATTGTGAGTAACAGCCAATCCAGCCAAGAACTGGGAGGAACTCAAAGGAAATGCCCGGTTTTGTCTGTTGGAGTTTCAGTTGAGCTCTGGCAGTGAAGAGGGAAGGAGCCCTATGCTTTTTCGGTGTGCAGTTTTAGTCGGGAAACGTGTGTAAGGCCCTGAGTTCCGGTCTGCAGCTTGTGTAACTGCTTGTTAGGACTGAATCTGGCCCTGTGAAGAGAATCAAAGGATATCTGAAGAGTAGAAACCAGGCTCACCCTGTAGGAGACTGGAGAAATTGTTGAATTGCACTCGGTCTGTCAGGAACTGAATCTGCTGTGTGTTCTCCCGGTATTGTGCAGTAATTGCGATCGGATAGAGAAGCAGCCTGCCTGGTATAGTACTTTCTTTTTACCATATAAATGTGTGAGGAGGCTTGTGCAGCTCAAGTGAATCCTGCTGCCATTAAAGGACTTTTGCCTGTGACTGTTTACCATATAAATGTGTGAGGAGTCTCATGGAGCTCAAGAGTAGCCCTGCTGACGTTGAAGGACCCTATCTTGTTTGGAGGTCGTGAGTACTAATTCAGGGTCGCCTCCTGTTGAATTGCCACATTAAATCCAAATGGAATCACTGTACTGCTGACTGTTTAAACTAATTTTTCTTTTCTCTGTGGAAAGGGCCCTCACCAGCTGCCACGGTTTGACTAGCCACTAGGGCTTGGGTACCCAGGGACAGTAACTGGTAGGGATAGGCCTGTGCACAGAGCCATAGGTAGATGAGTAAAGTGATAAGCTAATTAACCTGATTTCACCCTGTCCTTGTTATATCCCCCTAAATAAATCAGAGCTGCTTGTTTCAGCAAAGTTATACTGCCTGAGGTATTTGTCTATGTTAAAATATTGTACTGTGATTGTTGCACTGTATCTTATTTTACAGGGGGTCCCAGTGCCTGAACCAGTCCTGGGGGTAAGTGTATACTGTGAAGGTAATTCTGATATACTGTGTGGGCCACTAGTGGGAAGAAAGGGGGGTTGCAGTGTCCCAGAGGGCTGTGACCAAGTAAGTTTAACTATTGCAAACCCTGACCTCTGGGTGGAGGCACCCACATGGATCAGGCCCCTCAACCTGTTAGTGGCAAATCAGGCAGGGGTAGTAGCCCTGGGATAGCGCCATCTAGGGGTTACATCTTGAGGCTCACCGCTGGGATTGTGTGTCCTCTAGTGGCCATATTTACGAACCACTGTTAAGAAAAAAAAAATGGGTACCCCGACAGAAGTGGCTGTGCACCGGCTGGTGGAGTGGTGTACTGGGGAGGAGGTTGACCCCCAAAATGCTATGCTTATCCTGGACAGTCCTCTGGGTATCAATACGGACACTGTACAGGGAGTACTTTCCAAGGTGGAAGGTTTACAAAACCCTGTGGTGGTGGGTCGGCATGCTAATCTGCTCACCCACACTTTCCTGGCCCTAGTAGAGTTTAAGGATCCCATAGATAGCTCCAAAGTGCCACAGACCATTACCCCAGAGGGAGCCCTCACTGCCTGGAGAGTGATAACTATGACAGTAAAGACCTGGGGAATGAGCCCCACCACTGTCTGAAACTTTGAGGAGAAATTTGCTAAATGGTTGCTGGGGAAGGAAAACTGTGGAAGACTTGAAACTATTCTTGCCACCTGGGGTGTTCCTCCCCAATACCCTCTCCCGCTCCAGTACCCGTAATGGTGGCTGAACCAATGCAGACTCCTATTTCTGCACCTGCCATTAGTCACGACTCTTACCAAGGTTGAGGATCTTCTCTGGCACCCTCCCACCCCCAGGGAGGATGACTGGGAGACCTGGATAACTATGTTGCCCCTCAAGTGCTTTGAATGGCAATGCTCGGGCGGCAAAGCCAAAGAGGGTTAGTGAGAGCCTCCGAGGTCCTGCCCTGGCTACCATCCGTGCAAACGGGCCAGTAACCCTGAAGTGACTGCACAGGCCTATCTTGAGGCCCTGGAGAATGTGTATGGGAGCCCAGATTCTGATGAGGACCTATGGTGGAGAGTAAGAGATGCACAACAGTACCAAGGGAGTTGTTGTCTGTGTATGTATCTCGCTGGAAAAATTGTTACAAGAATGCCTCAGAAAGGGTAGTTTGCCAGCGATTGAACTGGACCAAACCAGGCTGGACAGGATCCTTAAGTCTGCCCCTTCTCAGAACTGCTGTTGCTTCAGTTACGCCTGGCAAATCGACTGGAATCCCCACCCTCCTATGATGAGTTAATGAGAGAAATTCGAGGAGTTGAGAAAAGGCGACCTCGGGAGGGACCTGCACCAATAGCTGTGGCTACGACCCGAGTGACTGAGGGTGACCCATCAAGTGAAGTTCAGGGGCAGAGGTTGGCAGTCAATGAGTGCTCTGACAAGGAAAAAGATATGCCACAATGGGGCTAACTGTTGAGAAAAATCTGGAATTCAAAAACAGTCCTTTATGAAGGCCACGCCTGCAAGCACGGGCCCTGACCTATATCCGACTGCATCTGCTATGGGGGTGAGGGTACCCACCCATGTATCTCCTGCTGATAACAGTCTCGAACTCGATTCCTTGACCATGGAAGTGGAGAAACTGACTGAGATGTCTCCAAATACTTATCATGCGCAGACAGAGATGGCACCAAGATTTCCAGTTAGTAATCCCCGCCCTGGCTCCCAGTGTGGCGCCTCGGCCAGCTCAAACTCCAGAAAGTATGTTTTGCTATAATTGTGGGAAGGATGGGCACATGAAAGGAATGCGGTCCCCAAAAGACACTGACAAAGTTGCATATAGGCTACAAGGAGAGCTTCGGAGAACAAATCAGTGGTTAAGAGGTGCACAAAATGATCCCAGTGAGGGCACCAAAAATGCTAACTCACGTCCTTTTGTGGCAAGGTCAGTTGCCCAGGCCCCCACTACCGCCTCTCCAGACTGGTCCAGAATAGTG
This sequence comes from Neoceratodus forsteri, assembly GCA_016271365.2. Classification (NCBI taxonomy): domain Eukaryota; kingdom Metazoa; phylum Chordata; order Ceratodontiformes; family Ceratodontidae; genus Neoceratodus; species Neoceratodus forsteri. The sequence goes on from CM057457.1 coordinate 248,037,072, forward strand.
GGTCCCTCCATGGAGACCACTGTAAAGGTGAATGGAGTGTCTACCAGAGCTGTATTAGACAGTGGCTCCCAAGTGACAATTATGTTCCAGGATTGGTATCAGAAGCATTTGTCAGACGACCTTACAACCATTAGAAGGACTGCATGTATGGGGGTTAAGAGAAGGCCTACCCCTATTCCGGGTATATCCGAATTTGGCTGTCTTTCCCCACCTCCGTGGCTGGAGTGGCGAACAAGTAGAGACCCTAGCCTTGTGTGTCCCCACTGGACTGTATGATGGTGTCCCTTTGTTGATTGGAACAAATGCTCATATGTTCGGAAGGCTGGCACAGTTGTGTTATGAAAACAGGGGTCAAAGACTAGTAGAGCTTTAAGAGTTCGGCTTTAATTAAGAAGGCCTATGAGGCACAGAGAGATACTGAAAAAATAGAACCAAAGGAACCGGTCGGAATTGTATGGAAGAAGGATCCTGAGTCTCTGATCCTGGCGCCAAATGCCCAGTGTACCTTACAGGGAGAGGTCCGTATCAGAAAGGATGTTAAGAATAAAATATTAATGTTGGATGCACCAGGCGATGGAAAATTGCCAGAGGGACTGCTGGTCAAGCCTAGTATTTTGCCGCTAGAGCCCATGCTTATGCCAGAAGGGTAATGGTCCAAGTTCATAATGTGTCTGAAAGAGACATTCGAGTAAATAGAGGTTGCATCCTGGCTAATGTGCATTGTGCAGACACTGCAGTGCTACCCAGCAACAAGAGTTCAAGGAAGAATGACAGAGTAACGCCTGACTTGTTTGATTTAGCGACTCCCTGCCAGCTGAATGGAAAGTGAGGATCAGTGAGAAGCTTGCCCAGAGAGCAGGTGTTTTCTTTAAAGGAATGGGATGTAGGATGCGTGCAGGAGCTGAGCACAATATCCGGCTGCATGACAAAAGACCATTTCGTGAGAGGTCTCGCGCCTGGCACCTGCTGACATAGATGATGTGAGACGGCATCTGCAAGAGATGTTAGCTGCTGGTGTAATAAAGAATCCAGAAGCCCTTATGCTTCCCCATTGTGGTAGTGAGGAAAAAGAATGGGACAGTAAGGATGTGTGGATTATCGCGCTAAACGGCGGACTATCCTGATCAGTACACAATGCCCGCATTCAGGATGCTTTGGACTGCCTAAACGGGAGCAAGTGGTTCTCTGTGTTGGATCTCCGCAGTGGGTACTACCAGATCCCGATGGCCCCAGAGGACCGTGAGAAGACAGCCTTTATCTGTCCGCTTGGCTTCTATGAATTCATGAGGATGCCTCAAGGGATTTCAGGTGCCCCAGCCACTTTTCAACGATTGATGGAGCGTGCAGTGGGGGACATGAACTTACTAGAGTGCCTGGTATACCTAGATGATGTTATTGTGTTTGGCAGCTCACTGGAGGAACATGAGAGCAGATTATTTAAGGTATTGGACCGACTGGAGGACTTTGGCCTTAAACTGTCCATTGATAAGTGTCAATTCTTTCAAACATCAGTAAAGTATGTGGGACACTTAGTATCCACCAAGGGAATAGAGACCGACTCAAGTAAAGTTGAGGCCTTGACCACCTGGCCACAGCCCAAAAATCTAAAAGAACTGCAAAGATTCCTGGGATTCTGTGGTTATTATCGGCGCTTCATCAAGGACTATTCAAGAGTGATCCGCCCTTTACTTAACCTTACTCAAGGGTATCCCCCAACCCACAAAAAATACCAAAAGTCAGCGTCCCTTAAGACTGAAAGAGTGTATTTTCATCTGAGTGAAGTATTTGGGGACCGCTGGACTCCTGATTGTGAGACTGCTTTTCATGAGATCATATATCAACTTACCCATGCTCCAGTGCTGGCCTATGCCGATCCAAGAAAACCTTACGTCCTGCACACTGATGCTAGCTTGCAAGGGTTGGGGGCTGTGTTGTACCAAGAGCACGAGAATGGCCTGAGACCAGTGGCCTTTGCCAGTAGAAGCCTGACCCCATCCGAAAAGAACTATCCTGTACATAAGTTAGAGTTCCTAGCTTTGAAGTGGGCTATTGTTGACCAATTCCATGAGTACTTGTATGAGGCTAAAATACTAGTAAAAACTGACAATAATCCTTTGACCTATGTGCAGACCTCAGCTAAGTTGGATGCCACTGGCCATAGGTGGCTTTCTGCATTATCTACATATGACTGTGCTCTCGAATACCGAGCAGGTCTGAACCACATAGATGCTGATGCTCTCTCCCGGAGGCCTGTTCCCCAGAATGATTGGGTCAGATTGGCAGAACCTGACATTCGGGCACTCTGCCGGAAGTTTGACAGGGAGGAACAAATGTCCACGGACGCAGTGGACTGCATGGTGGATTGCTTAGGACCCTCTGAGAACTGCATACCTGCTGCTTGTGCCACTTTTCTGCAATAGACATTGGTGCACTGCCTCAGCTGGACAATGACAGTATTCGGCGGCTCAATCTCGCGATCCCATGATCAAAGCAGCTTTAGAAGCTCTATGCAGGAAAAGATGTGTCCAAATTACGCCCACTGATTTGAGAACTGCACTGTTATACAAAGAAGGTCCTAAGTTGAAACTGATCAATAAACTGTTATACAGAGAAACAGTAGACAGAGGGGACAAGTAGACAAACAACAACTAGTGCTGCCCACTGCCTTCGAGACTCAGTACTGAGGTCCTTGCACAACCACATGGGGCACCTTGGTATAGACAGAACACTTGACTTGGTGAGATCCAGATTCTATTGGCCTAAGATGGGGGCTGATGTGGAGCAACACATTCGAACTTGTAGTCGCTGCTTACAGAGGAAAGCTTTGCCCCAGAGGCTGCCCCTTGTTAACATCACCACCAGTGCACCCATGGAGCTGGTCTGTATTGATTTTCTGAGTTTGGAGTCAGATCAAAGAAATATCAGTAATGTGCTGGTGGTCACTGACCATTTCACGAGATATGCCCAAGCTTTCCCCACCAAAGACCAGAAAGCATCCACTGTGGCCAAAGTACTTGTAGAAAACTTTTGTTCACTATGGGGCTCCACAAAGAATCCATTCTGATCAAGGGAGAGACTTTGAGAGTCGTCTCATCAAAGAGATGCTTTCTCTGTGGGAGTCAAAGTCAGAACCACTCCTTACCACCCCAGGGGACCCACAGCCTGAGCGTTTCAACCGCACTTTGCTAGATATTAGGCACCCTGCACCCAAAGGACAAGCCTAGATGGAGCCAACAAATTAGCACCCTGGTACATGCTTATAACTGCACCAAAAGTGATGCCACTGGGTTCTCCCCTACCGCCTGATGTTTGGAAGAAAGCTCGAGCTACCGGTAGATGTGTGTTTTGGGGTCTCTCTGATGGGGTTCAAGCTGACAACTATTTACAGTATGTGCAAAAGTTAAAGGCCCAGCTAACTCATGCGTACTAACTGGCTCAAACCATGGCTGCCAAAAGAAATCTGGCCAACAAAGAAAGGTATGATAAAAGGTGAAAGCACAGGAACTCCAGGAGGGAGATCGGTATTGCTAAGAAATATGGGACTGCATGGCAAACACAAGATTGCTGTCAGATGGCACCATCTCCCTCACATTGTAGTGGGCAAACTAGATGATCTGCCAGTGTACAAAGTAAGGCCTGAGAATAATTCAAAAGATGTAAAACAATGCATAGAAATCATTTACTGCCCATTGGACAAATCTTGATTGAGTCTGAGCCCCAGAAGATGCCCCTCTGGACCAGTGACTAGAGCTGCTGCTAAGAAAAGATCAAGAAAGTCTGCACCTACAGAAGCAAAGTTAAAGTGTTCCCTCCTCAAGTCCCAGTTGAGCATGACTGTCAGTCCATATCAGAAGAAAGTGAGAGTGACTTTGAATACTATCCTTCTTACGAACTGAGTCAATTGTTTGGGGCAATCCCTAGTCAATACTGGAGCGAAGCTGGGCCTTCTGGACTGTCTAAGCCCCAGCTTCGTCCCTGGAGCCAATGCTCCCAGAAAGTGAGTGCAAAGCATCAGATCAGATGAAATGGAATCATTGTGCATGGTTGAACTGTTTGAGCTTTCAGGGAGGAAAATGATGGATTGGGGCAGACTGGTGATACACCAGAACCAGAAGAGTATTTTGAGTGCCCTGACAGCCCACTGCCAGTGTCCGAAGCTCTCCATGCGAGCCAAATGTTGTGGACTCAGAAACTGTAACTCCTGGAGCTGAAAGTGCCCCAAGTTCTAGCCTCTCTACCCCATGGAGACTCCTGACAAGTGAGGACAATGCTGAAAATGAGGCTTAGAGTGCAGAGACTGTAACAGTTCCCCCTAGAAAGACTGGTCGAGCTGTAAAGCCTGTGGTGCACCTCAGTTATGATTTTCTTGGGAGGCCTGTGGACTTGCCTCTCAATGTTGTCCATAAAGGGTGTATGTGTCCCGAGCTCATTGCCCAAACTGGCGTCAGTGCTAACTCAAGTTACTTGTGTTGCCCTCTAAGTATGGTGCCCTTGCCCGTCCAGCCCCAAGGTAACTGATAGGAAGGGCCCCTCTCTTCAGGTTTCATGTACAAGAGGTAATAACTTGAGTTATGGTACAAGTGTGTGTAATACTGTGTAAAGAGTGACGTACTGCAATGTTTCAGAAATGTGTTCTTGGTAAAATGATATATTGACTGATGATTACATGTGTGAGCCTAATGCAAATGTATATGGTTGCAGTTAAAACTTATGGGGTACTTGTGAGCCGGACGTCCAAGCTTTCCCAGGCCAGGAAGGGTGTAAACTCTGCAAATGGGGGTTCCCAAAAGACTTCCAGGAGCTTGCTTGAATGCTCCAAGCCTGAATGGTGTTTGGCGTTTAAGCCATTTATCAGTGAGTGTTTTAGAGCCTCTGGTACTGTCTCTTTAAGAGCTGTCTGCTTGCAGACATAATTAGTTATATGGGGGACTGTGTGTTTCTCTGTTTGAGTACCACTCGAACTGCTGCCAATTCACTCCATTTTTGCAGTCACTAGGAGTACAAAGGGAACCTATCTGAAAGATGTAACTGCTTGCCAGAAATCATTTAGTGTAATAATGAAAATACAGTTTGTCTAACCTGCTTTCTTTGCAGTCAGAACTGTGTTTGCCTAGTTCCCCATTCTAGTTTTGAACTGCTGAACAGGACCAATCAGTGTGGGTTAACTTGGACGAATCAGAACTTGGACTCGTAATCTGAGCCAGAAACAAGAGGATTGTATGGGCAGTGACTCTGGGAGATGTAGTTTGGACTTCGGCGCCTTTTTGGACCAACAGGAGCAGTCTATTGTGAGTGACAGCCAATCCAGCCAAGAACTGGGAGGAACTCAAAGGAAATGCCCGGTTTTGTCTGTTGGAGTTTCAGTTGAGCTCTGGCAGTGAAGAGGAAAGGAGCCCTATGCTTTTTCGGTGTGCAGTTTTAGTCGGGAAACGTGTGTAAGGCCCTGAGTTCCGGTCTGCAGCTTGTGTAACTGCTTGTTAGGACTGAATCCGTCCTGTGAAGAGAATCAAAGGATATCTGAAGAGTAGAAACCAGGCTCACCCTGTAGAAGACTGGAGAAATTGCTGAATTGCACTCGGTCTGTCAGGAACTGAATCTGCTGTGTGTTTCTCCGGGTATTGTGCAGTAATTGCGATGGGATAGAGAAGCAGCCTGCCTGGTATAGTACTTTCTTTTTACCATATAAATGTGTGAGGAGGCTTGTGCAGCTCAAGTGAATCCTGCTGCCATTAAAGGACTTTTGCCTGTGACTGTTTACCATATAAATGTGTGAGGAGTCTCGTGGAGCTCAAGAGTAGCCCTGCTGACGTTGAAGGACCCTATCTTGTTTGGAGGTCGTGAGTACTAATTCAGGGTCGCTCTGTTGAATTGCCACATTAAATCCAAATGGAATCACTGTACTGCTGACTGTTTAAACTTAATTTTCTTTTCTCTGTGTGAAAGGACCCCTACCAGCTGCCATGGTTTGGACTAGCCACTAGGGCTTGGGTACCCAGGGACAGTAACTGGTAGGGATAGGCCTGTGCACAGAGCCATAGGTAGATGAGTAAAGTGATAAGCTAATTAACCTGATTTCACCCTGTCCTTGTTATATCCCCCTAAATAAATCAGAGCTGCTTGTTTCAGCAAAGTTATACTGCCTGAGGTATTTGTCTATGTTAAAATATTGTACTGTGATTGTTGCACTGTATCTTATTTTACAGGGGGTCCCAGTGCCTGAACCAGTCCTGGGTGTAAGTGTATACTGTGAAGGTAATTCTGATATACTGTGTGGGCCACTAGTGGGAAGAAAGGGGGGTTGCAGTGTCCCAGAGGGTTGTGACCAAGTAAGTTTAACTATTGCAAACCCTGACCTCTGGGTGGAGGCACCCGCCATTGGATCCAGGCCCCTCAACCTGTTGGTGGCAAATCAGGCAGGGGTAGTAGCCCCTGGGATAGCGCCATCTAGGGGTTACAAATAAATAAAAGAATATAAGAAAAAATAATAACTGAGGTGACATGGGTCGAGGATGGTATCATTGGTATACATGTGGACACTGTATGAGGTGAGGGCTTTAGGGAGGCAATTTTGAAAACTGTAAATAACTGAAATTTAAGTACAGAACTCTGGGGGACCACCGATGCAACTGAAAGAATGGAGATGACAGAAGGACCCTGCTTGATTGCCTGAGTTCTTCTGAACAAGCAGGGTTTAAGCCAGCAGAGAAGGGTATTTGAGAGAGAGACCATGGAGGCTAGTTTGGAAAGTAACAGGGAATGATGCACTGTTTCCTGCTGCTCGCTGGCAAGGCCAGGAGGAACATGTACCTAGAAGAAAACACTCTGCACTCTGTAATTGCACTGCAGCAAAAAAATGATGACTGAATAAAAGACTAAGTCATGAATAAAAGTACTGTTTGTACGTGAGTGATATTGTATGTCTGACCTCTCCACCGCGTGTAAGTGCGTTCTTTCTTTGTTTTTTTTCTGGTATGATTTGCGGCCCTACAGTACGCCATAGTTGCTGCAACACGGGTGTGAGTAGAAACCCAGATAGACATCTTTGAAGGATAGAACTTTGCAACACCTGGTTAAACAATCTCCAAATACCTGAACCCCCTGCTCACCCCCTGCTGCTGCCCCCTCCACCCACTACCTTCACTCCCACTCAGAAAAAAGAGTTCTTGTTCCTAGGCATAAACAAAATTCTGGCCTGCTGGCTTTCAGTCACAAACTCCCATAGATATGAACAACCTGTCCTTGGGAAACAGCCCATTCACTATCACTGCCAAATAGCACCTCAAAAATGTAATTGTATCTTACTGTGACTGTACCTGCCATTCACCTGTGCTTCACGGTGTATTAACTGCCCTAGGTTGTCTCTCTCATTCGATTTGTGTACACCTTACAGTTGTTTGTCAGTTGTCTATTCATTATTGTATGTATTGTATATCTTGGCCTGGATATTCAAAAGGGTTGCACATGGTGCAACAGGGTTGTGCCATGCGCAACCCACCAATGCGCCCCGGCGAGATATTCAAAGGAGCAAGTTGCGCTGCACAACTCCCGATGCGCCGGGGCGCATCGGTGATGTATGTGGCACAAGTGTGGGGGGCGTGCCCATGCATATGTGGCACATCCCGATATTCAGTCCGGGATGTATGGTGCAGATGCTGGCACAACCCTGCCTTGCGCCGCTCAGAGGGGCGCAAAGTTGTACCTGGTAAAACCAGAAACAAGTCCAGGCAACCCACAGGCAAGCTGCATTATTGCAGGGTGCAACACGGCAGCCGCCAGCTGTGAGTGGCCACCCGCCCACCCAGAACACAGTCCACATGCTCTCTGCCCAGGGAGCGTTATGCCCCCCCAAACACCCGTCCGTGGGCATATGTATAGTACATCCAGTGGGCCGCTTTCCAATGCCCAATCGCGGGCATATGTATACTACATCCCTGGTGGTCCAGTGGATCGCTGTCCAATGCCCGATCGCGGGCTTAGGTGAATAATATCCCTGGTGGTCCAGTGGAACTCCCCCCGTGCCCGATCGTGGGTGGCATTACCGAGCGACACCCTGGTGGTCAGTGGTACCCCACTCCCCACCCACCCACTGAGGTCCCCACCACCCAGCATCCCCAGTCCATGGCGTTCATTCACATATCGGGCCTGTGTAATATAGTATGGTCTGCATGCCCATTGGCCCACGCAGTGGACCAATAGGCGTACAGATCCTAATGTACACTGTCAGTCGGCGAGTGGTATGTGCGCAGGGTGCTGCCGCCCGCCGCTGACTGGGGGGGTGCTGGGTGGCTGGGGACCTCAGTGGGCGGATGGGAAGGGGGGTACCACTAGACCACCAGGGTGTCGTTCAGTAATGCTGCCTGCGATCGGACGCTGGGGGGGTTTCCACTGGACCACCAGGGATATTATTCACCTAAGCCCGTAATCGGGCGTTGGACAGCAGTCCACTGGACCACCAGGGATGTAATATACATATGCCCGCGATCGGGCAAATGGGAGCAGAGACTGCCAAGGGTCAGCAGGGCGTCAGTCCCCGATGGCTGCAGCCTGGCAGGGCGCCAGGCGTAAGTCGCCGGGGATCGGTGCACAGCATGGAAATGGGGCCATAATGACATGCACATGGCCCCATTTGCGCCTTGCATGCATAATGGCCTCATTTGCATGCCCAGTGCTGAATATCGCGGTTGATGCGCCTAGCGCAACCGCACTTGCTCTGGCGCATCCCCTGCTCCCCTACTGCCACTTGTGCTGGCGCAGTGCCACTGCGCTGAGCGCAGTGTGTGCGCCCTTAGTATCACCTAGTTCATGCCCTGGCACAGCCCAGTTGCGCTGTACCCAGGCTTGCACCCCTGCCTGACGCAGTCTGAATATCCAGGCCCTTGTGTTTAATTCTTATCTGCACTCTCTCTCCCCCGTCATATCTGTAAACAAAATTATTTTCTGTATGTATATGGTTACATGGTGAAGCAGTTTCAAATAAATAATATTAAAGGCAGTCCTGATGTAGGTCATGGTTGACAGCACTCCGAAGAGAACTTAAGACATAGTAAATACTCCTGAGGGAGGACATGCCCCCGCTTAGGACCAGGTGCGTACAGATAAGAGAGTGGATGGGCCTGGGAGGTAGCCTGGAGAGGTGGGCAACGTCGGAGAAAGGAAGAAAAACAATATTTAAAAAGCAAAAGAGCAAGCACTCAGTTTGCTTTAAAACTTTCAAGGAATATGCAAAGCTTTGATACTGTCTATGAATAGTAAAATTTGAACCCTATTATTCTGAAACACAGTTAATCTCCCACCCACATTGGCACTGGCAAATAGTGTGTGATAAGATGAAATTTTCTCAGCAGTAGAGTTTACTTTTGAGTTCTGATTGAAGGCACCACTTTAGGGTTTAATGAGAGGTTTTCCAGGCTAGTATAATTGTCCCTTACTGATAAAAAAAGGGATGTATTTTTGTCTGCCAGGGATGAGACTGAAGGAGGAGATGACACAGTGGAGGAGGGAAACAATGCTGTCAGTCCACTTCCCAAATCACCATCTGTTCTATGGGGTTACAACTTGAATGAGAGACGGCGCATCGGCAGCATGACTGGAGTGGAAGAGGCCATGTACCAGAAGATCCCCACAGATGAATCCGAGGCGCAGACCCTGGCGAAAGCAGACCTGGATGGCATGAAAAGTGAGTGATGGTTATCAGACATAATAGCAACTTTAAGAAGTAAAACAAGATCATGTCATAGTCAAAATGGTAGCGTATGCATTAACTTGATAAGGGATAAAGAGTTAACATGTGGTTTAGTTCCTAACTTGTATTTGTAAACCTCCTCCCAGTCTATGTTTTTTTTTTTTTTTGTTGGTATTTTCTTTTTCTGCCCCCTTGACACTCTGAGCCTGATCTCCTTCCGATCCCCCAAAACTATCCACCTCCCCTCCCTTGCTAACCAACTCGGAGGTGTCATCCTCCATGGAACTGTGGTTTACCATTCCTGCCAGGAGGGGACGAGGTGAGGGCCCATTCTCTTGAGTGCTTCTGGTCTTGTCAGGCTGCAGACTTCGGAAATTCAGGCAAGGAGATCTAGCGTAGGCAAGGGGATCTTCATCATTGGGCTCAGGGTTCCATTTTTTTCCTCCGTGTTGTCGCCTAACCCTCAGGAGCCTCGCTGTTGAGGACTGCAAGTATGCACATCACCATGTGACATCATACACAGCCAGCGTGACTCCTCACACCCCCGGTCATGCTGAGCCCTACTGTCACCTGCATCCAGAGGACAGTGTGGCAGCAGCAGATGAGACCTTCACTCCCTTGGGAAGAAAACGTCTTCTGGGACATTCAGTCCCCACCCCCTGCAGCTGGCCTCTGACAACTCGGGTTTGTTCCCAAACTTGGGTCACTGGCACCTCGGGTGGTGCTATCACTGTGCCGACAGGCCGGCCTGCAGTCTAGGGCTTTAGATGGCATCTCCATATTAATACCAGCCTATTGACTTCTGGGACTTGGGGTGGCCTCCCAGGCAACAGATGACCTGGAACTCAGGAGCTGGGCTAAAATGGATTAGCCATGCAACAACCACAGTAACCCATTATCTCATTATTACCTGGGTGACCATTTTGTGTCAGGTAAACAACTGATAGTTTGGACTTCATACGAAGCTATTGGAAGTAACGGAGGTCCACAACTAATGAACAGAGTCCATCAGGATCTTTTTTATTCAAATATTTCATTAGTGGTTAGCCTACAGGTAGGGTGACTTACTAACATACTAAAATGCCAGCAGAATAGGCCTAACGGTCTTTCGTGTCTGCTTGTTTGGTCATCCCCCACCATTGTACTTCTGGTCCTTCTCCTTGCCCTATCCTCCCAACTTGTGCTTTCCTCCCTCTGCCCCCTCATCCTCCTGCTCTGATCCCCTGCTCCCCCCATTTTCCCGCATTCCAAATACCCCCCTGTTCCTCCCGCTGTCCAGCCCCGCCTCCTGCCCCCTACTCCCTTTCCATCTCTAACCGCCCCTGTCATGGCTACATTACCCCCCCATCCTCAAGCAGAAGAAGAGAATTGAAGTGGTTACTGAGCTTAAGGTCTGATCCACCTCCCCCCATGTCTTCCTTCTGCCCAGCCCCAGCCATCGGCCTGCTTCCATGAGAATGTCCTCCCTTTGGCCACCATCTGTGAGGGTCCCCAGTTACCTGCCAGCTTCCTTCATAGTATCCTCCTTTTGGGCCCCATCTGCCAGGGTCCCTATGTGACCCCAGAGCATACCTCTCAACCTCCTGCCACATAAATCAGGGACAAGGCTTTAAAAAATCAGGGACAAGGGACCAAAATCAGGGACACATCTTCAAAATTGGTGATATCCACTCAGGAAACTGGTAGACTAAGGGGCTTAGTGTAAAATGCATTTTCTAAGGAAGAACAAGTCTCTAACTTTAATGTCTGACATTATTTTTTACTTACAACCCCCACGTTTTGGTCACAGAAACACAATTTTTAGGACGGACAGAGTAACATTTTGATGCAAAATCAGGGACGTCCCTGAAAATCAGGGACAGTTGAGAGGTATGCCCCAGAGTACTCTCCTGCACTCCTTTCTCTTTGCCCCCAACCCTAGTGTTTGGTGCAACCCCGTGGGAGAGCCCCTGCCCTATTCCCCAACCATACCCCCCCTTCCCCCAGCTGTCTCCTAAGCCCCTCAACCTCCTCCCTAAGCTGTGCCAGCTGGTAGCACACTGGGCAACCACCAAACTTCCAAGCCCAGTCTAGTATCATGGCTGACCCACATCCTGTGCACCCCACCACCCTCCCAAAGATGCCGGCCCTAATGACATGTGGTCCCATCCCACTCCAAGTAGGTTTCCTTGGGTGAGCCACCAAGTTCCCCATTAGTCCAAGACTTTTAAACTTTCAACACTTGAGTGGCTGAACTTTTCCCCACCTATTAGCCTTAAGAGTTTTCTCACAGGGGAAGTTTGCAACCTCCTAAGCGCCTCCCTCCCAGCCTTTAAGCTCAACCACTAGTGACTGTTCTATATTTAAGAGTTAGGCCGGGGCTACCAATGGCAGTTAGTAAGCCGGAAAGATATCCTGCTTGGCTGAATGTTCAGCTCCAACTAAACACTGTCCCTGAGAGTCCCCGATTAGTTTCACTATATTACAGGGCCTTAAACGCACAAGGGGTAATATACACCGAGAATATACGCCTTCAGTGGCAGGAGGAGTCGGGTGCCAGTTTTACACAAGAAGACTGGCAAAGAGCCTGTGGTTATGCTTCCCGAGTCACTAGCTCTCATCAGTGGCACGAATATGCGTGGAAGAATCTTATCAGATACTTTAGAACTCCAGCAGTCACCAGACACTATTCACCTACAGACTCGGCAGCTTGCTGTCAACACTGTGGAGAGACTAAAGCCACATACACGCATGTTATGTGGTCCTGTGAGGTTCTCAAACCCTTCTTGGATCAGCTACAAGTACACCTAAGGGATCTGTTCGGTCATCAGCTACAACTATCCAAGGAAAGGTACCTTTTCCTTGACACCCCCAAGGAATACAGGAACCCAAGTACCAAATATCTCCTACATCTACTCCTAACAGCAGCTAAAAAATCAGTCACTAGGCTGTGGCTAACAAATAAAATCCCTACAATACAAGATTGGTGGGGCATAACCAAACAGATATATCAGTTAGAACAGATCACCCACAAGCTGAATGATAGGGAGGAGAGCTTTGCCTCAGGTGGTCTCGCTGGCAAATATACTTCATGTTGCACAATGATACATTTATACCATAGTGAGGGGAATTTGGAGATCATTAAAAACTTAAAAACATAAATAAATGTAAAGTCTATTGTACGGACTCCCCTGGGGGAGAGCGGGGCATGGAGGATGGAGTTCCCTCCCATGGAGCAGATTGCCATGGAAGGTCAATAGATTGCAACCCGAAATGGGAGCTGCAGGATTGGGATGATTGGACAAATTTGAGAAAATAGGAAAGACAAATTGGATTGGAGACCTGCAGCACAATGAGCTCCCAAAATAACCATAGTATCAAGTGAATATTTAGGAGAGCAGGGAGGAGATGACAAAAATAAATAAATAAGCTAAAGCTGAGCCCCTTATAAACATAAAATTGGGGTGAATAGAGAACAACTAATTATCCCCTGCGATCCCTAGCAGACCTCCTCCTAAGGCTACCAAGCCAAGGGGTTGTATTAAGGCGGCTGGACACATGATATCACCGTTCTGTGGGGGTCCCCTCTCTCGACCCAAGGGGAACTGAAAAACTCAAAGAATGAAAGATTAAAGAACAATATTTTACCTATATTTATTTTATTTTATCTGGAATGTATGTCTAACCCACATGATATAACACAAATGAATTGAACAAGCATATACCTGTCAAATGTTTATATGTTGTTTGTGTGTATATATGTTGAAACACCAATAAGGATGAGATTTAAAAGAAAAAAAAAAAGAGTTAGGCCAATTTTAAAACACAACTTACAAACAATAAAAACTTACAGAAACTCATGACAAAGTTAGCTTTCCAGAACCTCACCACAATTTCAATATACTAATTTCTTATTGACAGAAAGTCCCAAATGTGTTCTAAGGGTATTTACTCTCCCTCAGGGGGAAGTCCTTTAGAGGGTACAGTTCATTTCCAGTAACACCTTTGACTGTTTCTTCTTTCCACAGCTGCAACTGTGGCACTCAGGCTAACATGCATATTATAATTCAGTTTGGGTTACAATTCATCTTCTTTTAGTAAAGGCTAAACATTTAACATTTCATCTGATTCACATTGAACATTCTGGCCCTAGCACAGAGGGAAGCCTGCACTCTGGGATGCCCCGCGGGAAGGTGAGGCAACCCTCAGTTTAGGGCCAGGAGGGTGGGGCAGCCCTCAGTTAAGGGGTTGCTCTGGAGGAGCCTCCATCCTCTACAGAACCCATAGCTCAGAAGCACAGGTGAATCAAGCATGGATCAGCACCTTTTCCTGAAGAGCAGAATGGGTGACTTAAAGGTTTCCCCACCTCCAGCTGTCACTTGGGCACTTGAGTGCACTAGCAAATTTGCAGTGTAAACCAATGTTCTTTAAATTCCAGTTCACGCTCAGATTAGATGCAACTGTTGGTAAAGTACTGCCTTCAGGGGTACAGGTGACAGTTCTTCAGAATTTAGCATGGCAAGTATCAGTAGGTTCAGTCAGGGGACCGCAGATGACCCCGGACCTGGAGCACAACCTCCCACCTTGTTGTCCCTCATGAGTCGAAGGGTCCCAGTCCAGTTTTAGCTAAACAACCTGGAGCACGTTCTTATTCCCCTAAAGTACAAATTCTCTAAGGTCTCTCTCTCTTTTCAGTACTCACAGAACCTGGTACTGGGTAGCACAGATGCCCCAGTGTGCATGGCTGGGAGACGGCTTCCACCACGATCCAGATGGTCTGGAATCGTCTTCTCCAGAGATGGGAATCTGCAGCTGTGGCTTCAAGGGCATGCATGTGGCATGCTACCCTCTCACCAGCTGCCACACGCAGCCAGGAACCTTCTGGCCTCAGGCAGTGGGCCACACCCCCTGGCTTCCTGGGCACTGACCAGCTGACACAGGCGATTGAGGGGGCTCTGAATCAAACCACATAAGGGTGAGGGTCCTGGACTTCAAGGTGGCAAATTTCATAAAGAAGGGTGAAAGCCTCAGGGATGACCTGGAGGGGGGGGTAGACCTCGGAGGGGTGGAGAAACAGTGGGTGAAGCTAAAAGGGAGTATAGTAAAGGCAACAAACCTCTGCATCAAACAAGTGAGCAAAAGCAAGAGGAAAAAGAGATCGCTATGGTTCTCAAAAGAGGTGACTAAAAGAGTAAAGGCTAAAAGCGTAGCTTTGAGAAGGTATAAGGAGACACAGAGGGCAGAGGATGAGGAGATGTATCAAGGGAAACAGAGGGAAGCAAGGAAAGCAGTAAGAAGCACAAAGGCACAAACTGAAGCGAGAGTAGCCCCAGAAATAATGAAAGAGGGCAAGACATTTTTTAGGTATGTAAGTGAAAAGAGGAAGAGCGGGGGTAGTATTGTATGATTAAAAATGGAAGAGGGGGACTGTGCAGAGGGGGGCCAGGAAAAGACAGCCATCCTGAACAAATACTTTTGTGCAGTGTTCACAGAGGAAGGAGATGGGAAGGGACCAGGAAAAGTAACAGAAGCTTTGAAGGGAGGGAGATGGACACTAGTCCTTTTTCTTCAGAGAGAGTCCTGAAGGGACTTGCTAATCTGAAGGTGGACAAAAGAGTGGGTCCAGACTGGGTGCATCCAGGGGTATTGAGGGAGCTCAGGGAGGTACTAGCTGCACCCCTGACAGTCCTGTTTAACAGCTCACTGGAAACAGGTGTGGTTCCAGGGGACTTAATGAGGGCAGATGTAGTCCCATGTCACAAAAGTGGTAGCAGGGAGGAGGTTGTCAATTATAGGCAGTCAGCCTGACATTGATGGTGGGAAAACTAGTGGAATCACTGCTGGAGGAAAAGATAGTGGAATATGTTGAATCTATGGGTTACAAGACCTGAGGCAGAATGGGTTCAGAGGTGGGGTGGGGGGGGTGACACGGGTGATAAAGTTATTAGATCATGGTGGAGCATTGGACATGTCCTACCTAGATTTCAGTAAAGCTTTCAACATTGTTCCACATAGGAGGCTAGTAAGCAAGCTAGGTAACTTAGGAGTGGTCCAGAGATTGTAAACTGGATAATACATTGGTTAGGGGATCGGCGACAGGGGGTAGTGGTAAATGGAGTTCACTCCAAGGAAGGGAGGGTGACCAGTGGGGTGCCTTAGGGATCAATGCTGGGACCAGTCCTCTTTAATGTCTTTATAAGTGGCACTGCAGAGGAGCTGGCAATGAAGGCAGAAAACACCAGGAGAAAGGACTGCTGTGTGACTGAACTTCTCTGCTGGGGCTAAAGTAGAAGAACTTTTGTATTTGGACCTTTAATTTAGGGTAAAAAAACTAACATACAAAACAAAAAAAAAAGTGTGTGTGTTTGGGTTAACTGAACTGAATGGGTAACTGAAAAGTCATCTAGGTGTAAATCTCAGGTGACTGAAAGGACTTAACTGCTGTGAGGTTTAAATTACTTGTAGAAAGATCTGGTAAGTAGGGGGAGTGGCTTAGCTAGAAGGAAGCTACATTTAAAGACTGCCTTAGAAAGATTCTGCTAATAGCTTGGCAGAAGACACCAGGAGAAAGGACTGCTGTGTGACTGAACTTCTCTGCTGGGACTAAAGTAGAAGAACTTTTGTATTTGGACCTTTAATTTAGGGTAAAAAAACTAACATACAAAACAAAAAAAAAAAGTGTGTGTTTGGGTTAACTGAACTGAATGGGTAACTGAAAAGTAATCTAGGTGTAAATCTCAGGTGACTGAAAGGACTTAACTGCTGTGAGGTTTAAATTACTTGTAGAAAGATCTGGTAAGTAGGGGGAGTGGCTTAGCTAGAAGGAAGCTACATTTAAAGACTGCCTTAGAAAGATTCTGCTAATAGCTTGGCAGAAGACACCAGGAGAAAGGACTGCTGTGTGACTGAACTTCTCTACTGGGACTATATTGCCCTCCTTCTCCCCCCACCAAAAGCTAGTTCTATTTTTATAGGCACAGGGATTTGACTGACAACAGGAACTTCCTGTTTAGGGGCAGGAAGGAGTGATCACAGAGCCACCAAGGACCCACCATCCTAGAAGGCAAGAGTAGCTCTCCGGCCCCTCTAGCTGCTGGGGTCTGCCTCTGAACAAGTAAGTGGTCTACTGAGAAATATAGGATATTCTTGTCTCAGAACAGGACAATCAGGAGCTTAAAGGGAACACAGGCAGAAAGTAAGGAGAGAGAAAATAAAACAGAGGAAAGAGTAAGGATTGCAAACAGTTAAGGGGCCAGAAATAAGACATGATTGGAGTGGTGCAGTGCAGTGGCTGTGGAGCAGCAGTCTTCCGGGAGATGTTGTGGAGGATGCGGTGTTGTCCCATCTGCAGGCACCTCTCTGGGCTGAGGGAGGAGGTTGCTCATCTCCAGGCTGAGTTGGCCAGGATTTGTGGGACCTCCTCTTCCATACAGGGACCACCAGTGCCACTGCCGTTGCCTCAGAGGTTGCCAAGAAAGAGGAGCGGTTGGACCACAGAGGGCTCAGGGAGGGTGAGGGTGGTGGAACAGAGGCACATCCCTCCAGTTGTACCTCTCCACAATTCCTATGCCATTCTGGCAAAGTGTGGTTCCTCTATGGAGGCACCTACAGTGGAGACCAAGGAGGATGCTGGGAACCTCCACAAAGGAGACCCAGAGAAGGGTGGCAGGGGACTCTGCAGGGGAAGGAAACAACTCCTGGTGGGGGACTCCATTGTTAGGAAGGTAGAACTGGGCAAGGAAGGGAGAGGAGGTAAGGTGCCTGCCTGGCGCCATGGCTAGAGGGACAGGGGAGGCGAATCCTCAGGATTGCGGAGCAGCTGCAAGGGAGGAGCTGGATGTCATTGTCCACCTAGGGACAAATGACCTGGCTAGAAAGGGATTAGAGAAGTGCAGGAAGAGTTTCTGGAATTGGGAGGGCCTTAGTCAAGTAGCACTGCACGGTAACCTTCTTGGAGTGCTACCCATCTATGGCATAGGAGAGGCTAGGGTGTTCTGTACCATGGGATTCAATCAGTGGTTGAAAAACTGGTGTGGAGCTCAGGGATTTGGCTTCATTGGGGACTGGGGGTCCACCTGGAGTGATGCAAGCCTATACTAGCATGATGGGCTGCATCTGTCCGGGAGGGGAACCAGGATCCTAGGTGATAGGTTTAAATGCTTCATTGGCAAGCTTTTAAACTAGCCAAGGGGGGAGGCACTGGAAAGGAGCAGGAAAATCCTAGCCCCCAAACAATCACGGTAGTAAGTGTGGCAAACACCAACATGGAGGTGTCGATAGGGAGAAGGGCAGTGGTAAATGGAGAAAGTGACAAAGGCAAGAAGGACAGGGATGGGGCAAAGGGGGTAAGGCCATCAGGAAATGGAGGTAATGAGTACCAATGCCTGTAGTCTGAGCAACAAGCTCCCTGAGCTGGTGGTCTTAAAGGAAGAGGATGCCTGGATATCGTGGCAGTCACAGAAACATGGTACACAGAGAACCATGACTGGGATGTTAACATACCAGGGTACATAACCTACAGGAGAGACAGGCAGGGAGAAGAGGGGAGGAGTAGCTCTCTATGTAAAGGAAGGATAAAAGCAACTGAACAAAAGAGTAAACAGGGAGGAGAGGAGGCACTGTGGGTCACCTTGGAGACTGGAAAGGGCACCACAATCCACACAGGGGTTGTGTACAGACCCCCATGTCAGGGGGAAGGAATGGACAAGGATATGATGGAAGGCATTCTTAGAATGGCAGAGAAAGGGGAGATACTGTTGATGGGAGACCTGAATATGCCAGATGTTAACTGGAGTACATTTGCTGCAGCCACATCCAAGAGCAGGGCCATTCTTGATGCCCTACAGGTGGCAGGCATTAGACAGCTAGTTTCGGAACCCACTCGTGAGGGAGCAATCTTAGACCTCGTGCTCTCAAAGCGGGGGCAGTGAGAGGATTTCAGATCTAGAAGTGGGTTGCCATCTGGGGACAAGTGACCATCAAACAGTGTGGTTCACGTTAAACTCAGCTACAGAGTCAAGCCATACAAAGTGAGGGTACTGGACTTTAGGAGGCTGACTTTGGCAAGATGGAGAGTGCCTCAGAAAAGCACTAGCAAACAGGCTAGAAGGAGGTGTGGAGCAACAATGGGGAATTATCAAAACTGCCATCACAGAGGCAACAAGCCTTTGTGTGAAGCAAATAAACAAATCAAAGCGAAAGAAAAAGCCACTATGGTTCTCAAGAGAGGTGGCTGTGAAAGTCAGGAAGAAAAGATAGCATTCCGAAGTATAAGGAAACACAGAAGGAGCAGGACAGAGAGCTGTACCAGTTAAGGCAGAAAGAAGCAGGAGAGAAGTCAGAATAGCAAAGGCCCAAACTGAGGAAATGATAGCCAACGCAGTTAAGAAGGGGGATAAAACCTTTTATAGGTACATCAGCGAGCATAGAAAGACAAAGGGAGGGATAGTGAGGCTGAATAGAATGAACGGTGGGTGGGCAGAGGGGGACAGTGAAAAAGCAGGAATACTGAACGAATATTTCTGCTCAGTATTCACAAAAGAGGAGGGGGAAGTGCCTAATCCAATTAACAGAAGCACTCTTAATAGGGGTCGATCCAGTCCTTTCACAGAAGAAAGGGTTCTGCAAGAACTCCTAAAACTGAAGGTGGACAAAGCAATGGGTCCTGATGGAATTCACCCCAGAATTCTAAAAGAATTAAGGAAGGAACTAGTGAAACCACTGGCTACTCTTTTTAATAAATCATGGGAGGATGGTGTGGTACCCGAGGACTGGAGGAAGGCGGATGTGATTCCCCTTCACAAAAGTGGGACTAAGACAGAGGCAGGAAACTACAGACCTGTCAGTCTGACCTCTGTGGTAGGGAAAGTGATGGAGTCACTTCTGAAGGAAAGAATAGTTGAGTACCTAGAGGTCAGTGGAGCACAGGATCCAAGGCAGCATGGGTTCACAGTGGGAAGGTCATGTCAGGACTAATCTAATAGATTTCTTTGACTGGGTGACCAAAGTAGTAGACCAGGGAGGACTGTGGACATGGCCTAGCTAGACTTTAGCAAGGCATTGACACAGTCCCTTTAAAGATTATTAGTCAAATTAACCAGCCTGAGAGTGGGTCCCAGGGTGGTAGCCTGGAATAAAACATTGGCTGGACAACAGGACACAGAAGGTAATTGTAAATGGAGTCACTCTGAAGAAGAGGCGGTTACTAGTGGGGTACCGCAGGGTTCAATTAGGTCCAGTCCTTTTAATGTCTTCATCAGTGACATTGCAGAGGGACTGGAAGGAAAAGTATGCCTTTGCAGATGACACAAAGATCTGCAACAGGGTTGATACACAAGGAGGCGTGGAAAGGATGAAAAGGACTTGGCAAGGTTGGAGGAATGGTCAGGCGTATGGCAGCTAGGATTCAATGCAAAAAGTGCAAAATAATGCACCTGGGAAACAAGAACCCAGGGAAGAATACACAATGGGTGGGGAGGTAGTAACAACAACAAAACAGGAAAGGGACCTGGGGTAATCATATCAGATGACCTTAAGGTTAGCAAGCAATGTGAGAAGGCAGTAGGGAGGGCGGGGTATACTGGGATGTATAGGGAGAGTATCAGCAGCAGAAAACAGGAAGTTGTTATCCCTCTGTACAGACAGTTGGTGAGACCCCATCTGGAATACTGTGTCCAGTTCTGGAGACCCCATCTTCGCAAGGACATAGACAGGATAGAGGCAGTCCAGAGGAGGGCAACTAAAATGGTGCAGGGTCTGCAAGAGAAGCCGTATGAGGAGAGACTAAAGGAGCTTAATATGTATACCCTTGAGGAAAGAAGGGAGAGGGGACATGATAGAAACTTTCAAGAACCTCAAGGAATCAACAAAGTCCAAGAGGTAGCATCTGTCAGAAAAAGAGATTTGCAAGAACAAGGGGACACAATTTAAAGATAGAAGGAGGGCGGTTCAGGGGCAATGTGAGGAAGTATTATTTCACAGAGAGGGTAGTGGATGCATGGAACAGCCTTCCTGAGGAAGTTGTGGGGTCTAAAACTGTGGGAGAATTCAAGAATGCATGGGACAGACATAAGGCAATTCTTGTGGGGGGCAGGAAGATATAGGCTGTTGGTTAACTAGGATCTGCGGCCTATCCTATAGGTAGGGAAATGGGCAGACTAGATGGGCCTAGCTGTCCTTATCTGCCGTCAAAGTCTATGTTTCTAAGTTTCTAAGGCCTGCTTCTTTGCGGATGACACCAAAGTCTGCAATAGGGTGAACACTCTCGGGGGCATGGAAAGGATGAGCAGAGACCTGAGAAAACTAGAGGGATGGCACCCGGGTTTCAATACAAAAAAGTGCAAAATAATGCACTTAGGGTGCAGAAACCCAGAGGCGGAGTACAAAATGGGTGGAGTGGTATTAATGACTACTAATTTATTGAAATGTTTCACCAGGATGGCACACTGAGCGATAAGTCGCTCATCTCCGGGGGGGAAGGGGTACAATAGGAGTGAAACATTAAACATTCAAGTTACAAGATTAACATTAACATACAGTTCTAAGGCAGGTGTTACAAGCAGTGGTATTACAGTGTTGAGCATAATAGATAGAAAGAGTGCTCACTAAGAAGTGCTGGGTTAATAAGTAAACAAGTGCTTACGTAAAAGAAAAGGGGGCGCGGTGAGAGGGGGAAGAGTCATGTTCAAAAGTTACATTCAAGTTACAAGATCAACATTAACATGCAGTTGCAAGGTAGGTGTTACAAACAGTGTTAAAACAGAGTTGTGTGTAATATGCAAAAAAGTGAACAATAATAAGTGCCGAGTTAGTAAGTAAACAAGTGTTTACATTAAAGAAAAAGGTGAAAGCAGAGGGAGGGGTGAGGTGGAGGGATGTTGGGGAAGGGGGGTAGATGAGGGATACAAGCCCCGGGGCGTGGTGGGATAGGAGAGGGACCCATGGAGCGCATTTGGCGTCCCTTACATTCTGTGAGAGATCAAGGGAGGCCAGTAAGGGGGAGCAATTTGGGGGAAGGTGAGGAGAGCTAGAAATTTGGGGGGTGAGGGTACATAGAGTAAAATGAAGGTGAAGGTAGAGGCATAGGGTTATCCATGGCTTATAGGATGAAATTAGGGAGGGATATGGCAGGAAAGCTAGGTGCAAGGTAATTATTGAGGGCAAAGCTTATGGAGTAGGCGGAGGATGAGTGCCAGATTTGAGGGGGGGGGAGTGAATTCCAAATTTTTGGGAGGTGGTGAGAGTAAGCGGATTGGCCGATTAGGGTGGATCTGCAGGGGACTACCAAAGTTCGGGAGTCAGTTGATCTAAGGGAATGGGAAGATGGGGGGCTTGTTATAAAGGAGGAGGTTGGGTAGGAAGGGAGCTCACCTAACCAGTGCTTGGAGGTGAATTTAGCACAGTGAGAATGACGCCTATTTGTAAGAGAGGGGAAGGATAGGGCACGATAAAGATCGCAGTGGTGGGCACGAGGAACGGCATCTAGGGCAAAGTGGTAGAAGGAATTGAAGAGGGCATCCAGTCTGGCCAGGGAGGACTTGGGGCAGCACCATAGAGTACATCACAGCAGTCGAAAATTAGCAGTATCAACTTCTGAACAAATTCACGCCTAGCCGTAGGAGGGATGCAACTATGGTTCCTGAACAGGGCACCAAGCTTGGGGCGCAGTTTTTTCTGGATGGCATCAATATGTCCAGAGAAGTTTAGGTGTTGGTCCAACCAAACACCTAAGTACCTGAAGGAAGATGTGTTCTCAAGTAAAGTCCCATGAAGGGTGTGGAAAGTTGGTAGGGAGGGAAGCCTAGAGAGTCTCTGCCTTGTGCCAAAGGTCATGGAGACAGTCTTCTTGGCATTGAGGAAAAGTTGATGGTAAGCCAACCAGAGCTGAACCTTGTCAAAGTCTCGCTTTAAGCGGAGGACAGGAGCCAGATGCATACAGGACTGTATCATCAGCATACATATGTATAGTGGTGGAGGGGAAGCAAATAGAGGGAAGGTAATTTAAGAAGATGGAGAATGTGGGGGCCCGAATACAGAGCCCTGGGGCACGCCAGTGCTAATTGGGAAGGAAGGTCAAGTGGCATCCAAGATCTTAACTGATTGGGTTCTGCCAATAATTTAGGCTTTGAACCAGTTTGTGGCAGAGGGAGATAGGCCAGCTGCTGGGAGTAAGTTGAGGAGAAGGGAATGAGAGACGGTGTTGAAGGCTTTGGCAAAGTCAACAAAAATGGCAGAGGTAATTTGGCCATTGTCCATCTCGGTTAGGATGGAGTCTGTGAGCCGTAGGAGAGAGGTGGTGGTTGAGTGTTTTTTCCTGAAACCATACAGGAAAGGGGTGAAAAAGGAGGTGCCAGATAGAAAAAAGATGAGTTGGGAGAGGACAATGTGTTCTTGAAGCTTGGCAAGGGTAGGTAGGAGAGAAATGGGGCGATAGTTGCTGGGGGATGAGGGGTCACCCCCTTTGGGTAGAGGGAGGACCACTGCATGTTTCCATTAAGAGGGGACCGAGGCAGTAGAGAATGAGAGATTTAGGATTAATGAGAGGGGGTTAGGCAA
Organism: Neoceratodus forsteri; assembly: GCA_016271365.2. NCBI lineage: Eukaryota > Metazoa > Chordata > Ceratodontiformes > Ceratodontidae > Neoceratodus > Neoceratodus forsteri. The sequence goes on from CM057457.1 coordinate 248,060,287, forward strand.
TGGGCAGAGCGGAAAGGGAGAGGAGTTTTGGGTCAAGGTCATCGGGGGAGGCACCATTTGAGGTGTTGAACCCCATTACTGTTTCCCCCCACCATCTCCACTGGAAGACTGTTCCAGGAATTCAACACTCCTTCTGTGAAGAAGTACTTCCTCACATCTCTCCTGAATCTACCCCCTCCAGCTTCACAGCATGTCCCCTTGTCCTGCTGAGGTCCTTTAGTCTCTTCTCGTAGGGTTTTGATGCTGTTGCTAGCCTTGCTTGTAGAGCAGAAAGCAGCTAACTAAAAGAAGCTACATTTTCTTATTAATTTAACACTTATATCTCAGCAGGAGTAAGTGTCAGTTGAGATTAAGCAAGACAGATACTTCATTAGAAGTAGAAGGGGTCTTATTTAGGGTTAAAAAAAAGAAAAGAAAGAAAGTCAGTGTGTGTTCTGTGCTGTGAAGGGTACTGTATTAACTTACTTTGCTAAACCAGTAGGAGGAGAGAGAGCTTAGCTAGCCTTTTTCTTACTAATTGCCCTCCATCCCACCCCTCTACCCACCTGCCCTAAGTCAGTTCTACTTTTATAGCCACTGGATTTGACTGTCAACAGGAACTTCTTGTTTGGCAGTAGGAAAGGAAGGATCATAGAGAAACATTGGTTTTGTCAACCCTAAAGGAAAAAAGTAGCTCACTGTCCCCCCCCAAGTTGCTGTCCCAGAATAGGAAGGGTGAGAGTTGTAAAGAGAGGAGAGAGTAAGCATACAGAGAAACAGGAGAGGGGACACAAAATAAGACATGATAGGAGTGGTGCAGTGCACTGGCTGTGGGGCAGCAGTGTTCCGGGAGACATTCTGGAGGCTGCGATGCTGCTCTGTTGCAGGCACCTCTCTGGTCTGAGGGAGGAGGTTGCCGCGTCTCTGGGCTGACCTGGCTAGGTTTGTGAAACCTCCTTCCCCACCCAGGGACCACCAGGGCCAATGCACACTACCTCAGAGATTGCCAAGAAAGAAGAGAGGCTGGACCAGGGTGGGCTCAGGAGGAGAGCAGTGGTGGAACAAAGTTGCATCCTCAGCTGTACCTCTCACAATTCATTCACTCTTCTGGTGGATAGTGGTTCCTCTATGGATGCACCTGCAGTGGAGACCAAGGAGGATGCTGGGGACCTTCACAAAGGAGACCCACAGAAGGGTGGCATGGGACCCCACAGGGAAGGAAACAACTCCTGGTGGGGACTCAATCATTGGGAGGTAGAAATAGGGAGGAAGGGAGAGGAGGTAAGGTGCCTGCCTGGCATCACGGCTTGAGGGACAGGAAGCAAATCCTCAGGATCGTGGGAGCAGCTGCAGGAGGGAGGAGCTGGATGTCATTGTCCACCTAGGGACAAATGACCTGGCTAGGAATGGGATCAGAGCAGTGCAAGAGGAGTTTGTAGAGTTGGGGAGGGGCCGTAGACAAGTAGCGCATACGGTACCCTTATCGGAGGTGCTGCCTGTCTATGGCAAGGGTAATGCTAGGGTACTCTTCACCAGGGAATTCAATAAATGGTTGAGAAACTGTTGTGGAGCTCAGGGTTTTGGCTTCATTGGGGACTGGGGAGCCACCTGGAGGGATGCAGACCTATACTGGTGCGATGGTCTGCATCTGTCCGGGGGGGGGGTGGGACCAGGATCCTAGGTGAGAGGTTTAAATGCTTCATTGGCAAGCATTTAAACTAGCCAAGGGGGGAGGCACTGAAAAGGAGCAGGGAAATCCCAGCCTCCTCCCGCAAAACACTGTAATTAGTGAGGTAAACTCCAAGGTAGAGAAGTCATTAGGGAGAAGGACAGAGGTAAATGTGAAAAAAGGCAAAGGCAGTAAGGACAGGAATGGGGCTAAAAGGGGTAAGGCCATCAGAAAGTGGAGGGTGATGAGTACCAATGCCCGTAGTCTGTGTAACAAGCTCCCTGAACTAGTGGCCTTGATGGAAGAGGGTTGCCTGGATATTGTGGCAGTCACAGAAACATGATGCAGGGAGAACCATGACTGGAATGTCAACATACCAGGATACACAATCTACCGGAGGGACAGGGAGGGTAAAAGAGGAGGAGGAGTAGCTCTCTATGTAAAGGAAGGGATCAAAGCAACAGAACTAAAGAGTAAACAGGGAGCAGATGAGTCACTCTGGGTCACGCTGGAGACAGGAAACGGCACCAAAATCCGCATTGGGGTTGCATACAGACCCCCATCTCAGAGGGGAGGGAATGGACAAGGAGATGATAGAAGGCTTCCTTAGAATGGCAGAAAAAGGAGAAATATTGTTGATGGGGGACCTGAATATGCCAGATGTTAACTGGAGCACCTTTGCTGCAGGCACATCCAAGAGCATGGTCATTCTTGATGCCCTACAGGGGGCATGCCTCAGACAGCTAGTATTGGAACCCACTCGGGAGGGAGCAATCTTAGACCTGGTACTCTCAAATGGGTATGGAGGAAGAATCTCAGATTTAGAAGTGGATAGCCATCTGGGAACAAGTGACCACCAAACAGTGTGGTTCACGATAAACACAGCCATATAATCAAGCCATACAAAGGCAAGAGTATTGGACTTTAGGAGGGCTGACTTTGGGAAAATGAGAGAGTTCCTCAGAAAAACACTAACAAACAGGCAAGAAAGAGGGGTGGAGGAAAATGGGGAGTAATCAAAACAGCCATCACAGAGGCAACAAGCCTTTGTGTAAAGCAAATCAACAAAACACAACGAAGGAAAAAAAACGCTATGGTTCTCAAAAGAGGTGGCAGGGGAAGGTTAAGGAGAAAAGGATAGCATTCAGGAAATATAAGGAAACACAGAAGGAGCAGGACAGAGAACTTTATCAGTTAAAGCAGAAAGAGGCTGGGAAGGCAGTCAGAATAGCAAAGGCCCAAACCGAGGAAAGGATAGCCAATTCTGTTAAGAAGGGGGATAAGACCTTTTATAGGTACATTAGGGAGCGAAGAAAGACCAAAGGAGGGATACTGAGGCTTAATAAAGGGGATGAAATGTGGGTAGAGGGTGACAGTGAAAAAGCAGAGATACTGAACGAATATTTCTGCTCAGTATTCACAAAGGAAGAGGAGGGGGAGGTACCTAAACCAAACAAGAGAAACACTCTGAAGACGGGGGTCTATACCAGTCCATTTACAGAAGAAAGGGTTCTGAAAGAACTAATAAAATTGAAGGTGGACAAAGCAATGGGGCCTGATGGGATTCACCCAAGAATTCTAAAGGAACTAAGGGTAGAACTAGTGACACCGATGACTACTTTCTTTAACAAATCATGGGAGTATGGGGTGGTACCTGAGGACTGGAGGAGGGCAGATGTGATTCCTCTTCATGAAAATGGGAGCAGAACAGAGGCAGGAAACTACAGACTAGTTAGTTTGACCTCAGTGGTAGGGAAAATGATGGAATCACTTCTGAAGGAAAGAATTGTTGAGTACCTAGAGGCCAGTGGGGCACAGGACCCAAGGCAGCATGGATTCACGATGGAAAGGTCGTGTCAGAAGAATCTAATAGATTTCTTTGACTGGGTGACCAAAGTAGTAGACCAGGGAGGGGCTGTGGACATGGTCTACCTAGATTTTAGCAAGGCATTTGATACAGTCCCACACAAAAGATTAATACACAAGTTAGCCAGCCTTGGAGTGGGTCCCAAGGTGGTAGCCTGGATAAAAAATAAATAAATAATTGGCTAGACAACAGGACGCAAAGGGTAGTAGTAAATGGAGTCCACAGTGAAGAAAGGAGGGTTACTAGCGGGGTACCGCAGGGTTCAGTACTAGGACCGGTCCTTTTTAATGTCTTTATAAGTGACATTGCAGAGGAACTGGAAGGAAAAGTATGTCCCTTTGCAGATGACACAAAGATCTGCAACAGGGTTGATACACAAGATGGAGTGGAAAGGATGAGAAGGGACTTGGCAAGGTTGGAGGAATGGTCAAATGTATGGCAACTCAGATTCAATGCAAAGAGTTGCAAGGTAATGCACCTGGGAAACAAAAACCCAGAGGAAGAGTACACAATGGGTGGTGAGATACTGACAACAGTAAAAATGGAAAGGGACCTGGGGGTAATTATATCAGATGACCTAAAGGTGGGCAAGCAATGTGAGAAGGCAGTAAGGAAGGCAGGGGGACACTGGGATGCATAGGGAGAGGCATCAATAGTAAAAAACAGGAAGTTGTTATCCCTCTGTACAGACAGTTGGTGAGACCCCATCTGGAGTACTGTGTGCAGTTCTGGAGACCCTATCTCCAAATGACATAGACAGAGTGGAGGCTGTCAGAGGAGGGAACCAAATGGTGCAGGGTCTGCACCAGAAGACATCATGAAGAAAGACTAAAGGAGCTTAATATGTATACCCTTGAGGAAAGAAGGAGAGAGGGACATGATAGAAACTTTCAAGTACCTCAGGAAATCAACAAAGTCTAAGAGGGTAGCGTCTTTCAGAAAAAGAGATGTGCAAGAACAAGGGGGCACAATTTGAAGATAGAGGGGGGACAGCTCAGAAGTAATGTGAGGAAGTATTTTTTCACAGAGAGGGTTGTGGATGCATGGAACATCCTCCCTGAGGAGGTTGTGGAGTCAAGAACAGTGGGGGAATTCAAGAATGCATGGGACAGACATAAGGCAGTCCTAGTGGGGGGTAGGAGGAAGTAAGCTGTTAGTTAACAAGGATCTGCAGCTTCTCTGTTAGGTAGGAAAATGGGCAGACTGGGTGGGCCAAGCGGTCCTTATCAGCTGTCACATTCTATGTTTCTATGAAAGATACCTGGGGTAGTCATATGTGATGATCTAAAGGTGGCCAAGCAGTTTGACAAGGCAGTCCAGAGGACTAGTGCGATGCTGGAGTGCATATGGAGGGGTATCATCAGCAGAAAGAGGGAGGTGGTGTTGGCTGTGCCTAGATTGCTGGTAAGAGCCCATCTAGAGTACTGTGTCCAGTTCTGGAGACCACATCTCTAGAGGGACATAGATGGACTGGAGGCATTCCAGAGGAGGACAACTAAAATGGTACAGGGTCTGCATCAAAAGCCCTACGAAAAGAGACTAAAGGACCTCAGTATGCGCACCCTGGAAAGGAGGAGGGAGATGGGGGATATGACAGAGACCTTTACCTCATGGGAGTAAATAAGTTACAGTAGGGAAGTGTTTTTCAGAAAAAAGTTGTTGAAGGACAGAGGGACATGCTGTGAAGCTGGAGGGGGGTAGATTCAGGAGAGATGTGAGGAAGTACTTCTTCACAGCAGTGTTGGATTCCTGGAACAGTCTTCTAATGGAGATGGTGAGGGGGCGAAAACAGTAGTGGGGTTCAAGGATGCATGGGATAGGCACAAGGGAATTGTAGTGGAAAGAAGGGAAGGGAAGGGCGGGGGAAGGGGTTGTAGATAAAGTAGGGTCTGCAGTGATCAATGTAGGTAGAGGAAAATGGATAGACTGAGTGGGCCAAGCGGTTCTTATCTACCATCAAATTCTGTGTTTCTGTGATTTTAGTTTCAAATACTTCCGCCCCCAAATGCAAGACAAGAAAGCTGATTGTACCCATTAGATAAAAAAAATAAATACTGCAGCTCAGAAGCCATACCTTTGGCTGCTTCTTTCTCCTGAGAGCTAGTTGCTGTGGGTGAGAAGGTTTGTAAGGAGTCAGAAGATCGGTCGGGTAACCCAGGATCCCCACAGGGCCTTGTTAGTGAGCAAGCCCACTTCAAAGGAGATATGCCACTTAACTGTCAGCCAGGGCAGGTCACGCAGCATCGGGGAAACATGAACGTCCTCGGAAGGCTGGTCAGCAATCTAGCAGCTGCCGTCTGCACTGGCTGCAGGTGTTACAGCATACCTCCATTAACCCCAATTTACAGAACATTGCAGCAATCAAGCCTGGATGTTCCAAGTGTGTGCACCATTGTGGCCAGGTCACCAGGGAAAATAAGGGAACTAATCCAGCTGATGGTCCGTAGATGGTAAAAGCCACTCTGGACCACTGCCCACACCTGAGCCTCAAATATCAGCTCCTCACCCAGAATGACTCCTAGATTTCTCACCTTTGTGGCAGCCAAAAGCTCAGCGGGGCTGAGCTGAAGCCTCATCTCCTTCTTTGTAGCTAGCACTCCCCTCCTACAACCCAATTCTACCATTACTGCTTCAGTTTTATCCATGTTAAGGCTCAACCAGCTTGATGACATCCAGTCTTTGATCTCTGCCAGGCACTTATTCAGCACATCAACAGCACTCGTTGTCCCCATTGCAAAAGAAATGTAGAGCTCGGTATTATCTGCATAGAAATGAAACCTAAGCCCATATTGTGCAGTGATCTTGCCCATGGGTAGCATGCGCATCGCAAACAACATAGGTGAAAGGACCGAACCCTGGGGTACGCCACAGTACAGGACCACCGGGGGTGAGGAGAACCTTCTCACCACCACCCACTACATACTGCCACTAAGATAGGAGTCAAACCAGCAGATGACTTTGCCAGGGAGTCCTACATACTCTCTAAGACGTTCTAATAGCAACCCATAGTTCACGGTGTCAGATGCTGAGTAGAGATCAAGGAAAATGAGAACTGACTATTCTCTATCTCTCACCATAAGCAAGTCATTGTGCACTCTAGCTATTGTAGTTTCTGAGCTGTGCCTAGACCTAAAGCCAGTCTGAAGAGGCTTATACATGTCAAAGGCAGTGAGGTATGCCTCAAGCTGTAGCACAGCCACCTTTTTAGTAACCTTACTTAACACAGGGTAGGTTAGAGATAGGTCGGTAATTCTCTAGGATGTCCGGGTCCAGCGATGTCTTTTTAAGAAAAAGCATCACCAGCATGCTTTTCAGAGATACCGGGAATACACCCTTTTTTTTAACTCTCTTTATCCTCCTATGGCAGGTCCTCCATCACTGTCCACCAACCTACTGGACTTGGGGTCTTTCAGGGGCCTTTAGCGCCATGCGCACCCCTGCAGATCCCCAGAGCTGGTCCAGAGGTATCGTCCTCAGTGGACCCCCACTTTTTCCTCCATTTTCTCCCCGTGGACCTACCCCTGAGATCCCCGGAAATGGTAACGCATGCGCGTGGAGGAGCACATCGTGCCACAGCTCAGATGAAGTCTCCTCCTCCTCCCTCCCTGAATGGCCTAATGTCAAGGTCTCGGAGAGGCGCCTCCTGCCTCCACTAGAGGGCAGCCAAGCTCCGAGGTACCTGCTGCCTCTAACCCCGAGTAAGAGGGTTACCTGTTGGCTGCCACCTCTAGTCCTCTCCCCCCCCCCGGCCGACCTCCGATGACGCAGGCTCATTCCCGAACCCGAGTCACCGGTGTGGCGTCCAGCACCTCAACCCTCTACGCTACCGGGCCGGCTAGGGAATATCCCCTTTGACAAGAAGCTGTGGACAATCCCAGCAAACACCAGGCCCAGCTGCCCAACACAGCTTACCAGTAGATGTGTCGGGCCTGGATCCAGATCACAAAATGTCGATCGCAGCTCTGAGATCACCTCACTCACCTCTTCCACAAAACTCCCCATGACCACTGGTACACGTTGAGGATTCTGCAACCTGCGTCTTAGACTCCCCGGCCCAACACTGCTGGGCTGTGACAGCCAGCTTGGTGAGATCCTGGTCTTAAAAGAGGACACACTGTCTGAGAAGAAGTGAGCGAACTTCTCGCATTGTGTGGCTTCTCGCAGTATGGGCTTCAGACAAGCCAGATGGAGAAACTTGTCTGTAGTCCGAAAGAGCTGAACTGGTAGGTTCTTTCCAGCAGCAATCTCCCTAGACACTGACTTTTTATGGGTGATTGCCCTTTGATGCTCACCATAGTGAGCCATCAAAGCTTGTGTGTTCTCCTGGCCCTGGATATCCTCCAGCAGTGCTTCAGCCTCTGCCCCTTTGCTTTCAACTTCCTCAGCTCACTGTCAAAGCACAACAAGCCCAGGCATGAAACTAATCAGTGTACACAAACCAGCTCCACAAGATTGAAAACCCCAATGACCACCCTGTTATAGGCCTCCATTGCCTCTTCCGGTTCCCTAGCACATGCTGTTAACACATCCAAGGTGTCCTGTACTGCCAAGAGGCTCTCTGACCAAAGCCCTCGCAAAAGGCAGAACTGGACAACCTTTACAGGGGTTGAACTACAAGGGGGGCCCTGAATGTAAACCTGATGGCACAGTGATCCCACCAATTGACTGGATCAGTCTTGAGGTTATCAGTCTGAAGCCCCAGAGGGAATACCAGATCCAAGGCTTGGCCATGTTGGTGGTCGCGGAAGTGACATCTTGTAGAAGGCCCAGGGATTCCATACCCTGGAGGAAATCTTGACCAAACTGTGAGAATTCGTCATCAACCCACTCATTGAAGTCACCCAGAGCAAGCCATCTGGGTGTCTCCAACACCCTGTCGGTGATGAAGTCTGAGATTTCCAATAGAAATTCCCCCTCATGCCCCGGAGGCTGATACATAAGGAGGATTCTGCAACCTGCATCCGGACTCCTACACGTAACCACGTATTCGAACAACAAGGTATTCCCCATTGGGTGCACCACCAGATTCAGCTCGGATCTAAAACAGGTGACGACCCACCTCCACACACACACACACACACACACAGACACACACATAGTCCTTCCTCGGGAAGTGCACCACGGAGAACCCATCCAGAACTGACAACTCTGGGACTGGTCCTGCATCATCACCCAGCCAGGGCTCTCGGCTCCGTAATAATAGCCAGATCAACGGAGAAAATAAGATCCACCATAGCAGCAGACTTATTCCTTATCAACCTAGCATTGCACAGCACTACTCAAAGAGCCGTGACAGCCAACCCCTTATTACCTGCCTACTCAGTCTGGTGGGGTCCCTGGATATAGTGGCTAAAGACTTCTGGCCTCTGTCAAGCCCTCATTTCACCACATGTCGTCTCTTGGTCCTCACATCCTTAATGACAGCCTTCCCATTAGCCCTTCTCAAGTCACCTTCTCCCCCTCCGTGCCTCCTCCTGATCCCCACTTCCCTGAACCACTGGTAGGCCGCACCCAGTGGGGAGGGGGGTCACAAGGGACACAGAGCCCAGAGCAGGTACAAGGAGTAGCTGAGCCTTGGGGTCAGTTGCAGGCGACACATCTCAGACCAAATTGATACCAGTTCCTAAAATACCCATCTACCCACACCAAAATCCCCTCCCAAATACAGCTACAATAACCCATTCAGTCACCCCAGTCCCTAATCCACATCCACTTAATCATTCGTATCCTAATACAAAATTATCTATGCATACACCTAACCTACAATGCACAGCACCCCTCCCCCAAAATACCTCCCACCAATGCCCAAAATATATTAAAAAAACAAGCACAATTTAAACAGTAAGATAGGGAAAATCCATAATTCAATCCATGGTGCAACCACAAAGTCTCAGATGCTAAATGGCAGTCAGTCCAAAGCAAAATTTGCAGTCATTGAATTATCCTCTAGTTTCACAAGAGGATTTTTTTTTTTTTATGATAAAAAGGAAAACTGAAGTACTATTCCAGTGGTGCTGTCATCACCAGCCAAGACTCAGTACCAAGGGAATAGAACACAATGATTTTTTTCTCCAAAGGCTGTCTCACTACCCTTGGACACACCATGCAGTCTGTCCAGTAGGGAAATGTCCCAGTCCTCCCCTAACCACATCGACTTTACCACAGCACAAGGGAGACAGTTCTCAGCACAAACATTTTTCACCTTTAGCAGGCAACAAGAAAATACCTGTGCTGTCCAAAGCAAACACTCCCACAGGTGTGGCTAAACAAGTCCATAGCAGCATCTTCCTTGAGCGTTCTGGTCTGGGCAGTTCCCTACAGTTTTACTGCACAGATATGGATCCGCTCAACTCTGCTTCTCCAACTGTGACTGTCTGCTTCGGGCTGCTCAGCTGGTCACAGGAATCCTTGGTAGGTTCCCCCAGGACACTTCACACTGGTATCACTGGCAGCCAGTATCGTTCCCTTCTACTCCACATCGCAGCGGCACGACAGTTACCAACTTAAAGTCACAGCAGGTGAAATTGGCTAAGAATCAAAAATTGCATCATGAGTGGAAGATCCTTTCTAAAAACAAAAAAGGCGAACTCCTACTGTACTTCACTTACCCACTAACTAGCCTTTTACCCTACCACCCACTAACTAAAGGAAGTCAAAATAACGTTAGCATTAACGTTAAATGGCTATAAATGAAGAAGTACCCTGCTTCACTTTGTAGCAAAAGGATTCTCTTCTACATCTCCATTTACCATGTGCCGTGGTCCCCGGGATGTACATTGTTCAGGCCTGTGTGTCTCCTGCCCCCCTCCCAGCCCTGGTAGCCCACTTTGTAGCCCCACAGCTCTGAGCTTTGTGGCAAGGGCAAAGGGATGAGGGCCATACCCCCCCCCCAAGGTTTTGTCCGCCATGCGGACCAGGATCAAGTGCTGGCAGACACTAGGACCCAGGGAGCCCAGGCCATCATCTAGATGGTTGCGGGTTATTCCTACCCTTTTCTGGTCCCCCCACCTCTCTGGTGTGAGTGCAGCATGTCCTCTGTGGCGGGAGCTGGGTCCCAGGCCCAGCTACTGGTGTCACTTTGGCACCAGAGCTTGCTGTCATCTCACCCTGACTGTAGCATGCTGCCACATGGCACCAACCGCAGCTCAGCCTGCTTCCCCAACACAACCACCCGGTTTCACTCCTGAATGCAGGCCATCCATGAGGATGGCCACCAAAAGTAGTTTGAGAGAGGCGGGGGGACTACGTGAATCATCGATCAGTCACCTTAAAGGGCAAGCTTACACAGCTGGTAATAGCTGTGCAGCTCTGTTGCCAGCTAGCAGTGCTGCTCAGGTAGCACGTGGCCATCCAGTCAGTGGTGCTTCATAGAACTCGTAGGCCCTACCCACTACACATTGGGCATGGTGTATGTAACTAGGCCTGCTCTCATAGGCCTCATCGGTACCATTTCTACAACAGTTTCATGTCTGTAACAGGGGCCTTCTGTACTGTAATTAATATATTGGATATGTATGATTCCTGTGAGGTTGCATTATAAATAAAGAGATGCTTCTATAGGTCTTATAAGGTAAGTGGTACCACTTTTTTCTCTCTCTCTCTCTCTCTCTCTCGCTCTCTTCTTCTTCCCCACCACACAGCTATCATCCCTTCAGTGGGGATCCCTCACCATTTCACTGCAGCAGCACTAATCATGCAAGGGGTCTGCAGGACCGTCTGCGAACCAAACCCAGGAAATGGTCCCCAACTAAAAAACCTGCCCATGGGTTCAGGGCAAGCTCACACTGCCCACCCAGCAACCCTTGCTGGAGTGAACCAGATCCCAACCTGACCTTGGGCTGCATAAGTGGCTGCCATTTTTGCCATTGAGAGCTAGCACTCATGACGCTATAGCTGATAACAGGTGTGTGTCGTAGCAACACAACATAGTATTTTCCCCCCAAGTGACTGAACATATCACTTTCATGACGTATCCCCACCCTCTGCTGTCCCAAGCCATTCCCAATGTCATATCTGATAGGAACACACAGTATACCAGACAAAAGAAGACCAAGGACCCATCGTGTTTGTCTCTTGTCCCCTCAGGCAGTTGCAGCACCCAACATTAAAAGCTGGAAGCCTCCCCTGTTTAATGAATTAAATGCTTTACTGAGTAATATTTTTCATGAGGGACTGATCCAGCTTCCTTTCAAAAGATTAAACACTGAACCGGCCTGTTGGCAGGAAGGTATCACCACCACCTGCATGAGTGAGCTTGAGTCACTGTGGGCTGGCAGGGGAGAAGGAGGACTGAGCATCTCCAGGATGGCTGTCCTGTTTCAGGCTGGGCAGGCAAATGTGCCCACACTGCGATCACTACCTAGCAGAGTCTAGGTAGTATTGCAGCTGGGACCAGCACAGCAGGAGAGGCACACCAATGGATACTGGCACATCACATGCCTCTGTGCATATCATTTGCATGCCAGCTACCTTTGGGGCCAAAATGGTAGAAAATCCTACCTCGTTTACCAGGAGGAGATGCAGACATCACCCACAGGCTCTTGTGCTGTCGACCTGACACCTCACCCACCTTCTGTGGTCCTGGGTAAGCAGTGGCAGAGTAAGTCCAGGTGAAGGTAGGTGCTGGGGCTGGGGTGCTGTCTAGCAGTGAGTGGACCGGAGGGCTCAGATGAGGATAAACACACACCCTGTATAATACATTTTATATATATATATACATATATATATATATATATATATATATATATATATATACACACACACATATATATGTGTGATATCATCTCCCCACTTGTACTGCTTCCTTTGGGGGCTTAGGTGAAAAAAATGCTTCCTTGCCTTACACCCAGGGCTTGGATAAAAAAATGCTTCCTCGCCTCATACCTAACTCCGTCCTTCTATAAGCATGGGGAATGCCTCTAATTTTAAATCCCAGAACACACAGAAAACATTTCCTGATTCCACCGTGTCCAGTCTTTTTAAAATTTTAAAACCAAAATCATCTCTCTTAGCCATTTTTTTTCCCAGGGAAAACATACCTAGCCTAAATAAATGTTCCTCATCACTTAACCTCTCCAGCACTTTTAGTCATTTTTACTGCTGTCTTTTGCACCCTGTCAGTTGCTGCACTATATGGCGCACTATACTCCAACAGTGGCCTGGACAGTGCCCCATTAAAGGGACAGAATCACATCATTATCATATCATGTATGGTCTGCTAATGCAGCCCAACATTTGATTTCCCTTACCTACTGCCTCTGCACCATACTGTAATAACTTCAGCTTTTCTTCAGTGATGATCTCCATGCTCATTTTCATGGCCCATCAGAGCGGTTTGGTTTCTGTTTAAACAGTATGTGCCAGAATTCTTTGGGTCAAAGTGAAGGGAAAGGTAAAGGGGGGAAGGGGAAATTGTTTAACCAGAAAAGGCACACAAAGCCTGAGCTTGTTTCCAAGTGCAACCTAGGAGTACGAGGAAGTTAAGTGACTTGCTTAGGGTTGCACGGTATGCACAGTGAAGGACCTTACACTTATCCATGTTGAATTTTATTTGCCACTGGCTGGCTAACTCCACCTGTAAATTTAAGTCCTTCTGTAGACTGTCTTCCTCTTGTGTTCTCTATATACTAGTTATTGTGCTGGGTCACCTGTGGTACCGCTTAATAAGCTTTATCTGATTTCTTGATGACCTGTCATCTTTCTCACCTCTACACAGGTCATAGGTTCGAGGATGTCCCTGGCGTCCGAAGGCACCTTGTCCGGAAGAGCTCTAAAGGTCAAGTGATTCACATTAGTAAAGACCATAAGGAACCCTGTGTTCGGACCAAGAAACACATCCACCAGCCCCGTGAGGTATGTTGCCTGTTATCTGGCACATGATATTATGTTGGAAAGCCTTGGTAAACGTAGCTCCCAGAGAGCAGAAAACACCCTGCCACTGTTTAATAGAGGCCTTAACTGGCCTAGTCAAAATACCACCAACATTACCTCTGCTGTAGGGGAGATGCAGGTTTGGGAATGACCTCAGTTCTACCTCGCACAGGGGATGACAGGTGGACTCAGCTTCTGGAATGGCATATAGCCATGTCACTGTTGCATTCCCCACCCACTTTGAGCAGTATTGGGAAAGACCTTGATACTGGCTGTTTAGGAGGGCATCATTTGTCTATTTCTCCCAACTTTGGCCCATTGCAGGACATGATAGCTCCAAGACTAGGAGATAGCGCTGCAAGTTTTCAGCCCTCCTGAGATCTGTAGGGTCACACTAAGATTTACTGTAGAATATGGCAGCTCCAAGATACAGAGGTAGTTGGGCCAGTCTTCAGCCATCCTTAAATGCAGGAAATGGCAACTCCAAGATTAGGATATAAGTGAGCAAGTCTTCAGCCGTCCTCAGATCTGTTAGGGCTGGGCTGAGTGCAGGACATAGTTTCAACATTAGGATATAGTTAGGCCAGGCTAAGGGTCAATGCAGGACATGGCAGTTTCACCATTAGGAAGTAGCTGGGCCAGTCTTTAGCCCTCCTCAGATATGTAGGAGCCAGAATATGGGTCATTGCAGCCAGGATTTGGCAGCTCTAAGACTAGGAGTTAGTTGGGCTAGTGTTCCACCCTTATGAGACCCATAGGGGATGGGCTGAGGTTTAATGCAGGACATATCTTTTTTTTTTACTTTTTATTCATTGGAAAGAGCTTTTTAACCTGTTGTTCTGACAGAAAACAACACAGAAGAACACTATGTGAAAATCGGCTATTGACAGAATAAAACAGCTAAATGGTGACCGACTAGACAAAAGGTAAATTACTAAGTTAAGTAGATATCACATAAAACTACAGAAGTAGGCCAGCCCGCTGGTGCAGTGGTAGCGCTACTGCTTGCAACGCTGATGACCCAGGTTTGGGAACAAGTCTGGGGAGTCAGAGGGCCGGCGGGAGGGAGAAGGCTGAGTGTCCAATGGACCACTCGCTTTCTCCAGGAAGGGAGGGGTGCAGAGGCTTGGTGCACAACTGCCCCAGGTGGTGGCCTGGGGTACGGCAAGTACTTGAGCCAGTTGCAAGGGGGAGGGACATGACACACGTTGGCTGTCAAGCTTTGACATCAGGCACAAGTCACGTCCCCAGAACAGGAGAAAATAGCTCTCCAAGCCCCAAGATAACGGAGCGCTTGGGCAGACCCCATAAGCTTGCACCTTCCTGACCCTGCCAGACCCGACGAAATGTGAGTATCAGGACGAAGGCGCCCCATCTCCTTCCTGACTGGGGAAAAGAACCATGGCTTCATGGGGTACTGGAGGGTTCCAGGTAAGGTGGAGAAGCTTGGGCAGACACCGTAGGCGTCTCCTGAAGGAGCGGGGTTCAGAGTAGCTTGGAGGAAGATAAAATATGATAAAAAAAAAAAAAAACTACAGAAGTAATCTCTAGATGTCCATAAATGGTTAAATAGTCCAACAAGGTATATGTAACAAAGATTCATGGAGAACCAGGAAAAATACAGAAATCTGAATAAGAAAAAATAAGAAAATTAGAGTAAGATAGCTGGCGGAGCATGCCTCCCAAATCACAGGAAACCAGATTCCCACTCCCTCATGTAACAAAATCAGTTCTATGAATCATAATATACATAACCCATCGCCTCCAAAAAAATTCAAACTTTTCTAAACGATGGTTTAATTGTGCTGTATGTTTTTCCATTTAATAGATCTTTATTAATAAGTCATGCTACAAAGAATGCATGGGCGTACATTGAGACAATTTTTTGTGATGGCCTTTATAGCCGCCAATAGAGAAATACCAAGTAATTTTCTAGTGAGGGGAGAACATAAAGAGTCTGAATAGTCAGAAAACAAAAATAATCCATCGTCAGCTGGATCAGTATGCCAAAAATATCCAACACCACCCCATTCAAGTGGGTAAAAAAAGGTTGCAGCAAAGGACAAGCGCAGAAGATATGTCCATGTGTTGCTGGAGAGTAACCGCAACCCCTCCAACCGAGAGCAGTGCCCCCAAGAGGATATTTATATTGTACGGCTGGTACTTTAAAAAAACACACACTGTCACTTTCCAGGAAAATTTTTTCCACTGATGTGATGCTGTAATTGAACGTAGCAACTGAAGGTGCTGTTCCCAAGTCCTGGGATCGATAGGGTAGCCTGTGTCTGCTTCCCAAGCAGTACAAATAGTTTATTTATTTTTATTTATTTATAGTTTGGTTTAGTATCAGCAGAGTCCGCTCGTAATTGATGGAGGGCACTGTAAATATAGGAAATCATGGGCAAGCGGGGAGCTGTTCCCTCTAGAGCTTTTTGTAAAACTGTAAACACTGGAGGGACATTTATATCCCCAACAAAGGATTAAAGTATCTTTCTAAGGAAGTCCACCACTTGAAAATAGTGAAATCTGTCCTGGGGACATGGTGGGGGGGGGGGGTATTTCTGCTGCAACTTCAGGTAGGAAAGTATCCACCCATCTTTTAAAAAAATGTGCCAACAGATGACGGCCCCACCACTCCCAAGTTTAAAAACCATGGTCCATGCCGGCTGGGATAAATGTAGCCAGGTATGGGAGAGAATACAACAAAAATCAATATCGTTTAAGGGAAGAAGACTCCAAAAAAGGTACCAGTGTCATAGGATATTACTAGTGTAAGGATTATGACTGACCTCATTTAAATGGAGAGAAGGGAAGGTTAGCAACATTTTGTTTAATTGGTGGAGGTCTTCTTGGGCTTCCAGACTTTTCCAATGAGCTTGATAAGCAGCATGTAACCAACAAAATACAGTGTGTAACTGGGCTACCCTGTGATATGGAGCAGAGCCTGAGAGTGCTAGGCCTCCCAATCGTTTGGGGAGCTGTAATAAAGAAAATCAAATACGGGGTCATTGTGCCTCCCACATATATCAAGATATCTGTTTATTCAAATCCCTAAAAATAGCTGCTGGGGGGATAATCAAAAGAGTTTAAGCTAAATAAAGAAACCAGGGAGAAGATTCATACAGATTACATCTATCTATTGAATCAAAGGGAGGGAGACATTTTTCCATGTCTCCAAGTCTGTGGTGAATTGTTTTAGCAATGGGTCATAGTTGCTGGTGACTTAACAATGTAGGGTCACTAACGAGTTGCACACCTAGGTATTTTAATGAGGGGAGATCCCACTTGAAGGGGAAAGTAGTCCGTATAGTGGGAGGTGTATAATGGACCCCAAGAACTTCTGTCTTGTTTGTGTTTAGTTTGTAAACTACCAGGTTGCCAAAAAAGAGGAGGTTGCATCAGAGGTGGGGTAATGCTTGGTCAGGGAAGGTAAGGTAAATTAACAGATCGTCAGGATATAGTGGTAACTTGTGGGGGATCTGTCCCCTAAGTTGATGCTGGAAATCGCCTAATTTTGCTTAATTGCTTGAGCTAAAGGTTCTAAATAAACGGCACATAACAAGGGAGAGAGTGGACAACCCTGGGCAGTGCCCCTCAACAAAGGAAATAGCTCGAAAATACGGCCATTGACCTTTACACAGGACATGGGGGAATCATATAAATACTGTAGAAGTGTCCCATATTCTGTGGAAAAAACAATCTTCCCTAAGGTGCCCGCCAAGAAAGACCAGGCCACCTGGTCAAAGGCCTTCTCTGCATGTAAGCTAAGTAGGAGCAATAGTATTTTTGCTTGGGTGGAATGGTGAAGAATATGAAGAGTGCTCTTAATATTATCCTGTGTCTGTCTAGCCTCTATAAAACTGGTTTGATCTGGATCAGTGATAAAGGTAGTACTTTTTCCATCCATTTGGCTACAGTCGCAGTGAATATTTTATAGTCTATATTTAAAACAGAAGTAGGATGGAATGAGAAGCAGTGATTGTGATCTTTCCCCGGTTTGGGGATAGTGGAGATGATAGCAAAATTCCTCTCAGCAGGGTGGGGGTAAGCAATTCATGAAAGTTAGCACGTTTGCATAAGAACAGCAGATGGGGACCTCATGATCCATCTAGTCTACCCCAAAACTTCTACCCCCCTCCCTGTTTTATTACCTCTTCAGGTGCCTGCATTGCCTGTCCCATGCTAGTTTGAATTCTCATACTTCTTTGATGCTACCACCTCTGAGGGCAGGCTTTTCCATGGTTCTATAACCCTCTCCGTGAAAAAGTATTTCCTTATATTGGTTCTAAATCTGCCTCCCACTAGGCGTAGATTGCGCACCCTCGTACGCGTTGTTTTATTTTCCTGGAATAGGTTTCCTGTTTGGGCTGTGTTGATTCCCTTTTTGTATTTGAATGTTTCTATCATGTCACCCCTATTTCTTCTTTGCTCTAGAGTGTATAAGTTTAATTAAGAGTCTTGTTTTATACTGTTCTTGATGCAGATCCTGCAGCATCTTAATGGCTCTTCTCTAAACCCTTTTTTAAGTGGTCAGTGTCCTTTTTGTCCAGAACTGCACACAGTATTCCAGGTGCGGCCTGACCGAGGGCCTGTACAGTGTGATGATTACCTCACGCTTCCTGCTCATTATCCCTCTATCTATGCAGCCAAGGATGCCGCTGGCCTTCTGTGCTGCTTTCTCACATTGTTTCCCCACTTTTAGATCATTGGTAACAATTACTCCGAGGTCCCATTCCATCTTTGGTTCTTCTAATTGATGCCCATTCAATGTGTACGTCTTTCTTGGGTTATGTTTGCCCATGTGCATCACCTTAGACTTCTTGGTGTTAAGGAAATTCCATACCTCTCTAATCGCCATGTCGGTGGAAAAACTGGTTCTCAAACACTGGTTGGACCAGTCTATTATATCCTACACCGAATGGCTTCATGAGATGTCCTTTTACCTTAGGGTTGAAAAAATGATTGCCAGTTTACGAAATAAACCGTTTAATTTTGATAATAGATGGGGTAAGCTCTATGCTCTATATTTGAATTAGCAGGCTTACACTCACGAGCTCCCTATTTATTTACTTACTTATTTAATTATTTTTATTTACTTATTTCAGTTATCAGTTAAATAATTTTGTGGAAACTAAAGTCTATTTAGGAGGCTCTGAAGTTTTACTGGGCGTACTGTGCAAACACTTGTATAGGTACAATATGTAGGGGACAAATAGGTCGCTCCAATGGGGAGGGAGGGAGTAGGGAGGGAGGAGGGGAGATATAGTAATTCCTAACTAACAGTCCTGATACATTGTACCAAGTGTTGTTGTTGAAAACTGTAAAACTTTCTAAATAAAAAAAAAAAAAAAAAAAAAGACTTACTGGTGTTAAATTTTAACTGCCATATTCTTGACCACTCTTATAATTTCTTGAAATCTGCTTCCATGACAGAGGCACCTTCATCTGTGTCTACCCTGCTGCATAGTTTTGTAGCATCTGCGAACAGGCAGACCTTCCCCTCAAGTCCATCAGCAGTGTCATTGATGAATATATTGATGAGGATTGGGCCAAGTACTGACCCCTATGGAACGCTGCTGGTTACTCTGCTCTCCTCTGATAATGCCCCATTGACCAGGATGCTCTGTGACCTATCCTGAAGCCAGTTCTTAATCCAGCTGACTATGCTATGGTATGTGCCTGTGTGCTCTAGTTTGTTGGCTAATCTCCTGTGGGAAACAGTGTCAAAAGCTTTACTAAAACCTAGGTAAATCACGCCGACGACCTGTGTTTGGGAACGGACCTGGGCCGGCGGGGGAGAGAGAGGATTGAGCATCCAGAGGACTGTTCTCCTCTTCCAGGGTGGGTTGCTGGGGACTCTTGATGTAGTAGCGGCCTCTGGTGAAGACCAGGGGCGGCACAGGTGTCGGGACATAGAAGGGGGGGGCGGGATGACAGCAGGCTCCAGTGGCAAGAGGCACAGAGGTATAGCCTCGCAGGAGCCATTACACACCGCATCCTGAGGGGGAAACTACAGCAGAAAAACTGCTACCTCGGCGGTAGGCGATAGTGGGATCGGTGGCGGACCCCATGCCCAGTGCCAGGCTCTACCGACCCATGCTCCCAGTCTCCATCCTCCTCCCCACCGGTTGCTCCACTTGATTATAGATAGAGTGCCGGAGGAGATGGCAGCCCCACCCAAGGGGGGTTCAGAGCCGGGCAGTCGTGCGGCTGAGTGAAGTTGGAGGGAGAGGGCCTGAACCAGTGAGTGCATGAGTCGGAGGCTTCAGGTGGGCAACAGAGCTGTAGCCGTGAATCCACACCTGAGAGAGTCCGTCGGAAGGTAGGAAATAAAAGTTGAGAAAAAAATAACTAAGTAAATCACGTCCACTGCACCACCTTGGTCCACTGTTCTGGTTACCCAATCGAAGAAGTCCACCATATTCTTTAGACACGAGTGCCCAGCCGTGAACCGGTGCTGCTTTGGGTCAAATCTTCTGTTTTCCCTTAGGTAGTCTACTACCCTCTCCTTAAGCAATGCTTCTATAATTTTACCCACCACACTGGGTAAGGCTGACAGGGCGGTAGTTCCCTGGTTCTTCCCTGCTTCCACTCTTGTGCAAGGGTGCCATTGTTGCCCTTTTCCAGTCGTCTGGTACTATATCGCTTTCTAGCGATTTATTGGACAGTTCAGCCAGTGGTGCAGCAATCTCTTCCCTGACTTCTTTTGGGACCCTTGGGTGGATACCATCTGGACCCATTGCCTTATCTACTTTTAACTTACTCAGCTCCTCTAGGACTCTTTCTTTTGTAAAGGGGCTCATGTTGGACAAATTATCGTGTTGCCCGGTGACACTTAACATAGGTCCTTTACTGCTGTCTTCTGTAGTGAAGACTGAGCAGAAGAAGTCATTCAGCATCTCTGCCTTATTTCTATCCCTCTCCACCAGCTGACCCTCCTTTGGTGCTAGACGGACTATTCCCCTCATATTCTTCCTCTTCTCTCTTATGTATTGATAAAACGTTTCATCACCTTACTTTACCTCCTGTGCTATTCTCTCCTCTGTCTGTGCTTTGGCAATCCTAATTGCCTTCCTCGCTTCTTTGAGTTTATTTCTGTATTCCTCCATCACTGTCCATCTTTGTTGACTTGTATTGCTTGAATGCGCTTTTCTTTTAGCTGCTACCTGCCTAGTAATCCAGAGTGGGTTCCTCCTCTTCTTGGATTTGCTGATCTGTTTTGTGCAGTCCTCCGTTACTGTAGTTAGAGCATGTTTCAAGGTTTTCCAGCATTCTTCTACATCTCCCTTGGTACTGGTTTGTAGTAAGGATTTGATCTGGGATTTCATTTCAGGGAAGTTTGCTTTCCTGAAGTCGATTAACTTGATTTTCATGTGGCATCTAGCTTCTGTTCTGCTAACTGTTAGCCAAACTGATCTGTGGTCACTGGATCCTAAGTAGCTTCCTAGGCTAGGATTGATATCTCCCTGGTGAGTGAGTCCATTAGCTGAGTTAATCCCACCTCTCACAGTACAAGGAGGAATTCCTTGCTCCTCTCTGAGGATGCTGTGTATGAGGACCAATCCACATCAGGCAGACTGAAGTCCCCAACTAGAAGTAGCTCACCTTTGTCGGCCATCGTCAGGTGGCTTCCAGGAGCTCCTTGTCAGTGTCAAGTGTCTTGGGATGGGGGTCTGCAGACAACCCCTACCCAGATAGGGACTTTTTCTTCAGCTCCTAGGGTAGTCCATAGGGCCTCAGCCTTATAGTGTTTGTCTTGAAGTTCTATTACACTAATACCCTCCCTTATGTATATAGTCACCCCCTCCTTTTTTCCCTTCCTAAAGAGCGTATAGCCACGTATCGTAATATCCCATGTGTGGCTCACGGTGAACCACATTTCCGTAATCACTACCCAATCCAGTTGTGATTCCACTATCATTACTGTGAGTTCAGGGATCTTGTTTCTGTGCCTGATTGCTCTGGCCTGCTGTACAGTTACCCTGTGTGTGTTTTGTACTGTCCGTGCGATTGTGGTGCCTTTTACGTTTGTTGACATTTTCCAGTGGATCTTCCTGGTCTGTGTTTCTGTCAGATGCAGTAAAACGTGCATATGCTGGACTTGAACTACTTGATGTTGGGGAAGAGACAACTGGCAACCCCTGCAATGCTGGGGTGGTCTTGCCTCCTCCCTGTCCACTAATTTTATTGACTAAAGTGGACGTCATACTTTTTGGCTTCGTGCTCTTGTCCCTTCCTTTGTGAGGTGCAGGCCATTGAATCTGAAAAACTCCCTCTCCCAGAAGTTCTGCCAATTACCCACAAAGTGGTGCCCCTTTTCTTGGCACCAGCACTTCAGCCAAGTGTTTAGCTCCCAGTGTCCCCAGTGGTTGAGATATCCCTCTCTGAGTCTCTGCCTGCTGCTGCCTTTCCTCCACACAGGCAGGATCTCAGAGAAAGAGAATGAGGACGAAATAGAAGATATATTATGTTTGAGCCTTGTTAGATTTTGCTTTGTTTCGTTTATGGAATGACTGGATAGGTCATTTGTGCCTATGTGGAGGATGACCTTTGTGTTTGGTTCTGCCTCACATACAATGTTTGTTATCCTGTCTGTGTCCCCAGAAGGCATCTGACTGAGACCTTAGCATTGTCGAGCTGCTGGAGATGGAACTCTATACCCCTTATCATAGAGTCACCAGTTATTAATACTGGTGATTTATTGTCCTTTTTTGCATTGTTCGCAGTGGAGAGTGTTTCCCTGTTTTATGGTTGGGTGTTACACACCTCACTATCTGCCTTGCTGGCAGTTGTGGCAGATAGTGGTGCAGATCTATTTGATGTTTGCACATGAGGATCCCTTAATGATTCCTCCAGGCACAGTAGGCACAGCATTCCATCAAGTTGGAGTGTATTGTACCAGTGACTGCTCCTCCTCTCCATCATGCCCTGTTCTGGTTGGAGTGCTGTAACCTGAAGATGGGGTCCCCATTTCTGCATTCATTCCTGCATCCAGTAATGACGACAGATGCCTCAGATTCCAACTGGGGCGTCTCTCTGAGCCCCTTCCACTCTCAGGGCCAGTGGACAGTTCTGCACAGTAACACTGTGGATAGGAGGGCTGTTCCACGTGGCCTACAGGCCTTCGTCATCAGCTGCTGATTCGAACAGACAATATTTTGGTGATGTACTACATCAACTAACAAGGCAGAGTCCACACATATCCTCTCTGCAGAGAGGCAATGAGAGCTTGGCGCTGGGCGGTGGAACACGTTTTGATTGGCAGTGTTCCTGCTCAGTACACTCAGTGCCTTAGCTGGTCACCTGATTTGGTCCCGGCCACTCTGCCATGAGTGTGAGCTCTTAGATTCCATCATAAATTACCTCTTTGTAAAATGGGGTCACCTAGACATGGACCTCTTTGCAACCATGTGCAATGTAAAACTACCACGTTTCTGCTCATCTGCTCCAAGGCCTGGAACTTTATTTTTTTACAGTTTCTTACCCAACTGGAAGTCCCGGGGATGGCTGAACACCCCCAGACCATCACCTCGGATTTCCATCAGGACTTACTGCCACATGTCTTGCTGCATGGCCTGGGTGCTTACAGGTGCGGGGCCTGCGAGTGGCCTGGACAACGAGACAAACTGTAAACCGATCTTTTTCCCCTTAGGGAAGTGGGCATGCAGTGCCACCCAAGACGACCCCAAGCACACTCCTGTGCGCACGACATCGGCGGTTGCCACTCCCCTTATCCCTACTTAATGGTCCCTAGCTGTCTTGCCCCCAATCATTGCTAGGGGCCAGGCTTGCACCGGACACCATATCCTCCCATTTTTGGGAGAGGAGAACTGTCCCCTGGATGCTCAGTCCTCTCCTTCTATGACAACCCTGGTCCTCTCCTGAACCATGGTCACCAGTGTGGCAGGAGGTGTGGCATCCATTGTCTCAATGCTCCACGCTACTGAATTGACAGGCCTGGAGTTTTCTGGTGAGAAGCGTTGTCCCTCTCCTGGAAAGGGAGGTTCATGTATGCCTTTTTCTTGTTCCCTCAGATACAGAGGTTTCTGATCAAGCTGAGGAATGAGCCAGTCGCCCTGATTCTGGTAGCCCCATACTGGCTTCTGATGATGTAGAACTCTCCCACACTTAGGCGTGTCCCATAGTCGTTGCTGGTGTTCTACTGGCAACTAGAAAGCCATCTATGTGCCAAAATGTAAACATTTTACAGCATGATATACTGCTTGTGCCCTGGATCCTTTAACGTGTTCAGTTAATGTAGTGCCGGACCACCGCTTGTCCCTTAAGGACTTGGACCTCAGGTATTCCTCTGTTAAGTTCTACTTGGCTGCAGTGTCGACTTTTCATGCCTTCACAGGTGGCAATATGGTGGCCCGGCTGGAAGTTTCCCATAGGTTCCTCAGATGTATCCTCCTGTTGCACCCCCAGTCTGTGATCTTGTTCCATGTGGGACTTTAATTTGGTTCTAGAGACCCTTACTGCACCTCCCTTCGAGTCTGCCACTTCTTGTGAGCTGTTCTTCCTCTCTTGGAAAATACTGTTCCTAGTGGCTATGACATATGCTAGACTCATATCAGAGTTGCAGGCCCTGGTTGCAGATTCTCTTTTTCTTATTTTCTGCAAGGATATTTTTATTTATTTATTTATGACTTTGATAACCGGGTGGGTGCGCTGATCCCAGGGACCATTTTCAGGCACGTCCCAGGCCATGTTCAGTTATGGCACAGATAACAATACGAACAGAAAAGAAACACGAGAAGGCAAACAGAGAATAGAACAAAAGCAAAACTGTGGATACAGGTTACATAGGTCAAAAATGAAGCAAGAATTTGATAGCATAACGTCAGTAATTTACAATAAATAAATTAGTTATTACAGAGGTGCATTTGTGGTAGGCAACATTAGTACATTACCTATAATTGAAGTAGAAATAGCAGTTTGTAGTGAGTGGATGTGGAGGGGAACAGTGGGAAAATCCTAGGGGAGGGAGGCAGAATGTGGCTCAGCAGGTGACAGACAGATTTGACAGCAACAGGTCGACTATTCAGGGGAACAGTGACAGGAGGAGTTTGCTAGGAGCTAACTTTTGAGGCGGGATTTGAAGATAGAGTGTGTGTCAGCGGAGCAGAGTACAGTTGGCAGTTTGTTCCACCGAGTTGGGGCTGCTGCCGACATAGCGCTACCACCCATATTCGTGTGTACCCTAGGAACCGCTAGTGTGGGAGTACTGTTTGAGCGGAGGCAGCGGCGGGGAGTTTGGATCTTGAGGAGAGCCGCAAGGGGGGGATCCTTGGCCAGTACGGATAACTATCTGCCAGGCTACAGAGAGTAAGGTCAAAATGACCTTGCAGTGGGAGCCATCCAAGGGAGTTATGTAGGATGCAGTGGTGGGTAGAGAAAGGGGCCAGCAAGGCAAAACGACAGGCATTGTTGTAGGCTGAGGAGAGTTTGGCTATAGTGGTAGCAGATGCTCTGGCATAGATGGTAGGGCAGTAGTCCAGTATTGGGAGAAGATTTCTCTGGACAACGGCTAGTCTGGCTTCTGGGGTAAGGAATTGCTGGAATCTATAAGCTGCACCTAGTTTTTGATGGAATCTGTTGACTAGGGAATTGATGTGATCGGAGATGGTGAGGGAGGGGTCAAGTATGACTCCTAAGTACTTGAAAGAGTTTATGGCCTCCAGGGCTGTTCCATCGGGGGAGAAAATGTTTAGGTGGCAGTGAGTTGTGGATTTTGCAAGGAAGGGCTTCAATCCAAAGAACATGGATTTGGTTTTTTTGGCATTTACCAAGAGGAGAGTCTTTGAGAACCAGTTGTGGGCCGCAGTGTAGTTTTGAGTGAGGGCTGTGGAAATGCTAGCAGTGGATTTGTCACTGTGGAAGAGTACGAGGTCATCAGCATAGAGGAGAGAGTGGCAGTTTAGACTGTCTGAAGGAAGAGAGTTTACAAATAAGGAGAATAGAAGGGGGCCCAGAATGGAGCCCTGGGGAACCCCTGTGGAGATGGGCAGTGTAGGGGAGCAGGTCTGACCAATACTCACGAATTGGGATCAGTGTGTGTAGCAGCTCCTGAACCAATCCGTTACCTCCTGGGAACAGTCTAGGCTACTTAGCTTTGAGAGGAGGAGGGCATGGTTGACCATATCGAAGGCCTTGGAGAGGTCCACAAAAACAGCACCGGTGGCATTACCAGTGTCCATGTTCATGAGGATTTGGTCAGTCAGAAGTGCTAGGGCAGTGGTAGTGGAATGGTTTTTATGGAAGCCATGTTGTTGGCTACATAGGAGGTTGTATTTGCTGACATGTTGAGCTAGTTGAGTGTGGATCGCTTTCTCAAGCAATTTACTTAGGCGGGGGAGGATGGAGATTGGTCGGTAGTTGTCAGAGGATTGAGGGTCATCGGCTTTGAAAATGGGGATCACCTTAGCTATCTTCCAGGGGTTGGGCATGGAGGAGGTAGAGAGGGCAAAGTTAAAAACAAAGGTGAGAGGTTTGGCTATGGCAGGTGCGATCAGCCTGAGGAAGCCTGGTGATAGGCCATCAGCTCCCTGGTTTCTCCGATGCCTGTAGGCCTCCCAGAGGGCAAGGGAGGGGGATGCTTTGTAGGTGGACCAAGTGTGATCCCTGTCCTTCATGAGGGCTAGGAGATCTCTGGAGACCCAATGCCAGCAGCCTTCTTGTGGTTGGAGGAAAGAACCTGTCCTGTATTGACAGTAGGGTCTGCATAAGAAAGTTGGCTGCTGAGGTTGCATCAGTAAGTGTCTAGAGGAAAGACCAGTCCAATGCCCTGGTCTCCACCAGGAGGTTGGAGGTGTTGGGGTTTCTGAAATTACGGAACGATATGTATTTGGGAGGAGAGTGCTTGAGTTTGGAGGACCATAGGAGATAGGTAGGGGAATGGTCACTAATGGAGTCAGCCATGGTTCCGGCGTGCAATACATGGTCATCCCTGTTTGTGAGAATCCAATCCAAGAGGGTCTGGGTGCCAGTTCTAGGGTTTAGTCTGGTTGGAAGAGTGATAGTCTGTGTCAGATTGTGTTGTTTAAACAGGGAAGCATAGTCCAGTTGGTGATTGCTCAGTCAGTTTAGGTTGAAGTCCCCAAGTTGGACAGAGTCCCTGTTGGGGGATAGGGAGCTGAGGACCAGAAGGAAGCTGTTTAGTCCCCCTGTTCCTGCAGAGGGGGGATTATAGCAGCAGCCTATGTAAAGTTTCTTACAAGATCCCAGGGTCATTTCAGAGAGTAGCCATTCACTTTGTGAGGAGGGGTTTGAGTAGAGAATGATCCTAGCAGTGAGGGGTTCTCTACAGAACAGGGCAACACCACCTCCTTTCTTTTTTCCCAGCCTATCAAGACGTAGCAATGAGTAACCAGGTATTTGGTAGGTGGTGTTGGTATGGTGTGGTTTCAGCCAGGTTTCAGTAAGTCCCACAACGTGGGGCTTGTGTAGTGCAATCCATGCCTCTAGTTCAGGGAACTTGGAGGGAAGGCTACAAATGTTGATGTTCACGAATTTAAGACCAAGGCACTCATCCAGATGCTTGAGGAGGAGGTGATGTGGGAGCTTGGAGGACCGGGGTTGCATTCAATGTCACCTGCAAGGAGAAGAAGTGATAGCAGGAGTAGATACAGGCAGGCGGATAGTGTGGGAGACCAGGAGAGTGGTGCCAGGTAGTGGCCAAGAAGGCGGTGTTCCTGATTGGACAGGAAGAAAAGTGTGAGGTGTCCCCGGGAGGGCACCTCCATTGCAAGGAGTTGGGAGGAGTGTGGAAAGGGGGTGTGGGTGATGGACAGGTGTGCCAGACTGTCTTGATCGTGGACCAGCGCATTAGTGCAGAAGTCAGACAGCACCAGCGAAGAATATAAGAGGACAGCCAGCAAAGTAGTCATAGCAGATTCATTATGTAGGAGAGGGGAGAAAGAGAGCAGAAAAGGAGTCTAGGGATAATGTAAGAGCTCGAGCAGGGGTGTGTGGGAAAGAAGGTGGAGGGGTGACAGAAGGAGTGGGCCTGGGATTACCTGAAACACTCAGAAAGCAGGGCTAAGTATCAGGTAAAGGTCATATAGGAAGGAAATGTGGCTTTAAGATTGAGGGAAAGCCATGCAAAGCCAATGGGAAATGGGATTTCCAGAAAGGGAAGTGGTTTAGGTGGATTTAATCAGTGGAGAGGGTGGGGGGGCCAAAAATTTCTGGCAGAGAGAAGGGGCAGTCTTTCTGACTGATCCGTTTACCTGCAGCTGGGTCCTGGGGGCGAGTAGCGGCAGGCTCCTTCTCGCTGAGGAGACAGCCGCGTAGGTGCAGCGCTAGCCCGTCAGGCTGAAACTGGAAGCCTGTGGGGAGAAGGGACAGACAGGGGGATTAGAAGTCTCTATGGATCTGGGAGTGTCTGCAAAAATTACCATTTACACAAAAGGAGCTGTGCACTGAGAAAATTGCGACTAAATCGGGGGGTGGGTTCAGACCACCGGCAGGCGCCAGTAAGATCTGCAGGGGGGAGCGAGAGATGGAAACACAAAGCAGGGATTTTAGTGCAGGTCGCGATGGGTAAGCTAAGAAAGGCAAATTAATTTAGCAGCTTGTTAAGAAACTACCCTGAAATCCTGTGCACACAGTATACTCTGGGCTGAAACACTGACTTTCTTAAATTGCTGTATAACAAGAAAGTACATATAACTAGCGCCTTGTGGGCTCAGAGAAGCCAGACATTTCCAGGAGCCAAAAATTACTGTGCAAAGAGGTGTCTCCACTATTGACAATTACAAGGAGCAGAGAGAATATACAGGGATATAGCCTGCAGCAATAAAAACATCGATTTCAGTTTAGTCCCAGGTTTCAGAGAAACAGCAGAGCTTTCCTGGTTCCAGTTGCTTTAAAAATACTGGGCAAATGCAAGGCCAATCAGGGAGCTCTGGGTCTGCAAAGCAGCCAGTGAGAGCCAAGTCCCAGGAAAGCGCCGGTTTTGGAAGCCGGAAATTTATGGCAGAGAAAAGGTGCAGCCTTTCTGTCTGATCCGTTTACCTGCAGTTGGGTCTGGGGGCGGGTGGCGGCAGGCTCCTTCTCGCTGAGGAGACAGCTGTGTAAGTGCAGCGCTAGCCCGTCAGGCTGAAACTGGAAGCCTGCAACTGGGTCCAGGGGGCGGGTGGCGGCAGACTCCTTCTCACTGAGGAGACAGCCGCGTAGGTGCAGCACTAGCCCGTCAGGCTGAAACAGAGGATAGAGTTACATTATGGATGAACCGGGAAACTACAGACCAGTGAGCCTCACATCCATCGTGGGTAAGCTAATGGAGACTATCCTGAAGGAGAGGCTGGTGGCCCTCCTAGAGGCCAAAGGACTACAGGACAGCAGACAGCATGGCTTCATACGTGGCAGATCCTGCCAAACCAACCTGGTCGAGTTCTATGACTGGGTAACTAGGCAACTGGACAGGGCCATGCAGTGGATGTCCTGTATCTGGACTTCAGTAATGCATTGAGCTCAGTGCCACATGGAAGGCTGGGAAGGAAGTTAGTAGGCACAGGGGCGGGTGCAAAGCTGGTGAGATGGGTAGGAAACTGGCTGCAGGGAAGGCAACAGAGGGTGGTGGTGGTGGGTGGGGAGCTCTCACACCCAAGGGCAGTGACGAGCAGTGTTCCACTGGGCTCAGTGTTGCGACCAGTGTTGTTTGGGATGTTCATTGCAGACCTATCATGGGACATCAAGAGCAAGATCAGTCTGTTTGCTGATGATACCAAGGTAGGTGCGGTGGTGGATGACCTAGGGGGATGGCAGGGGTTGCAGGATGATCTGGCAAAGCTTGAAACCTGGTCAGACACCTGGCAACTGGGCTTTAATGGCAAAAAGTAAGGTGTTGCATTTGGGATGAAGAACCCAGGAGGAGTTACCAGCTGGGGGAGTGCAGCTAGCCCAGACAGAGGAGGAGAAGGATCTGGGTGTGCTCATTCACGGGGTCAATGAACAACTCGGCACAATGTGGGAAGAGCAGCTGCAAGGCCAACAAAATGCTGGGTTGTATTGCAAGGGATATATCCTCGAGGAGGAGGAGGTGATTCTGCCACTGTATAGGTCATTAGTTAGACCACACCTGGAGTACTGCGTGCAGTACTGGTGTCCATATCTGAAGAAGGACATTAAGTTACTGGAGGGGGTGCAGCCCAGAGCAACAAAGATGATCAAGGGGCTGGGGGACTTATCATACGAGAGGAGGTTGAAGGAGTTGAAGATGTACTCACTGGAGGAGAGGAGAGACAGGGGTGACATGACTGAAACCTTTAAATACATGAAAGGAATAAACAAGACGGGTACAGAGGGGCTGTTCAAAGTAAGAGAGGGGAGGGCCACCAGGGGCCATGATATGAGACTGGAGCGAGGAAGGTTCAGGAGGGAGATGAGGAGACACTTTTTTACAGAGAGGGTGGTGGCTGGGTGGAATGCGTTACCTGCAGAAGTGGTATCCAGTAGAACAGTGGACTGCTTCAAACAAGGATGGGACAGGACAAGGGGGAGGGTTAATGAAGGGGAAGGGTGGAAGGGAGGGGCAGCTGCAGAATAAGGGGTGCTAGCTGCACATTCAAGCAGACTTGATAGACCTCTAGGCCTTTATCTGCTGGCAAATTTTGTATGTTCGTATGCTCGTATTATGTACTGATCCTCATTTTCTTTCAAAGGTCGTGTGTGAAAAAACACTAAATCAGACCATTGACCTTCCTGTTTATTTTTTGACTCCCACAGATAGTAAGGAACATCATTTACATGCACTGGGCAGCTGTAGGATTCTGCAGTGATACTGTACTTGGATTGTACTAAGGACTGCAGAAAATCCTCGCAACTGTTTGTGGCTTTTGTCCCCTGAATGGTGGACTCCCCCATTTCTCAGCAAGGCCTTTTCAAATAGTTGGCCAGCTGATTCTTTCTGTTACCAGAGGCACGGTAAGCAGCTTCCTGATTCTGTCTGTGCTCACTCCACATGTGCGGTAGCTACTTCAGTGGCTTGTCTCCATAATTTGCCCTTGCCTTTTTTCGCTGACTATTTGAATCTTCACTGTTGTGATTAATTTTAACAATATTTCTTGCTGCTATGTTGTGGTATCTTTTCCTAGACTGTGTGGGTTTTCTCTGCCTAAAATGTTATGTGAATTGTATTGATATTGTTCTGGCTGCATGTATTCGATACTACTAACTGTTCTGACCTATGCTATTGTAATTTCATTGTACTCATGCTATGTACCTGTCTTTGATTGTTGTACTCTCCCGGGTCATGCCTGAAAATAGGCATTTCATGGCTAGTGCACCTACCCGGTTAACAAAAACTAAATAAAAATAATGTGTCTGCTGCTGATCTATATGCTGGTGCCACTTAATGTTCATACACTTGCTACACATTACAGTCTGGATATCATCCCTTGTTGAAGTGCGGGCTTTGGCCTAACTGCTCTACAAGGCCTTACTCAGGGTCCTTAGATCCTTCCTTCTTTCCTCCTGCAGTGCTTTGGTACTGCTTGGAAATTATTCTGTGGTGTGGCTCAGCTGGGGGAGATATCCTCAAAGAAGATAGAATAGTTACTTAATGCAACAGTAGATCTTCAAGAGAATCTCCTCCATTGAGCCACAGCTGTCCTCCCCCCCCCCCATCGTGTTGGATGATGGGTGATTATCCTGCTCACTCTTGCAAGCTGGTTTTCCTCTGATGCCTCCTTCAGCATGTTTACTCAGGTTTCCATTGCTTCTCCTGTATGTGCTTGGTTTGGTCTTGATTGCTTCGGTTCCTGCCGGTCCGATGGGCCTCCGAGCTTGTCTCCAGGTAGGAACTGAGGCATGCTTGGGACACCCATGTTATGTAGGCGCCTACGCCATGTGCAATGTGGGTGGTCCAGCTAGCAAAAATTTCCATGAGGTTTTGACACTGACGGCTTAAAGTTCCATGATGTGGCTTAATGGAGGAGGTTCTCTTGAAGAGCTACTGTTACGGAAATAACTATTTATGTAGCTAAACCTCTGTGCTGGGTAAAGACGTTTAAGCAGAAATGTGCTCCTTTGTATTACCAAGACCTACGTGCTTAAAAAATGAAGTGAAGTGATATGTTTGTATAGCAACTCTCCATTGCTGAACTTGGGAAAGACTGAGGGTGATGGTTGTGGATCCGGATCGCCGGATAGAGAGGTCAGAGGCTAGTCAGCCTACAAGGCTTTTCTTGGGGGGCTCCCAGCTTCTTGCCTCTGAATGGGTGCGGGACCTGGGTGTGATTCCTGTCGACGGGCTGACACTGTGATCTCGGGTGTCGACTGTCATCAAGTCTTCCTTTTACCATCTGAGGAACATTGCCAGGGTCAAGCATCTAGTTCTGTCTGACAATCTCCCCACACTGATCCATGCCTTTTTGACCTTGTGCCTTCATTGCTGCAACTTCCTTTAACTAGGGCTGCAAGGGTTGATATGCGCCGCTCGTAGCTGGTGCAGACCGCTGCAGTCCAGTTGTCGACAGGGACCCCTCGGATGTGTCATATTACACCGGTGCTGTGCGAACTGCACTGGCTGCCTAGTCAGTGGTGGATCACCTTTAAGGTTGGACTTTTGACTTACAAAGCTCTACACGGACAGGCCCCGGACTACCTGAAAGAGCTCCTGTCCCCCTAGTGCCCTGGGTGACCGCTCGGCTGACGAGGAGTTGCTAGAGATTCCTGCCTAAACATGTGAGTACATTGCGTCCTGATTGTCGTCAAGGCAGATGTCAGGAAGCATAGGAAAAACCAGGAGCAGTTGCAGTATTCACCAAAAATATTTATTTATACTAGCAGTAACATAAAAAAATTAACTTGTTCAGTATAACTATTTACAAAGGCCAAATAAATAGAAGATTCGTCTGAGTTTTTCTTCAATCTCTGTGTCCCTTTTCTCTTCCTCAGCAATTGCAGCTCAGCTCTCTCTTATAAGTCCTTCCAACTCCCATTCTTAACAAGCATCCTGTTTCTTCCAAAGTGTTCTGTTCTTGTATGTTTCAGGCAGGTGCAGGCAGAAACACAGTGTCCCTGAGCTAAGTCCCCTTCTCCACAGCTCCTCTGCAAAAGGCTTAAAAATTTGCACTCAGGTAACCTCTCGAGTTTTCAATAGCTTTCTGCAATCATCTCCAAACCATAATTATATACATTTCAACAATAACACTATATAATTTCTAAACAAGGGGATCCAACTATCAATTACATTTCCACATAATGATTTGCATATATTTTTATATCGGCAGATATGCAAGGGAGGAAATGAGACAGAACAGCAAGTGAAGGTTGAGAGATGGCGAGAGGCAAAGAATTGCGAGACTGTCAGAGTGATCAAATCCTAAGTCTCACAGGAAAAGTTGGTTGAGCAACTGGACAGACAAGAGACAGGAAAGGAAAGAACAGATCTGACTACTCTTTTCCTCATGATTTGTACTGAGATCCATATATTCTTGTTTTATGTTTTGTACACTTGTATTAGTTATATTATTTGTTCCTGTGTGTGTTATTACTAGAGGATTAGGGCCAGCATTCCTTGTAATATTGTCAATCATTTTTATGTCTTTTATTTTAGCCCCCCTAAAGGTATTGCAGGTACAATTTATATTGTCTGTTTTGCAAACTGCCTTGTCTATGTATTTTGTAATTGAGTCCCCCAAGATAAAATTTGCCTCGGAGAGCTATTTTCTGACGTAGCGTCCATCACTGAATTTGAATGTGTTCTTAGATTTACATCTGTTTGTATTTGTTGATGTTTGTTTGCTTTTATCATTCATAAGAAAATGTGTAGTTTGTGGGGGTGGGCTATTTTCTGTAGTCAAGGTGTCCGGCCTAGGTATTTGTATATTTACTGGGGTGGTGGTCAAGTTAAATGTTATTATTTTTTGGTGGGTCGAGTGGGAGGGACCTGATTGTGAGGGTTCTTCAGTGTAATTGGTGTCGGTCATTAATAGAGAGAACTGATTTTTTTTTGTGGTAGTTGAAAGTCCATTGCTGTTCTGCCTTTTTTAACTGTGTGCTTTTTTTTGGGATATAGACCACCCATCGTCCTCCGAAGTATCAGAATCATCATCCCTAACCTTTTTTTTTGTTGTTACCTGAATTGAGCTTAACAGGGTGGTTATTCTGATCTAGTGGTAAATTGATAGGTACCGTTTGTTTTGTTTTGTTAAGATCATTGTGTTGATTACTTTGATTTCCTTGTGGTTTATTTGTGATAGTATCTAATCTTTGTGACATCTCTTGTTGGCCTTTTTCTATGCATTTAAGTTTGATACTGAATAAGGCTATCTCTGCTTGTAGTTCAGAGTTGTGCAGACATTTCTTGCAAGTAAACCCACCCATTAGTGGAACTGTTGAAAATAATAAATACATATCACACATTTGACATTTTAAACCAATGTCGCCATCCAATGTTTTTATTTTGTTGGCCATAGTATACTTATGTCTACAAACGTATTGCAGTATGTGAGTAGAGAAGTCAAGGAAAGGAAAAGAAAAAATAACTTTTTGCTTTATATGTTATCAAATGCTACCACAGTAATCTTAGTTACTTACAAATATTACAACAATATACTTTGCTTAGGGCCCTGAGATGTTTGTAGGAGTATGCTTATCTGTTGTAAGATCCCTGTGCTAACTCAGGTGGGTAAACAGCAGAAGCTGAGTAGTATGGACACAGCTAAGAGAGTATTTCCTGTTATACAAGTTTTTGTTCCAGGAACTACACTAAGACACAGTACGTACTATCAGAGATTTGTGCCTTCCTCCTTCTGACACTTTAGACATGTGCGAATCGCATGTCTCTGTGCACATCTTAGCACATGTTGCGGCATACTACTTTACCTCATGCTTGCCCGCTCACAGAGGGCAAACAATTTGTAGATAGTGACCTGAAGTTCTAACTTGGGTCACACTCCTCTCATGTGAGGTTGCACAAACAAAATGTTTTAAAAGTAGTAGTTTACCTTGTTGTGTAATGTACAGGCTGGTTTTACCCAGTAAATCACAAATATGGCACTGGTGTGTTAAAAACTAAAATTTTAAGCTGTCTGTAGTCCCAGAGGCTCACCAGTGGACTACAGACCCGGACACTTCCTGCTTCCTTCCTGCATGATGTCTGTACTGGCAAACAGATATATTAGGTATTTAAATAATATCCACAAGAGGTCAGACAGCTGTGCGATTCTCCATACTGTCACACAGCGCACTATCACACAGCATAGGCAGGAATTTCACTGAATCAGAAATCTCCTCATTGCTGTGTTATGTCCTTGTCAGAAGTGGTTTCCACTTTTGCAACAGAAGACATTGGAGCCTCCTGATGCCCTACTTCTGTGGCGAGATCTGTTGTCATAGGACAAGGGATCCCTGGTCCATCCAGACCTGAAATCCCTACATCTGCATGCATGGCTCCTGAAGACATAGCCATTGCATGTTTTGGGGCATCCTCAAGGTTGCTGATGCTCTGATTGCAGCTAAAAAAGGCTTTTACCAGGCATACTTATGTATTGAAATGGAAACAAATCACTTTGTGGGCTGCTTCCAAAAATGTGGACCCATTTACATGTCCAGTAAATGCTGTGTTGGAATACTTGCTGTCCCTGTCAGACTGATCTACAGTATGCCTCACTTGAGGTGTATCTGGCCACTGTATCAGCTTTTCATACCCCTACTGAGTATTGTACAATGGCCCAGTTGGAGGTCTTGCATACTTTTCTGAGAAGTATTCTGTGTATGAAACCTCCTGTCCACAATCCAGTCCCACCTTGGACTTGAATTTTGTGCTTGAGAAACTGATGTTGGCTCCTTTTGAGTGGTCTGCAAGTTATGACGTAAGTTTCCTGTCATGGAAAACGTTATTTTTAGTTGCAGTCACTTCTGCTCAAAGGATTTCAGAGCTTCAGGCTCTAATGTGTGAGCCTCCTTATTTGATTTTCCACAAAGACAGTTTCTTTGCATACAGTCCTAAGTTTCTGTTGAAGGTGGTGTCTGAATCTGCCCCCGAATCAGACAGTACACCTTCCTGTGTATTACCCTGAGCATGCCAATCAGGGTGAGGCATTGCTCCATACTGTAGATGTACATAGAATACTCAGGTATTACGTGACTCGCACCAAGAACTGCAGAAAATTCTCTCAGCTTTTTTGTTTCATTCGCCCCTGTAAAAGAGGAGCTCCTGTGTCTAATCAGTGCCTGTTCAAATAGCTGGCCCATTATACTGTGTTCTGTTATAGGAATTACGATAAGGAACTTCCTGGTCACTCCACCAGGTGAATGACCACTTCTGTTGCTTGTTTCAGAAATGTTTCTGCTGTTGACATTTGTGCCTCATGCACAGCACTGTCCACACCTTCGCTAAACATGACAGCCTGGACACAGTCTCTCATAGACGTGCTGGTTTTGGACTTGCTGTACTGCAAGAACTGCTATCCTGATGATCTATCAAACTGTGACTACCTCCCAGTTGGTGTTTGGGACTGCTTGGGAATCATCCCAAAGGTGTGGACTAATGGAGGAGATATCCTCAGAGAAGATAGAACAGTTACATACTTACTGTAACAGTAAATCGAGAGACTCTTTAGTCCATGCCGTCCCTCCTTCCGCTCCCCCTTCCACTTCAATGAGGTTTGCATCAGATCTTGTGTCTCAACCTAACATATGCATTAATATATCCAGTAATATGTCTCACCTTGTGTGCCTGGGCTGGTCTTATCTCCTGGTTCCCCGCGGTTGGAGGTCCTCTGAGTCTATTCTTCTGTGGGGAATTTAGGAGTGATGGGGCCACCCACGTTTATATAGATGTTGATGCATAACATCGTCATGGGTGGCACCTGGCTAGTGTGGTCCTATTGCATGGCAGCTATTGTTCCAAAGGTGAGGACTAATGGAGGAAATGTTCTCGAAGACCTTCTGTTATGGTATGTATGGTTCCTGGTGTGTACAGCCTAATCTGCTTGAACATGGGAATATGGGTTCTTTTTTTTTTTCACTTTCTATTTTTTCCGCCTTCCCCTGCCCCCTGTACTCTGCTTCTTCGGGAGCACCTGGCATCTGCCTCTGTTCCTTCCATACCTGGAGCCCTGCGGTGGTCCCCCCCATGTAGCCTCGGGGACGAGGTGGGGCCCTTGCACCCCGAACTAACGGCACTTGGTTGGGGCCGCTGCGTGGGACAGGCAGGGGACCATTGAGGTCTGTGCTGGCACTCCATCTACCCGGAGAGAAGGAGGTGTTTTTCCCTGTTTCCTGGACGTGCCATGTGCCCTGACATCAAGGCGGAGCTCCGCCGACGACTGGCATGCCCGACCGTCCCTGAAAATGGCCAAGCAGTTGCTGTACCCCAGGCCTCTGCCTGGGGTCAGTCAAGCCCCGAACCTTGTCCCCCCTCCCTCCCTGGAGAAGGCAAGCAGTCCACGGACGCTCAGCCTTCTCCCCCTGGCCGGCCCTCCAGCTCCCCTGGCTTGTTCCCAAACCCGGGTCACCAGCGTTGCGAGCAGTAGCGCTACCGCTGCACCGACGGGCCGGGCATATGGGTTCTTTTTTACACTCCATTTTACATTGTATGTAACAATAATTCTGATCAACGTTAATATTAATCAAATAAATCAACGATAATATTTACATATAAATAATTACTCACAAAAGAACGTGCTGACATTGTCCCTTTAAAAATATGGCTAATTATTTAATTTACTTTTTAAGTCAGAGCATCTCTTAGCTTGATTTTGTAGTAACAAAACTGGGTGTATCTTCTCCAAAATGATCAGTGGTGATTCACAGTAATTATTCCAAATTAGCAAAGTAATATTAAATCCTTCATAGTTATAAATGAACAGCAGTAAAGAGTGACAAGTGCGAAACCAATTAAGTCCTGTGACATCATATGTCAAATCTGTAATAAATGCTGTACCACAGATCATAAATCACAATGACTCAAAGTAGGGACACATGCCAAATTAAGAAAGGAACAAAACTAAACATTAACAAGTGAGGGAGATAAGTAGGGGTGAAACTCAGCAGTAAAAATTGGTATTTTCTTAGCATTTGGTGAGGAAAATGGACACTTGCTTACTATATGAAGTTGTATGGGCATTTGATTTGATAGTAGTCAACAGATGCACACACACAACTTCATGTAGAAAACAGACATCAGTTTCTCTGCTCAATTGATAATAAAAATTAATATTAACCATCATAAGAAAATTGCAGTTGTGATGTGCAACATTTTCATACAGGAGCATTGCTTTTAGTTCAGTACAAAAATAAAATAAAAAATGCAATTTATTGTGCGGTGATGAGTGACTAATAGAGCTACATAATTAAAGCAGATGAGTCGATCCAATCTCTCCCACCAAAAAACAAAAACAAATCTCTACAGTATTATGAGTCATGTTTTTCTCTTACACAAATTCTAAAGCTAAGCATTCAGATAGATCTACTTCCACCCCCCGAACTTGGCTGCAATGTCCCATGAATTCCTACTGCATTGAGGAGTGGTTGCTGGTGGTCCAGCAAAATGCCAGCCAGTTCCTGCTGCACCATGACCCGGAAGCACCTATGGTTTCTCAACAGCCCCCCAACAGGGGATATGGGGCATTAATACATGAAATGTGCTCCATGTTTCTGTTTACAGTATTCATGCCCCTTTTCTTCATTCTTAGACGGAATTTGTTTCTGAATTACTCGTTTTATGCCTAAACACGTCGTTTGACGCCTAAAAATTATAATACTTGGTGATAATAAATCAAAATTAAGTTTTGCACAAACCAGCACTGGTTTTCTTAGTTTTCTGAGCTTTTATCGCAATGTCTGATGATGTGCCCTGCAATTCCCTGACAAAAGGTTGAGAGATATGGTCAAGAGGTGAATTCCTTAAAATACCATGCAACACTGGTGGTCAGAGATGCTCCAGAGACGGACTGTACCGTCTTTGCTGCCTGTCAGAAGGTGCTGCTTCTCCGGGCTCAGACTGTGCCAGTTAGTTGCTCAGCTGTGTTCTGAGAAGACCCTCCGCAGGTACAGACACTGGGATCTGCTGCTGAGCTGAAGAGGAGGAGGAGGACTAATTTGTCTTACAGTGGCACACAGGCAGAGCCTGACATGCATGCAGTAGGGGAAGGGCAGCAAAGAAGGAGGCCATGCTCAGTCAGTCTTGCTGCTTTCATCCATCGCACAGAATCCCCACCAGCCCGGGGAAGAGGGAGGGAGCCTAGGTCTGCCAGAGTCCTTCAGGTGCCGGTCAATCCTGGGTGCAGGCTTCACAAAGTTTCTTAATAGGCAAAAACTCAGGACGCTGCCTCTACAGTCAGAGTTTTCTGTCAGGAATGTCCCTCAGCATCTAGTCTGTAAAGAGTACCAAATTGTTCTGTTTTCAAAATCCAAAGTGATTACAGTGCATTTCAGGCAGGAATACTACATGCATGTTGCACTGTATATAGAATTACATCCAGCCATCTTGACCATAGATTAAAGCCAGAGGCTCTGAATTAATCACATTATTTAAGTAAAATGGTTACTTTCGAAATTTTAAGAAACTGCAGATCTTCATCAAGATTCTTGTATGTTTCGCATTTTTTCAGTTGAAATACATTGGAATTATCTGTCACTGATTCCAGAATGGGCCTTGTAAAACACTAAACTCATTTTATAACTGGATCAAAGTTACTTCAGATTTTTGCAGAATGTCAAGCCTCTGTCAGATAGTTTAGTTTCTCATCGCACCAAGCCTTTCCTTCCTCCATGCCTTGGCTACAGATGTATGACTTCTCGACTCAGGGTGTCCAGTCACTGTTAGGTTACTTTACAGAAATTGTAATCCTTTAAAACACATCATCCAAACTCGAAACAGTCCCCGACACTCACAACTCCAGTTATTGTACTACAAAAGGAACATTCTGCACTTTTCCCTCTGCATTGCCTTTTAAGTGGTATTAATTCAGACAGCTCCTGTAAAATCTACAAAGTGTCAAGTCCTTAGTTGAACTGTGATGTGATGATCCCAGTGCCGTGCTTATGACTGAAATCAGAAGACTTAGAAATGATTTTCTGTTACCAGGCATATTTACATTTAAGCCCCCCTGCTTCATTTAAAACAATAAATTAAAAAAAAAGTGCCCAGTAGTCATTGGAGCAAACACTGTTTCTAGGGACATGGATATGTTGTTCATCCACACTTACTGGCAGGTATCCTTGCTGCTTTAAATCTTGCCGGAAGGTCTTCAAGCTGGCTCCTCCCACCCACCCGGGTGGTAAAACTCTCGGCTCCGCCCCATGATGCCAGATCTTCCTTACCGCTTGGAAGCTCAGGTTCCCTCCTTAGCGCTCTGCGTTTTCGACTGGTTCCTGAATATTTCGGTCTTTGAATTTAATTGAAAGTTTTCTTAAAACTTCGATCTTCTTCTCTCGCTGCGGCGATGACTCATTCGTTTTCCGGCTCTCGGAGGCGCCCGGTTAATTCCTCCAGTAAAGACCCGCACTCCACGTGCGTCTACTGCCTTGACTTGGATCATGATCCGCAACTTTGCGATTTTTGCTGTGCCCTTTCGACCAGCCCTCTGGAGGATCGTGCGGTCCGTTCGGGGCTCGGGCGGCCTGAAATTTTTCCCGATCCGGAAAATTCTTTGGAGACTTGTCGGGCAGTGTCCGTATCGGCTGTCTCTGTTGAGCAGCTCAGTC
Source organism: Neoceratodus forsteri (assembly GCA_016271365.2). NCBI lineage: Eukaryota > Metazoa > Chordata > Ceratodontiformes > Ceratodontidae > Neoceratodus > Neoceratodus forsteri. The sequence goes on from CM057457.1 coordinate 248,100,336, forward strand.
TTCTTTCCTCCGGGGAGGGGGCGGTTGCCCCTCCCTCTTCCTCGGTCGTAGCGCTCATCCCGCTCTTCTTGAGTTCTCCTCATGCAGCTTCGTTTAAGGAGCTTCGCCAGTCCCTTTCCTCGAGGGGAGAGGGACCTTCGGGACCTGCCTCTCGGCCTAAGTCCAAGGAGTCGCAGGCTAAGTCCCTCCGTCGGCGCTGGAGGGAGCGGGAGAGTTCCCCCTTCCCCGCCGGCCAACGTTCGACTTCGGTCAAGGGTGCGGCTCACGCCGCTGGCTTCACGGTGTCCCCATCAGGTCAGCCGGCCAGGACTCCCGTCGACGTTGTCGAGTCTCTCGACCCGTCATCCGGGCTGTCTGCTGCTGGAGCCGCCATCCCTTGGCGGTTCCCCTGGCGGAGGCGAGGTTCTGCCTGTACCTTCGGGTCGTCAGGCCTCGGCCCTTCGTCCGAGCCGAGGCAGGAGCGGGCGTGCCCCACTCCTTCCCAGGCCTGCCCTCGGTTCCCCCGAGGATTTGGGTCTCGGTCTCGGTCCTCCTCTGGGTCAAGCCGCTCACGCCGACTTCGGCGTTCTTGGTCAGGGCACTGAGTTAAGTGGCATTACCACTTTTCCTCGTCACCCTCCTCGGATGAGGAGTGGCTTCGATGCAAGTGGCGTCGACGCTACGAGGAATTCATGTGGCAGCAGTTGCTGTTGTCTGGGAATCAATCGACTCCGATTCATTCCCCGTCCGGCAAGCAGCTGCCACCTGATAGGCTGACTCAACCGCTCTCTGCAGTCGAGGTGCCCTCTCCCGGGCCGGTTGTTCGTCCGATCCCTGCTGCCCCACCGCCCTCGGTGGAACCTCGGTCGGGTCATGACCTGTCCTGCGGGTTGTTTGTCCCTCTCACTCCCGCCCGCCCTCGGCGGATAAAGAGTGACTCAGGCCTGAGGCAGCTTTTTGTGGACCCCTCGGAGTCCGAAGTTGACTCCTGTATGTTCCCCAGTCAGGAGGACCCGGGGTCCTCTCCGGAACATCCTGTGGATGACAGCCCATTGTCTTTCATGGGTCTGCTTCAGCTCATCTTGGAATTCACCGGGATGCAGCTCGAGCCCGTGTACAAACGGGCCCCTTATCCCCTTACGGAGATTCTAGACCGAAGGGGTTCACTCTCGGAGGCCTTCCCGGTGGCCGAGACCATCGTGGGCCTGGCCTTGGAGCTCTGGCGGCGGCCTACTTCCTGCCCTGCGCCCTCAGCCAGGATGGCCAGGAAGTACTCTGTCCCTGTCGGTTCTTTGCCCGGTTTCTCGGAGCACCCCTCGGCTGAGGGGATAGTTACTGACAATGTTTTTCAGTGTTCTGGGAACGCTCGAGATGTGGATAGGCCCCCCCGACAAGGAGTCCAAAATGATGGACTGCGTCGGGTGCAAGGTTTACGCTGCGTCCTCCCTAGGCCTCCAACAGGCCAGCTCAGCTGCACTAATGGCACATTTCTCCCACGCCCTTTTGGGCTCCCTGGACGAGGTGCTCCCTCATCTCCCAGCCGACCTGCGGACCATGGTCTGGCGGGTGCGGGACCAGGGTAGGGCGGTGGTGAAGCAGCAACTCCAGACTGCTCTGGACTTAGGTGATTCCTGTGCCAGATCGGTGGCGGCCGCAGTGGCCATGCGCCGCAGGGCGTGGCTGAGGTTATCCTCTTTCTCACTGGAAACCCAGCACAAGTTGGCGGACATCCCCTTCTTGGGGACTGACCTTTTCGGCCCTGGAGTAGAGGGACACCTCCAGGGGACCGTGAAGTCCGATGCCACTCCGGACTCTGTCACTCCCGCCCGGAGGGACAAGAGCAGCCGGCAGCCTTTGCGTAAGCCCCTTTGCCCCCCGGTCCCTGCGGCTCGATCAGCCCAACACGAGGGCCAGCAGGCTTGCGCTGGACGGCCTGACTCCAAGCCAGCGCCTTCCTCTAAAAGGAAGCAGGGAGGTAGAGGCCCGGGAGCTCCCTAGGTCAATTTCTCCTCCAAGCCTGCTCAGTGACGGGCTAAGGGGTGCTGTCCCCGGCCCTGTCGTCCCTACCCAGGTTCCTCCGTGGGGAGACAGTTCCGCTCCTTCTCCACCTGGTCCGCCTTCCCGGACCTCTGGGTGCCAGAGGTGCTAGGGGAAGGCCCTGCCTCGAGATTGCGAGCAGGTACCACCCTTTCGAGCCGTTGCCCCACGGGGGTCTTGGGGTCCACACCCTCGTTGTCGGCCCGCTGGGCCGACTTGCCTGGCCCTCTACTCAGAGGCATTCAGGAAGGTTGCGGATCCTCCTTCGGACCCTGGGTTCGTGTCCAGGTATTTCCTGGTCCCAAACGGACAGGGGGCTTGCGCCCCATTCTTCTGCACGCCTGGATGGTCTCTCTGCCTCAGATATCCCATCCTCAGATCAAGGCGTGTGGCTTCTCTCCTGGACCTCCAGGACGTACTCACTCTTCGTTCCGTCTGTTTCTTGGGAGACTCCTCCCTTTCCTAAGCGAGGGATCTCCTTACGAGTTCCAAGCCAGGCCCTTCGGTCTCTGCTCAGCAGCTTTCTGCGGCATCAAGGGATCCGGGCGTAACCCCACCCGGATGGCGGCCTGACTGCAACCTTTCGAGGCGGAAGGGGACGATCCAGAGTTTCTGGCCCTCAGACTGGTCTCCTTTATTGGAGCCACGTTGGAACTCGTGTCTTAGCGGGTGATCCTTCTTCGGGACGAGACTCAACTCTTGAGTCCGAGCTCGGCTCCCGGCGGACAGGGCTGAGGTTCTTCCTCCCTTACCTAGTCAGGCCTGACTGGGCAATTGCGCCTGCCGGGACCTCCTGCACCTCCTGGGCCTGTGGCGGCTGGTTCCAGCGCGGTCTGTTGGACCCGCTGGTTCATGTGTTCCCTAGTGGGAACTGGCCAGCCAGCGGTCACAATGCTGCTTTCCTTCGGACCAGTTCGTGACTACAGCTCAGGAGTTAGGGGAACGCTCTCCCTCGGACCATTCCAGCTCTTGCAGGAGAACTTCCCGTTCGTCCGCCCTGAGTCGACGGTCTGCTCCGACCGATGCTTCTCAGATGGGTGGGGGTGCCCATCTAGGGGAATACAGAATGCTCCGCCTCTGGTCCTCTCGGGAGTCCCGACGTCTTTCTGACCCGCTGGAGCTCTAGGCGGTCCGCTTGCTTGCACCGCTTGCTCCGTTTGTGCAGGGTCCAGTGGTTTTAGTCCAAGTGGACAACACCACGACCATGTGCTACCTACCCCGCCAGGTTCAGTTGAGCCCCTTGCCTCTGCGCAAAAGGGTTCTCCGCATTGGGTTTTTCGCGCAGCCGGGAGGTGGGTTTCCCTGGCCATTCGATGGCAGGAGCCTCCAGCTCCCTGGCTGATGCCCTAAGCTGGACATAGGCTGCGCCTCATGAGTGGTTTCCCCTGCCGGAGGTAGCACAGTATCTTCTCCCTCCTTCCCTCCAGGGAGAATGCGAGGCTGAGACTGTTTCATGCCCGCCCCCTCAGCAAGGTTTGCTGTAGGGGATGCCGTGAACCCCGGGCCTTCTCTACGCCTCTCCCCCATTTCCCTTGACCCACGGGCAAGGCGAGAAGAGACCAGGCGCAGGTGATGCTGGTAGCCCCAGACTGGTTTCCCAGCTCTGGTATCCAGCTCTCCTCAGTCTCAGCCCCAGGCTCCCGAGGCGGCTTCCATCCCGCCCGGTCCTGATCGTTGTCTTCAGGGGAAGGTGTTCATCTAGACCTTCAATCCCTACACCTGAAGGCCTGGTCTCTTTGCAGCTAGGGGCCTGGTCTTGGGTCCTTCGGCAAGGTCCTTGACGTTTTCGAGGTGTCCTGCCAGAAGTCGGCCAAACATGCTCGCCTTCGAATGGAAGGGTTCTCCATTTGGTGTTGGGATAGGGCTTGGGCCCCCTCTCCCATCCCTCCGCGAGCATTCCGGACCATTTGCGGTCCATTCCTTTTAATCTAGGGCTTCGGCCGACGACCCTCTAGGTGCTTCTGTTGGTCACCCCTGTCTTCCGGGTGTGGGCCGGAAGGCAGTTGGTGGCGCAGAAAAGGTGGTCTGGCACCCTTTTTAGGCCTCGATCACACCTCCCCTTTGGGGAGAGTATCCCCATTCTGTGGGATCTGCACTGGTATGGGCTTAGCTCACGGGCGAGCTGTTCAAACCTTTGCACAGGTGCGAGTCCCCCACCTGTTGTGGAAGAACACCTTCTTGGGGCTACCCTGCCATCCAGAAGGAGGGGAGTGTTCCAGGCGCTCCTTTGAATCTCCCTATCGGGTCTTCCACAGGGACAAGGTTGTCCCGTGCCCCACCCGAAGTTCCTTCCGTAGGCGGTGACGGGGTCTTTCCCTAACCGGGTATGGTCTCTGCCAGGGTTCAGTCCCACTCACGCCTCGGAGGCCGTTTATAGGATCCATAGGGACCCTATATTACGCTCACCTACCCAGGGAGCGTAGGGATGAAGTTCGGGAGAGGTTCGCCAGCTGTTTGTCATCAATGCTGAAGCCGCACCTGGCAGACCTGCAGCCTAGCGGACGATGAGCAGGCGGGTCATCTCCTGCATAGGTCTCTGCTGTAGGTGGGTGGGCATGGAGCCTCCCAGAGGGATAAGTGCTCATTTTACCCGCCCTTCTGCTGCATCGGCGGCTGCTTCTGAGTATACTCCCGTCTAGGATATCCACAGGGCTCCTACCTGGAAGCAGGCTATTCCGTTTCCCCTTCCACATCGACCTTGGGTCACGCTGGGATGTTGGTCGGGCTTGCCCTCCAGTCTTTATATCTAAGTAGGGGGTGTGCCTTGCCTCCTCCTCCCAGAGAACTGCTAGGAGTCTGCCAGTGTGTGGATGAACAACATATCCATGTCCTAAATACAGGTTAGCTCACCTGTAACAGGAGTTCTAGGAATGGTATATGTTGTTCATCCACATGACCCACTCGACCTCCCTGGCTTCGACGCACAACCTGGCTTCCAGCGGGCTAGATCTGGCATCATGGGGTGGAGCCGTGAGTTTTACCACCCGGGTGGGTGGGAGGAGCCAGCTTGAAGACCTTCCGGCAAGATTTAAAGTGTCAGGGATACCTGCCAGCAAGTGTGGATGAACAACATGTACCATTCTTAGAACTCCTGTTACAGGTGAGTAACCTGTATTTCTTGTCCTGTGTTTTTCAGTTTCAGACTAGTCTGTCACTCAGAGAAGACTTTTTTGTTGCAGTCGTTGGCGCTCTGTCTGCCATGATTTGAGTCTTTCTTGCCTGCTGACTTGTTTACAGTTGTTTCCCCATGTTTCTGATTAATTGTGAATCAAGGCCAAGCTGTCAATCTCTAGTGTGAGAGAGTAGATGCACTCAGACTTCTTCAGGTAATAAAGGGAGACTGTTAAACCTCACCACATTCACTATAGGTTGCAGGTACTATCTGATCACATTCCCCTCTTATAAGAGAGACCAGGAACCATCCAGCTGCTCTGGTGGCTATCTTCGGAAGATCTCCATGTCATCGAGGCACAGGTCAAGAAGCATAGGAAACAACAGAAGCAGTTGTAGAAGTCACCAAAAATAATTTATTTACACTATCAGTATCATAAAATAAACTTGTTCAGTATAACTATTTACAAAGGCAAAATAAAATAAGTTTTCTTTCAGTCCCTGTGTCCCTTTTCTCTGAAAATCTATTTTGCAGTTGCAGCTTAGCTCTTTTATAAGTCTTTTCAACCCCCATCCTTAGCAAGTATCATGTTTTTGTAAATATCAGGCAGGGCTGCTAGAACCCAGTGTGCTTGAGCTGAGTGGTCCCCTTTTGCAAAAGGCACAAAGATTTGCACTAAAGTAACCTTTAGAGTTTACAACAGCTTTCTACAATCATCTCAAAATACAATTATATATATTTCAACAGTAACACTATATATTTTCCAAATAAAAGTAATCCCATTATCAGTTACATTTTCATACAGTGATTTGCACATATTTGTGTATCAGCAGATCTAGACATGCATGGGAGAAAAACAGACAAAGGGAAAACTGAGAGACAGTGAGAGGCAAATAATTGTGAGCCTGTCAGGTTGATCAAGTCCGAAGTCTCACAGGAAAATTTGGTTGCGCAACCAGACAGACAAACAGACAGGAAAGGACAGATCCTTGCATTTAAATACATTCTCCAACAAACGGGACAGGGTCCTATTCCACCCTGTCACACTCCATCTAATAAAAAAAAAAAAACAGAAACGTACTGCCTCTCCAGCTCTGTTTGAAAATGTACTCCTAAGATGAGAAGTCAGGGAACCATTCCACACTCCAGAGATCACTCAGTCAATGCAAGTCAATGGCTGAAACCTGGTGAGACAGGGTAGAATAGGACCCTTTCCCAGTTGTTATGAAGAAAGTGTTCGAATGCAAGGATCTTTCCTTTTCTGACTATTCTCTGTCTGGTTGCACAACCAAATTTTACTGTGAGACTTCACACTTGATCAACCCAACAGGCTCACAGTTCTTTGCCTCTCACTGTCTCTCAGTTCTCTCTTGCTGTCTGTCTTTTCCTCCCTTGCATATATGCTAATATAAAAGTATGTGCAAATCATTATATAAAAATGTAACTGAAAATGGGATCACTTTTGCTTAGAAAATATATAGTGTTACTGTTGAAATATACAGTATATAATTATATTTTGAAATGATTGCAGAAAGCTATTGTAAACTCTAGAGGTTACTTGAGTGCAAATCTTCCAGCCTTTTACAAAAGCAGCAAAGGGGGGGGCCTCAGCCAGTACACTGTCTTCTAGCAGCTCCTGTCTGATATTTACAAAAACAGGATGCTTGCTAAGGATGGGGGTTGAAAAGACTTATAAAAGATCTAAGCTGCAACTGCAAAAAAAGTTTAGAAGAAGAAAAAGGGACACAGAGTCTGAAATAAAACACTTAGTTCATTTCTCCTCTGTACATAGTTATTATGAACAAGTTCATTTTATTATACTGCTAGTGTAAATAAATAATTTTTGGTGAATTCTACAACTGCTCCTGGTTTTCCTGTGCTTCCTGACCTGTGCCTCGATGACAGATGGTGTCAGCCTAAGTGGGATTTAAGCCATGCATACCCTAAGACAGACGTTTTGTGCATGGGTACTGGACCTAGTACCAGGGAAGCACAGAGAAAGGTATGGATTCTGCAGCAGCAAGTCCGGGAGTGGTTACCAGGAGAATGGCACTCAAACTAGCAGAGACAGAAGTACAGTCTGAGATTGTACAGCCAGCACTATTTAGGGAAAAAGAACAGGCAGTGACAGAACCTGAAAACATGATGGACTTTTTCAAATGGTGGGCCATACAACAAAAAGAGATGGAGAAGCAGAGAGAAAAAGAGATTCAACATTTAGAAGCACAGAGGAGAGAAGAGATGCAGCGACAGGAGCAGCAGAGGAGAGGAGAGATGCAGCGACAGGAGCAGCAGAGGAGAGGACAGATGCAGCGACAGGCACAGCAGAGGAGAGAAGAGATGCAGAAACAGGAGCAACGATGGCTGGATGCCTTGCAAGCTATCAAAGGCAGAGGATCCAGCACAGATCTAGATGAGCAATAAAATACAAGCAACTTAAAAGCCATTAAACTTACAAAGTTGTGTCCCTCAGATGATATCGAGGAATACCTGGCAACTTTTGAAAGAGTTGCCACAGCCTGCCAGTGGCCAAAGCAGCAATGGACAATCAGACTGCTACCCTACCACACAGGGAAAGCCCAGCTTGCCTACAGCAGTATGGCCACTGCACAGTCAGAAAACTATGACCTGGTGAAAAGCAAAATCCTGAAAAGGTACGACATCTCTGGAGACACAGACAGGCAGAGATTTCGATCTCTGAGATACAACTCGGTCGACAATCCTCGAGAAGCCTTCACCCGACTCAGAGAATTCCTGATAAAATGGACCTACCTAGGGAGCAAAACAGTCCCACAGATCATCGACACATTTGCCATGGAGCAATTCATCAACATCTTGCCTACAGATGTGCAGGTGTGGGTAAAGGAACACCGACCAGAGAGTGGGGAAAAGGCTGTTTCTTTGGCCGAGGACTTCCAAATGGCCAGACAGACGTGACAGCAGCGAAGTACAAGTCAAGTAAGACACTCTTTTTCCCATTTAAACTCCAAGCCTGATAAGAACTCTGGTGGGGGTAACAAATCTGGGCCCAAAGACATTATCTGCTATAATTGTAATAAGCCAGGCTATTTTGCAAGAAACTACCGTAGTAAGGAGAGTGGCACTGGAGCAGATTTGTCCTTGTCAAATTGGGGCAAGTACTTAACAGATGTGAAGGTGGGGGATAAGACTGTAAATGGACTCATTAATTTGGGAAGCAGACAGACCCTAGTGCATGTTAAAGTGCTGAGAAAATATTGTGCAAAGGAACCAGGTACTGGTGTCGTCTGCATCCATGGGGACACTCGATACTATCCCACCACCCAAGTAACTTTGACCATTAAGGGGTGTGTCGCACCAAATGAAAGTGAGGGTAGTACCCAAGTTACCTATACCTGTGATTACTGGAAATTACTTTCGAGGATTTACTGAGTTGATCAAAGAGGGAGTAAATCCTGATGTTTCAGCAACTGTGGTGACAAGAGCTCAGGCAAATAAAATTTCAGACGGTGAGGGACACCTTTCCTTTCAGTGATTTTTTTATTTTTTTTATTTACACTCTATGTTTATTATTTTCATGTAAAAAACTTACACACAACTACCTCATACAGGGTAATAGACATGGTCCATACATACAGTTGATAAACGTAATACGACACCCTGTATTCTTTTACAGTGGGGGGGGGGGGGGGGGTAACCAACAATTTTTCAGAGGAAATGTCCCAGATATGCCACCCTTCTCAGTGGCCTTGGAATGTCCTTAGAAGAGAGAATTAACAAAGGTAGTAAGACACAGTCATAGAAACTGCTATTAATCCAATTGACAAGATATATTAAAAAAAAGGTAATATATGCTATTTCTCAAAGAGTGCAACACTTCGTGAATGGAACAAGGTCAATAACAGCTGTCAAACAATTAGTATTCGTATATTCATTTTCTTAATGCTTAGACATATACTGGATATCAAGACAGTAAGGCAAGAAGGCAGTTCAAAGTACATGCAGAGCATTATAGTCGAGATTTGGGAGAAATAAAGCTACATAGCTTAGAACGCTGGGAAATAATTATGCGCAAGGTCGATAAAACCACCATAGGGATTACAATGACCATCATCATAAAACCATTGAATATCAATACGTAGTGAATACCCTAGCTATCGTATCAGCTATAAGCCCCAAGCAGAATAAACCCCAAAAGTAAATTATTTCCAGTGTCAACCAAGTTCAAGACAACAGCTCTGTGCATCTAGTCGAACACAAACTTGCCCGTGGTGAAATTAATCTTTCCTGGACTCTTAACAAATCGTTCCTGCTTCCATCCTCCTCGTCTGACTGAAAACCAGGCCCCAAAACTGACATAGAGCAGTTCCATAGATTCGACGTTGGAACCTCCAGAACCAGCACCAAATGGGACAGTTATCAAAACCCAGAGTGTGCACAGTACCCTCCGTAGAAGAGACAATTAGGTCCGAATTCACTGCATCCCACAAGCGATCTTGTCCCTGCGATATGGAGACAGCTTGGGTCTCCCTTCTTTCAGCTGCCACATGACCTCGATGTAGTGCATACTCTCTGTTCAGTCTTACAGCGTTCCCCAAAGCAGCGACAGACCATTCAGAATACTCATGCCTCTCCTCGGTTGGAGCCGTAGAGACGACTATGTGCTTCCCCATCCTCGAAAGAGAAGTTTCCAGTTTAGCATCCATACTTTGCAATAAAGCAAGGAGCTGCTGCCATGGACAGCTCTGCTGTAATTCCGACTTATTGATAGATGCCCTGCATGGAGGATCTGCGGCCTTGCTTACGCTCCCAGCTTTCATTTTAATGGTTGCATAGGTAGAATTTCTGAAGTCCTCCATTGCAAATTTGATATTGATTGATAGCCAGTCAGTTGAGGAATTCTAAACTAGTGCCAGATCCAACTTTTAAACAGCCAACAATACTATTTTTAATAAAATATAACAGCTGAAATGTAGAACGTTTTGGAAACGCTTCCTGCCTGGAGAACGGCTGTCTAGCAACCCCCCCCCCCCAGTGATTTTGATTCAGACTTGTTTGAGCACAGCTCCAAGATCCAGAAATCCAAGAAAGACAGATGATGTCTGAAGAAACTGTGGCAGCAAATGACTGATGGACATAAAGAGTTAAAATATGAAAATGCTGAAACTAAATTGTTAACTGATTGTGATTTTCTTTCAGAGCAAGCTAACAATGTTTCTCTCCAGGTTTATTTTAAGCAGCTGGGGGTAAAACCAAAACAGGGTGGACCAATGTTTAAAAAATGTAATGGGTTACTGTGCAGAGTTTGGGTTAAACCTCAGACACAGGAACAGACAGAACAATTGGTTATACTACAGAAGTACAGAAAAAAAAGGTTACTTACCTGTAACAGTAGTTCTAGGAGTGGTATATGCTGTTCACCCACACTTATTGGCATGTCCCTTTCCCCTTTAAATCTTGCTGGAAGTCTTCAAGCTGGCTCCTCCCACCCACCCGGATGGTATATACCTCGGCTCCAACCCCGTGGCACCAGATCTTAGTCCGCTGGAAGCCAGGTTGTGTGCGTCTGCAGCCGGGGAGGTCGGGTGGGTCCGTGTGGATGAACAACACATACCACTCCTAGAACTACTGTTACAGGTGAGTAACCTGTTTTTCTCGGATCGTGGATATGTTGTTCATCCACACTTATAGGCAGACTCCTAGCAGTTCTCTGGGAGGAGGGAGGCCAGGTGCACACCCCCTACTTAGGGAACAGAGACTGGAGAACTGAGGCCCCAAAACCAGCATCCCGGCGTGACTCAAGGTCGATGTGGCAGTGGGTGATGAAGGTGTTTGCTGACTTCCAGGTAGCAGCCCGACAGATGTCCTGGATAGGGATGTCCCTGTAAGCAGCCACCGATGCAGCAGTATGGTGGGTAGAATGAGCTCTTATCCCTCTGGGAGGCTCCATGCCTGCCAACTCATAGCACAGACCTATGCATGATGTAATCCATCTTGCAATAGTCTGTTTGGCTGCAGGTCTGCCAGAAACAGCTTCAGCATAGGTGACAATAAGCTGGTGAATCTCTTCACGAATTTCCGCCATCCTCTCCTTGTAATAGGAGAGAACACGTCTCAGGTCCAAAGTATGGAGCCTGTACTCAGCCTCCGAGGTGTAATTAGGGTAGTATACCAGCAGAGTCAACACCTGGTTAAGGTGAAACTCTGACACCGCCTTTGGAAGGAATTTCGGGTGGGGGCGCAGGACAACTTTGTCGCTGTGGAAGACCAGATAAGAGGAGTCCACTGAAAGCACCTGGAGCTCCCCTGTCCTTCTGGCAGACGTGACAGCCACCAGGAAGGCTGTCTTCCACGACAAGGGTGACAGCTCACACTTGTGCATTGGTTCAAATGTCTTGCCCATGAGCTTTGCCAATACCAGCAGTAGATCCCACGGAGGTGGAGGTTCACACACTGGAGGGGATATGTGATCCAGGCCTTTGAAAAAGCGCCTGACCACTGTCTTCTGTGCCAATGTCGGCTGACTGGCCCGCGCCCTGTAAGCAGAAATGGCTGCCAGGTGCAACCTAAGGGTCGATGACCATAGACCCCCTTTGGAGAGAGACCAAAGGTAGTCGAGAATGTTAACCATAAAACAGGATAAGAGGTCCAGACCCTTACCCTGACACCAAATGGAAAACCATTTCCATTTGAAGGCATAACATTTCCTGCTCGATTCCTTTCTAGCTGCCTCCACCACAGCGTAGACATTGCCGAAAAGACCCAAAGCCTGGAACTCTAGCCACTCAGGTACCAGGCTGTGAGGTGCAGGGATTGAACGTCTGGATGGAAGAGCTTCCTTTGGTTCAGAGATATCAGGTCCGGGCATGTACAAAGCCGCTCTACTGGCCTGCAGCTGAGGCTGAGGAGATCTGGATACCAGAACTGGTGCGGCCAGTGTGGGGCTACCAGAATCACCTTTGCCTTGTTCCTCCTCACCTTGAGTAACACCTTGTGGATCAAGAGAAATGGAAGGAAGGCGTAGAGGAGGCCTGGGGTCCACGGCCTCGAGAAGGCATCCCCCTGCAGCGAGCCCTGCTGAAGGGGGCGGTCATGATACAGCCTGAGCTTGGTGTTTTCCCTGGAGGCAAACAGGTCCACCATCGGTTTACCCGAATGGGAGAACAGGCTGTAAGCTATCTCTGGATGGAGAGACCTCTCGTGGGATGTCTGGCCTAAGCAGCTGAGAGCATCCGCCAGCTGGTTCGAGGCTCCTGCCACATGGATGGCTAGGAGATCCACCTCCAACTGGCTCATAATGGTCCAGATGCGGCGCACCTTCTTGCATAGCAGATGGGAGCGTGTGCCGCCCTGTTTGTTGAGGTAGTATATGGTTGTGGTATTGTCCGTCTGGACTTGAACCACTTGATCCTGGAGCTGAGGCACGAAAGCTGACAGTGCCAGTCTGACTGCTCTGAGCTCCAACAGGTTGTTTTGGCATCGGGACTCCTCACGGGTCCAGAACCCGTGGGCTCTGTTGTCCTCCATGTGGGCTCCCCAGCCCATGAGAGAGGCATCGGTCGTGAGGACGACTGTCGGCTTGGGGCAGACAAATGGGATTCCTTCCTGCAACTGGTTTGGGGCGGTCCACCATTGGAGAACATCCCACATCTTCTGGGTTACAGTGATCAGCTGGTCGAAATGACTCTGGCACTGAGTCCACTGGGTGGCTAGCTCACATTGGGGGGGGGTGCATGTGCAACTGGGCCCAGCGGACCACTGAGGTGCACGCCACCATGTAACCCAGAAGGCACAGAAAGTCCCAGGCAGGGCACAAGTGCCCAACCAGAAATGATTGGGCAAAGGAGGAGAGAACCTCCGCCCTGTCTGCCGGGAGTCGAGCTCTACCCAGATGAAGCCCATCACCTGAGGAGGCACGAGTTCCGACTTGGCCTTGTTGATCAGGAGGCCGAGCTGACAGCAGGTTTGGAGAGCCAGATCCCTTGGCCTCTCCACCTCCTGTTGGGAGGAACCTGCAAGGAGCCAGTCATCGAGGTAGGGGTAAATTCTGACCCCCGACACTGAAGATGGGCCGCCACCACTGCGTGCATTTGGTGAAGACTCGTGGGGCCAATGACAGGCTGAACGGCATGACTCGGAACTCGTACATAGTCCCTTTGACCCTGAAGCAGAGGAAGTGCTGACGGGATGGACGGATTGGGACATGAAAGAACGCGTCCTGCACATCCAGTGAACAGAACCACATGTTTCGCTCCAAGGATAGTATGATCTGGGACAGAGTGACCATCCGAAAGGTGCGTGACCTGAGATATTGATTCAGGTCGTGCAGATCTAGATTGGGGTGCCAGCACCCCATCCGCTTGGGCACTAGGAAGTACCTGGAGACAAAGCCTGGGTCTGCAGATGGATCCGCCATGAGAACTACTGCCTCCTTGAGGAGGAGGAGCTGAGTGATGTCATCTTAAAGAGCCGACTGGGTGCATGCGGAAATCTGTTCTTCCCGAGGGGCGTGGGCTCGGCTGGGAGGGTACTGCTCGAATTCTAGAGGCAGTCCTTGACCGACCACTTTGAGAACCCACCTGTCCGAAGTGATAGCGGACCAGGCGGAAAGGAAATGGCAGAGCCTGCCCCCCACGGGAAGACCTAGAGCTGGCGTGACGGGAATAGGGGTGGCAACCCCCACCCCGTCACTGAGCAGGCTTGGAGGAGGAGGAAGCTCCAGGACCTGAGCCTCAGCCTCCTCTGTTGGCCTGTTGGGGTCCAGGCTTGGGCTGAGGGCGCCAAGCTTGAGCCTGCTGCTGATGCTGATGCTGCTGTTCTGCCTGGAAGGAGGACTGCTGAACCACAGGGGAAGAGTGCCAAAAGGGCTTCTTCTTCTTCTTCTTCTGCTGGTTCTTGACTGAAGAACTCATGGCAGAAGTGGCGTCCAAGGTGGCATTGGACTGCTCTATGTGCTGTATTTGACCGGCCACTCCTGGGCTGAACAAGTCGGTCCCATGGAAAGACACATCAGCTTACTTGTGCTGAGTATCCGCCAGGAAGGAGGAGAGCCTCAGCCAAGCCCTGCGGTGAGAGGCAACTGCGGCGGCCATCGAGCGGACACAAGAGTCCCCGATATTCAGGGCCGTTTGGAGCTGCTCTTTGGCGACAGCATGGCCCTGGTCTCGGACCTGCTTAACCATGGTCTGCATGTCCACGGGGAGATGTGGGAGGACTTCGTCCAGTGAACCCGAGAAGGGCATGGGAGAATCATACCATGATGATGGCCGAACTTGCCTGACAAAGGCCCAAATAGGATGCCGCATAGACCTTCTGCTCCGAATGGTCCAAATACTTGGACTCCTTGTCGGGAGGTTGGTCAGTGTCGGCAGAACTGCCAGTACGCCTGAACACAGAGGCAGTCACCAGGCTCTCGGCCGAAGGGTGCTCTGTGAACCCCACAAGGGACCCCATGGGCACTGCATACTTGTGGGCCATGCAGGCAGACGGTGCTGGACATGAGGCAGGACGCTGCCACAGTTCAAGAGCTGGACCAACAATGGCCTTGGGCCACAGGAAAGGCCTCCATTGGGTATCTCCTCTCTTGAGGATGTCCGTGAGAGGGTACTCCACCTTTTTCTGGATGGGTTCCAGGGGCATCCCTGTGGAATCAGAGATGAGATGAAGGATCCCTTGGATGGAGGAAGGGCCTTCCTCCATCCCTGTGCCAACAGACAACTCATCATCCCCAGGACGAGAGTGAAGCGCGGTGACATCCGAGTCCGAAGAGTCGGGGTACAGCGGTCTGCCGTCCAAATTACCCTTGACCTGCCAAGGGCAGTCCGGGGTGATCGTGACTGACGTCAGGGAAGCCCAGTATCTGGTCGGTCCTCTTTAGAAGGAGCCCCTCCAGCAGGCTGCTTAGGCGGCGGCTCCACCACTATCGGTGGAAAGACCGGTGTAGGCTGAACCGGAAAATGGGATGGCCCCGTAGACGAAGGAACCAAAGGCTTTGGTTTCGAGGGGGTCAGCTTCAGCCTCAGATGCGAAAGCCAAGTAATGGCCAGAATAGGAGTCGAAGTCAGCTTGTGCCCTGACAAAAGGTTTTGCCACATGAGGTCCTCGTAGCGCTGACGGAGTTTCCATTGGAGCCTCTCCTCATCCGAGGAGGACAAGGACGACTGGTGGTGTCACCTCTTTTTGGAGCGCTTGTGGCTCTTCCTCGGCTGTCCAGATGAGGGGGTTCTAGACCTCAACTGAGATCGGACAAGTCAACCTCGGTCGGCCGAGACTTCAAGTGGACCGTGATACCCTGAACTGAATCAGATCCTCGATGGGGACACCAGCAGGCTGAGTCTCCTCATCGGGAAGACAAGGACTGGAGTCTTTCAAGGAGTCATTGACTGGGGCTGGCGACAGTGGGTCGATGGGGTCGAGGACAATCTCGACCTCATTGACCACATCCTCGGTCGGCTGGCCTGATGGAAGGTCCGTGAAGCCTGCAGCCGAGGAAGCGATCTCGACCAAGGTCAAGACCGCATGCTCCTGGGACTGAGACGTCTCTCAGTCCCAAGAGCGTCTTCTTCGAGACGAAGACGTGCTCGGTTCCTCATCTCTTTTATGAGATCGGGAGGAGTGCAAGTCCATGGGTGCCTCTCCCTGGTTGTGGAGAGACTGGCACAACTCCTTGAAGGAATCGGAGAAGGTGGAGCCCAGGTTGAGTAGAATGAAAAAGCTTTGACTGTCCAAAGCATGGGCGGCTTCTTCAAACTCCTTGGTTACCTGGTTTAGTGGACAAAAGAAGGCAATTACCATGGAGACTGTCCTCCACATGTGTGGAACATTCTCCCAATTTTAATTGAGTAGCCATTTATCAAGTTTATTCTTAAAGATTGTAACATTTAGTGAATCTACTATATCTTGTGGAAGTGAATTCCATAACCTGGGTGCTCTAATAGAGAAGTAATTTTGTCTTTTGTTATTATTTGCTCTTTTAACTTCCAATTGTTTATTGTGTAATCTTGCCACATTTTTTCTGGTGGAGTATATTATACCTGCATCAAGCATCAAAACAGGTGATTGAAGAATTTTATATAACTGTAGAAGATCGCCCCTGGTTCTTCTTAGTTTAAGGGAGTATAAACCGGTTTTCTGGAGTCTAGTATGATAATCCAGATGAGCAAGAAGACGTACATGTTTGGTTGCCCTACGCTGAGTCTGTTCAATTCTATTAATATCTGAGCTCAAGTATGGACTCCAAAGAGGTGAGCCATAATCAGTGTATGGCCTAACCTGTGACCTATACAAGGTCATAATACATTGTTTTGGAAATGAAAAGTGCAGTTTATCCTACAGAGAAGAGCATTGGTTTGACTGGCTATTTTATTGCAATGAGATGTGGCAGATAGTTTATGTTTACCAGTATCCCCATGTCTTTTTCTGTAATGCGTTCCAGCTGCTCGGCGGAACCTGCGGCCGTGGAAACCGCCCACCTAGCCTTCTTGGACATCAACGGAGGATTCCTTTTCTCCAGTCTCCCCAACTTTAAGCATGCCAGGCAGTCGTCTAGAACGTTGGGATGGAAGGCCAAACAAAAACTGCAGGACGACGTGTCATGGCCGACACCTAGGCAGTAGACGCATGTGAGACGGGGATCGGTACACATCTTCTGGCTGCAAGGACACCGGCGAAATCCTGGGGAAGATTTCTCTTTCATGATCGAGGACGCAAAAACACGATCGCTAACTCGAATGAGTTTTCGTTTCAGTAAAACCAAAGTATTGAAAGCCAGGGCCTACGAAATGCATGAGCACAAAGGAGGCAACCCGTATCTTCCAGCGGAAAGGAAGATCTGACGTCACGGGCGGAGCTGAGGTATATACCACCTGGGTGGGTTGGAGGAGCCAGCTTGAAGACTTCCGGCAAGATTTGAAGGGGAAAGGGACATGCCAATAAGTGTGAATGAACAACATATCCATCATCCTAGAACAGAGTTGTTAAAAATAGCACATGATAGTCCTATGGCTCGTCACTCAGGGAGGGATCGCACCCTTGCCAGATTGCTGTATAAATTTTACTGGCCTGGAACTCATGAAGATGTTGCTACCTATTGTAATTCCTGTGCTGAGTGTCAGAAAGTTGACCCAGTCACTAGAAAAGACAAGGTGCCCCTGGTGCCCCTACCCTTGATAGATGTGCCTTTTGAGAGAATTACAATGGATGTGGTTGGTCCTTTAGACAAAACTAAAAAGGGTAATAGATTTATCCTGGTAGTATGTGACTATGCTACTCGATACCCAGAAGCAGTTCCAATGCATACTGTTACAGCCCCATAAGTTGCAGCAGAGCTTGCCAAAATTTTCAGCAGAGTGGGCATACCTAAAGAAATTATTACTGATCAGGGCAGAAACTTGGTGCTGCATTACTTAAGGAGCTGTACAGACTTCTAGGTATAACTGCCATGAGAACCTCCCCTTATCACCCTCATAGAAATGGTCTTGTTGAGTGTTTTAACCAAACCCTAAAATGCATGTTAAAAAGGTTTGTAAATGGAGAACGGAAAGATTGGGACCAATACTTGCCTTACCTAATTTTTGCTTAGAAAAGTACCACAAGCATCAACAGGGTTTTCACCATTTGAAATGCTGTATGGTAGGCAGCCAAAAGGGCCACTGGATGTAATGAAAGAAATGTGGGAAGATAACCCCGCCCAGAAACAATCTATATCTTCTTATATGTGTGCCCTAAGAAAGAAGTTGGCAAAATATTTTGAAATTGACCATTGTAATCAGGAAGAGGCTCAAAACCAGCAGAAGGTATTTTATGACCATGGGGTAAAAGAAAAAGTTTCCGAGACGGGTGAAAAGGTTTTGCTGCTGTTACACACAACAGAAAATAAGCTGTTAATGAAGTGACAAGGGCCATATAAGGTTCTTAGACATACTGGCACTGTTAGCTGTGAGATTGAGACCCCTGATAGGAAAAATCCTACTAAGATATACCATGCTAACCTCCTCAAGAAATGGGTTGAAAAATTGCCAAAAGCTGCGTCGCTAGTTTTACCAGAAACTGATAAAGAAGATATGGATGTAGCTTATGATAGACTGGAACAAACTGTAAATGCTGATGTTGTAAAGGTGAATGTTTCCTTAACCTCAGAACAAACTGCAGAAATTTGTAATGTGCGAAAGACATTTAACAGTACTTTTACCACGGTACCAGGCCAAGAAAATGGGGTTGAGCATGTAATAGTGACAAGGAATAGAAACATAGAATTTGACGGCAGATCAGGACCGCTTGGCCCACCTAGTCTGCCCATTTCCCTACCTAATGCATAAGCTGCAGATCCTAGTTAACCAACAGCCTACTTCCTCCTACCCCCCACTATAATTGCCTTATGTCTGTCTGATGCATTCTTCAATTCCTCCACTGTTTTTGACTCCACTACCTCCTCAGGAAGGCTGTTCCATGTATCCACAACCCTCTCTGAAAAAATACTTCCTCACATTACTTCTGAGCTCGTCCTATTAGGCAAAAAATATACAGGTTGCTAGAGTGGTTAAGAGCTGATGTGGTTAAGGAAAATACAGAAGATGAAAGAATTGGGTATCGTAGAGGAGTCGAGGAGTGCTTGGTCATCTCCCATGGTAATTGTAAACAAAAAAGAAGGGGGTGTTAGAATCTGCCTTGATTTTGGGAAACTTAATCAAGTGCCAGAATCTGACAGTTATCCTATGCCCAGAATAGATGATTTGGTGGACAGACTGGGAAGTGCAAAGTATATCAGTACCCTCAATCTCACCAAGGGTTACTGGCAAATACCTTTAGCTAAAGAATCCAGAGATAAAACTACATTTGCCACCCCTATAGGATTCTATCAGTTCAGCACCATGCCATTTGGTTTACATGGTGCGCCAGCCACATTCCAATGGTACATGGATGTCATTTTATCCCCTCACACTGGTTATTGCGCTGCGTACCTGGATGATGTCATGGTGTACAGTCCAGACTGGAAAAAAACACCTGGAACACCTACGAGCAGATCTTACTTCGAGAAGGTTCCTTCAGTAGGCCATTACATGTAGGACTGGAGTCGGCTGCACGTCAGACTTTTCTAACAATCCCTGATAGGGGACCACCTACCCGACATCATGTGACCGATGTCAATGTGGCTGTATATAGTGGGCGGTCCCCTCGCCCGCCTTCCAGTTCTTTCCTGCCATCATCTCTTGTCAGTCGCATTGCAGACTTCCATACAGTGATCATCGTGTGAGTTCTTGTGTTGGATTTTTTCCTTCGCCCAATCTTTATTATCATTATTCCTACTACTTGATGTCTTCACCCAAGAAGAAGTGCTCGTCCTGTGGCACGCAGATCCCTCATAAGGACAGTCACCTAAAGTGCGTGATCTGTTTGGCTCAGACCACCCTGTCTTCTGCTCAGAGTGCCAAACCTTCAACCAGGCCACCAAAAAGCGGCGACAGCAGAGTTTGGAGGCCCACCTCTTAAAGGTCCACTTAGCTTCTCTAGAAAAGCAGATAGACCGCATTAGAGAGTCCTCTTCTGAGAAATCCTCTCCCGCAAAGAAGCACCATAAGGAGAAATCTGAGGAGTGGGAACGCTCCACCATCGAGACCTCATGGACTCTGATGAGCAAGGCCCAGCCACTGCCAAAGAAAACTTCGGACGGTAAGTCTAGTAAAACTCCAGCGGGTCAGTCGATCGTTGGCTTCTCCTCCATCTGCACCGCTAGAGCCGCTAAGCTGGCCCCGGCTCCTCCAGGGACTGCACGGCCATTAATAAGACAGCTCCCCAGCCTTTGGGGACCCACCCAGCACCAGTCGGTAAGTCGGCTGGAGGCTCCTTCCCCAACCACCCGGCTCTGCCTGATAAGACACCCGTCTCTGATGGCTGCTTAGGTGCAGTTCTCCCATCGGGGCCTAGCGGCGCCTCACCCAACGCCTGGCATAACCAGGGAGAGAAGGCCCCTCTCCCCCCTCAACCTTCACCTTTACCCTTCCCTTCGCAGGCAGGTACCTCAGGCGAAGACAGCGCAGAACCCCTTGACGTTGTTGATTCCTTGGGGTCTATCCCATGCTCTCCTGATGGGGTCACGGAGAAAGAGGCTTCTCCTTGGCTGTCTGGCCTTCCCCCTCCTTCTCCTTCTGGCAGGATCCCTTTGAAGCCGATGATTATCCCAGCTCCGATTCCGCCGTTAGATCTGGCGAATCCTCTTCTGACACTGGATATACTGACGACTCTTCCACAGACAGGGCCCAGTGGTCTGCCCCAGCCTTCGGCTCCGGCACCAGACCCGGTCCCGCCGTCAGGCCCCCTTCATCTGGTCCCAATGCCAGCCCCTTTAACGCCAGATCCTCTTCCGGTGCCAGATCAGGTGGTGGCGGTTCCGACATCAGTCCCCCTGATGTTGGCTATCCCGACGCCGGATCCCCTGCCGATTTATACTACTGCGGGTCCAACGTGGGTACCCCCTCCATCGGATCTGACGACGGGGATTTACACAAGACTCCGGCCTGTCCCACATTACCCTTTCGGGTATCCTGGGGACCACTTTCCGGCTGGTCTTTCTTCTGCTTGGGGTTCTTTTGGACAGTACTACCCTGGTTATAACCCCTGCCATCAATACCAGGGATACCAGGGTTACCATTACCCGCCCCCAACGGTTATTTCTCCTCCACCTCAGCCCCAACCTCCTCCTCCACCCCCTCCACCTCCTCCAGCAACGCCAGATTTTAAGACTGTCATCCAGTCTTGGTGGCAGGGCCGCTAAGAGTTGGTTTCAGACCTGGAGACAAGACTTCCTCTTCCACGGTCTCCTAGGTCTGCGTCCCCAAGAAGCTCTTCTCGGTCCACGGTACATGTCTTGGGGGTGGCTTGTCAGGACATTACCCTTCCCGACATTTGTCACCTTCCTGACGAGGGAGCAGGCGACGTTGATGGTGATGATGAGGGTGCCGGCGGAGATGCCCTGGAGGAACCCGAGGGTCCGTCAGGCAAGGTTTCTCCCAAAGTCCCCCCGTTGAGGACTTTGCCTTCTCGGATCTTCTGAAGTCCATGAAGGATTTCTTCGACTGGGAGTCTGAGGAACAAGACCCTATGAGACAGAGACTAGCCAAACACCTGGACTTAGAGTCTCTGTCTCCAGTCCCCATTTCTCTCTGGATCGGACCTCACCTCTACGGTCTGGCAGATGCCTCATTCTCGCCCGGCTGTCCCCAAGAGGGTGGGCAGGATTTACCGGGCACTGAAAGACGCTCTGTTTCTAAAGATGCATCCTAAGGTGGACTCTGTTGTCTTCTCAGCTGCTGATGATCACTCCACTGCACTCAAGCACATGAGCACCTTTGCTCCGGACAAAGAGTCGAGGCAGATGGACCAGTTCAGTAAAAAGGTTTACGCCTTGGCCACATGCACGCTCAGATCCCTCAACTATGTGGCCCACATGGTGTCCAACCAAAAGGCAACCCTGGCCGGGTTAGAAGCTTGTGTCCAGCCTATGGAACCCTCGAGCCTCAAAGAGGAGCTTACCAAGGACTTTCGCCTCTCTTGCTTTTCATGTAGGCATGCCTTGGGGGCTACATATGACTCCGTCGACTCTGTAACTCGCACCTCGGCAACTGCCATTCCTGGCTTAGCCTCTCTGGCTTTGCCAATGAGGTACAGTCAGCGATTCAGGATGCCTCCTTCCAGGGCTTGGTACTTTTTTGTGGGGACATCATCACTGATCTCCAGGACAGAGGCCTCGCCCTCAGATCAGTGAGGTCCATGTAGTGATTGTGAACTCAGCAGCAGTGGCCCTTTCGGAAAAGAACCTGGAGACAGAGGAAGCAGGCCCCAGCTTGGCACCAGGCAAATGCAAGTCCACGGGTTCTGCCACTCCTCCAGCCTCCAAGAACCAGAGACGTGCAGGGGGCCCTCCCCCTGAACGTCCTGCCACTTCCTGACTCACTATCCTCACTTCCTCTTCAGTCTCTTGGCAGTGAGCAGGTAGGGCGGAGGTTTGCCCGCCATGCGCAGGAATGGAAGGCAATAACCTCTGATGCATGGGTCCTGCAACTAGTGTCCATCAGACACACCATAAAGTTTCTGGAGCTTCCTCCAGAATCTTCGCCACAGTGGTCTTCTTACTCCAGGCATCAGGCTCTTCTCGTCTAAGAAGTTCAAAGCCTCTTGCTCAAGGAAGCAATAGAGCGCGTTCCCCTCCGGCAAAGGGGCAGGGGGTTTTACTCCCATTTTTTCCTGGTTTCAAAAAAGACTGGAGACTTCAGGCCCATTCTCTCTTTAACAACCTCAATCAGTTTGTTGAGTACAAAAAGTTTTGGATGTTGATGCTCCAGAGTCTCCCACTTCTTCTGGAGGATCATTGATTGTGCACTTCAGACATGCAAGATGCTTACCTGCACATCTCGATCTTCTCCAGCCACCGCCGTTTCCTGCCATTCCAATTCCAAGGGGAACACTTCCAATTTCGGGCGCTCCCTTTTGGTCTGTCCTCGGCACCCCAGGTTTTTACCAAGTGCCTGGCGGTGGTGGTGGCTTCCTTATACCACCAAGATATTGTGATTTTCCCTTACCTGGACGACTGGCTGATTTCAGTCCCATCGAGGGACTCTTTACTGGAGGCTCTCTCTTTCACCTTGGACCTCTTTGGCAGACTAGGGATCACTATCGACATTCCCAAGTCATCCATGATCCCATTCCAGACACTACAGTTCATTGGGACAGTCTTGGATATGGTCCAATTCCTTCCTCCAGACAGGGTGGAGACCCTGATCCATCAGGCTTCACGAGTGGCTTCTTCTAGGATCATCCCGGCCCTGGAGATCCTCCGCCTTCTTGGCCTGATGGCTGCCTCCATCATTACCGTTCCCTTGGTAAGGCTTCACATGAGAGTTCCTCAGTGGTCCTCACACATGCAGTGGGACCAACTCCTGGACGACATGGACCATCCGGTACTTGTCTCTGCAGCGGTTCAAAAAGAATTGCTTTGGTGGAGGGACCCCTGCAACCTTTCCTTAGGTCTCCCCTTTAGGAGCCCTGCTCCTCTGGTATCCCTAACTACGGATGCTTTGAACATGGGATGGGGAGCGCATCTGGGGGAGCATCAAGCTCAAGGTCTGTGATCCAGCTTGGACGCACCCTTGCACATCAGCCTTCTGGAGATGAGAGCGGTTCTGTACGTCTTGCAAGCCTTCAAGACCCTCCTTACCAAGGGATCACTGCTGGTCCACACAGACAATATGTTGGTAGTCTGGTACCTCAACAAACAAGGAGGAACCCAATTGTACCCCCTGTGTAGGGAGGCGATGCGGGTGTGGAACTGGGTGGGCCAGAACTATCTGGCTCTTGTGGCCATGCACGTTCCAGGTGTTCTAAATGTCCTGGCGGACAGTCTCAGCAGGTCTCGGAGCCTAGCTCATGAGTGGGAATTACTTCAGGAAGCGGCAGAATACCTCTTCCTAAAATTGGAGTGTTCGAAGAGCGACCTTTTTGCCTCCCAATACAGTGCAAAACTTCCCAGTTTTTACTCGCTCGTTCCAGGGCATGGTGCTTTCTGGCACGACGTGCTGTCTCTCTCTTGGACAGGGAAATTTGTGTATGCCTTCCCTTGGTTTCCGCTGTTACAACAGCTATCCAGGGAACCACTGGTTCCACTTCCAGTGACCCACGACCTCTTGACCCAGGATCGAGGTCGTCTAGTACATCGGGGGCTCAGAACACTGCATCTTCATGCATGGCTCGTGTAGACACAGCGATTTCTCACTTCAGGGTCTCCTCCCAAGTTGCTCAAGTCCTTATTGAGGTTAGAAAACCCTCTACTCATTCCACTTATGCCATGGAGTGGAAGTGGTTTTCTATCTGGGCAACTTCCAAGAATTGGAACCCCTTTTCTTGTTCTGCTCCTCAAATCATGGAATACCTTCTTCAACTGTCAGACTCTGGTCTGTCATATTCCTCCTTGAAGGTCCACCTTTACGCAATTTCGGCGTACCACGAGCTGGTGGATGGTAAACCCGTGGCTCAGTTGGAAGTCCCAAAAACCCTTCGGAAATGGATCCTGCATCTGAACCCCCCATCTGCAGCCCAACTCCACCTTGGGATTTGAACTTCGTGTTGGAGAAGCTCACCCTTCCCCCATTTGAGATGGCCATGAGCTGTGATTTGCACTTCCTTTCCTGGAAGACGTTATTTTTGGTTGCCATTACATCAGCTCGAAGGATTTCGGAGCTTCACAGTCTGGTTTGCAAAGAGCCTTATCTTATTTTCCACAAGGACCAGGCGATCCTTAGGACAAATCCTAAGTTTCTTCCCAAGGTGGTGTCAGAAGCCACACTGAACCAATCAGTAGAGCTTCCTGTTTATTTTCCGTCAACCACCAACAGAGGTGAGGTACTCCTGCACACCATGGATGTCCGTCAGATACTTCAGTGCTACACACACTAGATCAAGGATTTCCGTAGCTGCAATCAGCTTTTTGTTTCTTTTGCCCCCAGGTTGAAGGGCAAACCGGTTTCCAAGCAGTGCCTTTTCAATTTCTAGGCAACTGCATTCAGTATTGTTACCAAAAGTAAGAAAAACCTCTGCCGGGTCCTATCAGAGGGCATTCTACAGGGGCATGGCTGCTTCCGCTGCCTTATTGCGAAAAATCTCTGCGGCTAATATCTGTGCCACAGCCAATTGGAGTTCTGTCCATATCTTTACCAAACACTAAAGTCTAGACATTGCTTCTAGGCGGAGGGCTGGCTTTGTCCTAGCTGTCTTGCAGGGCCTTCTGTCCTAGGCTGGGTCCACTCTGGTCCCCAGTTTCTGTTGTAGCTATTTCTCCTCCTCCCCAGTTTCTCTTGAGCTGTCTTTGGAGGGACTGCTTGGGACTCTGTCCTATATGTAATGACCTACTGAAGGAACCCTCTCGCAGTAACATAGTACAGTTACGTAGGAACTTACCGTAACAGTAGATCTTCGAGAGAGGTTCCTTCAGTAGGTCATATTTTTCCCTCCCTCCTTCCCCTTGTTTTATTTCTTACAGGGACTCCAAATCCTGTTTGCTCCTGCTGTCAGGCCTCTTTCTGGCTCCGGCAGGAGAACAGGAGGGCAGGCGTGGGGACCGCCTACTATATACGGCCACACTGACGTTGGTCACATGATGTCGGGTGGGCGGTCCTCCGTTAGGGATTGCTAGAAAAGTCTGCTGTGCAGCCCAACGCCAGGTGGTGCCAGTCCTATATATAATGACCTACTGAAGGACCCTCTCTCGAAGATCTACTGTTACAGTAAGTTCCTAGATAACTGTACTTTATCCAAGCTATCAAAAATGCAGGTCTGTCTATTAATCCTACCAAATGTGCATTGGGCATGCAGAAAACCAGATATTTGGGCTATGTGTTGGAAAATGGAGAAGTTAAGCCAGAGATTTCTAAAATAGAAGCTGTAGCTAACAGTCCTGTCCCTAAAACAAAGAAACATGTCAGATCATTTTTAGGGCTGTCTGGTTATTATCGGAGATTTGTTCCCAACTTTGCAGAGTTAGCTACTCCCCTCACTGAACTCATGAAAAAACCGTACCCAAATAATGTGAAATGGACCCCAGAGTGTGATAAAGCTTTTCAAGCCATTAAGGCTGTATTATGTTCAGCCCCTGTTTTAAGAAGCCCAGACTTTGAAAAAAACATTTCTGTTACAAACAGATGCATCAGGTAGGCCTAGGTGCAATACTGAGTCAAAATATAGATGGGACAGAACATCCTATTCTGTACATAAATAGGAAATTGCATAACAGAGAGAAAAAGTACTCCACTATCGAAAAGGAATGTTTAGCAGCAAAGTGGGCCATGGAGTCCCTGAAGTTTTATTTGCTAGGGACTGACTTTGTTCTTGTAACAGATCACAATCCTCTCTGTTGGCTTAACCAGATGAAAGATAAAAATTCCAGGATCACAAGGTTGTACCTGCCACTACAGCCATTTAAATTCACAGTGATACACACACATCTGGTAAAGAGAATAGCAGTGCTGATTTTCTGTCAAGATATGGATCAGGAATTGAGGATTCTGAAGGTTGAAAAACAAATGTACGAGTTTAAACTTTATTGTTTGCTGTGCTTTAAAAAAACTGATAATGGACATGTGATCTTAATTTCTGAAAGCAGCAATTGTTATTAGAGAATAGAAAGTTTTGGAAACTTGTTTAGTAAAACAGGTTCCTTCTTAAGGAGAGGGGGTGTATGTAATAGGGCAAAATAGGACCTTGTCCCAACTGTTATGAAGAAAGTGTTTGAATGCAAGGATCTTTCCTTTTCTGTCTATTCTCTGTCTGGTTGTGCAACCAAATTTTCCTGTGAGACTTCGTACTTGATCAACCTAACAGGCTCACAGTTCTTTGCCTCTCACTGTGTCTCAGTTCTCTCTTGCTGTCTGTCTTTTCCTCCCTTGCATATATGCTAATATAAAAGTATGTGCAAGTCATTGTATGAAAATGTAACTGAAAATGGGATCACTTTTGTTTAGAAAATATATAGTGTTACTGTTGAAATATATATAATTATATTTTGAAATGATTGCAGAAAGCTATTGTAAACTTTTTTTTTTTTAAGTTGTTTAACCAGGAGTAGCACACTAAGCTGAAAGCTTTTGTACAGGAGCAACCTGGGAGCACAGGGAAGTTAAGTGACTTGCTCGGGGTCACGCAGTATGCAAGTGGAAGCTGTGGGATTCAAACCCAGGTCTGGTCTGCTGGATGTCACCAGATTTGCAGTTCAGAGCCTTAAACCACTGAGCTATACTGCCTCCTTATCCAAACTCTAGAGGTTACTTGAGTGCAAATCTTCCAGCCTTTTGCAAAAGCTGCAAGGGGGGGGGGCCTCAGCAAGCACACTGTATTCTAGGAGCTCCTGCCTGATACTTACGAAAAAAGGATGCTCGCTAAGGATGGGGGTTGAAAGGACTTATAAAAGAGCTAAGCTACAACTGCAAAATAGATTTTCAGAGAAAAGGGACACAGGGACTGAAAGAAAAAAAATTTCATTTTTTCTCTTTACATAGTTATTATGAACAAGTTTATTTTATGATACTGCTAGTATAAATAAATAATTGTTGGTGAATTCAACAACTGCTCCTGGTTTTCCTATGCTTCCTGTCCTGTGCCTCGAATACACCTGGGCAAATCACATGACCGATTTTCTGCTGGAGAGTCAATGGGGAACAGTTCCCTACACACACTCCACCAGAAAATTTGACACATAAAATGGTCACATCAATGACAGTAGGCTGCAAACTTAGTTTGGTGCATAAAAATGACAGAACATAAGCAATGCTAAAACATTACTAAGGAGGTGGTAATAATGCTAAAACTGGGTGGGAGAAGCTCATTATTATCTTCCAGTTCATTGGTAACAATGCTAAAACATTATCTGGGTAGGGGAAGCTCATTATCGTCTAACAACACTTTCAGAGTCATCAGCATTGGGAAAGCTGGTTTTTGATTCGTTCATTATTCCAGTGTAATAATGTATGTAATCTTCAATATATCAAGTATGACAACCCTAGCAGGATAGCCTGATATCGCAAGGTTACATACAAAGATATCATTTGTCTCCTCAAATTCATCTCCACTGGTGATATATAAATTGCTATATCAAAATCGCTTTCTCCAAGCTTTTATTTTAAAACAATTATGTCCCTAGCCCTAATGCTTCCAAAGCTATCAATTTTCAAAGTTGTTTTCTTTAATAAGTTCTGATTTTTTAACTGTTAGGGCTGGACATTTTTTTTTTTAATCCAAGCTTTTGTCCCCTCTCTGGCGCACTTCCTTGCTCTCCTTGGACTAGGGCGACCACTGAGCCTCATTAACCACAAGCCCACCACCATCATAGCCCATCACTCAGAACGTCCCAGAGTATAGATCACTGGTAAGATCTCACCTGGAATACTGTGTCCAGTTCTGGAGACCACATCTCTGGAAGGACATAGACAGAGTGGTGGCGGTCCAGAGTAGGGCAGCTAAAATGGTGCAGGGTCTGCATCAAAAGCCCTATGAGGAGAGACTAAAGGACCTCAATATGTACACCCTGTAAGAGAGTGGGGATATGATGGAGACCTTTAAATACCTCATGGGGGTAAATAAGGTACAGGAAGAGAGTAGTTTTCAGAAGAAAAGGTGCTCAAGAGCAAGGGGACGTGCTATGCAGCTGGAGGGGAGGGTAGATTAAGGGAAGATGTGAGGAAGTAGTTCTTCACAGAAATAGTGGTTAATTCCTGGGACAGCCTTCCAGTGGAGGTGGTAGGGGTAAAAATAGTGGTGGGGTTCAAGAATGCTTGGGATAAGCAAAAGGAGATTATAGTGGAAAGGAAGAAGGGGGGAGAGCTATAGATTGGACATAATCTGATGTAATAGTGTAGGTAGGGAGAAATGGGCAGACTGGATGAGCCAAGTGATCCTTATCTGCCATCAAATTCTATAATTCTATGTTGTTTTTTATCATTTCTTTATGCCCCCTTCTCTCCACCAGCCCACTTCTGCATCCATCCCCATCACCCACCATCTCCAGGAATTGCGTGGCTTCGATCATCCCCCCACAGATTGCCTTTTGTGGAGGGCCCAGGAGAGGGAGGTCTGCCCTCCTTCCCACCCCCCAAGGTCCACATCCAGAGTTGGAGCCAGGGCCCAGTCAGTGGTGTGGGACCTGTAGTGGGCTTGTGCATCATCCTGCTGGCAGGGTATTTTCTTCCCTGACTCTGCCTACCTCCTCAACATCAGGCTGTGCCCCATCAGACCTGACCAGCACTGGTGTACCTCTGTGGAAGAGGGAAGTTCCCTGGTCCACCACAGGGATTGCTAGTGAGGTAGAACTTGATGTATCCCTCCCCACCCCCCTAGCTAGGAGAGCTGTTGTGTGACAGCACCTCCACAGCCCCGGGCCACCCAGCCGGCTTCTTGACTTTGCTTCCGAACCCAGATTGCCAATGTGGGACCGCACAGCATTAGCCACTTGGCCCTTGGGCAGTCCATATGCCGGAGTATTTTTCAGTTGCTATTTCTAGCCTGCTGTACACCCACTTGATGGCACTGCAGTGCACCTTGGTGGACTGAGATGCCATAGTGGAGTACTTGGGTACTTAAGTAGTTAAGGGTGGAAGTGTGCCAAAGGCACTTCTAGTCCAACCCCCCCCCATGTCAGTGGTCATTCACTTATGTCCATTATCTAGTTGTTTTATGAAACTGGAGTCTCTGGGGAGCAAGCTCCCTCGCCTGCCAGAGGGGTTGCTGCAATACTGGGTGCCATTCACTTTCGGGGCTGGGAAGTGCTGCTGTCAGCGGTGCTGCTCCAAGCCTGGTCACCCACTCTGTGAGACTCGAGACTGTTCCCAACCCGGGTCACTGGCACAGCTGGATCAAAGTGTTGCCCCTAGGGCTAGAAATTTAATTTATTGTTACTTTCTGCACATGCCTTCTTCCATTCTATAGCTTTCATCTCCCTCCAGAGCACCCATGGCCTACCCAACCCTCTGTTCCCTCTTACCTGTAGCTGCTGCTCCTCAATGTAGACTTGCCCCCAGGTGGAGACAAAGTAAGAGGGATTAACCCCTGAGCTTCAATGTTTGGTCAGACAGCACCAAGGTGGATGTGCAGAGACCATCCTCACAGTAGCTGAGGCCATTTTCACTTATTCTTCCTCTCCCTCGGAACATCACATGTCATGTGGTCAAGGGCACATGCACATAAAGTATGTCGTGCTGACAGCCGCAGTATCCCCTCCCTTGCAGAGAATAGAACCATCTTGCCCTGGAGAAGCAGCGCATCCACAGAGATGCTCAGTCCTCCTCACTGGCTGACCACCAGAGACTCAAACTCACTCCTGAACTCCAATTGGTGGCGTAGCAAGCGGTAGCGCTACTCCTGCACTGAGGGACCAACCTAAACATAATTTTCTTTTTTTAGTATAAGCTTGTTATTGTTTCAGTATAAAAAAATTATTTAAATTCAGCTTTTGTGTGTCGATACAAGTCCATATATGTTGATATATGTCAGTACATAATTAAAAGTTTAATTATGTATATCAACGTATATCAACCGGTATTAACACATGAATACTGGATCCATATGATCTTCCTTGTCAGTCTTCACCATTCATTACTTCCTGGGTGTAAGCGGGCGCTTACCGTCCGCGAGCTTTTTTTTTTTTTTTTAAGAGATTTGCCCTAGCGGCCCGCCTCGGAAGCGGCGTACGCGTCATGCGCGAGGCGGCAGTTAGTAGCGAACGACTCCTCCTCCAACTCAGTTCTGTTTCTCCCGCCGTCGAGGCAGCACCTGTTTTCGGGCGTCCATTCTCCACTCGTCCAGCGACTCCTCTTTCCACACACTCGGCGCGATCGGTCAAGACCGTTCTTTTTCTTTCTAAAGCGGCGCGGGTGTGTTTTCCTATTTTTCTTGTTGATTTAGCGTTATGTCGGGTCGGAGCTAAGCGTGTTTCGAGCGCGCCCCTATGCGTCCGGTGTTACTGTGGCGGCATTTCTCCGTCTCGGACCGGCATGGCGTTTGTCTTCGTTGCCTGGGACCCAACCATGACATGGATTAAATGCGGCGCCTGTTTCTCCATGGACGCCGTGTCCTCGAATCGCAGCGTTCAAGCTCGGCAAAGCCCGCCGACCTTGGGGGCGGCGTCGCTCAAGGGATTCTCAGGTAAGGTCTCTAGGCCCTTCCCCCGGGTCCCCTCCCGGGCCTATACGGTCTGAGGAGGAGGGGGTCTCCTCGTCTTTTCTTGCCGAGGAGGAGGCCCCTTCTGCGGTGTCGGGGGAGCGTCGTAGTCCCTCCCGAGGCCGCGGCGCCGACACCGCCTCGGCAGTCACCTCTTCGGAGGTGCAGGCTCCCCCCGTGGCGAGGCCCTCGTCTTTTGGGCCTAGCTCGGGTGGACCCTCGACGCCGCCTTTCGGCGCCGTTTCGGATCCTGGCGCCGTTCGCGGTGCCGGTGATCGAGACGGTGCCGTTTCCGGTGCCGTTTTGGGTCCAGCGCCCGGTGATCAGAAGCGGCGCCGTTGGCGGCACCGCACTGGATCCCAGCGCCGTTGGCGCCCGGTGTCGAGCGGCGCCGTTGGTGCCGCTTTGAGCATGGCGCCGTTCGCGACATCGATGAACAGAAGCGGCGCCGTCGGCATGCCGCCTACGCCTTCCAGCGCCAGCGCCCGTGGGCCTAGTCCTTCCTCAAGCGGTGCCGGCCCGCCCGGCGCCGTTGAAATGGAGCTAGGCCTGGCGGCTACCGGCGTGAGGCGGCGGCGCCTCCCTCAGTACCGGGGCCGTTCGCGGCCATGTATAGGGACCCCTGGGGTGGCCAGCATTGAGGTCCTGCTGGTCTGCGTCCTCCTCGGAGGCGATGATTCAGACGTGGACCCATCCTAGCACCCCACTCTTCGAGTCTGGGTCCCCGGTGGCTAGAAGGTGCCAAGCGGCGCGCAGGCCCCTCCCTCTGTCCCCCCTTCGTCGCCTCCTGAGGGTTCCCGGCTGGGGGTGGCCGGAGCCCCTGGGGGCAGGCGCGGGGTGGCGCGGGAGGCTCCCTCTCTGGAGGCCGGTGACAGCTACCTTCACGAGGTGCTGTCACTCTCTCTGAGGACAGGGGCGCTGTGGTCGGGAGGAGGCCTCTCAGAGTCCGGGGTCGAGGGGCAGGGGTCTGCTGCTCGGTCTTCCTGGCCACCTCAGGGGTGGCCAGGGCAGTGCAGAGCCTCGCCCCTCCCTCAAGGTTCTAGGGTGTCCTTGGTGGCGTTTGTGCGGACTGCCCTTCTGGATCCATACAGTCAGGCGTCGTCGGGGAGGTTCTCCCCAGGGCTCTTCAGGCTCCGCTTCCCCAGAGTTCCGTTCTGCGGCCTGGTCTGATATCCGGGATCCCCTTTCAGGGCTCCTTTCCCCGGTTCCAGAGCCCTTGCAGAAGCAGTTGCCTCAGCGGAGGCCCCTCTCCCATCTCTGCCTTCACCACCCCACTCCCAGGCCATGTCGGCCCTAACGGTCCGTTATCCTGGGAGCAGTTCAGGGGTTCTGCGGCGGCCTTCCCCTCATACGTTAGGTACATGCATGAGCGGGTCTTTCGACTCTCCCCACCGCCGCAGGAATCCTCTGGGCATTCCAGTTCCACATCATCCTCGTCTCCCTCCTCCGAGGGAGAGGAACCCCCTGCTCATCTGTCCTCCGATGCTGATTTCACAGAATATCAGCGTTTCCTCTCGAGGATGGTGAGGGATCTCCGGATTTCCTACGTTCGAAGAGACAATACCGAACGGGAGACGCGTGAATTCCTTGGTGAATTCAGTGCCCAGCATCTGGTGGTACCTTCCTGGCCTATCCCTTCAGGGGCGTCTATCCGGTTATGGCAGTCCCCTGCGCTTCTTCCCCAGCCCGGCGGACTGCCAGCGTGGTATTGTGCCCCTCTGGTCTCTAGGTTCCCTTCCCAACCCGTCCTCAGGTTTGGTATACCTGGATACTCCTTCTGGCGCCGTTGCCTGGCGCCCGACCCCACAGTTCGGACTCTCTCCAGTTCGAGCCGTTGGGGGCGAAGAGTGTTCTCTTCTGCTCGTGCGAGTGCATGTATTGCATCACATCAGGCTCACCACGCTGCCTACAACCGGCATCTGTGGTCGATGATGTCCCAGCTGCTGGCATCTATGCCTGATACGGAACAAACCAGACAAGCCGTTGCCCTCTCCGTGGTAGGCCTGGAGCTGGCAAGACACCAAGCAAGGGCATCTTATGACGCCAATGAGGTGGCTTCCAGGCTTGCGGGGACAGCGATCTGCATCAGGCGGACGGCATGGCTTCGTCTTTCCAGGTTGTCACCCCTGGCCCGGCGTAGGGTGATTCGCTCCGCCTTCCGGGGGACCCGTCTTTTCTCTTCCAGAGCTAGGAGACTTTTACAGGGGCTCCTCCGTCTCCTCGCTCCTCGGAGGCACCTCCTAGCTCTTCTCCCTCTTAGGCTTTCTGAATAAGCCAGGGTCTTCTCCTTCTGTTTCTCACCAGCAGAAGGCTGGGGGTCTTGTTCCCTCAGGGTATGGCCTCTTCCCCCTCCAGGGGAAGAGGAGCTTGGTACTCACCCAGGAAGTAATGAATGGTGAAGATTGACAAGGGAAGATAGGAAAATTACGTACCTACCGTAATTCTTGATCTTCTCTTGTATCTTCACCATTCATTACTTACACCCGCCCACCATCCCCTCAGTGCCTCTTCCTGTGGCTTCTCCACCTCCCGTCTCCTTCCTCTCTCTGCATTTATATAAAATATAGGGAAAATTCCTTAAATTTTCCAAAAAAAAAGACAAAAGTAAAAAAAAAAAAAAAGATCTTTCTTGAGGGGGTTCTAAAATCCAGAGAAATTACTTACTCTAAGATTCATTTGCCATTTCGCGGATTGCATTGGCGATCAGACTGCACAACTATCTCTTGCTATTCTTATGGCAAGATACCTCTGGGGTTTTTTGGCCTGGCTCAGGCTATTCAGTTTTGATCCTGCAATCCCGTGTTCAGATAGTTGCCCTGAAATCTGATTCCCCCTCTATTCTTACCTTGCAGAGCAGAGGGCGAATCGTCTGTTCCTTTCTTTTTAAAAAAAAAAAAAAGTGCTGAGGAACTCTCTCCGACTGCTATAGGCATCTTGGTATCTGGGTCATGCATCTACTTAAAAAAAAAAAAAAAAATAATATTTTTATCTGTAAAAAAAAAAAAAATGGAGAAATCAAACAAGAAGGCAAATGAGAAGGTAGGCTATCCTTCCTCGCTGTTTGCTAGTGGTTTCTCCCTCTAAGTTCCTCCTGGACAATTTTACAGTGAACCTCTGCTGACCATATCCAATCTTAGCCAACTAAGCCTTGGCGGCCTTAGCCAGTCAGTCTGAGTCCATTTTCTATCTTGGCTTCTGAAAGGCTTACATTTCTATTTCTAAACCCTGAGCGGCTCTCATGCTGTGAGGGTTTATTCTTCCCTCCTCGGCTGTCCTCCACTTAAAGGCCCTCATGCGGCCAGGAGCCGAGTGGGTGTCAAGGCAATGGCATGTTGAAGATGAGGACTATGCCCTCCTGAGTCTGTCTAGCGGGTTCGGTGAACCTTCTCTTCAGCTCTATCTCCGGGGATTCTTGCTTCCCCTTTAGTCGAGCCTTCAGCTACAAGCTAACTATGCTCGTTGGGCCTTCTGGTCCCTTCAACATCCCATCTCTCTCTTCTCTTTCTTCTTCTTCTTCTATTTTCTCATTTCCTTACTCATCTCTCCTCCTAGAGTCGCCCAGGTAAGGAGGCCCTGCACTCCCTAGGCTAGGGATGTTCTTATCTCCTCTGTCCTTCCTCCATCGGCTTATTCCTTTTTCAGTTCATTCTTCCTTGCTTTGCTATCCCTCGGCTATCTTGCCTCGCTATCTATGTTTCTGCTTTCACTTTTGCCTCTCCGGCTCACAGAACTGAGTTGGAGGAGGGTGATCGCTTCTACTTGGCGCCCTCGCTTATGGCTGTAATCGCTCAGGGGGGCCGTTGACAACTTTTAAAAAAAAAAAAAAAAAAAGCTCCCATGACGGGTGCGCGCCTCCGGCTTACACCCAGGAAGTAATGAATGGTGAAGATACAAGAGAAGATCAAGAATTACGGTAGGTACGTAATTTTCCTATTTATCATATTGACTTGGCTGGCTCCAAGCTTCCATTTAAAAAAATTAACTGAATGTCTAGCCCTAATACTTCAAGGTGTAGCTCTTTTTAAAGAGAATCTATTTAAAAAGAACTGTGTTTAGGACTATCAGGGCAAGAAACCTATTTTTTCTTTAACATCAAAGCTTGGAGTTGGGTATATTGCTACAGCAATATGTCATGTCGTTGCACCATTTTTTTTTCTGGCTTGGTGGTGCTGGCATGGCACTTACGCCCTTATCCACCCCCACAATCAACTGCCAGCTCCCCTTAGTGCTCACCTGCCATGTTTGTGCATGGTAGATAGCCCCCCATGGCTGGTCCAGGAGAGGGAAGGCCACCTCCACCCCCCCTCCGGAATTTGGATGTAGTTTCGGCTTGGTCCCGGAGCGATGGTGAAGGCCAGGGCAGGCAGGCGAGGCTTCCTGTGCTCACAGACCCCACTTTTTCCTGTTCTCTTGTTCCCTGCCCCCAAGGTAGGTGTGCGACATTAAGATGCTGCACGCACATGAATGCCTGCGTCTGACCTGCAGAAATGTGGCGTGCATGCTGTGCTGCCCAGCCTCGGCTGGATGGCAGTCGAGCATTGCCATGCGCTGTCCCCCCTTTCTGAAGGAGGAGAGTGGTCTATGGATGCTCGATTCTCCTTCCCATGGCTGGCCCCTGGGTGACCCTGGTCCATTCCCAAACCCAGGTCGCCAGCATGAAAGGAGCTAAGGCACCCAGTACTTCAGCCCTCCCTGTCACTGGGTTGGTCCATGTTACAGCTCTAATATAGCAAGATATTAAAAATAAAAGATGGTTTTGAAAAATATATTTTAGAAATACATTTTTAAACTTTTTTTGAATTTTGGTTCAACTACAGCCCAATTCATATATTCCTTAAAAAAAATGTTTACCTTGTTGGAGTCACTCTGCTGCCTCTGGTTTATTTCTGATGTACTGACCCATGAAAGAGCAGAGCTATTAAAAATGAATGGAGCTTCCTTTTTTTGCTACAAAGCAGCAGCAGCTCCGGTAACTCAATATGAATGAGAACTGGAAAGGCTTTATTAGCCATGTATGTTTTATTGAAACGTAAAGCCGAGGGAAGGCAAGCCCTGGTGGGTCCTTCTGCAGCA
The DNA here is from genome assembly GCA_016271365.2 of Neoceratodus forsteri. Taxonomy (NCBI): domain Eukaryota; kingdom Metazoa; phylum Chordata; order Ceratodontiformes; family Ceratodontidae; genus Neoceratodus; species Neoceratodus forsteri. The sequence continues at coordinate 248,136,205 of CM057457.1, forward strand.
GCTCTTGTATACAATTCAAACTTAGTTTCCTCTAAGAAAGCTCGTAGTGGAGTGTGTTTAAAGCAAAGTGCTGCTGAGGGTTGGCATGGCTGTGCAGTGGCTCTCAGGATGCAATTCCCATCCCAAATGCAGGTGAGGCTGGATTTCTTTCTGTATGCATGTCAAGAAAAGCTTTCCTAACCAGTTAAACATGCAGTGGTAGGCAAGTAGAGGGGTGGGGACTTGTTAGGGTAGGGAGTCAATCTATTAGAATTATCTCACTAGCATTGCCTCGTGGTAAATGCCTATACAGCAAATTGAGCTTTCAGAGAACTTTCAGTTGTTAAAAATTGAAAAGTAACTGAAACAAATAGTTTTTCCTTTTTCTCAGCAGTATCCGTAATGGTGATAACGTCTGTCCTACTGATCCCCAAAGCAGCATTCTTGGTTCTGTCCCACTGGCCCCATGTACCAGCAGGATCTGTTCTGTATCATTCATCCGGTGTCATGTTCGTCCTGTTGATTCTGTGCACCAACAGTGTCCATTCTGTGCAACTGTTCCATGTACCTGCAGTGTCTGTTCTGTGCATCTGTCCCATGCACGAGATGTGTCCATTCTGTGCCATTGACCCATGCACCAGCTGTGTCCATTCTGTGCAACTGTCCCATGCACCTGCTGTGTGCATTCTGTGCAGCTGTCCCATGCACCAGCTATGTTCATTCTGAGCCGCTGTTTCATACACCAGTTGTGTCCAGTCTACCACTGTCTCATGCGCCAGTGGTGTCTGTTCTGTCCCCTTGATCCCTCACAGCAGTATCGTCTGTTCTGTTCCACTGATCCCATGCACTTGTGGGGTCCATTCTATCCCATAGATCCCATGCACTAGTGGTGTCCATTCTATTCCATAGATCCCATGCACCATCAGTGTTTGTTCTAGGGGCTTAGATATATTTCACTATCCACATTCTGGCAGTTCCACTGGAAGTGCTGATTTGTCAAAGCTAAGCTCCTCCCATTACCCAGGTGGTATATCCCAGGACTCCGCCCCGTGATGTCATATCGTTCTTTCTGCTGGAAGAACAGGTCGGGCCCTTCATGGCTCTTGCTTATGAATTAGTGCACCATAGGCAAACCTTTATTTTCAAAGTTTTTTATACTCCTTCAATTTATTTCCTCTGTCGCTTTGTCTCCTTAGTATAATTGATGATGAAGCAATGGCTTTATGTTCTGCATTTGGTGCCAGCAAAAGATATTGGTCACTGACCCACATGACACATGCCTTTACTGCCTAGGTGGGTAGCATGACATGGCCAGGTGTGGTCTCTGTCTCTTGATGATTCAGGAATCCCTACAGGATTGGAAGCATTGGCTCACCCTTGGATGGCCTTTGGAACAGAATGTGAAGAACCACCATAGGGGCTGCAAGAAGGCCTCAGCAGCTGCTAGGTCAGCTGTGTGGCTTATAGCCCTTGAGGAGGAAGTGGCAATTGCTGTGGCGGGCACTTTCTCGGTCTCGGCACTGCTCCCGGCTAGGGCCAGCATCAGACAGTCATTCATGAAAGGGTTCTGTGAAATGTGCATGGCCTTCCAAACCTTGGGGGAGAGCCGTGCCCATTGCAACATGAAGCACAAGTGCCATCAGCGGTAGTCGTGAGATCAGGAGAGATCAAGGTCCTCCAGATCCCTCGACTCTCCTGACCACTCGACTCTGATCAAGATCCCATTGGTTGAGGAGCAGGTCGAGAGCTCCTTGGTACCTCCGTCGGGCTTGTCGACCTCAACTCTGGTCGAGCAGGCTGTGGAAATTTCCCTCAGACCTGTCAACCAGTTGTTGAACGTGATAATGGAGTCGATCTTCCAGACCCCGGTGCTTCTGGTCCTCACTTCAGAGGACATAGACTGGTCAGTGTCCCCGATCAGTTCACCTCAGGAGCAGTCTCAGTCGACAGTCAAATCTTCCAGGCCTGTCCTCTTTAATGCTGCCAGGCATGTGGTCTTCCATAACCAGCCAGAAGGCTGTCCTCAACATCGGCAGTCTGATCGAACGTTGAGGTCTAGGTCAATGTCTCAATCGAGGTGCTGTCATTCTCAATACTGCTTGACTGGGAGGCATCTGCCAGTGCTCCTTGACCTCCGAAGTGCTTCTGTGGCAACAGTGAATCATTGTGGGGAGGGTATGGCTCTACCCCCTGAACCTTTAGTCGTCTGGCAGCCACCAGTGATGCCCTTGCCAGTCTACACCTCTCAGGTGCTTCCAGAAACTGCTTCTCCACCCCAATGGTGTAACCGTCACGACTGCAGCCAAAGTGGGTGCTCCGACCTCGAAGGCCCAGCCAGCTACTGGCTTGCCAGGCTGGTTGTCAGTGGAAATCACACACTCCAAGGATACTCTTGTAGTCTGGCGAGAAACAGTCAAGAGCCATTTTTGAGGAGTCCTCAGATGACTCGAACCTTTCGTCTATGGCCTCCTCCGGACTTGCATCCTAGACCAGGATTCAGTCAAGGAATTAACCACCAACCATGTGTCTTGTGGCACTCTTATCTGATTGATTTCAGGGTCCATGTTGATCCCGCTAGAGACAGTCCAGAAGAGACGAAGTACCCTTTTACGGACATTTAGGACAGAGATGATTCCCAGGGGTTGCCTTTTCCATGGCTGAGGCCATATTGGGACCAGCCCTGGAGCTTTGGCAGCACCCATCGTCCTGTCTGGAACCCCCCAAGCACATGGACCACAAGTATGTAATCTCCACTGGTTCCCTTTCTGGATTCTTAGACCACCCTTTTGCCGAAAGGTTGGTTTCTGACTCAACCTTCTGCAAATCTGGGGGCCAGGAAAATGTAGACAAGCCTCTAGACAAGGAGTTTAGAAAAACTGACCATGCCGCTAAAAAGGTTTATTCTGCGTCATCCTTGAATCTCTCTCAGGAGAACTATGCCATCATGATGGGCAACTTTGGGTGCTCCCTGATGGTAGTCTTTTTTTTTTTTTTAACTGCCGGCAAGCATCTGTCCTCCTCCTCCAGTCTCCACCTCAGCCCTGGCATCCCCCATGCCCTGTATCCCCTACGGATTACCACCTGTGGTGGGGCGGAAGGGAGGAGGAGGGCCGTCCCCCCCTTCAAGTACATATTTGGAGCAGGCATAGGAGTTCCTAAAGCAGCGGTGCCAGAGTACTGGAAGGGCTTCCATAGAGCCGGCAGCCGTGTTTTTCCCTCTTTACTTGGTCCCTCCCCCTCTCGGCTGTGAACGCGCATGTAAGGAAGCCTGCGCACGTCATGAAGCCACGCTACTTGTCTCCCTAGCTCTGGCGCTACTCCCATCCTCCACCGGGAGGCAGCCAAGGAGTGGGACGACATACCCACCCATCCCAGGGATAGAAGAGCAGTCATTGGATACTGGATCGTCACCCTCCCCTGCCAACTCCCAGTGGCCCATGCTCGCTTCCAAACACAGGTCGCCGGCGTGGTGCGAGGTGTGGCATCCAGCGCCTCAACCCTCCACACCATCGGGCCGGCTACTGATGGGAGTCTTTGATGACATTTTCCCTTACCTCTCTGAGCAGCAGCTGCTGATGAAGATAGAACAAGACCAAGATCAATTGCTGGCTAAACACCAGCATCAGATGGCCTTGGACCATCATCTCCATGCATCCTTGAGCCTTGTTGCATCTGTCCACCTTCACAGTGGATACCCAACACAAGCTGGCCAATGTCTCTTTCCTGGGCATCGACCTATTTGGCCATGGGGTGGGGGGACATCTCACTCGCATTGAGAAGTCCAGTGCCACCCTGGATTCTATGGCATCGCCCCAGTAGGATCAGAAACAAAAGCCTAAGAAAAAGGCTTTTCAGCCACAGCTTTCTAGGCAGCAGCAACCCTAGCAGAGGCAATACCAGGTCTGCCACCCAAGTTCAGTGGCCAGGGCCCCAAGAGAGGTGGGGGCAGGGGTGGCGGTGCCCCTCCAGTCACAGCAGCTATGCCCCGTGCAAAACCTACGCAGTGACAGGCTGCGGGGAAGGGTCTGCTTTCACAGTGGACAAGTGGTTGTTAGAGGTGGTAGACAGAGGGCTGCTTCTGGACTTTGAGGCTCTCCTGCCTTACTGACTTCACGCCTCTAAGGATTCCAGGGTGTTCCAGGACACACTGTCCATCATTTGGGAGGACATCACTCAGCTCCTCACAAAAGGAGCCATAGCCCATGTCCTGCACATCCTGGCCAGTCAAGGTTATGTGTCCAGGTACTTCCTACTTCTGAAACGGATGGGGTGCTGGCACCCCGTACTGGAGCTGCATGATCCGCACCAGTTCATGGGGAAGCGCAGGCTCCAGATGGTCACCCTGAATCTGATCAGTCTGTATGTGGAACAAAACGTGTTTTTTTCTCCCTGGACCTTCAGGATGCATTCTTCCACATCCCAGTTTGTCCGTCCACCACCATTACCTCTGGTTCTGTGTGGAAAGGGTACTGTTCCATTTCTAGATCATGCCCTTCGGTCTCTCCTTGGCATCAGTCCATCAGGGTGTATCCATGTCTGGATGACTAGCTGCTGGTTGGACTGTCCAAAGAGACCGTTGAAAATCCCAGACATCTGGCTCTCCAGACCTGTCAAGGCTTCGACCTGCTGGTCAACCCAAACAAGTCCAGACTGGTCCCCTCACAGGTGAGCAAGCTCATCACGGCAGACCTAGACTCCCTGAGGGCCAATCCCTGCCTCCCAGTGGACCTGGCATTGGATCTTATCTCCTTTGCCCAGTCATTTCAGGTTGAGTGCTTGCGCCCTGCCCGGGACTTACTGTGGCTGCTAGGGTACATGGCGTCTTGCACCACCATGGTCCATTGGGCCTACTGTCAGATGCTTTACCTGCAGTGGGAGTTGTGCTGTCAGTGGTCCCAGCACCTAGGTCACTTGGACTAGTTGGTCTTAGTGACCTAGCCGATGTGGGATGTCATCCAGTGGTGACTGATCTCAGAACATTTAGAGGAGAGTATCTCATTTATCCACCTGGAGCTGACTATCACGCTCATGATAGACACTTCTCTGGTGGGTGGGAAGCACACCTGGGAGACCACAGAGCCCATGGGTTCTGGTCACCGAGGGAATCCCGGCACCACATAAACCTTTTGGAGCTCCATGCAGTGCAGATTGATCTGACGGAATTTGCTCCTCTGGTCAGGGAACAGGTCAGTCAGGTCCAGATGGACAACGCCACAGCCATGTTCTACCTGAACAGGCGGGGGCAGAACACACTCACTTCTGTGTCAGGAGGCCCTCTGCACCAGGACTCTCGGGTGCATCCTGGGTGCATATCTCTTGGCAATCTATGCTGCAGGAGTACACAGTCAGCTGGCAAATGCTGGCAGATACTGGAGGTGGTATGTAGAGGGTTGTCTCTGTATTTTGAAGGTCTTCTACTGTACTAACTGTACACTTCTCGGGAGTCCTCGGTGTTGCAGGACACACTGTTCGCCCTTAGAAAGGACGTTGCTCAGCTCTTCACATAAGGAGCCATAGCCTGCGTCTCAGATGTCCTAGCAAGTCAGGGGTATATATCCAAGTATTTCCTGGTCCCACAACAGATTGGAGGCCTGCGCCCCATACTGGAGCTGCATGATCTGAACCAGTTCATGTGGAAATGGAAATTCCTAATGATCACTGTGAGCCAGATTATACCATCCCTTGAGCAGAGCATGTGGTTCTGCTCCCTGGATCTCCAAGATGCGTTCTTTCACATCCCAGTCTGTCCATCCCATTGGCGGTACCTCAAGTTCTGCATAGAAGGGGTCTTCTATCAATTCAAGGTCATGCCTTTCGGACTTCCATCTATGCCCAGGGTCTTCACCAAGTGCAGGGCAGTGGTGGCAGCCTTCCTGTGGTGCAAGGGCATCAGGATGCATCAATACCTGGTCGACAGGCTGATGGTCAGTCCTTCCAAGAAGGCTGTGGCGTGGTCCAGGAATCTGGCCCTCCATACTCACAAAGTCTTGGGCTTGTTGGTCAACCCAGACAAGTCCGAACTGATCCTCTCGCAGGTACTCAAGTTCACTGGGGATAAATAGACTCCCTGTGGACTGGACATTGTATCTTACCTCCTTTGCCCAATCATTTCAGGTTGGGCATTCGCACCCTGCCTGGGATTTCCTGCAGCTGCTGGGGCACGTGGCATCTGCCACCAGCGTGGTCCATTTGGGCACGCAGATGGATGTGCCACCTGCAGTGGGAGCTGGGTCATCATTGGTCTCAGCTCCTAGATCATCTGGACCAGCTGGCCTTAGTATCCCAGCCCATGTGGAATGCCACCCAGTGGTGGTTGGTCCCTCAACATCTGGAGGAAGGAATCCCATTTGTCTGTTCATAACCAACTTGTCATGCTTACGTCAGGTACATCTCTGGTGGGGTTGGGAGCACACCTGGGAGACCACAGAGCCCACGGGTTCTGGTCACCACAGGAGTCTCATCAACACATTAACCTGTTGTAGCTCCATGCAGTGTGGCTGGCTCTCACAGAATTTGCTCCTCTGATCAGGAGTTAGGTAGTGCAAACCTCGATGGACAATACCATGACCATATTTTACCTGAACAGACGGTGAAACCCACTCCCTTTCGTTGTGTCAGAAGGACCTCCACACCTGGACCTTCATACGCAGCCACGGTGCAGATCTCCTGGTGATCTATTTTGCTGGCATTCACAGTCAACTGGCAAATGCTCCCAGCTGGGTGGGAAAGATGTCGCAGAAGTGATCCCTGCATCAGGAGGTGGTGAACCACCTGATCTCTCAAAAGGACACCCTTCTAGTGGATCTTTTTGCCTCCTGGGAGAACAGAAAGCTAAGGCTGTTTTATGTTAACTCCCAACAGTCCGGGACACTGTTTGGAAAAGCCTTCATGAAGCCCTCGCCCTTGGGCCTCGTGTACACCTTCCCCTCCCTTCCCCTTGATCCACAGAGTAGTGCTCAAGGCTCAGAAGGACAAGGTGTGGATGATCCTGATAACTCCAGACTGGCCTAGGGAGTTCTGGTACCTGGCTCTCCTAAACCGTAGTAGCAGACCCCCATGGCAGTTATCTCTCCATCCAGATCTGCTGACCAGATAACAGGGGAAGCTCCTGCACCCAGACCTTTAATCTATGTACCTTATGGCCTGGTTCTTGAGTGGCTAGAGTTCCAGGCCTTGGGTCAGTTGGAAGACCTACTACACATTGTGGAAGCCTCCTGTAAAGTCAACTCATCAGTGCTATGGTTTCTAATGGAAGAAGTTCTCCATTTGATGCCAGGGCAAGGAGCCTGAACCCCTTGCCTGCTCTGTGGTGAGTATCCTGGAGTACCTCTGGTCCCTCTCTCAGTAAGGACTGTGAGCGACAACCCTCAGGGTGCACCTGGCAACCATCTCTGCATATCAGGCACAGGCTGGTATGCGACGGTGGCCCAGGAGAGGGTAGTTGGGCACTTTTCAAAGGCCTGGACCACCTGTCCCCTCCAGTTTGTGAACCACCCCACCTTGGAACCTACTGCTGGTGCTGGCTGTGCTCATGGGCAAGTCGTTTGAGACTATGCACAGGTGTCAGATGTCACACCTGTCATGGAAGACAGCCTTATTGGTGGCTATCATGTCAGCCAGAAGGATTAGTGAGCTCCAAGTGCTGCCAGTGGAGTCTTCTTATCTGGTCTTCCACAAGGGCAAGGTCATCCTTCGCCCCCACCTGAAGTTATTCCCGCAGGCCATGTCGGACTTTCACCTTACCGATGATTAACTTACCAGTCTGACCTCAGAGGCTGATCACAGGCTCCATAATCTGGACCTGCGGAGGGCACTCTCTTATTACAAGGAGTGCATGGCTAGAGTTCAGGGTAAGACTTGCCAGCTTTTTGTAACATACACTGAAGCTGCGCCTGGCAGACTGTCAGCAAAGCAGATGGTTGGCAGATGGATCACATCCTGCTCTAACCTCTGCTATATGTTGATTGGTAAGAGGCCTCCCAGAGAGTTTAGGGCTCATTCCACCAGACATGCTGCTGCCTCAGTGGCTGCCTCCAGGAACATCCCCATATAGGAGATTTGTCGGGCTGGTACCTGGAGGAAAGCACAGACCTTCATTGCCCATTACAACAATGATATCATATCATGTCGGGATGCCGTTTTTGGGACCTCAGTTCTCCAGTCTCTCTTGGCCAAATAGGGATGTGCTCCTTTCCTCCTCTTCCCGGAGGACTGCTAGGAGTCTGCCAGAGTGTGGATAGTGAGCTATATCCACGCCCTTAGACATATAGGTTACTCACCTGTAACCATAGTTCTAGGAGTGGTATACAGGTCACATCCACACAAACCACCCAGCTTCCCCTGGCAAGTGGCACACAGATCCCTACTTCCAGCTTGCAAAGCTCTGATGTGATGCAGTGGAGCCAGAGGATGTATCACCAGAGTGGTGGGAGGAGTGTCTTTGAGGCACAGGTCAGGAAGCATAGGAAAAACCAGGAGCAGTTGTAGAATTTACCAAAAATATTTATTTACAGTAGCAGTAAAATAAAAAAAATAAACTTGTTCATAATAACTATGTACAGAGGCAAAATGAAAGTTTTTTCTTTCAGTCTGGATCCTTTTTTCTTCTCTCCTCTGTGCTTCTAAACATTGAATCTCTCTTTCTCTCTGCTTCTCGGTCTCTTTTTGTTGTATAGCCCACCATTTGAAAAAGTCCATCAGGCTTTCAGGTTCTGTCACTGTCTGTTCTTTTTCCATAACTTGTGCTGGCTGTACAATCTCAGACTGGACTTCAGTTTCTGCTAGTTTGGCTGCCATTCTCCTGGTAACCACTCCTGGACTTGCTGCTGCAGAATCCATATCTTCCTCTGTGCTTCCCTGGTGCTAGGTCCAGAACCCCTGCACAACACTTCTTTCTTAGGGTATGCATCGCTTGAATCCCACTTAGGCTGACACCATCCGTCGTCGACTTCCTGTCGCTGCACTGTTGGCCTCTGACCAAGGTCTGCCTGACAGGTGATGACCTCAAAGCCTGGTTCGTCCTCCAGTCCCATGGTAGTCTCGGACATCAGCCTTTCCTTTGGATCCTCAGGAGGTTTCAGGTCACCCCAGAAAAAGTTGATTACCTTGAGAAACTGCCAAATGTGGCCGAGTATGGGTCTTGAAAAAAATCTCTGTGAGACACAAGCCATTTATACGAGGAGATGTCCAGCAGAAGCGAAATGTGCAGTCACCAAACTTAAACTTTTCACAAGCATTTTGCCATATTTAGGCAAACAAGGAAGCATTGCAATAACAATTCAGAGTATGTATGCTTCCTATAAAAATGTGAATTGGAGAGTCTTTATCTATACTAAGTATTGGTTGATGCTGAACACAGTAATGTATGCCTGCCTGTGTCTCACTGCCTGATTCCCTTCAAGGTTAACATGCTATGGGGTAGTGTGAGCAGCAGTCAATTAATGACCCTCACTCCCATACAGTTCCATGCAAAATTTGTTTCAGAAGGAATCTGGTGACACCAGTGTGAGCGGACATCTTGGACAGCAAAGCTGTTTCCATCAGTAGCGTCATAAAACCTGCGAGACACCAGGATGCTTCCACCTCATTCTGCATGACGTACAAGATGGGCGAGAGCAGGTCACTCATGCCCTGAACATAGCCCAGGTTGAAGTTGTACATGCAGTATGTCATCAACACATCATTCATTAATGTGAGCCCAGGATTGTCATTGTCCTCATGGAAGTTATTGTTCCTGTCAGTCCGGTTTACATCTCTTTCAATGAGACTGTGATATCCTTGGAGCAGGGAGTTCCTCCTCTCCTACTCTTCACTCACATATTTCCACTGCAGCTTCATGCGGAAGTACTCATCTGTTTTCCTCTTGACCAGTTCTCTGCGCTCCTCTGTTGTGCTGTCCCATGGGTAGTAGCCCAGAAAAAACTTCCACACTTCTTTCCGAAGTATGTGGTTCAAACCCCCTCAGAAGATCTTTGTCTTTCGATCTTCTATGTTTTTCACCCTCCCCTCCAGATCAAGGTGTCCGTCCCACTCCTGCTCTGTCACGTGAGGAGCTTACCTTAAAGATGTTCTACAGATTACACCATTCAAGTGGCACTGCCAGAGCATGGATGTGCACTGTATATAACTCCTAGAGCTATGGTTACAGGTGAGTAACTTATAGTTTTACACCATTGAACCCATGCACCTGCGATATCGGTTCTATCCCATTGACCCCGTGCACCAGCCATGTCTGTTCTGTCCCATTGATCTCATGCACCAGTGGTATATGTTTGTCCCAGTGATCCCATGCACTAGCAGTGTCTGTTATGTTCTGTAGATCCCATGCACCAGCGGTGTTTAGTCTGTCCCAGTGATCCCATGCACTAGCAATGCCTGTTCTGTCCCAGTGATCACATGCACTAGCAGTGTCTGTTCTGTCCCAGTGATCCCATGCACTAGCGGTGTCTTTTCTGTCCTGTAGATCTCATGTACCAGTAGTGTCTGTTCTGTCCCATTGATCCCATGCACTAGCAGTGTCTGTTCTGTCCTGTAGATCCCACGCACCAGCAGTGTTTGTTCTATCCTGTAGATCCCATGCACCAGCAGTGTTTATTCTGTCCCAGTGATCCCATGCATTAGCAGTGCCTGTTCTGTCCCAGTGATCACATGCACCAGCAGTGTCCATTCTGTCCCATTGATCCCATGCACCAGTGGTGTCTGTTCTGTCCCAGGGATCCCATGCACTAGCAGTGTGTGTTCTGTCCCACTGATCCCATGCACTAGTGGTGTCTCTTCTGTCCCACTGATCCCCTGCACTAGCAGTGTCTGTTCTGTCCCATTGATCCCATGCACCTGCAGTGTCTGTTCTGTCCCATTGATCCCATGCACCTCTGGTGTCTGTTCTGTCCCACTGATCCAGTACACCAGCGGTGTCTGTTCTATTCCACTGATCCCACGCACCAGCAATGCCTCTTCTGTACCACTGATCCCATGCAGCAGTGGTACTAAATCTGTCCAATTGATCTCAAGCAGCAGCAGTGTCTTGTTTTGTTCCATGCAGCATCGGTGTCCATTCTGTTCCATGCACAAGTGATGTCTGTTCTAGCCCACTGATCCTGTGACACTGCAGCACTTGTCTGTCCCATTGATCCTGTGCAGTAGCAGTGTCAGTTCTGTGCCACTGATCCCATACAGTAGCAGTGTCACATCTGTCCCACTGATCCCATGCAATAGCAGTGTCACGTCTGTCCCACTGATTCCCATGCAGCTTCAGTGTTGGTCTGTCCCATTAATCTCATGCAGTAGCAGTGTCACATCTGTCCCACTGATCCCATGCAGTAGTGGTGTCAAGTCTGTCCCATTGATCCCATGCAGTAGCAGTGTCGAGTCTGTCCCATTGATCCCATGCAGTAGCAGTGTCAGGTCTGTCCCACTGATCCTGTGCAGCTGCAGTGTCGGATCTGTCCCATTGATCCCATGCAGCTGCAGTGTTGGTCAGTCCCACTGATCCCATGCAATAGCAGTGTCAAGTCTCTCCCATTGATCCCATGCAGTGGCAGTGTTAGGTCTGTCCCGCTGATCATGTGCAGCTGCAGCGTTGGCCTGTCCCATTGATCTCACAGAGCATCAGTGTCAGTTCTGTCTCATTGATCCCATGCAGCATTGTCGATTCTCACTCATTGCTCTCACAAAGTAGCAGTGTCAGTTCTGTCCTGTTGATCCCATGCAGCAGTATCTATTCTTTCCCACTTATCTCACGCAGCAGCGGTCTAGGTTCTGTCCCATTGATCCCATGCAGCAGTGTCTATTCTCACCCATTGATAACAGACAGCAGTGTCTTTTCTCACCCATTGATGTCACACAGCAGCAGTGTCAGTTCTGTCACATTGATCCCATGCAGCAGCAGTATCTACTCTCTCTAATTGATCTCATGCAGCAGTCTGTTCTCACTCATTGCTCTCACAAAGTAGCAGTGTCAGTTCTGTCCTGTTGATCCCATGCAGCAGTATCTATTCTTTCCCACTTATCTCACGCAGCAGCGGTCTAGGTTCTGTCCCATTGATCCCATGCAGCAGTGTCTATTCTCACCCATTGATAACAGACAGCAGTGTCTTTTCTCACCCATTGATGTCACACAGCAGCAGTGTCAGTTCTGTCACATTGATCCCATGCAGCAGCAGTATCTACTCTCTCTAATTGATCTCATGCAGCAGTCTGTTCTCGCCCATTGATCTCACGCAGCAACAGTGTCAGTTCTGTCCCGTTGATCCCATGCAGCAGTCTATTCTCACCCATTGATGTCAAGCAGCAGCAGTGTCTGTTCTCTCCCATTAACGTCATGCAGCAGCAGTCAGTTCTGACCTATTGATCCCATGCAGCAGCAGTATCTATTCTCTCCCATTGATCTCACGCAGCAGTGTCTGTTCTCACCATTGATCTCACGCAGCAGCAGTGTCTGTTTTCTCCCATTGATCCCTTGCAGCATCAATATCTATTCTCTCCCATTGATCCCACGCAGCAGTGTCTATTCTCACCCATTGATGTCACAGCAGCAGTGCCTGTTCTCTCCCATTGATCCCATGCAGCAGTGTGTATTCTTACCCATTGATGTCACGCAGTGGTGTCTGTTCTCACCCATTGATGTCACTCAGGAACAGTGTCAGTTCTGTCCCATTGATCCCACGCAGCAGTGTCTATTCTCACCCATTGATGTCATGCAGCAGCAGTGTCTGTTCTCATCCATTGCTCGCATGCAGCAGTGTCTGTTCTCACCCATTGATGTCACGCAGCAGCAGTGTCAGTTCTGTCCCATTGATCCCATGCAGCAGTGTCTATTTTCTGCCACTGTTGCACAGGCTCTGGACTGAAGGCATTTGACCTACATTAATGGAGGACATGGGTCTCTGGGGAGTCGCATGCTGCCACACATTGGGCAGCAGAGGCAGTACTTGGATTTCTCCTGCCTCTGGGGCTGAGGCTGTTGCCATTAATCCTGTTGGCCCAGGAGGAGGGAGATGTATGGGCAAGATTAAATGCCCCAGACTGGGGGGGGGCGAGAGAATCCTGCTGCCAGCAAGGTGCAGAATGCTGGCATCAGGCACAACATGCCTTATGTCCTGTTCTGCTTCAGCAAGTGTCAGTCATAGTGTGGTTGGTGGGCCTGGCCTAGCCTGCATCTGGGCTGGCCACAAAAGTCTCCTGTTTGCCAGGCTTACCCTAGTGTGGTTGAGGCTATGGACATAGTGGGATGGAAAATGGGTAGAAATGGTGGTGATGCTGTCACTAAGCAACTGCACCACCTAAACCTTTGAATCCTCGAACTTTCACTGGTCAAATGTTTTGGTTGGCTGTACCCCCACCAAGCCCCCCTGAAATGGTAAGTCTGGAGCAGTATTAAATAGTCTGGGGTAAAAATGTGAATGTAATCACCTGGAATGTCAGAGGTATTACAAATCCAGTAAAGAGGTCTATGTTGCTGATCGCCCTTAAAAGAGGGGGAGACCATGTAGCTTTACTACAAGAAATGCACCTAACAGAAGTAGAACATGCCAAACTGGCCAGGGAATGGGTGGGGAAAGGGGGGTGGTGATATTAATACATAAGGGTCTGAACTTAGAGGTGCAGAGAATAATCAGGGACATGAAGGAAGGGAGATATATTTTAGTTGTGGGGACCCTGGATGGAGAACAGATTACCTTGGGTTCAGTATATGCCCCAGCGGTATTTGAATACCAGTTTTATGCCTCTTTGCTGGATTTATTGGTGAGGAGCAATTCCCAGGCTAATAATGGGGGACTTGAACTGGTCCATGGATCGAAAATGGACCACTCCGAGGGAAGGGAGAAGTTGGAGGCAATGCAACAATGGCAGGAGGGCAGCAGGATGGAAATGGTGGATGTGTGGAAGCAATCCGGGAGCGAGGAATATACATTTTCTCGAACCCTCATAAAGTATGGACGCGGATAGACTATATATATGCTACAAGAAAAATGGTACACGCGGGTGGGGGAGGTACAGCACAGTCCAATACGTGTATCAGGCCATGCTATGGTGATAGTGAAAATACAAGGTCGGGGAAAGACGGGGGACGCCTCCTGCATGGAAATTTCCTACTTACTTGGCCCAGAATGAGGAATTTAGAAAGCACCTGGAGGATGGCTGGGATCTCTTCATGGCTACAAATGATAAGGAGGGCACCTCAATAATCTTTTATGGGAAACGGGCAAGGTATTTATGAGGGGAGCAATTATTGAATATGTTTCCCATATAGAGAAAAAAAGATGTGCACAGAGGAAGGAGCTAGAATGTAAACTAAAGGAGTAAAAGAAAAGAGTGGCCCAAGGGGAAAAGGGGGAGGCCATTTGGACACTGGGGGTAATTCAGGAGGCACTGAATGCGCATCTAAGGTCAGAAGTGGGGAGAGCCAACCTGTTTAGCAAGAGATACATATTTGAATGGGGTAATAAACCAGGTCCAATGGTGGTTAATCTCATGAAGGGACACAGAAGGATGAATAGAATTTTGGGAGTGAGGGATGAAAAGGGCACTTTACAGAATAAAGAAAAGGAGATAGGGAGTGCCTTCAGGGCCTTCTTTCAGAATCTGTACCAGGCAGAGGATGAGGGAACAAAGGAAAGGATGATAGAATCTTTAGAAAAAATGAAAGTCCCGAAAGCCACACAGGCACAGAGGGAAAGGCTGGGAAAACCAATAACGGAGGGAGAGGTGCTGAGAACTATTCAGAAGTTGCAGAAAGGGAAAGCGAGAGGCCCGGATGGGTATCCAGTGGAATACTACAAGTTGTTGGGGACCAGGGTTGCAAAGGTATTGTGCAGAGTGTTTCAGCAGGGAGAAGGGTTAGAAGAAGTTAGCTTGCCAGATACATGTTATGATGCTAGTATATGCCTCATACCAAAGGAGGGAAAGGACCCTGCCCTGTGCACCTCGTACCGGCCAATATCATTGTTGAATTGTGATCTGAAGATAATGGCTAAAGTTTTGGCCAGTAGGCTAGAGGAAATTTTACCGGGGCTGGTTCACCCGGACTAAACGGGGTTTATCAAAGGATGACAGTCGTATCGTAATATGAGGAGGCTACTTAACGTGCTTTGGAGGGCAGGAAGGGGGAAGAAGATATTGGGATCCTCTCGGACGTGGAAAAAGTGTTTGATAGGGTAAATGAAAGTAAATGGGGAGGTTTGGTCTGGGTGAACAGTTCCTAGGGTGGGCAGAGGCGATGTATAGAAAGCCCAGGGCACAGGTAATTGTAAATGGGGGCAGGTTGGAGAGCTTCAACTTGGAGAGAGGTACGAGGCAGGGCTGTCCGCTCTCCCCGCTATTGTTTACACTTGCTATAGAGCCTCTGGCAGTGGCAATTAGAGAAAGTAAGGACATACAGGGGGTGGGAGGAGAAGGTGGCTTACGGCAGAGATTGGCACTATATGCGGACGACATGCTGTTGTTTATGAAGAATCCTAGGAGTTCAGTTCCTGTTCTTTTGGCCTTGATTAAGGAGTTTGGGAAATTTCCGGGGTATAAAGTTAATTTGGGAAAGTCAGAAGTTATGTGGCTTAAGGGATCGGGTGAGGAGATTAAACATTGGGGACTCAAAGTGGTGGGGGAGAGCATGACATATTTGGGGGTACAAGTGGGCAGATCTTTGAGATCACTGTACAACTTAAACTATACCAAATTGATAAAAATCATAGAAGCGGACCTGAGAAGATGGGAGCACCTGCCCGTGTCATGGCTGGGTAGAATCAGTATAATAAAAATGAATGTGCTGCCTAGGATCCTGTATCCCTTACAAACGATACACCTGAGCCTGACCAAGGAGGATGTGAATAGGTTGGAGAAGGCCTTTACCACTTTTATTTGGAAAGGGAAACGTCCGAGATTGAGTCTAGGGAAGCTAAAGGCAGGTAAGGAAAAAGGGGGTTAAACTTTCCAGATTTGGAGAATTATTTTCTGGCTATATAACAAAGATATGTGGAAGACTGGGTACATAAACGTGAAGTAGCCAGATGGGTGGAATTGGAGCAGGGAGAGGCACAGGGGAAACTAACAGCATATCTCCATAGTAGAGGGCTTAGAGCGTATAAGATGGGAAAAGAAGTTCACCCTATGGTGGTACAGGTACTAATGGTCTGGAAAGTGTTGAAGAGGAAAGGATGGACACAAGGGAAAGAGACACTCTTGTAGCTGGTGGCGGGGAATCCCTACTTTCTGCCAGGAATGGAGGATATTGGATTTGGAAACTGGGAGCGAAAGGGAATAGGTAGCCTGGGGCATCTATTGGTGAATGGGCAGTTCTGCTCATTGCAGGAGTTGCAAGAAGTAGTAGGAAGGGATAAGAGGGATAGGTTCCGGTACTTCCAGACCAGGGCATATGTGGGAAGTTTGAGAAAAGAAAATAAACGGTTGTATGAAGTGGACCCGGTAGAGGGGATGATATACACAGCTAAAAAGCAGGAAAATGGGTTTATAGGCAGGGCTGCTAAGAGAGGGAAGGCTATATTACCAGATAGGACAATAAGGACTAGGGAATTGTGGGAGAGGGTCCTTGGGAGGGAGATATCGGACCAGAACTGGATATTACTGCTACAGATGCACTCTGGAATAATGATATGCAACAAATATAAGGAAGCTTACTTTAAATTTATACATAGAGTATACCTACAGCCAGTAATTGTACACAAGGCGCATCCTGACGTGTCGCCCTTATGTGGAAGGTGTGGTTCAGAAAGGGGAACGTATGTGCACTGCTTCTGGGAATGTCCGATACTGCAGAGATATTGGAGGGAAGTGGTGGATAGAGTGGGGAAAATAGCCGGAAGAAAGCTGCCAATGGACCCTCTAGGATGTTTATTTGGAGTGGAGAATGGGGAGGAGGAGGAATGGGTACCGCTTCCCAGGTGGATTAGGGTACTGTTCATCCTGGCTCGACATGGGATTCAGAATACCTGGGTTTCGCAGATAGCACCAACAGTGCAAGGGTGGTGGAGGACGGTGTTACATACATTGGGACTTGAGAGGCTGACGTATGTGATGGGAGGAAGGGAAGGGGATTTGAAAGGCACTGGGCCCCGTTCTTGGCCTCCCTAACGGAGGAAGAAAGTTGGATGTTATGGGAGGGTACAGGAGGATAAGAAAGGAAAAAAGGAAGTGAAGAAAGGTATGTGAAAGTAGTAAAGATGAAGTGGTGAAGGTGAGGGTAAACAGTATGGGAAGGAAGGCTAAGAGAGTGGATAGAAGTGAA
This sequence comes from Neoceratodus forsteri, assembly GCA_016271365.2. NCBI lineage: Eukaryota > Metazoa > Chordata > Ceratodontiformes > Ceratodontidae > Neoceratodus > Neoceratodus forsteri. Next base: position 248,153,423 of record CM057457.1, read on the forward strand.
TGATAGAAGAGTGTGGAAAAGAGTGGATGGAGCTGAAGATTGAAGGTACCAGGCAGAGAATAATGGTTGCACTTTGTTTTGTTTTGTACTGATTTGTTTTGACCTGATCTGATTGGATTTTATTTAATCTTATTTTATAATATATTACTAGATATAATTTTAAACCAGTATAATCTAATGTAATGCAACTCTGTAGAAATCAACTGTAAGATTGTGTGGAATGAAATGAAGAGATTGATCTCTGCGGGATATAATGGTGGTAACTGGATGAATAAGTTATGTATTTGACTGTATGTAATAGCTTACTGGAAAAACAAATAAAAATATTATACAAAAAAAAAAAAGTCTGGCAGTGGGTATCTGGGGGCCAGTGGTGACCATTGCTGTTCCATTGACCACTGCAAATATGGCTTGTGGACAAGGTATACGAGAGCCTGACCAACTGGATAAGCCGGGAACAATTGAATGTAAAATAAAAGTTAAAAAATGTTTCACATTTTCATCTGTAGATGGCAAGCACAGTTCCTTTGAATTAAGGTTCTTCAAGCTCCTCCCATTCTATTCAGTATCTGTGGAACATTCCTCTATAGACCACTTCTTCACTTTTCCTTTACTTTAGGAAGTTGTTATCCCTCTTTACAGACAGTTGGTGAGACCCCATCTGGAGTACTGCGTGCAGTTCTGGAGACCCCATCTCCACAAGGACATAGACAGGATGGAGGCAGTCCAGAGGAGGGCAACTAAAATGGTGCAGGGTCTGCACCAGAAGCCATATGAAGAGAGACTAAAGGAGCTTAATATGTATACCCTCGCGGAAAAGAGGGAGAGGGGGGACCTGATAGAAACTTTCAAGTACCTCAAAGGAATTAACAAAGTCCAATAGGATAGCATCTTTCAGAAAAAGAGATGTGCAAGAACAAGGAGGCACAATTTGAAGATAGAGGGGGGGCCGCTCAGAGGTAATGTTAGAAAGGTTTTTTTTCATGGAGAGGGTTGTGGATGTATGGAACAGCCTTCCTCAGGAGGTTGTGGAGTCAAAAGCAGTGGGAGAATTCAAAAATGCATGGGACAGACATAAGGCAGTCCTAGTGGGGGGGTAGGAGGAAGTAAGCTGTTAGTTAACTAGGATCTGCAGCTTATCCATCAGGTAGGGAAATGGGCAAACCAGGTTGGCCGAGCGGTCCTTATCTGCCATCAAATTCTGTGTTTCCTGCCCTTCATTTTACTTCATATCTTTACTCTGTAGGTGTTTGTGGAGCTGAATGAGCTGATATTGGATAAACATCAGGAGATGAAATGGAAAGAGACAGCCCGCTGGATCAAGTTTGAGGAGGATGTGGAGGAAGAGACCGACCGCTGGGGGAAACCGCACGTGGCACCTCTCAGCTTCAGAAGCCTACTGGAACTCCGGAAAACTATCTCCCACGGTAAAGCCATTAGAAAATATCATTGTCTGTTATTGCCACAAGAGCTTGGTGTACAATACCCATCCCTCACCTTTGATTGGCTGCAACTGGTCAGAAAACAGGGCAGTATTTAAATATGGGCATTAGTGGTGTGGCTTTCATGTCCTTAATACACCAAATGGCTAAAACTTCTATTTAAGTGAGTAGTCCTTTATTTCTCTAGAAGAGTGCTGCCATTTGTGTTTTTGCACTAATTAAATGGCTAGTATATTGCTAGAAATTAATGTTAACTTGAAGGTAGTCACTGGTGGATGGCCACTGCTTTGAGTGGAGGGTGCCCTTTTGCTAAGTGGTTTTTCTACCTGACAATACTAGGTGTGATTTATTGAACAGTACTCTACCTGAAAGTTGACATATCTAGTTGTATTCCCCTTCATACCTCATCTCCATTGTGACCTCACAAACTGTGACATCACAACCAAGAATGAAACGAAAAGGATCTTTTTGTTGGGTAAATATAACTTTTTTAGGATAACCAAAGTTAATGTTGCAAGCTTTTGAGGCTTGGTGCATCTTCTTCGGGTATGTTACACAATACAAGCTGAAACTCAATCAGTACTTTGCTCACAACCTTTCAGCCCAGCCCTTTCAGAATGGCCCCCTCGCGTCCCACTGCCCGTTCCAGGACTTACCTTTTTGTTTTCACAGCAGGGTATTCTTGGTCATCAGTGCGGGACCGGGAGTCCCATCATCATCTAGTGGCCAGAGGGGTTTTTCCTCCGTTTTTCTTCCCTTGTTGCCCCCACAGCCATCCACATGCAGTGGCATAACGGGTGAGCTCCACCTTCTTGGAGACGTCCTCAAACACCTGTGTTAGCTGGCTATGTGTGCCTGAAGCTGCGCTACCACCTGAACACCTCCAGGCAGCAGGCAAGCAGTGGGTCACACAAACTCCTCCCCCGAGGGAGGAGAGCAGTCCGATGGGGTGCTCGATCTTCCCTCCCCTTGCCAGCCCCCAAATGATCTGACTCCATTCCTGAACTTGGGTCGCTGGTATGGCAGGAGATAAGGCGGCAGTGCCTCAGCCCTCCACACCACTGGGCTGGCTAGTCAAAATTCCTTTTATAGGGGATCATTTTTAAACCCAGTTAGGGTATATTTAGCCAATGCACATCAAACTGCAGATAAAGCCCTGCTCTCTGTTTCCCTGGCTGTGGTTTCACAGCTCTAGATAGTACTGTTTCATTAGCTATTGTAATAAATCCAAGAGATGGCTTCCACAGCCCCCCTTCTCCTCATTGGCTATATCCTCCTTCTGACAGTGAAGCCAGTTTTGGACCCCAGGAAAGACTCATCCTGCCCGAATACTCCTATAGGACTGAAAATAAGCCCAACGGTGTCCGTGGCCCAGTTAACTCCCTCAAAAGGCAGTAATCCTTACACATTTCCAACCCTTCACACCTCCCACTGCCCAATATTCTCTAAGCAGACCTCCTTACCCTCTTTGCTAGGGTAGTATTATCTGCTCTGATCAACTTCCGCTGCCCACCAAACTCCTGCACTGCTGCCCTTGATATAGTGTCCAAGGCAAACAACCAAACAAAGCCTTCCTATGCAATGGGCAGGATCATATACTTGACTTAACCTTCAAATAATGTGGAATGCAATCCAACTTCCGGCCCCAACTACAAGGTGCTCTGAGACCACCTCTAGCTATCCCACTATGCCACCCCTCTGCCATCCCACAAAAGCAGGGGACGCAGTTAAACATACGTCCATTATCCTGCCGGCTCAGCTGAATATGCTGATAGTCACCACAAAAGTGAAGAATAAAATAGCCAACTCCCACAGCAAGTCCTATCTAATGAAACATTTAAAGCTACAAGCTTTTAGAATTGCCTGGCTGCTCTTTCTACTCTCGGGGAACGTTCACCCAAACCCTGGACCTAGTACTAATGCCTCAATGCCACCAACAGACCACAAGGCTGATGCAATAACTATTGCATCTCTTAACATATGCAGCCTGCTAGCAAAATTTGATGCTCTCCAGGTATGGCTGGCCCAACATAAACCAGATGTCATCTCAGTCATGGAGACCTGGCTCACTCCTTGAACCCCTGACTCTGCTAGCCAGCTTGAGGGTTACACAACTTTCAGGGTGGACAGGCGAGGGAAACAAGGGGAGGATGTGTCATTTATGTTAATGGCTCAGTCCAGTGCGGGGCACTCCCCATCTCACCCCAGGATGGAAGATCACAGATTCTCTCCGTCCAGGTTCAACTTGGATCCCAGGGAAAGTGTTTAACTGTAATCTTGGTGTACATACCCCCTAAAGATCAAAAGGGTGGTTTCAAACTAGCGCTTGATTATTTATCTAGTAATCACTATCAATCTGAAATCATAATGTTAGGGGACTTTAATATAAATTGGTTATCCTCAGATGCTGCATCTTACTAGGATGCAGTAGCGGCCAAAGACACGGTCCAACTCGTTCAGTCCTCCACTCATGTAAACTATCGCACCAGTTCAAGTACTCTCATAGACTGGGTACTAACTAACTGGCCACAAAGTGTAACTAGAACCACTGTGCTAGCCGACTCTATCAGTGACCACTCGCCAGTGTTATGCTCCTGGACAAACAAGACCCTGACCCCCCCCCCAAAAAAAAACAACACTAACCTCCAGAATTATAAAAGCTGGACATCTTGCCTCACTAAAATCCTACCTTCACCAGCTAGACTAGGAGGAGGTCTACTGTGCCGCCAACGTGAATGCTGCTTTTAAGTGCTTTATCGACAAGTTGAACTCTGCCTGCAACATCTTTGCCCCTCTAAAAACGAGGAAAATCAAAGGAACCAGCAAATCATGGATCACACCACAGCTCCTTGAGCTCATGGGGGTCAGGGATGTCCTGTGGCATAGGGCTAAGAGCACTGGGTCCCCCTCTGACATACAGAAATACAAAGCAGTACGTAATAAGTGCACTCAAGCCCTCCGCCTTGCAAAAAGATCTCACTTTAAAAGTGAACTGGACAACTCTTGGCGCAACAGGCACAGATTCTGGGACAATATAAAAACCCTAACAGGCAGAGCAAGTAAATCACCACCATCGCAAATAAACTTTGAGGGTGCGATTACCCAGGGTCCCAAAACTATCGGAGATGGCTTCAACAAGGCCTTCACAGACCTTAGTAGGGTTCTTCCTCCAGACTATCTCTGACCTGTGCCTAGCTCCGTCCTTAGTTTTACCGACTTCCCTTCAACACACACAGCACCTCCCTTCTACCTGAAGGTAATCTCTACAACTGAGGCAAAAAAATACTTGGAAAAAGTTCTCAGGAACACTAGACCCAGTGGGGACTCGCTTGACCTAAAGATTGTGGCTCTCACCCTGGATGTGTTACTCTCCCCCTCTAACCTGGATCCTTAATCTCTCACTAACCACTGGCATTTTCCCTCAATGCTGAAAAGCTGCGGTGGTCATCCCGGTCTTCAAAAGCGGGGACAGAATCTGCCTGGCCAACTACAGGCCAATCTCAATTCTGCCCCCAAGGCACTAGAGAGGATAGTATATGATCAGTTAGGTATGTACCTTGATAAGTACAACCTTCAATGCCAGGAACAGCGTGGATTTCGGAAGGCACATAGCACTTCAACGGCATTGGTTGAGTTTACCTGTCATATCCATGAAGCACTTGACCGAGGGCTGTTGGTGGCGGCCACTTTCATCGACCTCACCAAGGCCTTTGACATGGTCAGCCACGACTTGCTTCTCACACAACTCTCTAACATTGGTATATCCTCTATCTCTCTAGGCTGGTTCCAGAGTTTCCTCTCTAACAGTACCCAGCAGGTCAAGATTCTTGACGTTCTATCCGACCATCGGCATGTCAACACAGGGGTGCCCCAAGGTTCCATTTTGGACCCCCTGCTGTTCAGCCTGTTTCTAAATGAACTCCCCAAAGTCTGCCAGAATAAGATTCTTCTATATGCAGATGATGCTTTTCTCTACACGTGTCACTCAACTCCGGAAGAGCTGGAAAAAGGCATGCAAGACGAATTTACTGCTGTGGAAAAATAGTTTCTTCAGTCTAAGCTCTTGCTCAACTACACTAAGACTAAAAAAATGTTGTTTGCCTCCCATCAAAACCGTCATAAGTCACGTCAACTCAATATCTACAATAACAAGTTTGATACACTCAAAATAGTCACCACCTTTAAGTACCTTGGTGTCTACCTTGACGTCTCTCTCTCTCCTACAGCCAGCACAAAGACCATGTTGCCAAGGCAGCTAGTGCCAGACTAGGTCAGCTCTACCAGCATAGCTAGTGCCTCACCAAAAGTGCCATCAAGCTTGCATTTAACAGCTCTGTGCTCTCTATCATAGATTACGGACTGGTAGTCTATGGAGCCGGTACCAATACAGCACTTAGGCAAATCAAGATTGTCTTAAACAAAGCCTGCAGACTAGTCTTGGGTGAGGACTGTTTAACTCACACTTGTGAACTATACTCAAGCACTTGTTGGTTAAACCTGTATAGCAGAATGCAGTACCAAGTCTGTCTATTAGCTAAAAAAAATCCACCCTCGGTCTTGTTCCTCCTGGAATGAGGTAACTGCTAAGAAACTCCACTTCCTCAAGACTAACTAGGGGGTCGAGTAAAGCTGCCTTCATTATCCCATTTCGTCGGACCTCACTAGGGCAACAGTCCTTCGAATACAGGGCCCCCTGCTGGCTAAATTCCCTTAACTCTGAGCTGATTGAGGAAACAAAACTACGCCCATGTAAGGCCAAGCTGCTGCAGTACCTGGGCACTCTTAGTAACCGTGACAGCTTCACTTGTGCATAATCCACTGTTATTGATAGCATATCTGTCCTGCATAGCACCCATCCCCCCCCCACTTCCTTCCCTGTCTGGTGTGACCCAACTGAGCACTTACTCCCACGTCCCCTCTTTATCCCCCTCCGCCTTCTGCTTTCTCTTCACAAATGTTAATCCCAATTTCACACCCCACCTCACCCCCACTTTAAAACCCTTTCCTTATCCTCTCTCCCCCATTATCCAGCCCTGCCCCATCACCTATTTACGTAACCCTGGGTAGAGTCCTATCCAACCCCACCCCTCTGACTACTCAACCCCTTAGTCTGTCACCCCTTTGTCTCTGCCCCACCTCCCCTGTTCTAATCTATTCTGTCCTCCTCCTCCTCCTCCTTTGGTCACCACCATTTCTGACCCTCCATAACTCTACCTGCACGCTCTAAAGCTCAGCTACCACTATAAATTGCTAGTCCACCTTAGGTATGCTATTAGTACTGTTGCAATAAAGTTGACCTCTCCTACCTAATGTATTTTAACTGTAGTTGCTTGAATCTGTATCTGTATGTACCATAATGTACTTGCCTGCTGTATATACCCCTATCTGTTTTGTAATGTCTGCGTACCTTGTCTATTGCCTTACGACGTGGAACCTTTGTAAACGAGCTTTTAGCTCAAAGGTGTTATCCGAGATTCCAATAAATAAATAAAACAATATAAGCAAGCTTTGTAGTGTTAAGCAACAGCACAAATGGGCTGATCAGAAGGTGTTAAAGGGACACTGTGAACCTCCTTAGGCTGTAAAGTGTCTCTTTTTAAAAAAAAAACACATTTTATGATTGGTCACATTCTACACAGATTGATGATTTAGCTGGTAGTTTGATTCTGATTACTCTTTTCTTTCTAAAAGGGAAAAACACACTGTCCATCATACTGGTGTTACCACACAAAAATGTGTTTTCGGTCCTTGATCAACTCCCACTGCATCTTTCCTGAACTTGGAAATACCCCCAACACAGTCTAGTTACTTACGATGCAGTGGGAGGAGAGCAGACTTGCATCATGAATGGCTGCACTGTTTGGGGTTGTTCCTAATGTGCAGGGAGTATGCAAAAAGAGTAGATCAAGGATTTGAAGCAAAATAGGGTTGGATATTTATTTTATTTAGTTTTTGTTGACTGGGTAAGCACACTAGCCAGATAAATGCCAATTTCCAGGAACGAGCCAGGAGGTTTACAAAGAACTAAACAAAGTAACAGGCATACATAGTACAAAAGAAACATGACTTTCAACAGGGCAAGCAGGAATAGACTGCCTGTAGTTAAAAGGCATAGGCTAACAAATGCACAAGAACAACATCCCAGCAAAGTAAGAGTTGTCTCAGAACAGGTAAGGGCAAGTGGGAAAGAGTGAAGGCCATCACATACAAGTACAAGCTGTGGAGTCATCAGGTGGCTTCTCCCACCCTCGTATATTGGGTGGGGGCATAGCAGACTGATACGGGAGGGGAAGTTCCAGTTCTGTGGTGCAAAAATGGAAAAGGCCTGGTCACCCATCAGGATGGAGACCTTTGGTACAATGAATAGGGGCTCACCATTTGATCTCAAGGAGTAGCTCTGCTGCTAGCGCTTTAAAATTGGCAATTCAGTGTATAGGTATCTTCCAGATGGACTTTTCCATAAAAGCACCCAAACATCAACAACTGACTACCTGAGGGAGGCAACCATCCAAGACTGGCGTATAAGGCACAGTGATGCATAAGTCTGTTTGTGGATGAAACATAGTGACAGACATTGATATATGTCATGTCCCAAATAGACAACACTGCTTTGGGGGAACACTTAAAGAGAAGGGCAGCACAGTTAAGGCAGAGGAGAAGCACACCTCTAGCAATGGCAAGGCAAGCTTCACCCTTCCCCTCCCCCCCTTGTTATATATCCTGAGCCCCCATGCTCACCCTAAAAGGCTTTGACTCTAACCTACACACCTTTGATGAAGCCCCGGGCTGATGCCTCCACTTACCTAGATGATTTTTAGTTGTCATTCTTAGCCTGTTTCATATGACTCCAACCCCTCTTATATGTCCCCTTGAATTTCTCGGTTTAAACAACTATGTACCATGGCATACATTGCACAATGCCACTTGTAATTCCTCTCATACCTCTCAACCTCTTGCCTCTTAAATCAGGGACAGGGCTTAAAAAATCAGGGACAAAGACCCAAAATCAGGGACACATCTTAAAAACTGGTAATATTCATCCAGGAAGCTGACAGAATAAAGGAATTAGTGTAGGATGCATTTTGTGAAGAACAACTAGTCTGTAACTTTAAAGTTTGACATTATTGTGTGCTTACAATCTCCATTGTTCAGTCATAAAACCACAAATTTTATGAGGGCCAGAGGAAAAATCTGAGACAAAATCAGGGACATCCCTGAAAATCAGGGACAGTTGAGAGGTATGATTCCTCTAGTTATGCCCTCTTGTACAGTTTGTATAATTCCTTGTGTTGTTTGACTCCCTGTTTCACACCTTTACCAATTTGTTTTATCGTCTGACATGGAACCTATGTAATGAGCTTGTTCTCAAAGGTGTTCTCCGAGATTACAATAAATAAAGAAAAGCTACAGGGGTTAGAACTTGCAAGGTGTGTTATAGGCTAAACCTAGGTTAGCATTGACAGCCTTGCAAGTAGCTGTGATATTGGTGGAGAAATCAAGGGAGGGATCTAGGGTGACTCCAAGGTACTTGAAGGATGAGACTGCTTCCAGAGGGGAGGCCTCTGAGCAGATTATCTGTTTATTTATTTATTTAAAATATTTATCAGGTTAAAATACAGAGATATATTTGATCTTATTTACAGATGCGACATGGGGGAAGGTGAAGCAATACAGACATGCAAAGCAATATAATACAAAGTACATACCTATAAAAATGTAATCTTTCAAGTAGAATACATGAAAAAATATATCAGCAGTGTTACATTGTGGATCAGCTCTACAGCATGATATCAGAAGATATATAGAGCATAGCAGCAGTCAGCCCCTCAGGTACAAGCACAGCTGGATACAGTAGATCTTCTTAGTAACTGTTTGGTAGTATCAAGACAGGAAAGTGGACTATTGCCTTGTTCAAGATTGTTCCAAAGTTGAGGGAGACGAAATCTGAAAGCCAGTTGACCAGTGGACAGTTTCCTAAGAACCTAATGCTCACCCCATTCCATGAGTAAGTAAGGTAAGATTGGTACAGTATAGGAGAATGGGGTGAGCATTAGGGTTCACAGCCCCAAGCACACCCCTCAGGCCTGTTCCTGCATACAGGGTGCGGGTGGAGTATTAAATTTGGGAACCCTAAGGTCGCATTTCCCTACTTTTGATGCTTTAACCCTAATGGCAGATTTACTTAGTTTTTTGCAGAGAATTGCCGTACTTTTTGAGAAAGTGTAATTTCCCTACTTTTATCACATTAACCCTAATGGTGCATTAACGTAGTTTTTTGCAGAGAATTTCCTTACTTTTTGAGAAAGTATAATCGTAGGCTTATTGCCTTGTGGGAGCGCAGGACCCTCTGGGCCCTGTGATCCCAACAATCCATAATTTTTCAGAGATTGTAATTGTATCTTTATTTTCCTGTGAGAGTGCAGGGCCCTCTGGGACCTGTGCTGCCATCACTCCATAATCCTCTACATAGTTGCATGGTCCTTAGGGCCTTGCACTCCCATCCCATAGCATGCACAGCCAAAGAAACACCTGACATTTACATGTTATCCTATAGAAGACACAGGGAATTCCCATACATGTGTAACTGGAAACCAAAAATATTGTCACGAACCAACATAAGGTACATTGCATGTAGTTTTGTACTCTTGGAAAATTTAAGAATAATTGCAAACCATTTCTTCACAGCGAGGACAAAGAAATGACTGGGTAAACCTCCCATTACAATGTATATCCTGTGGGCAGGGCCCAATTTTCCGCTTTCCGGATGCGTAAACCATGGAAATATCCGCAGATTTTGCCATCACCGCCAGAAGTAATGGCGGCCCTTGAACAAAGCGTCGCTTCATTTGCCGCGGGGTGCCCAACCCCGCCGGCTTCACTGTCCTCCCAATGCTTAGCAGTGCCACGCTGGGAGCCCACCCCAGCGTGGCAATCAATGATTTTGCCGAGTGCCCAATCCCCATCGGCTGAACGCTCCCCCAAGGTCCTTGTGCCACGCTGGGAGCCCACCCCAGCGTAAGCAAGCGTTAATATTTTTTTTTTTGCCGGCAGGGGTGCCCAATCCCCGTCGGCTGAACCCCCAAAGTCGTTGTAGCCATGCTGGGAGCCCACCCAGCGTGGCAAGTGGTCCGACGCTTTTTTTTTTTTCCTGTAAAACAAAACTGTCCCACGGCGCATCTCCCGAGCCCTCCCACATCCCGCACCCACCCACTGCGCACCCAGCCTCCCCACCCCCAACCCCATACCTACCTCGGACTCCAGCGCGACGATCTTGGTGGACGGAACACGCCTGCACTCTTCAAAGCGACCGCGAACTGAGGAAATGCCGGTAAGCTGTATAATGGGCTAGATAGGAGGGTTCAACTGATGCATATCTCAGGCATTTTTGGAATTTGTACCAAATTTTCAACATGGGTTTTGGACCTTCTCATGAATGATGTCACTGTCATGGCGTTATTGGGCTCGAAAGGTGATTCGGCGCAGTGACTGCGAAATCACCCTTCGGGACCGAATACCGCCATGACAGTGACATCATTCATGAGAAGGGGGCCCAAACCCCATGTTGAAAATTTCGTGCCAAAATTCCAAAAAATGACTGTTTAACGAGCGTGCGTTGCGCAGTTCTTATGCAGGCTCGTAAGTTCGCGAAATTTCAATATTTTCACTCCAGAGTTTCAACATTGCCATTTCACCACACTGTCTTATGAGTAGTACAGCTGTCATTTTTCACATCTCACCCAAAATGTGTTTCCACCCTTGTAGCGCAGAATGGTGCAGTCGGTGTGCGAAATCAATGTACGGGACAAATTAAGAAAATCACAGTGATACTGTTCATGATCAGAGGTCTTGAAATGGCTATGTTGAAAATTTGGTGAAAAAATTCCAAGAAATGGCTGTTTAACGAGCGTGCGTTGCGCAGTTCCTACGGAGGCTCGTAAGTTCGCGAAATTTCAATATTTTCACTCCAGAGTTTCAACATTGCCATTTCACCACACTGTCTTATGAGTAGTACAGCTGTCATTTTTCACATCTCACCCAAAATGTGTTTCCACCCTTGTAGCGCAGAATGGCGCAATCGGTGTGCGAAATCAATGTTCCGGACAGATTAATAAAATCACAGTGATACTGTTCATGAGCAGAGGTCTTAAACTGGCTATGTTGAAAATTTGGTGACAAACACCCATAAAATGACTGTGTTACGAGCGTGCATTGTGTCAGATATGGCAAAAAAAAACAAAAGGAAAAAAATTAAGGGTAAAAATGTGCCGCAGAATTGCCACAGAAATTGGTGTTGAGTGCCGCAGAAGTTCTGCGGCAAATGAGAACCCTGCCGCAGAACTTTGCTCCAATGTGCCGCAGAAAAATCGGGGCCCTGCCTATAGGAAACAAAGCAAAATTTAACCCCACATAACTGCACAGCCAAGTAATATATTTTCACCAAAACACCAAAAAGCACATCTGTGGGGTAAGCCCTTTGTACCCTGAAAATTTCAACCCAAAATTCCAGTTTCTTTGCTATGAAATGACTAAGAAACAGCTATATAAAAATCCTTTTTCGCAAGTTGCAATAAAAGAAAAATCCTTTTTCACAAATTGCGGAAAAGGATCCTGTTTTGTGGTAAAAGATTTCTGCGACTTGTGGTTAAAGATTTTCCATGGATAAAATAATCACACTTCTGAAAATATTTAAAAAAACTGACCCCAGAGTCCGATTTCTCAGGCCCCAGTTAAGTAAACACAACTGTTGGTGTTTACCAAATCCCTCTATTATTTTTAAAATTTAAATTTGTTTACCTTGCTAAGCAAAAACAAAATGGCAGCAGCACGAACTAGGATTCTGCATTTTCAAAACAGGATTCTGCGTTTGCGAACTAGGATTCCACATTTGCGGTCAAGAATCCTATTTTGAGCCACACTTCTAAATTTTACCAGAGGAAATAATGGGAAATGTTACAATTTATTAACTTTTGAACAAATTAATATTTTTTCACCATATCTTCAAAAGGCATCACAGTGACCCAAAACCTAGATACCCTAAAATGTCAGACCAAAATTCCACAGTTTTTGGGCAATGTGGTGACAAAGAATCTGACGTAAAGTGGTAATTTACATGATCTTATCTGTGTCAATCTTCACCATTCATCACAGATGGGGTACTGGCGGAGTTCAGGACCCGCAGAACTTTTTTTTAAAGGGTAGGGCGACCCGACGCAGCATCGGCGCCCCCTCGAGGCCAACGTGCTACGTGGCGCGAGGGTTGGCCGTTAGGCTGCGCCGACTCACTGCCCTTGAGTTCTTCGTCTCCCGCCGTCAAGGTCGCCTCGTGGGAAGCTTGTTCCAGTTGTTGGGCCTTCAAGCCTGTTTTCGTTTTCAACGTTCAGTCCATCGGTTGCCTGCCGGTTCTGGTTCTGCCTCCTCTCGACGTCGCCGGTAAGATCTTTCCTTTTATTTCAAATTCTGCGACGTCGAGTCTGTTTTGTGGTGTTTTTTTCTCTGTAGGTTATGTCTCGGTCGGAGGGCAAAAAGTTTTCTAAAACGGGTCGGCACCCCATGCGTCGGTGCCTGTGTGGCCGAAAATATTCCGTTACCGACCAGCATGACCGGTGTCTCGCGTGTCTTGGCCCGCTTCATGACATGGATTCGTGCGACGCCTGCTTCTCCAAGGACCGCCGCGTCCTCGAACAGCGCATGTGGAAAGTGGGGCAGCTCCAACTTCGGGGTAGGGGTTCGCACTCATCGGGCCAAGCGCTGCTCGGCCTTCCTCCGGTCCCTCCCTGTTCTACACGGACCGAGAGGAGGAGCCTCGCTACTTGTAGCCTGGCCATTGCCGAGGCTCCTCCCGCGGCGCAGGAGGCCCGTCCCGCTTCCTCCCGGGAGCGGGTGGGAGGCGCTGCCACGGCAATCGCCCCTTCGGGGGTGAAGGCTCCCCCAGTGTCACTCCCGTGGCTCGGAAGGCCTGGGTTGACGCCGTCCGTCGGTGCCATCGGAGCCTTTGGCGCCGTTCGCGGCGCTGAGGGCCCTGTCAGCGCCGTCGGCAGCGCCGACTCGTCACTCGGTGCTGTGGGCCCTGTCGATGCCGTTCACGGTGCCGACGCTGCTCGCAGCGCCGTGGGGCAGGACCCAGCATTGTCTTTTGCCATGTCTCGCCTCAGCGCCGTCCTCGGCGCTGAGGTTAACGCAGCGCCATGCTCGCGCTGGTTCGGGCGCCTCGGCCTTCGCAGCTGCCCCGACGCCAGAGGTACTCTCGGTGCCGCCGCGCTGCTCTCGTCCCAGACGCCACGGCCGAGGGCTCGAGGTATTGTCGGTGCCGAGGTTGTTGCTAGGGCTGCCACAAGCTGCCTGTGTCCCTGGTACCTCCCCCGGTGCTAGCGGACTTGACGGTGCCGTGGCTGGCCCTGGCTCTGGACCTTCGGCCCGAGTTGCCCTGGTGCCTTCTGTGAGCCCCACCCGCAGGGTTGCGGAGGACACGGGTGCTGCCTCAGGCACTGCTCTGGCTGCCGGGCCCTCTGGTAAAGTCGTCTTCGCCCACCCTCCTACTGTTTGGCTCAGAGCCTCGGACTCTACTTCTTCGGAGTCGGAGTCGGGCTCGGAGTCAGACGGGCAGTCACACCCTTCGGGGTTGTCTGCGGAGGAGGGCGACCCAGTGGTCTTGTCGATGAGTCGTAGTCGGCCCCCTACTGAGGAACGTCAGGTAGTCCCCGAGGTTAGGGTCAGTGGTGCTGACCAGCAGGCAGTGGTGTGTGCCACCATTGCTCTGCAACCTGGCCTTGGGGGTTTCTCCGACCCCTCGGTGGTGGTACCCCCTCCAGTAGTGTGTCTTGATCGCCCAACTTTGGGGCCCATCCAGACGCCTGCAGGAGGGGAGGGTGCTGTTCCTTGGGTCTCCCCTTTGGGGGCGGCCCAGAGCTGTCAGCTACCTAGGCTGGCCCTCTCGAGGAGGAGGACTCTCTCGGACTCTGAGGGGTTGAGGGGTGTGGGGTCGGCGCATCGGCCTTTCTCTGGGTCCCACCCGGGCCTGGGCGAAGCCGAAGTGGGGACTTCCATCCCTCCCCTTCTGGTTCCTTGAGGGGGTCCCATTCTTTAGAGGCAGGGGACCGTCCTTCTGGACTTTTACGGCCCCGATCACCTCACTGGGGGGATTCTTGTGGGAGAAGCCAAGGCAGTGCCAATGTGGTTGTACAGCTGTCGGCTGTGGAGTCTTCCACGACACCCTCCTCGGGTGCTCATGGTCCGCTCCCTAGCCCTGGCGGAGGTCAGCCAACTTCCTTTCTTGGCTCTGCCCCATCCCTCTGCCACATTCTCCAGCGCTCCCAGGCATTCTTGGTCCTAGTGGCCCTCTCACCTGGGAGCAGTTCAGACCGGTGGCTGCTCGGTTCCCTGCCTATGTTAGGGCTATGGACAGCCAGGTTTTTCAACCTCCCCTTGTGCAGCCACCCTCGGAACGTATGGTGACCTCCAGCTCCTCATCCCCCTCTTCTGGGGGATAGGAACCCTCTGTCCATATCTCTCCGGCCGCTGATCTCTCAGAGTACCAGCGCTTCCTCGTGAGGATGCTGGAGGACCTGCACCTTCCTCCCTTGTCTGTTAGCAATCCTGAGCATGTGGCGCACGCCTTTTTAGGCAGTTTTGGCGGGGCCACCCTTGTGGTGCTGCCCTGGCCTGCTCCCTTTCGGGAAGCGTCCTTGCGTTTCTGGCAGAGGCCCTTCTCCGGAGTCCCTGCCCCTAGGGACCTCAGCCAGAGGTATTGGGCTCCCCTGGAGTCTCCAGGTTCTATGCCTCATCCGAAGTCCAGATTGATGCACCTGGACACCCCTGATGGGCTTCGCGCCCTCCACCGTGACCGGCCCCCGGATCAAGACTCCTCGGATTTTGATTTTTGGGGGAGGAGGACCTTCTACTCGGCATGGTTGCTCCTTTCTATTTCAGCTCACCAGGCCCACTATGCAGCCTACAACAGGTTGTTATGGTCCGCGATAGGTCAGATCCTAGCTGCTTTGCCTGACTCGGAGCAAACGAGACAAGCCATCGCGCTCTCTGCATGTGGCCTGGAGCTAGCAAGGCACCAAGCGAGGGCATCTTATGATGCCAACGAGGTAGCTACCAGGGTCGTAGGGACAGCGATCTGCACTAGGAGATCGGCGTGGCTTCATCTTTCCCGGTTGTCACCCTTGGCCCGGCATAGGGTGATTTGCTCTGCCCACCAGGAAACCTACCTCTTCTCCCGTAGGGCGAGGCGGCGATTGTCGGGGCAGCTTCCTTCCCCCTCTGGGGGGAACCCGTCTCACTCTCCCCACTCCCGGCCTCCTCAGGCCCGGAAGGTTTCCCCCCCCCTTAGTGTGTCACCCACTGAGGGCTAAGGGACTCTGTCCCTTAGGGTGTAATTAATCACTCCCCTCGGGGCTTAACACTATTCAGATGAATGGTGAAGATTGACACAGATAAGATATGAAAATTACGTACCTATCGTAATTCTGATCTTTCTGTGTATCTTCACCATTCATCACAACCCTGCCCACCATCCCCCTGGGGCCTCAGTCTCTGGGTCCCTCTCCCTCTGTGACTCCCCCTCTCCTTTTTGGAGCGTGGTAAAGCAGGGACACACAGGGGGGTATTCTCCTTTAAGGAGTACAGCTGAGCGGCACTCCTTCTCTACTACATATCTCCACCCCGATGGGGTGGGAGTTGATAGTTGCCCTCCTCCTGTTCTCCTTCTGGTTTCCATCCAACTGTTTAAAAAAAAAATCCTCTTTTTCACCAAACATCTTTCCTGAGAGAGTATTAAGTCCCTCTACCCTGTCCTTCTCCAGAATAGCCGACTGTGCTTCTGGGGTATTTGCCAGTTATTCTGTGCCTTGAATTCTGGCAGAGAGCTTTGCTACTCCTTGCAGTTCCTATACAAATCTGGTGATGGACAAGGGTGTCGGACACCTTGTTACCTCTCACCTCTCCTAAATTTCTCCTCCTCTCCCTCCCTCCTTCCACTTCCAGAGATTGGGCCCTACCCAATCCCCTTAGTCTCATCTCTTCTTGCTGTCCTCTCAGTCGCTATTTCTCCTTTTATTTCAGTTTTCCTTTCCTTTTCTGTCCCTTGGACTCTCTTGTCCCACCCTCCATCCCTTCCTCTTACCTCTCCAGCGACTCAGAACTGGTAGGCAGGCGGAGTCGACGCAGGCTAACGGCCAACCCTCGAGCGCCACGCAGTACATCGGCCTCGAGGGCGGCGCCGATGCTGCGTCGGCTCCACCACCTCTTCTAAAAAAGTTCTCACCTGGAAACCCGCCAGTACCCCATCTGTGATGAATGGTGAAGATACACAGAAAGATCAGAATTACGGTAGGTACGTAATTTTCATTTCTTTGACACTCCGTATCTCCGCACCCGCACATCCGACCAGGACGAAACTTGCCAAGTCGAGAGATCTTTGGTCCCTGATGGTGCATGCCAAATTTCATGCAAAGTGCTTGAACAGTTGCAAAGTTATTAAAGTCCCACGTTTTCAGTTTAACATAGAAGTGAAGATTTAACCCTGTATAGGGGCGCGACTGTGCCCCTATAATAATAAATAGTAAACATAACATGTCAGTTCCAAGGTTAGAGTCTCATACAGCCAATAACAATTTCAGTTTTGAAACAGTCAAAAAACATATAAGAACACTGGCATTGCATGCCATTTGTTGCAAAGCACACTTTTAATTGTTTGGTTGATGGTAGTGTGCCAGGTAACCATCTTAATGTAATAGACAATCTATTCTAATAACCGAGTCAAAAGCTTAGACTGAAATCACCCATCATGATTACTTCACTGGAGCCGACAATAGGACTAAGTTGGTCGATAAGGCAGGCTAGGCCAATATTAGCTGCTGCCGGGGCTTGTAACCACACATTTGGTTGGTCTTCTTGGTGTTTGGGGCTGTGCTCTTTCTGTTTCCTGACTTTGTGTTGGCTCAATAAAATAGTAAGAATTGGATTTTCCTGTGAATGTCTGTTATTTGATGTTTGAACTGTCTAGGATTAGGAGTGCACTCTTTCAAGTTGTGGATTTGCAATAGTGCGGTAGGGCTTTGTACCTCTGATGTGCACCCACGGTATCCAATATACGTGGGGCATTCCATTTGCAGTTGTTGGTCTTCTTGGTATTACCCAAGACCAACAGTGAATGAAGGAATTCACAGGCAGGAAAGGTAGGACTATTGTGCTGCACTAGGGAAATGTTAAGATGAGACATAATATAGGAGCACACCACGACCACCTCTCTTGCCTCCACACCTATCACTTCTTAGTAGGTTTAATGTAGGGTGAGAACAAACAGAATCGAGAATACTGTTTTCTATCTTCGAGAAGGCTCTTGCAGTAGGTACTCACAGATAGGACTAAGCCACCAGGTGCTAGGACCACATGAAAAACTTCTAGCTAGCAGTGTCTGGCGGGGGACTGCCCACCCAACATCACGTGACTGACGTCAGCATGGTGCTAAATGGTGAGCTGTTCCCACGCCCGCCCTTCAGTTCTTTCCTGTCATTGACCTGCGCATGTTGGACCTTGCAGAGAATGTTGCTTCTGTCAACGCCATCTTGGATGAGTATTTCACTAATTTGTTCTCTACTGTTAACTTTATTTCGTAAAGTATATTTGCATCACATGTCGTTTCCGATGTCTTCTGATTCGCATAAAAATAAGTGCGATTCCTGTGGGACTCAGCTCCCTCACAAGGACAGCAATTCCCTCTGCCTCTTCTGTCTGGGCCCAGACCACAAGGCCGAGGACTGTCAGACCTGCCAAGGCTTTAACCAGACCACACAGAAGTGCCATCAGTAGACTTTGGAATCCCATTTACTAAAATTAAAAATGACATCCATGGAGAAGGAGCTGAAGAAACTCAGCAGCTTGTCTTCTTCCCCCTGAGGGACATCACAAGAAGAAGAAGAAGGACAAGGAGAGACATTTGGACCAGGAGTGGTCTCCATCTAGGCTGCGGCCCCCGTTGGGAGCTGAAGGCATGAAGGAGCTCCCCCCCCGGAGCCCCTCCTCCCAAGGCCGCTTCTGTGGCTACAGAGCCGTTGGGCCCCCTGCTGAAATTGGTCTTGGTTCCGATGGGAGTCTCCGGGGTAAAGGAGACATCAGCTACCCTTAGGCCCCTCAAGATTAATTGGCATAGTGGGGCCGGTAAGTCGATCGTTGGCCCCTCCGATGATTGCTTGGCACAGGCTGATAAGTCACATGTTGGACCCTCTGGCAGGCCCCGACAACCAGCCTGATGTTGAGGAACTGGACCAGCTGATGCCTGAACCACAGCTGACGCCAAAGGGGCCCCCCCCAGTGTCTCCCTCACGCCTCTCAAGGTGGTTCCTCTGACATCCCCAGTTCCACGGGACACAAAGGAGGGAGAGTGTCCACTGTCTGGAACTGTTCCATTGCTTATGCCGGATCGCCCGATGCCTGGCACTCTGTCAGATCCAACAAAAGCCATTCTGGCCCTGCAGGGTCCCTCAGATCCCTCTAGGCTGCCATCGGGCCCAACACCAACTCCTCTGAATCCTCTGGGCCTCCCATCCCTCCCATCGGGTCCCCCACCGGGGCCTCTAGCGCCCCCATCGGGGCCGATGCCAGGTCCTACGGCCCCTCCGTCAGGGCCGACGCCAGGTCCCTCAGGTGCTCCGCCAAGCTATCCAGCAGCTCAGTACCCTCCAGAGTAACCGTCGCCAGGTTACCTGATGCCAGGGTTCCCAACGCTGGGATTACCTCAATACCCATCGCCCGTGTTTTCCCACCCCAGGATTCCCATCACCATATTATCAGGTACCGGGCTATCTGACGCCAGGATGTGGGCACCCGCCTCCACTCCCACCTCAACCCCAGGTGGACTTACACGTGATGCTTCATTCTTGGTGGGACAAGGCGAAGTCTTAGCTCATGTCAGAGTTCGAGAAGCATCAGCCTCCGGTTAACCCTACGCCGGCCCCCAGAGAGCCGATGCCCAGTCTTTCCCTGTCGACGGGTTGTAGACCTTCAACATCAGGTAGATCTGTGGAGCCCTTGCCCCAGTCACAATGGCCCACAGAATTCTCAAGACCTGTCAACATCGCTTTGCCCAGACTCTGTTCCCCTGATGATAGCCCGACGTCGGACTCTGAGAGTGATTCATTCCATTTGGGTTTGGGCTATGAGTCACCGACTCTGGATGACCCTAAACTGAAGGAGTCTCCCAAATCACCCCCTGAGGACTCTTCCTTTCTAGAACTCCTCAGGAAGATTGAGGTGGCTTACGGCTGGTGCACAGAGGATCAAGACCCCCAATGCCAGAGACTCACCGAGCATCTGGAGCTTTCGTAGTTGTCTCCAACACTCATTCCACCGTGGATAGGCCCTCACGAAGGCTTGATATCCACAATATGGAAACAACCCGCTTCTCTAGCCCCAGTGGCCAGGAAGGCGGATAGACTATACATGACACCAGAAGGGAAGGATCACCTTAGTGTCCACCCTAAGGCCAATTCCATGATCATAAATGCCAAACACGACCGATCGTCCACACCTAACCATCTCACTACCTCTCCCCCTGATAAGGAATCCAAGGTACTGGATCAATTTTGGAAGAAGGTATATTCTTCATTTACCTTGGCCATCAGAGCACTAAATTAACGTAGCTCACATGATGGTCTACCAGAAATCCATCGTGGGTCAGTTAAGAGTCCAAGCTAGACAAACTTCCTGACTCAGAGCTTAAGGAAGAAATGGTGGGCATGGTGAGGTCAGCTAGGTCCGCTAGCCATCACACCTTGAGAACCACGTATGAGACGGTGCATGCCACAGCAAAGAGAACGGCAACAGCTGTCAGAGATCTCCGGTCTGGCACCCGAAGTGCAATCAGCAATCCAGGATGTCCCATTTCGGGGCCCTGGTTTTTTTTGGAGGGGACGTCAAAGACATTATTACAGATGTGCAGGACAAAGGCAAGGCTTTGTGCTCGGTCCAGTTTATGTATAAACCCCCTCAGAAGCAAAACCAGCCCTTTCATTGGCAGCAGCATTGACAGCAAAGGCAGCAACAGAACCGACATCAGGACAAACGTTGGGCCCCTTCGGCAGGCACGGCTCCCCTGGCAAAATCTCATAGAGCCTGGGAAACTGCTCCCTCCACCCTCCTCACCGCCTCCTTACTCACTCAGCCCCACCCCCCAGACCCAGTCCTAAGGAAACCAGTAGGAGACAGGTTTGCAAACCACCTACCAGGATGGGAGGCTATTACAGCATACTCATGGGTACTTCAACTGGTTGCCCGTGGTCACACAATAGAGTTAATAGCGAGACCACCAAACCATCCCCCAGGTCCCTCTTATTACCCTACAAGTCACGTCCAGTTGGTAAAAGAGAAAATAGACTCTCTGATGCTAAAAGCAGCCATAAAGCAGGTTCTTCTGGGTCAAAGAGGAAAGGGATACTACTCACACTTCTTCCTGATCCCCAAGAAGACAGGTGACCTCACACCTATACTGGATCTCAGCAGCCTGAACCTCTTTGTGGAGTACAAGAGGTTCAGAATGCTATCCCTACCAATCCTTGTTCTCTTGTTACACTGTGGACAATGGCTCTGTGCACTGGATATCAGGATGCCTACCTACATATCCCCATTTTTCCACCTCACCGCAGATTTCTTAGATTTTGTTTTCAAGGAGAGCATTTCCAGTTCAAAGCTCTACCCTTTGGCCTGTCATCAGCATCCAGGGGGTTCACGAAGTGCTTAGTAGTGGTGGCAGCAGGTTTACACAGGCGGGGTATCCATGTGTTCCCCTACCTTGACGATTGGCTTCTTTCAGCCCTGTCGAAGGACAGTCCAGACAGAGCCCTATCTATTACCCTGGACCTCTTCCAACAGGTAAGCATTTTGGTCTACTATCCCAAATCTCACATTATCCCTTCCCAGCACCTCCAGTTGATTGGGGCAGTGTTGGACACAGTCCAGGGGAGAGCCTTCCTCCTGCCAGACAGAGCAGAGACTCTCCATCATCAAGCATGTCTGGTGGCTTCCCAGATGTGGACCTCTGCAAGATTGATCCTACTCCTACTGGGGCTTATGGCAGCTGCTATACCCACAGTGCACCTAGCCAGACTGCAATTGCGGTTACACAATGGACTCTTGAGTACAATGGGACCAAAGATCAGATGACCTGGATCACATGATCCTGGTTTCAAACCCGACGGTTCGGGACCTCTTGTGGTGGCAGAACTGGACAGCCTTCAACCGGGTGTCCCGTTCCAGCCTGATTTTCCCACTCAGACCCTGATGAAAGATGTCTCTGGACTGGTATGGGGAGCCCATTTGGGTACACACAGGACTCAGAGTTCTTAGTCTCCCAAAGAACTTTCACTTCACATCAACATACTGAAGATGAGGGCTGTGCTGAATGCCTTACAAGCCTTCCAGCACCTCCTTCAGATGGGACCGCTAATGATCCAAACAGACAACATGAGTGTTGTCTGGTACACAAACACGGAGACACTCGCTCGTACCCACTCTGTCATAAAGCGATGAGAGTATGGTACTGGGCAGTACAGCACGGTCTCCACCTCACGGTGGTGCATGTACCAGGCATCCAAAACGTCCTGGTGGACGCACTCAGCCGCACTCAAGCCAGAGCCCACAAATGGGAGCTGAGGGGGTCAGCGGTAGATGACATTTTCGAACATTGGGGCGGACCAGACCTCGATCTGTTCGCATCCCCATCCAAGGCAAAACTACCAACTTTCTGCTCGCTTGCTGCAGCACGTGGTGTTTTTTTGGTGAGACGTGCTGTCTCTATGCTGGACAGGGAGGTTCATGTATGCCTTCCCTCCCCTCCCCTTCCCTCCCACTACTACAGAGGGTACTGCTGAAACTTCGGACAGAGGGAGCACATATGATTCTGATTGCTCCTTACTGGCCGAGGCAAATCTGGTTCTCTCTGCTTCAACAGCTGTCAGTGGAACCTCCAGTTCCTCTGCCTATCTGCCAAGATCTTTTGACCCAGGAACAGGGCACCTTGGTCCATCCAGGTCTGCGGTCCCTTCACCTACATGCATGGCACCTACTGACATAGCCATTGCTCAGTTTGGAGTATCCTCAAGAGTGATACAGGTTCTAGTGGAGGCCAGAAAGCTGTGTACTAGATCCATCTATGCAATGAAATGGAAGAGATTTTCCATTTGGGCCACGTCCAAGGAGTGGGACCCCTTCTCCTGCTCAGTTCCGCAGGTCTTAGAGTATCTGTTGCACTTCTCCGACATTGGCCTTAGTTACTCGACCCTGAAGGTCCATTTATCTGCCATTTCCACCTATCACATCCCAGTGGATGGCAAAACCTTGGCTCAGTTGGAAGTATTCAAGACATTCTTAAAAGGTTTTTTCATTTGAAACCCCCAATCAGGGGGCCCTGCTTCTCCCTGGGATCTGAACTTTATTTTGGAAAAACTCACTCTGACTCCATTTGAACCAGCTCCGAGTTGTGGTATGTGCTACCTTTCATGGAAAGTGCTCTTTTTAGTTGCCATCACTTCGGCTCGAAGGATTTCCAAGCTTCAGACCCTGATGTGTAAGGAGCCTTTTTTGATTTTTCATGGAGACCGGGTGGCTCTGTGAACAAATCCTAAGTTTTTACCTAAGATGGTTTCAGACTCAACCTTAAATCAGACCATTCAGTTGCCAGTGTACTACCCTGAGCATCCCAGTTGGGGTGAAGCAAGTCTGCACACTTTTTTTTTATATATATTTCAAGCTTTATTAAATTCCAAAGATCATACATTCACATATCAAATTTCAACAATACAGTCTTGACTATAACAGACTTTATGCTTTCTTCTGTTAGACAATTCTCTCTTATCCTGTACAAAGAGAAAAAAAGAACTTAAAAATCCCTACATCAGTACTTTATAAAATCTGTCATAGAAGTTCCATTATGCATTTTTGTGGCATAATAAATAAAAACATAAACCCTCTGTTTTATTTTCAGTATAGTTGCAACTGTCATTTACTTCTGAGTATATTCTCATTATATTGCTTCATCTCACAGAGGGATTTATTTCATGTCCATTTAAGAACAACGGGAAAGGTAAAAACTATAACAATAATTCTCCTAGTGAACAAGAAGGAGAAACTAAGAAAAGAAAAATCAAGCCATCGAAGATATGCTTATTTTAACATAGAAATCTATTTCAATAATAAACTGATGTTGTTTATCATATACTTTTAATCAGTCAGGGCTTCTTCATGTGGAAATAAAGTCATAAATTCAAATCTTTGCTTCAATAAAGGCAAATTTATTCATCAGAGACTTTGTATTAAGTGTTTTTCCTTAACTTCCAGCCCTCATCATAGGGGTATTAGGGTGGGTACCACTGGCATTAGATGGGGCCTAGACTCCAAAAAAGAAATGAAGAGCCGAGGAGATGGGGGAAGGGGGAAGGGAAGGTGGGAATTAGGATAAAGTTCCCAGACACATAGCTGGGGCACTTAAGTCCCATCTATTTAAGGAGAAGGGTAATGCTTGCTGACCGTAAAGGTGATGCGCTCATAAGTTTTAATGGTATCAATCAATTGTACCCATTCCTCCTGTGTTGGGGGTATCCTAGTGAGCCATTTTTAGTAATAATTTTGATAGCCACAGCTACCAAGACATTCCACAGGTATTTGGCCTCGCGTCCCTGAACCCGCACTGGGTATAGTTCCAGAATCAGATGCTCTGAACCGAGGGGGATCGAAAGGTTGAATATATCTATCATATGGACCTCAATTTGGTTCCAGAACCCTCTAAGCATAGGGCAATGCCAGAGAACATGTGACTGGTTTGCTACCTCCTCTTCACATTGTTTCCAACAGGTACTAGCTCTGTTTTGGCTCCATTTAGTAATTTTTTCTGGAACTCTAAAGTACCGGATCCGGAGCTTCCACACAAATTCTCTCTAATCTGGGGCTGATGTGGTGTGCCAAGTATTTTGCCACATGTCCCAGCTCATCTCACTTAAACCAATACCAAGCTCCTGTTCCCATTTTTCCTTAACGTAATTCGTGTTTTGCTGCATATTTTTAAGAAAACTGCTGTAGAGAATTGATATGGATTGCTCTCTCCATTTTGATCCCAGATTAGCTCAAAGGTGTTTTCAGGTTAGGTCCCCCTGGCCTTAATCATGGATGAACGTAATTGTTTATTGATGTATTCCCTTATCTGATAGTAGAAAATTAAATCCTTTTGCATCCACCCAAATTTTTGTTGAGCTTCTTGAAAAAATGAAAAAAAGACTCTATCTCCTGTCAAAAGTTGCCACGGAGCCTGGCAGCTTTTCTTTTCTTGGTGTTTATAGCAAGGGTCTGCACGTGCTTGTGTGAGTTCTGCACTTACTGACCACAATTGGTATTTCCATAGGAAAGACCTGATAAGGCCTACCCTTAAATATCATCTACATCCAGCTAACATTGCCTCCGTCCCTGAATACTCCGAAGTGGAGGGGAGAGCGAATCTGACAGAACAGTGTCCTTCCACCCCGCTTAATAGTTTGGGTGTTGTAGCAGCAATGCTATCTGCAACTGGGTGGCATTAGAGTAGACAAGTAGGTGGGGCACGCCTAACCCCCCTTTGTTCTTGGGTAGATACAAGGTGAGTTTTTTGATTCTCTGTCTACCTGGAGACCACAAAAATCTAAGTATGGTGCGTTGCCATAAGCCAGTTTGTTTAATTTGGGCTCTGCAAGGAACACATTGAAATAAAAACAAGAATCGAGGTAAAGCATTCATTTTTAAAGTTTGGACCCGGGAGTGTAATGATAGCGGGATTAGGGACCACCTTTGTATATCCGCTTCAGTTTGTTTTATCAAAGGGGCGTAGTTTAGCTTAAAAAGCTCAGATGTATTTACTGCAAGGTTTATACCCAAATATTTCATTGAGTCCATATCCCAGCACATAGGGTATGCCCGTCTAAGGGTAGGGGAGGGTTGAAAGTTGAACTTGAATTCCTCTGTTTTAGTAGTATTTAAAGTATACCCAGAGAGACTTGAAAACGCATTTAAATGGTCAAACGAAGATGGGATGGAGCTTTCTGAGTTGGACAGGAAGGGCAAGATGTCGTCGTCATACAAAGCTAGTTTTTGTTGCACACCCCCATCCATATCCTAGTTATGTCAGGATTCTCCTGGATTCCCTGGGCTAAGGGTTCTAAATATAAGGCAAAAAGGAGGGGTGAAAGCAGACACCTCTGCCTAGTCCCTCTTTCCAAGAAAAAATGCGTAGATATGTGTCTGTTTGCTCGGACATGTCCTTTGGGGGCGTGATATAATTTGGAAATAAGCTGGGTGAGCTGCTTTGGGAAATCAAACCTGGTTAGGACCGCCTTTAAAAAGGTCCAAGACACCTTATCAAATGCTTTCTCAGCATCCAAGCTGAGCAGAAGTGCTGGTGTTTTTGTGTGGTGGTGGGAGTCTATAATGTGGGTTGTGTGCCTAAGATTATCCTGGGCCTGATGTCCCGGGATGAATCTAGCCTGATCCATATTTACTAACTGTGATAAAATAAGTTGCAAACGATGGGAAATAATAGACATAAATATTTTGTAGTCGGTATTTAATATGGAGATTGGTCGATAGGAGAGGGTTCTTCCCTGATTTTGTAATTACTAAAATAACAGCTTGGGACCAAGTCTCTGGCATTTTGCCTTTTGAAGAAAGTACCTCATTATATACTCTACCCAGAATTGGAATAATTGGATTTTTAAGATGTTTAAATAATTCACCTGGGTAACCATCAGTCCCTGGGCATCTGTTTGTCTTAAGGGTGGAGATTTCAGCTTGAATTTCTACTGCGGTAATAGGGGCCATAAGTGTCACTCGGGCATGGTGGGGTATCGTGGTTAAGTCTAGTGCACTTCCCCGGTTAACAAAAACTAAAATAAAAAAAAAAGTCTAACTTCTTTAAGTATTCATCCAGTTTTGGTCCACCCGGAAATTGCGTTTCCATATATATCTCTTGGTAGTAAGTCTTAAAGGCGTCAACAATTTCTGGGGTCATTTGAAGTATCTTTTTAGTTTATGGATGACTCAATGAGGTCACTTGAGCTCTGGCTGTCTGTGTGTGTATTCTGTAGGCCAAGAGACGTGCCGCTCGAGGGCCCCCCTTCATCAAATTTTTGTTTCAAAAAGAGGACTTTTTGTTCTGCCTGATAGTCCAAGAGCCCCTGTAACTCATTTTTTAGGACTTTCAGTTTCCTATACTGCTCCCTATTATACCTTTCTTTTAGTAGTATCTCCAATTCCCTGATTTTATTCTGAAGCAAATTTTTCTTAACCGCCCTTTGTATTCTTGTGGGCCGCTATGGCAATCAGCTTGCCTCGGAGTATCACCTTAATCGTATCCCAGACCACCGATATGGACAGATCAGTGGTATCATTGTCCTCCAGAGCCTGTTTAATTGTATCTATAAGTTGTTCTATGGTTTCTTTATTCTGTAGAAGGGAGACATTCAGTCTTCAGAACATACGTTTCTGAAAATCCCCAATATTCAGTTCTAGAAAGATAGGGGCATGATCTGACAACACTGTGTTGCCTATCCAACTATGTTTAACTAGGCCAGTGGTTTCCTTGGGGAGAAAAAAGTAATCTAACCTAGAATAGGCTTTGTGGGGGAGAAAAGAGTAATCTCTTTGTTTTGGATGCAGATGTCTCCATATGTCGGTATATCCCAGTTCCCCTAGGAGGTTTTAAAAATTTCTTCAAAGTCCCTGTCTCTGTTTTAGTTACCTTTGAGGATGTATCCATATGTGGATTCAACAAGAGGTTAAAGTCACCTCCAATTATAACCTCTCCTTCCACCCACTCCCGCAGTTTGGTAAGTATTAGACGGTAAAAGGAGAAATCTGATCCTGGAGGGATGTATATAGAGGCCAGGGTAATCACCCTTCCCTGAAATCTACCTTTCAGAAACACGTATGTCCCCTCTTTGTCTGCAACCTTATGGATTAATTCAAATGGTATTTTATTCGGAACTAAGATTGCCACCCCTCTTCATCTCCCCTTCCCATAGGAGGCACTGACTATTTTATTAAAACCCATTTTCCCTAGTTTCAGATGCTCCGATGGAGAGAGATGTGTTTCCTGAAGCAAAATGAAATCAGCGGCTGATTTTTTTTTAAGAAAGATTACTACCGTACTCCTTTTTACTGGATTAGTTAGCCCATTTACATTGAATGAGCAAATCAATGTTGTCTTATCCATAAGGCTTTGACAAAAACTCTATATTTATACCCCTTTGTTTATATTCTGTACTCACTTGATGGCTATCAAAATAAATAAACTTAACTTTATTTAGACTATACATTCTCAGAACTAACAGATAACAAATACAAGAATCAAACATTTAACAGTTTGGTAGGAGCCTAGGCAGCTGCCTAAGAAATAACTTTTGCTTCCAAGGTTGAGGGACAAACTCTGTAGACCCTTAATCCACCCCACGAGTTAGATGACAGGAATGGGGGTGGTGGTGAAAAGATTTAAAAAAAAAAAAAACTGTATTAACAGGGACTTCTCACCTGAAAGACCTCAAAATCTAAGGAGCTTTCCTAAAGAAAGAATAGCTGCACACCGACCACTCTGCAGGTTCTCTGTACAGTATGTTAATATTTCCAGTGTTTAGAGGCCCCCCCCAGCCTTTTTAGTACTTTGTTTGCAACACTTTCATACCTAAAGCCCTTTTCATTAACAGCACAAGAGAAAAGAACAGGGAGTATATTCAACAGGGAAAGAAGAAACCAAGTGAAAAACTCCACCCTTGATATAGTAGAGGGAATCCTTAAACGCTAAAGTAGTTGTCCCTTATGAATACGTCTCGGGTGATCAGCCTCATTACCAAAGCGGGTGGTGAATTATCTTGTAGGGTCCCCTATAAAGCAGACCCCGAGCTTCTCAGGCCATCAAAAATCAGAGGTCTAGGGACACCCTGTGTTGACCTCTGATGCATCTCAGTCCGAGGCACACAGTGGGATGAGAAATAATCCGGGGGACTCAAGAATTATCTAGATAAACCCATCCCCGAAACAGAGACCCTGAAGGTTAACCAATACAGGCAATTCCATCTTGGACACAGTACCGTTTGACTCTCAGCCTTCCATCAAAGCAGGTTCTATATTCTTCTGGCCATCTTGTTTTGATTTCAGAGCTCGCAATTGGTCCAAAGCTTCTCTTGCTGCACGTAGTGGCGAATCAACTTGTCGGCGTGTTGTAGCCTGTAACCAGTCCCTGGAGTGAACACGCTTCCTGGCAGTGCTTTCTGCCTTTAATTCCGGGAGCTGGATTCCTCTCTGTTGCAACACCTCCAGAGCTTTTTGGGGAGAAAAGTAAGTTTGTGGGCCATTGTCCCACTGAATCCGCAATTTAGCTGGGAAGGAGGTCTGAAATTTCAAGCTGTGTTCCTTCAGTTTTCACAAGATTGGAGCGTATTGCATACGGGCCTGTTGGATTTTTGGGGGTAGTCATGATCAAGTGTTAGTCGGGAGTATAGGTATTTTAAATCTTTCTTTGCCCATGCGCTTCTTAAAAGATCCTCCTTCGTTTTAAAGCTCTTACCATAGAGACCACCGATCGAGGTCTCACATTCGGGCCTTGTGGCTTGGCTACTAATGAGCGATGGGCTCACTCAATAGACAGAGCATACTGTGGGGGTAATTCAATGATATCTCTCAGCATATTCTCTAGGAATGCAGTCATTGGCATCTCTTCTGCACCCTCTGCTAAGCCATACATCCTCAAATTGTTGTGGCGTGAGCGACTTTCAGGGTCAGTATTTTTAGCTTGTAGGGCCACGGTGTGCTGGAATAATGCCTCAACCACATGGGTAAAGTGAGTCATAGCATCTTCAGTGTATGCAATTCTGGTTTCTGCCTCTTCAATGCAAGTATCCAGCTTCTGTAGTTGGTATGATAGTTGTTGCAGGTCTTTTTTCATTTCATTTCTGGACCCCCTAATTTCAGCAAGAATGGTCTCATAGCGGTTCCTATTTAGGAGGTCTGTTTCTCCCTTGGTATCATAGCCAGGGGCCTGTGCGCTGCTAACTGACTGGCTTCTGCTGCGGCCATGGTGATCGCGAGGTAATCCTCCCGGATCCCTTTGTTTAGGGATCAATCTTCCTTTAGTTACTGTTCCCCTGTCCTGTTTCTAATTTTCTTTAGACATTTTAGTAGATTTTCCTCCGTATTAAACTGTGTAAGGGCTTTTATGTAATGCCGGGAGGCGAGGAGCAAAGTCTCTATGCTGCAGAGTCGTCCATGGCGGAACCAGAAGTTGCCTATACACACCCTTGATGTACATAGAATTCTTCGTTACTACATGAACAGGATGAATCCAGTCCATAAAACTGACCAGTTATTTGTTTCCTTTGTGCCCAAACGAGAGGGTGCTGCCGTTTCAAATCAGTGTTTGTCCAAATTGTTGGCAAACTGCATTACTTTTTGTTATCAGAAGTGTAACAAGCCAATTCCAGGGGAAGTAAAAGGACACTCAGTCAGGGACATGGCTGCCTCTACTGCTTGTTTCAGGAACATCCCTGCCGCAGATATTTCAGGGTTTATTAATTGGAGTTCTGTCCACACCTTCACTAGACATTACAGTTTGGAAATTGCTTCTAGGCACAAAGCAGGCTTTGGCCTAGCCATACTTCAGGAACTCTTGTCCTAAGATCCCTGTTTCCTGTAGACGTGTTTCTACCTCCCATGTCTCAGACTTGTCTGATTTTGACTCCTTGGAACACAGTCCTATCTGTGAGTACCTACTGCAAGAGCCCTCTCGAAGTAAGATAGTACAGTTACGTAAGAACGTACCATAACAGTAGATCTTCGAGAGAGGCTCTTGCAGTAGGTACTGCTTTCCCTACCACCTTCCTACTGGTTTTCTTGTACTACTGCTTCTGCTTTCATAGCTTTATAGCTTCAGGAGCCCACTCCTATCTCCTGCCGCACCTTTCTAGGTCTCCGGCGGGAGAACTGGAGGGCGGGTGTGGGGACTAGACAGATGTACCAGCCTAATCTTTCGATTTACGACGCAGAGGTTGATATCTCTGCAGATTCCTGTGTAGCTAGACCTCACCTTTCAGAATTTGCTTGTTACCCCCGAGAAAATTGGTGGATGGCCCCTCGGGAGGCCTGTTTCCAATTTTGGATGCTGTGGCCCTCCGGGCCCCATAGCTCGTCCTAGGAATGCCCGATTTACAATTCCAATGTGTCATTTTCTACATTTATTGCCCCAGTGTGGCCACCATATCGCTAGTAAATACTTGATTCGCTAGTAATTTCCAAATCCCTAGCTTCCAAGATACCGATCATCCATAATTCATGAATGGGGAGTTTATTATTACGTTTAATATAAACACATATTACATTAATATAATAGAACATAAATATAAATAAACAATGCATAACACATCAATCTGCTTGTCTGTGCTCTTGACACAAAACTGCATCCACTCAGTGACAATTTGCCACTTTGTTCACAGGAGTGTGTGGCGTGTTCATGTACGTTGTATGCCTGTTTAGTTTGTATTTCTAGTTTCTAGTTTTTAATTTTAGTTTCTGTTTCTGTGTCAGAAACATTGATAGCCCTCTAGCTGTACCTTTTGGATTGGTCAATCCATCCGATTTGCCTATCTGTGTTCTTTGTGAGAACCAAATTAGACATACGGAACTGCGACAAATATAAGGAGAGAATGGGCTGAATACCATCAAGGCTTTTGCAGAGAAATGGCCAGTTACAAAACCAACTTCCGAGTACACCAGAAACTTCAACCTCGTGTGGAATAAAATCCGTGACCAACTTCCCCTGGCCGTGGAGAAACAGGCCTACCTGTTCAAACAAGGTGTCACCAAAATTTCATCAGTGAAAGGAAATTAAACACTAAATCAATTAAACAACTTTCTTCGGATCAGTCTTTTGAAGCTGAATTCTCTGGCATACCTGACTCACAGATGTCCAGTATCAGTGAAGTGGTCCACATGTAACTTGATGTAAAAGGAAATTGTTGGAATTTAAGAAGGGTGAGACCTGCTTCGTCTGTGATAAGAAAAGGAAAAAGAGAGGAAATATGGAAGAAAAACTCCAAAGAGTTGAACTTGAAGATGGAAAGACTACATTGCATGAAAGCATGTTATGCAATGAAAATTCCAATGATGCTCTTTTGTCTAGTGCAGCCAACATTTGAAGGTCGCTACCGCCAATGTTGACGTCTTTGGTGCAGATGTCAAATACCATCAAAATTGTTACACCACTTTCGTCTATGTCGGCAAACGAGAGAGACAAACAACAGGCAGATTGGAAAGCATTCACACAAAGAGTGCTGAAACGGGGCTTCTTCAAATTGTGAGAAGAAAGGTTGTTGAGCAGATTTCTTGCTATTTACTCCCAGAGTTACTGGAGGATCTTCATAACCTCTACGAGTTCTTTGGATGCGAACAAGATGCTGGAATAATTCACACATTTCAGCTGAAGAATCTTATCAGCAATGAATTCGGAGATGAGATTTTACTGTGGGGAAGGGGATACACAGGAATCCTCTCACTTTTCACTCGACAGAAGTAAACCCACTTGATAATTCTTTGGCAACCTTGAGAGGAGCTGGGCTGAGAGATAGTGACATCACTAAGGCATTTGCAAAGATTATCAGTCAGAAATAAAAATATAGACAAATTGAGTCACCGTAGTTTCCTATGGCATACAAAGACTTGCTTTCTGAGCTTGATAATTATGAACCCATTCCGGAAATCTTCATTGCGATAGCTCTCTCTATAAGCCCTAAGAAGATTAATGCTCTAGGTTATGCGACCATCCCAACAGAAATTCAAGCTATCAAGTTATGGTCCATTGCTAGTGACTGGCAACACCTTATTACCAGAGAACATTCTCCAAAGTCGATAGTTCTATCCATGGTCATTCATCGTCTCACCAGAAGTAAAGAAACAGTCAATCTTCTACATCATTGGGGGTGGTATTTCTTACACAGATGTCAGAAGACAAAACAAGAAATTGGCCCATGATAGTAACATAGAAACATAGAATTTGATGTCAGATAAGGACCGCTTAGCCCACCTAGTCTATCCATTTCCCTACCTAATGGATAAGCTGCAGATCCTTGTTAACCAACAGCCTACTTCCTCTTACTCCCCCAATAGAATTGCCTTATGTCTGTCTCATGCATTCTTGAATTCCCCCAATGTTTTTGACTCCACTACCTCCTCAGGAAGGCTGTTCCATGTATCCACAACCCTCTCCGTGAAAAAATACTTCCTCACATTACCTCTGAGCCGTCCCCCTCTGTCTTCAAATTGTGCCCCCTTGTTCTTGCACATCTCTTTTCTGAAAGATGCTACCTTCTTGGACTCTGTTGATTCCCTTGATGTACTTGAAAGTTTCTGTCATGTTCCCCCCCCCCTCCTCAAGGGTATACATATTAAGTTCATTTAATCTCTCTTCGTTTGTCTTCTGGTGCAGACCCTGCACCATTTTAGTTGCCCTCCTCTGGACAGCCTCCATCCTGTCTATGTCCTTGCGGAGATGGGGTCTCCAGAACTGCATGCAGTGCTCCAGATGGGGTTTCACTAACTGTCTGTGCAGAGGGATGACAGCTTCCTGTTTCTAATGGTGATGCCTCTCCCTATGCATCCCAGTATCCAACCAGCCCTCCTTACTGCCTTCTCACATTGCTTGCCCACCTTAAGGTCATCTGATATGACTACCCCCAGGTCCCTTTCCATTTTTGTTGTTGTTAGTATCTCACCCCCCATTGTGTACTCTTCCCCTGGGTTTTTGTTTCCCAGGTGCATTACTTTGCACTTCTTTGCATTGAATCTAAGCTGCCATACATTTGACCATTCCTCTAACCTTGCCACATCCCTTTCCATCCTTTCCACCCCAACTTCTGTATCAACCCTGTTGCAGATCTTTGTGTTGTGTGCAAAGAGACACATTTTTCCTTCCAGTCCCTCTGCATTGTCACTTATAAAGACGACTGGTCCCAGTACTGAACCCTGAGGTACCCCGCTAGTAACCCCCCCTTTCTTCAGAGTGAACTCTGTTTACTATTACCCTCTAGATCCTATTGTCCATCCAATTTTTTACCCAGACTACCACTTTGTGACCCACTCCAAGGCTGGCTAACTTGTGTATTAATCTTTTGTGTGGGACTGTGTCAAATGCCTTGCTGAAGTCTAGGTAGGCCATGTCCACAGCCCCTCCCTGGTCTACTACTTTGGTCACCCAGTTAAAGAAATCTATTAGATTCATCTGACACAACCTTCCTGCTGTGAATCTATGCTGCCTTGGATCCTGTGCCCCACTGGCCTCTAGGAATTCAACAGTTCTTTCCTTTAGAAGTGAATCCATCATGTTCCCTGCTACTGAGGTCAAACTAACAGGTCTGTAGTTTCCTGCCTCTGTCTTGCTCCCACTTTTGTGAAGAGGAATCACGTCCGCCTTCCTCCAGTCCTCCGGTACCACACCATCCTCCCATGACTTGTTAAAAAGGGTAGTCAGTGGTGTTACTAGTTCTACCTTTAGTTCTTTTAGAATTCTTGGGTGAATTCCGCCAGGCCCCATTGCTTTGTCCACCTTCAGTTTTCAGAGTTCTTTCAGACCCCTTTCTTCTGTGAATGCACTGGTATCGGCCTCCTTATCCAGAGTGCTTCTATTCTTTGATTTGGGTTCCTTCCCCTCCTCTTCTTTTGTGACTACTGAACAAAAGTATTCCTTCAGTATCCCTGCTTTTTCCCTATCACCCTCTACCTACCCTTCCTTCCCTTTATTAAGCCTCACTATCCCTCCCTTGGTCTTTCTTCACTCCCTAATGTACCTATAAAAGATGTTATCCCCCTTCTTAACTGAGTTGGCTATCTTTTCCTCAGTTTGGGCTTTTGCTATTCTGACTGCCTTCCCTGCTACCTTCTGCTTTAACTGGTACAGTTCTCTGTCCTGCTCCTTCTGTGTTTTCTTTCCTTCCTGAATGCTACCTTTTCTCCTTAACCTTCCCTTCCACCTCTTTTGAGAACTATAGTGTTTTTTTTCCCTTCATTTTGCTTTGTTGATTTGCGTCACACAAAGGCTTGTTGCCTCTGTGATGGCTGTTTTAATTTTTACCCATTGTTCCTCCACCCCTCCTTCTTGCCCGTTTGCTAGTGCTTTTCTGAGGCACTCTCCCATTTTACCAGTCAGCCCTCCTAAAGTCCAGTACTCTTGCTTTTGTATGGCTTGACTCTATGGCTGTGTTTATCGTGAACC
Organism: Neoceratodus forsteri; assembly: GCA_016271365.2. Classification (NCBI taxonomy): domain Eukaryota; kingdom Metazoa; phylum Chordata; order Ceratodontiformes; family Ceratodontidae; genus Neoceratodus; species Neoceratodus forsteri. Next base: position 248,188,133 of record CM057457.1, read on the forward strand.
ACACTGTTTGGTGGTCACTTGTTCCCGGATGGCTACCCACTTCTAAATCCGAGATCCTTTCTCCGTACCCATTTGACAGTACCAGGACTAAGACTGTTCCTTCCCGAGTGGGTTCCACCACTAGGTGTCTGAGGCATGCCCCCTGTAGGGCATCGAGAATAACCCTGCTCTTGGATGTGGCTGCAGCAAAGGTGCTTCAGCTAACATCTGGCATATTCAGGTCCCCCATCAACAATAGTTCCCCTTTTTCTGCCATTCTAAGGATGCCTTCTATCATTTCCTTGTCCATTGCCTGCCCCTGAGATGGGGGTCTGTATACAACCCCCGTGCGAATTGTGGTGCCATATCCTGTTTCCAGGGCAATCTGAGGGGAAAAAAGCACCACACACAATTCCGCCTGGACAGCCAACTCATGTCACAATTGATAACTTAGATGGTAAGCAACAGACTTTAGCAGGGGTCTCAACAACAAATGACACTAACGCAACAATTTAGGTACCCCGAATTTCACGTCCTGCTGTCATCTGCGATTTGCTAGTACAAGAACAGAACATTCCAAGCAGCTCAACAAGAGAAGTTCAGGAAACCTTTGAGAGTGCAAAACTTATTGACTATGGGTATTATAAAATAGGGAAGAGAAACCCCCCACTGATTGTCCCATCCTATGATGAGGATGAAAGAAGGACCAAGCTTGATCTTCGTTTGAGCAAAGATTGCATTTGGGCACTGGCAGCAAGCATAGACTCTTCCAGAGAAGATGAATTTCTTCTAGTCCTAGGATTATGGACAGCTTTCAATAAAAAAGCAACATCGACCACTACTTTCAAATCCGAAACTGATTTCCTACCCATTATACCACGTGAACCAGATGATACAGTTTGCAAATATTACCTTGACTTTCCCATGGATGTAACGGATGACCTACAAATTGACCACATCTTCAGCCATAGTGATCATGCAGTTTTCTGTAAGAGTGTACAAATAATGTGGAAAGAAGAAAAATATACAAAAGTGGTTAATTTGATGGGAGGATTTCATGAACTGATGGTGAGGCAGAAGATCCTCTACAAGTGATACGGTGCAATGGACTTCATGACTGGTGGGTTCAGGTGGGGAGAATAGCAGATGGATCTGTTGACTAGGCCTTGGAAGGATGCCACTGTTTTAGGTCAATGAGGTTACATAAACAGTCCCTCGAGGCTCTCCTGTGATTCAAGGGATCCAAGATTCATGGCTCACTAACCGATGGACTACGAGAAAAGCTGATCAACATGAGAAGATCTATATCAGCAGAATGCCTGAATGTTGTCCTCTTTGATTAATCTTTCCCTGAAGTGCAGTCACGAATGCTGGAAACATCTGGCACCATGGGACAGTGGGTGACAGGCTATATTGGTAACACCAGCTCTCTTCTTGTCCAGGTCGCTGCATAGAGAGACAAGAATCTGAACTTGCATCTGCAGGCTCAACGAGATATTCTACCTTTACTGTTTGCACTCAATCATCAAAACTGCTCTCGGTATTTGATGTGGCATCATGTAGACCTCATCAATCTGAAAACCATCAATGAGAATCCATACAGTGAGCTGCAGGAATATGACATTGGGGCTAGTCTGTCCTGTGAGGCATTCTCCACGATACCTGGTGACCAAGTGAATGATATCTCAATCAATAGAGAGGTCAGGGTGAGGGGTGGACCCATGAGAGGCGGCTACTGTACATCTGAGGAAACTGCTGGCAACTTCATTTTGAATTCCCACAAGCTTGCTAAAATTTGTTTGTCATTGAAGGAGAAGATGCATCTGAAAACATCGGCCACACACAATGAGTTGACATATGGTGCCATGAAGAAACATGATGGTCAGGTGAAAGATCTAGTGAAGAAACTTCACACATATTCAGATCCATGTCAGGGTGTAGCACAACACATCGCAACAGGAATTGAAATACCACCAGCGATAGCAGAGGGCCTTTTGAAGGCAAGGGCTACAGGGGAAGTTATGCTGAGTGCATTTATAAATGACCACCTCCTATCAAGGAAAGTTGGTTTCTTCAAGCCCATTAAACACAGCAGAATTTCCATGGGAATGGACAAGAAGAAAAAGAAACCGAAAGCAGAATCAGTCTTGAAAGAAGACCGTCAGGTTCTCGGTATCATTGTTGCAAAGTGCTCCGACAAAGATATGTTTTCCTATCTGCTCACAACCTATCCTCTTGCAATAGCAACTCTGGACAAAAACCTCTACATACCCAATACCAAACATGTCTTAAGAAATTAGCTCATCGATGAAGCAGAAGCTCAAAGTTCTTCCTCTCCTCGGTAACGCTCAGTGTACATATACAACGCCATGGCGATGGTCAGAGCAGTTCCTGCACAGCGTACATGGGACAGCCTTTGGAAAGCACTTCTTGTCACATTCACACCTCCATCTACAGCAAACCCAGCAGAAATTATTGTCATTTTTGATAATTATAAGGATGATCAGGAGTTCTCGGTGAAACAGCAAGAACGAGCTGAGCGAGCGGTAGAAACAGGAGGAATGTGACTTCACATAGGATCAGATTTGCAAGAGATGCTGCAGGGAAAGGTGTATCAGCAGTACCTTCACAATAACAACAACAAAACAGATCTCATACAACGATTCAATGAGTATGTTAGACAAGAGGATGTGAGAAGAAACTTACGATACCCACTTACTGTCAGCAATGGCAGAAGCACGTATACTATATACCCAGATTCAGAAGAATTCCTTTTTTCCTGCAACCACGAGGAGGCAGATACAAGGATAGTGCTGCATTATGCTCTTGAGAAAGGCCCAGTTGTCGTCCGAGCCAAAGATACAGACATCCTCGTCCTGATGGTTTATGCTTTTGCAAAGACCCTTCCAGATTCACCATGGATGCTACAAATCGAACCGGACATATTTGTATGCATAGGATCTATATACAATCACATTGGACACTCTGCAAGTCTCAATTTGACAGCATACCACGCTGTCTCTGGATGCGATGCAGCGGGTTACTTCTACAAGGTATCAAAGAAATTAGTCTTTCAATGTTCACACAGGGTCGTAGAAAGAATAAATCTCCTTTCAGGGCTTGGGGAAAGCATATATGCTTCAAGACGTCTGGGCTGGCAGTATAGCCTAGAGGTTAGAGGAACGAGGTGTGAACGAGCTTGATACATCCATCAGACTAGACCTGAGTTTGATTCTCACAACCTCCACTTGCATACTGTATGACTCTGAGCAAGTCACTTAGCTGCCCAGTGCTCCCAGGTCGCCCCTGAAAACAGGCACTTGTGCCTAGTGGGCCCTACCCGGTTACCAAAGACAAAAAAAAAAAGGACCTTCATTCAACACTGTGTGTACAATGGTACAGGAAGAGAATATCTGGTAGACACATGACTAAGGCAATACAATAACCTAAAAGTGATGACTGGGGGGCACTAGAGAGCACTCTACTGAGAAGACGCACTTCATCCAAGGGCTTTGTGGCTGAGACATAATTTACCAGTTTTTGGTGACATTCATGCGGAGCTGGCTACCGAAGGCTCTTCAGCTGCCATTGGCAATTGGCCTAAAGTTCATCAGGGCTTACAGAATTGCCGCAAGATATGCAGACGCACAAAAGGACTTACCCTAGACGGTACTTCTTGTTACAGACAGTGCAACTACGAAGGAGGAGATCATGCGTGCGGCGAGATCAACAGATAATTTGCACTTCGAGGGGCAAACACTTCACGTCTTTCCAGATCTATCGTATGCCACCAGAGCCCATCGTAAGAAATTTGATGGTGTCAGAGCTCGCGTGAAGAGCCTCGGAGTAGCGCATTCTTTACTAATGCCAGCTCGCCTTTGTATTTATTACGGGGGCCATAATTTCAATTCAACGATCCAGTGGAAGCTAGCAAGAGGGTGGAGAGAATCCAAGGAGAGTTTGATGCCTCTCGTGGTGGTGTACAATCGGAGGTAGAATCTGAGGACGAGGTGGATACCTGAGGAGATTTTCAGTCAGTAGACTTTGAGCCTTATCCATATACTGTGGACATTAAAACGTCAGCAGTTTAAACCTGTTTATAAGTTTGCTTAAAATACTTAAACAATACTCCCCATATTAATCTTAAGTCTACGATAGCTCTCCAGTTAGGGGAAGTATGCAACTTAGATGATGTTATACCTAAAGTATAGAGGTTGGATGTTCTTAGTCTAGAATTCAGAATGTATAACTGTCTAACTATAAAAGGAGTTATTGGGGGAGTGCTAAAAAATTATTTTTTTTGTTCTTGAGACTGTGTGGAGGTATGGTTTAATCAACGCTGGAGGTTGAGTTGGTATGTTTGGCTCTCATTTTATTTTATGGAGTGTAGCTATCCTTAGGAACTTCTACAAACTTTTTAACTTGAAGGATTACCCCCCTATGTGCACTAAATATATCCAGACTACTGCTCCTTTTATCATTTGATGATCCCTGTATATTCTATTTATCTGATGTCTGATATATGGACAAACCTGTATGTTTATCTGATATACTAATAAATAAATAATTTAAAAAAAAGTGATGACTAAGCAAACGATTGTACCAGACCCAGCGATAGCTTATGTCAGCACATAAAGAGAGCAAATCTTGTAGCCTACTATTGGTGCCACTGTACAGAGCCAGAAACCCCCAAAAGTTGACCCTAGTTTGTCAGGATGGAAACGAGAGGATGAAACGCTGAAACCTGTGTGGTTCACTGGTTTTCAGTTACCTGATGTCCTATGTCATTGAAGAAAGGGTGGAAGGTTAGCCGGACGACAATGTGCAGCTGACAGAGATGAGGCAGACGACAAAGGTGAGTCAACACCTCAAAGACACACACAGAAGACCAAACAAAAACCTTTGACCACAGCGCCAATGACTGATTGTACAGGAGATGATGACACTAAAGACGACACATTGACAGCCAATGAACAAACTTCTGCAGACGAATCTTCAAGCTTCAGGAATGAATGTGACAGTTCAGATCCAGAGTGGACTCCAGTATAATGACTTCAAAACTGGACATTACAACCAAGGTGTACTGTTGACCCAAAATATTCATAGTGTTGGGTCAAATTGTTGATAAAATTACTTAATTCTAAACAACAAATCAGCACATACAACATTTAGATTTTAAGCAATACTTGAAATTATTTTAGCAGTAAATTGTCTCATGAATTCAATTGTTGTATGTAGTATTAATGTGTGCATTTGGTCCTGTGTCTAACAGGGAGCCTCAAAGCAATATATACATGTCATAAATGTTCATGAATAAATGTTCAGTATATAGATATTTATGAATCATTGATAATTGGTATCTTGGAAGCTAGGGATTTGGAAATTATTAGCGAATCAAGTATTTACTAGCAATAAGGTGGCCATATTGGATTTTGGTGGCCATTTTGGATTTTCTAAGTTGTTCCATCCAACTTGGCATGGCAGTAAATGTAGAAAATGGCACCTTGGAATTGTAATTGGGATTTCTAGGCCAAGCTATGGGGCCCAGAGGGCCCACAACATCCAAAATCAGAACTAGGCCCCCTTAGGGGCCATCCACCAATTTTCTTGGGGGTAACAAGCAAATTCTGAAAGGTAAAGTTTGTCTACACAGGAATCTGCAGAGATACCAACCTCTGCATCGTAAATTGAAAGATAAGGCTAGTACACCTTTCTAGACCAGTCACTATATAGCGCCACGCTGATGTCGGAGACGTGACATTAGGTAGGGGATGCCCACCAGACACTGCTAACTAGAAGTTTTCCATGTGGTCCTAGCGCCTGGCGGCTTAGTCCTGTCTGTGAGTACCTATCGCAAGATCCTCTCTCAAAGATCTACTATTACGGTAAATTCTTATGTAATTACTTCTCAGTCAAGTTTCCTACATTCCTAGGATGTTGGGGTTGTGAAGGGTGACACAGGCAGAGAGCACATCAGAACTGGGTAGCAGACTATGGATATTGAGGTGAGCAATTTTGAGACCTTTAGAGTTAACTCTTGCAGAGGGTATTGTGAACCCAAGGGCAGGGCCAGGATTGGGTTTGATGTCACCAGCAAGGAGGATACAACAATTCTTCAGCCAGGATAGACATGTGGCACCAAACCAGTTTGAGCATTGAAACAGAAGATTGGGGGGGAGTGAGCAGTGAGGTAGTATTTAAGGTATAGGAATACAGTATTATATTCCTAAACAGCCAAGTAGTATGGTAGGCCTGCCCCGGAAGATAAGAATGTTAGAAGATGTGAAATATGTGGGAGGGCAGGGGTGTTGGGATTCAGGAGAGCTACAGCAGGCAGTGCGGAGTACTGTAAGCACAAGGCAAACCACCAGGGCTCCACGTATGATGACACATGCCTTATTAATTTGACGATAACAATAAAACTAGAGGAGCAACTATACAGGGCACATGTAAGCAACAAACAAATGGGATGTAGAGCAGGCACTATAGGACATGGCCAGAAGTAGCACCCAGCTAGAACAGATGGCCTGTGTGAGAGGAGAGCAGTAGCTCAGAGGTACATGTGCAGGCAGCACCCATATAGGAAAGCATCAGTTATACACAGTAACATTGGTTAAGCTATGGGGGAGGGCAAGGAATAGCAGTAAAGTGCCCCAGCTCGCTAAACAGTGGTGGAGATTACAAGGCTACTCAGAAACAGTAAGTACATAGTACACATGGATATAGATATTAAGCAAGTAAACAACTAATACAAACAGGGCAGTAAGTAATACATTTTCTCACATCAATAATACAATTAAACTATTAGCATGCATTTCAGTTCTGCAAATAGAGGAAGAAAATAAGACAACCAGCAACATCAATGAATTTTAGAGACAATCGTAATCATAAAACGTGGGTTAACTAGAATTATATGATACAAGAAGGGTTACCAGCGTCTCTTTAAGTAAGAAATAAGACACAACAGGGTGTGGGTTACTATTCCTTTTTTATATTAGTGATTTATTGAGACTGCAGTATTATACAGCACAGAAAACCAAAGATCATCTAAGTGGATACAACATACCACACATGGAAATTCCATTTGTATACATATTTTACATATGTCAAAATCTACCTGGCATGGTATAGTACCCGAGTCTGCACATTTGAGAAAATGAAAAAAAAAATCCCAAGAGCTATCCCCTGGACAAATTAAGACATAGTGTCGTCCCAGAAACAGAGAATGGCTCATCGGTTATCCCAGTGCCTTTATTTTATTATATTCTATTTTATTCAGTTCTCAGATTAATACCTTCGACCTATAAGCTTGTTTACAAAGGTCCCATGTCAACAGCAAACAACACAAATACTGCAAAACAATAGACAGTGGTTACAAAATTACATTGGATACATAAATGATGTTCAACTCTTGTAACTAAAATTACAAAATTCAGTCACATGAAGCAATACGTACGTTGCTAGGTATGAGCAGAATGGAAAGGTAGTTTACTATGGAGAGAGAAACTGGTAGCAGCAGAGGCTGGATGCTGAGAGAGTGCTGAGTTGGTGAGGAAGATATAAGAGCGAAGAAGTGGAGAAAACAGGAGCAGCCATAGGGCATTGTCATTGGTTTGCTGGAAGGGGAAAATTCCATGAGGTTTTCTTTAAGGAACAAAGGACCTGTCTACTGCCATATAGTAGTGAGTCCAGGCTTGCCACCAAGCTTGTGGGATTCCTCGCCGCCATGTATAGCCGCAGTAAGACACTCCATGTAATAAATCTCTAGTAGGATGGCAAGCCAGGTCTCCACTGTGGGAGGTGCTGCCTGCATCCATAGGCAAGTAATTGCTTTCTTGGCTGCAAGAATATACAAGTAAGCTGGTGAATGTCTATGGAGATGGCAGCTTTGGGGGGTAGAGAATGAGACCATTTTGGGGGAGACTAGATCCCTGAAATTGCACAGCAGTATCCTGCCAAAATGTCAATAAAGCCAGGCATAACCTAAAAATATGAGTGTGTGTAGCTTTGTTATGTCCACAGTTACACCAGTACATACCAGATTCAGGTGGTAAGTAGTGTGCCAACACTACTGGGGTCTGAAAAAATGTGTACCCGCATTTCCTGGGTTGCTGTCCCTGAACCACACGCTAATGTGTGGCGTGAGGCACGAGGCAATTGTGCTGAAAGCCTTCAATCACCTGCAAGTGCAGTTTTGGGATTGTAACCCACATCCAGAAGTGTCTTATTGCACTTATAAAGTGGGTCTATGGTGAAAAAGAAATTAAGATAAGTTTCACAGTGCGGTTCCTATTCCTGAACCACACGGCTTTGAAACCTTCTAAACCAAGTAATCAGGAAGGAGGATTTTCCTACCCAGTTTACATGAAACTATTATTTCATTTTTTAGCTATCTATCTGTATATCTATCTATATCTCTGTCTGTCTGTCTGTCTGTCTATCTATCTATCTATCTATCTATCTATCTATCTGTATGTATGTATCTATCTACCTCTCTATCTCTACTGGAGGGGGTCCAACGCAGGGCGACAGAGATGATCCTTGGACTGGGGGACAAACTACATGAATAAAGACTGAGGGAGCTCAGCATATTCCCTGAAGGATAGAAGGAAGAGGTGTGATATGATTAAGACCTTCAAGTACTTAAAGGGCATGAATAGGGTTAGTACTGAGGGCATTTTCAGAATAAGGGGGGGGAGACGAGGGGGCACGGTCTGAAATTGGAGAGAGGAAGATTCAAGAGGGAAATGAAGAGGCACTAGTTCACAGAACGGGTGGTAGCGAGGTGGAATGAGCTGCCTGAGGAGGTGATGTCTTTGAAAACTGGGCAGTTTTAAGAGGGGATGAGACAGGGTCAAAGGGAAGGTCAAAGCTGAGGGGAGGTTGGGGAGGGGGGAGTCAGTGGATTGAGGCATTAAATCAGATGGAAGGAACAGGGGTGGGGGGGACGGCTGCAGTAGAATAGACTGGGAGCTGCACACTCTAGCAGACTTGATAGACCTTATGGCCTGTATCTGCAGGCATTTTTGTATGTACGCCAGTGACTGCTATGGGGACTGAATTTATACATAACAATGACCTGCTCTTGAATATTAATGAACACGACAGGTTTCATTAATAGTCATGAGCAGGTCATTATGTGTAAATTCAGTCCCGTAGCGGTCATTGGAGCTCCTTAAACAAATACTTTCATGGCTTCTGCACCGCAGCCCTCGTGTCTCAGGATTCCAACTAAGTGATCTCGGGGTCCGGGTGTACTGGGGGAGATCCCGATGCACCGTTATCACGGTGAGAAAACAGAAGTGCATGCTTGGACTGCCAGTTCGCACATTCTCGGTGCGGCTGCACTTGGTTCTGTGTCTCTGCTCCTCCAGCCCCTCTATACAAGGACAAACTTTAAGTGGGGCCGAACAGAAACTCAGACAGTATAAGGGACTGTGGCCTAAGCGACAGTGTGCAAATGGGGTAAAAGGGACCTCCGCCGTGCATGCGCACAGAATGGGCAGCAGAAAAAAAATAATGCTATGACAAGACTGCGTTGAAACAGCGGAGTGCTTCACAGACTGCAGAGGCAACTGTGATGCAGCTCCTAAATTGTTCTTCGTTCAGAGTGCGAGTCCTTTTTTGATCGCAAGATGTCTGCAGGGCTCTGCTTACTGCAGTCATAAAAAGGGATTAAAAGGGAAATATTATTTTGGTATTTAATCCTTTAAAATAATATATTGCTACAAGTACAAGTTCTGTACTGTGAACTGGAATATGCATTGATGCTGTTGCGGCTAAACTAAATTGAATGTGCTATGTATTGCAACGTGATTAACATTGTATATGTTATTTAAGGCGCTGACAGAAATCGAACGGCTGACCCCACGGCCACCAAAGCCGACACTTCCTGACCGCCCTCCTGGTCCCTGAGAGCGGATCCCATAGCCAGGGACCCACGCCTGAGCGGTGCTGACAGAAATCATGTGGCTGACCCCACGGCCGCTGCCGCCACCAAAGCCAACACCTCCTGACTGCCCTCCTGGTCCCTGAAAGCAGATCTCATAGCCTCCTCGTGATCGTGAGAGCCTGCAGCGCTCTCCCAGGATGGATCTGCGGAACCCCCACCCCACCCCCCAAAGCCAGAAGCGGGTCGCGAGGGTACTGGAAGTCTTGCTCTCCCCTAAGCCTCCTCGTGGTCATGAGAGCCTGCAGCGCTCTCCCAGGACGGATCTGGAACCCCACCCCACCCCGAAGCCAGAAGCGGGTCGCGAGTACTGGAAGTCTTGCTCTCCCCAAGCCTCCTCGTGGTCGTGAGAGCCTGCAGCGCTCTCCCAGGGCGGATCTACGGAACCCCCACCCCACCCCGAGCCAGAAGCGGGTCGTGGGGAGTACTGGAGTCTTGCTCTCCCCTAAGCCTCCTCATGGTGGTGAGAGCCTGCAGCGCTCTCCCAGGGCGGATCTGCGGAACCCCCACCCACCCCAGCCAAAGCCGGGTCACGAGGGTACTGAGTCTTGCTCTCCCCTAAGCCTCCTCATGGTCGTGTGAGAGCCTGAGCGCTCTCCCAGGACGGATCTGCGGAACCCCACCCCACCCCCAAAGCCAGAAGCGGGTCGCAGGGTACTGGAAGTCTTGCTCTCCCCAAGCCTCCTCGTGGTCGTGAGAGCCTGCAGCGCTCTCCCAGGACGGATCTGCGAAACCCCCACCCCACCCCCCAAAGCCAGAAGTTACGAGGATCGCAGGGAGCCTGGACTCAGCTCCTTTGTTTCAGCATTTTGAATTTTGGCACCTTCTTCTGCTTAGCCCCTGAGGTGCGCGCTGTACTGCTCTGCCGTGGCTCTTAAAGGCAGAGCAGTCGGCGTAGCACTTTAGATAGTTTTTTATCCCCTTTTTTTTCATTTAAGCCTGATAGTATCCTGCTTTTGTTTAAACTGCTTCAAGAAATATATCTGCAGGGTTAGAGTGGAGTCCTCCCCTTTAATGCTCACTTGCATGTATTTTAGTTAAGCTGGACTGTATAAGTGAGGGTTTTACCATCCAGCATCTGTTTATATTGCTTTAAATAATATATCTGCGTGGTTACAGTGGTGTCCTCCCCTTTAGTGCTCACTTGCATGCAATTTAGCTAAACTGGACTGTATAATCTTAGGGACTTTACCGGATGCTAAGTGCACCGTGTTTTTAAATGTAAAGCATAGTAACAAGACACGGAACATAGACAAAGACCTTCAGGCTCTAAAATCGGGACAAGCATACTAACCAAGCTGCTGCACATAGCCAGGGGATTATTTCACAAGCTGAAAAATGCCGGGAGTAGGACAGGCATCAATCAACCTGCTGCACATAGCCAGGGGGGGTACTCACAAGCTGTTAGCGCCGAGTGCGTTTCATTTCATTGAACCCAGCCTCCTTCTACAGAACTGCTCGAGCAAACGCCCAATCGCTGGTAGAATTTGCAATCTGAAGCCCTCCTGTACATTGGTCTTACCTGCAAAGCTGCTCCGCCCCTCCTGCTGTTCTGCTGTATAACTAACCTCTCGCCTTTCTCCCTCCACAGCGGGTCGCGAGGGTACTGGAAGTCTTGCTCTCCCCCTAAGCCTCCTCATGGTCGTGAGAGCCTGCAGCGCTCTCCCAGGACGGATCTGCGGAACCCCCACCCCACCCCCCGAAGCCAGAAGGTACGAGGATCGCTGGGAGCCTGGACTCAGCCCCTTTGTTTCAGCATTTTGAATTTTGGCGCCTTCTTCTGCTTAGCCCCTGAGGTGTGCGCTGTACTGCTCTGCCGTGGCTCTTGCCCCGCCGGCGCTGTGTGCCGGCTCCCCACCACCGCCCTTGGTCGGCTCTTACATTTATAGGCTGTTGGAAGGTCAGGTGACGCAGCCAAAACCTATCAGCCTAGTTTCAGGTTTGCAGGTTATCACCTCTCACCAGCAGAGGCTCCTAACACAATCCTGCCATTCTGCAAAGTATACCTCTACTTCAAACATGTACTTTTTTCTAATAGCAGTGCTTGCCACGGTTATGCCCCTCACCTCACTACCCCCTGCAAACCAGACTTTATACAACCCTGCTCCTTGCTTTAGTCTCTCGCCCTCACCCTCTCCCCCTTCCCAGCCAATTCCCAAGGGCTGCCAATTCCACAAAACTACCCCTTCGTGGAACATAAGCCCCTCAATCATTCCCCTGTCCTTCTCCATGAGATTACCAGCCCTAATTGAGCTAGGTGCTGGCATCCCTCCCCAAGCCACACACCTGTCCAGATCCTGCCTCAAACCAAGACCTACATGGCGCTACGCTACTAGATATCTCATCCTGCTGCTTCTCATGTCAGGGGACATTGAAACTAACCCTGGCCCAATATCAAATCGCAAACATGCGCTTCCTCCGAAGGGACTTAGCCTACTCCATCTGAACATCCGCAGCCTACTAAAAAAAATATCTGAGCTGCAAGTCACCATTCAAACTCTCAAGCCAGACATCTGCATTATATCCGAGACCTGGCTTAAACCTCACCATACGGATGCCTCAATAGCCATCCCGGGGTATACTGTAATCAGGCAGGACCGCCTAGGCCTTAAGAAAGGTGGAGGCATAGCCATGTATATGTCAACCAGCCTTAATTACACTCCTGTCCATATCAGTGGCCCGCCTCCCCAAATTGAAGCTAAGCTGATTAAACTCCTGCTGCCACACTCCTCCCCGGTATATGTTGCTGGCATATATTCCGCCCCAGCTACTCCTGGTGACACCATCATCAATCATCTAGCTGCCCTAAAAACCCTGGCTGCCTCAGGTGAACTCCACATCCTAGGTGACGTAAATCACAACTGGCTTGCACCCGCCTGCGCGAAAATACGCAGCAGTGTCAAAGCCCTCAATCTTTCCCAGCTAATTGATCAGCCCATGCAGCTAAACCCCGTAACAAGTAGCCACTCCCTCCTGGACTGGGCTCTCTCCTCACACCCTCACAGAATAATCATGGCTGGCATACTTCCAGACTCCCTGAGCGATCACCACATGATCTATATATCTAGGAAAGTGCACAGACCTACAAACCACCTCCCTCCTAGGCTGATCCTTACGAGAGCTTACAAATCCCTCTGTCTTCAATCACTCTTAAACGATATTGTGCTTGCTGACTGGTCTTTTATCAATCTAGCGCCCTCAATCGACCACGCCTTTGATAAGTTAGTAAGCAACTCCTTACCATATGGAACTATCACGCCCCACTAAGAAAGAAAAGAGTTAGGGATTACCACCTCCCCTGGATATCTGCCGATATAATTAGCAAATGTATAGCAAGGGATCAGGCCTGGAAAAATCACAGGAGACTACAATCCCCCACATCTCTGCAACATTACCACAACCTCCGAAACAATTGCACCAAAGCCATAAGACAGCCAAAAAGCTACTATTTCTGTGACGCCCTCACCAAAAATCTTACCAATCCCTCCAAATTCTGGAAAACCGCCAAAACCCTGTTCTCTCCACCGGCCCAGACCCCCACCCCTACCCTAAACCTTCAGGGCAATATCATATCAACCTCCAGTGAAGTTGCATCAGCTTTCAACTCCTTTTTCGCGACTAGCGTCAAATCTCTCATAGACAACCAGCAACCTTGCACAGCCGGCAACAACCACCGTGCCATTCCCCCAATGTCCTCAAGCACACCCACTTTCTCTGTCACATCCCCGCCGTCCTCAAGCACGCCCACTTTCTCCTTCCGGCCGGTCTCCCCAGCAGAAGTTCTTTCTGCACTATGCTCCCTCAACCCAAACAAAGGCAAGTGCCCGCAAGGTCTGGACACCAAACTCCTCTTCCTATCAGCCCCTGCGATAGCCTCCCCCCTAGCCGACCTACTAAACCTCTCTTTCACCACGGCAAAAATCCCAGCCGCCTGGAAGGAAGCTGTAATCATCCCCCTACCTAAAGGGGGTGACCTATCTGAGCCGGGCAACTACCACCCAATCTCTCTCCTACCGGCACTGGCCAAGCTGCAAGAGCAGCTCGTACTCACCCAACTAACACAATTCCTCGATTCCACCTCTTTCTTCACTCCATTCCAGTCGGGTTTTCGCAAAAATCATTCCACCGTCACAGCTCTGCTAAGGCTCACTAACGATATCTCTTTGGGTATGGACAAGGGCCTTGTCACCTCTGCTATTTTTATTGACTTGGCCAAAGCCTTTGACACTGTGTCCCACTCTAATCTTCTCTCAAAACTGCAATAAGCAGGCCTCTCCCTGTCCGCCTGTAACTGGTTCCAAGCCTATCTGTCAGGCAGAACGCAGGCTGTAAAAATTGGCCCCCATATCTCCTCCCCGCTTCCAGTGAACATGGGGATACCCCAGAGCTTGGTCCTGGGTCCCCTGCTCTTCTCTATTCTCTTAAACGATCTGCCGCTAGTCTGCTCCAACTCAGCGTTGCAAATATACGCGGATGACACAGTGCTGTACACCTCTGGCCCCTCTACCGATGACACAATGTTATCTCTTCAACGGGATTTCGATGCCGTACAAACTTGGCTCAGGTCCAACCAGCTGATCCTAACGCCAGAAAACCGTCTCCATAACCTTTGGCACCCATCCCAAGCTATCCCGGCTGGCTGCCCCCTGTCTTCCACACCTGGATGTACCAGCCTAGACTCCTGCCTCCTTCCGGTGCCTCGGGGTTTGGCTCGATCCAACACCTGATTTCCATGCCCACATTGAATCTCTGCAGAAAAACTCACCCTAAATTAGGAGCACTGTACCACAAAACTCCCTTCCACACTCTGTTAGGAGGAGCTAGTCCTCAAAATGATCCTCCCCATTTTGACTACAGTGATGTGGTCTACAGCGCTGCCCCACCATCTACCCTGGCCAGACTGGACCCCCTCTATCACTCGTTCTGTCATTACGCACTTGACTGCCCTCCCTCCACCCATCACTGTGACCTATACAGAGCCCTTTCCTTCCCATCTTTAGAATCTCGGCGTAAACTACACTGTACTAATCTTATTTACAAATACTGGTCGTATACCCTCCCCCTCTACCTCAGATGTGCTCTATCAACCCAACCACCCCCCGTCTACCCCCCTCAGAGCTTCTGATCCTAAACAACTCCATGTACCCTTCATGCGCACCTCTAAGGGCCAAATGGCCTCTATGCATCGACTGCCTAAACTATGGAATGAGCTACTTGCAGACATCAGGCTCTCAGACTCCCACTGGGCCCTCAAACCACGCCTGAGGTCCCACTACTCCGATGCATGTAACTGCCACCCGCAGATTTAGCTAACATATATAATAAGGTCTTATACCTGCTGCCTGCTGTCTAACCACACTGTGTACTGTGACTACTGCTAACTACTCTAGACCTATGTAACACTGTTGTACTGTGACTTTACTGTATCTGTTCTTTGACCTATGTAACCCCAGGTCGCATCTGGAAACGAGCGGGCCCCGCTCAGAATGCTTATCTGGTAAATCTCTTAATAAATAATAATAATAAAAAAAAAAATTCCATGCCTCTTTCAAAAGACTGCTACACGAATATCTAGCTGATTCATGTAACTGCTCTTGCTTCCAACCACCTTAGCCTGTTCCTCTCCCTCCTACCTCGACTCCTTAAGCTACTTTGTTCCAGTCTTTTCCCAATAAACACTCAGCACTTCCTACTTCTCGCCTACTCTAAATTTCTCTGTCCTCACCTCTTCCCTCGTCACTATTTTTCTTTTTTCTGCACCATCCTCTATCCTTATTCTAACTTCACTACTACCTTAGTCTCCTATATCTATCCTGTATGACCACACTTGTGTTACAGCCTTCTTTGCATTATCCTAACCTAATTTGTCTGGTATCTTGCTCACATGACCTTAATAAATGTATTGTTTTTCCCTCACAGATGATGAATTACTCTGTTTTATATTCTTACCTTGCTTGTTATTAATTTACTCCTGCTTCAATGTATTCCCATCCTTGCAAAATGTTCATGTTAATGTAATGACATGTTGTACAATTATGTCATCTCTTATGCTTTGTATATGTTTTTTGTACTGTACCCTCCCGGGTCGTGCCTGAAAATAGTCATTGCCATGGCTAGTGCACCTTACCCGGTAAACAAAAACTAAATGAATAAATAGAGGCCTGACAAAGAGAGCAGCTTAGTAAGTAATTGAGGAATGTGCTAACCTAGTGTGCATGTGTATATATGTGTGGGGGGGGGCATTAGTTACTGGTGTTACTTAGGCTCAAACCAGATAGGCCTCCAGAGGCAATGTGAAATAGCATTTGGGAGTATTCCCTAATTGGGTTAGGTCTGTGAATCCAGAGGGTTGTACTGTCTGGAACTGCCTATCTGGGGTAAGCCTGCAGACGCAGGTGGGGGTACTGCGCCTTCAACTACTCCCATCCGGAGGAGGTCTGGAAAAATGGGGGTGAGGGGGTGTACTGTGTGGAACTACCTATGTATGGTAAGCCAGGTGGGGGTTCTGCTTTTACTCCCTATCAGAGTAGGCCTATGAAGGTGGGAGGGGGTACTGTCTGGAAGTACCTATTTGGGGTAAGCCTGCAGAGGCAGGTGGAGGTATTGCTGTTGCTCCATATCTGGAGTAGGCCTGTGAAGGTGGAAGGTACTGTCTGGAATACTTATTTCAGGTCAGCCTGTGGAAGCAAGTAGAGGTACTGCTTTATAATACTTGAGTAAGGCTGTGATGGTAACAGTGTGTACTGACTGGATATACCTATCTTGGGTAGATCTGTGGATACAGGTTGGGTAGCAGTCATAAAAATGATAAGGTAGGAGGCAGGAATGAGGAGGGTGGTGTGCTGAAGAGGATCTGGGGCTGCAATGTTCCTGGGAACAGTGTGGGAGCAACGGGGTTGCCAAGTGTGTCGAAGGCTAGATTTTTTAATGACTGAGGTGTATTTGTTAAGAAGGGAGTTGGGAATACTGGCAGGGAGATGGGGAGCTGGGCTGGGCATGGGGAAGGAAAAAGGAGTGGAGGTGGGGCAGAGAAATTGGGGGTTCAGTTGTGCTGGGACCCACTACCCCAGAGGGAGAGAAACCTAGAGAGGAGCGATGGAGGACTCTTGAGAGGAGTGCGTAGGCTTAGCTTGGGGAGAGGGAAAGGTGGGTGCAATGCAGGGGTAACAGTAAGGAACTACTTCTAACCAATGAGTAATGCAGAGGGGAGGGTGACCTGTGTGTGACACAGAGGGCAGAGAGGCAGCTGAAATGTAGTATAGATTCTGGTAAAGCTACAGAAAGACAGGAGGGGAAGAGAGTACATGGTAATAATGGCAAAGGGAGGAAAAGGGGGTCAAATTGGGGAATAGGGGCCGAGGTGGGGAGTGGCGAGAGAGGGTGGTCAGCATTAAGCGTGAGCTGGAGAGCATGGGACTAGTAGAGAAGGGAGAGTGGAGGCAGACAGCTGTTTAGTACATTAAGGGGAAGGGAAGGTAGTGGGGGGGCAGTAGGATGGCCAGGAAGGGAATAGGGAGGGGAGGCGGCAGGCAGGAGTAGAGTCATATTAATAGGAAATTCCATTGTGAAAAGAATTAGGTGGCATAGTCGAGATTGCGGCCTTAGCCACTGGCTTCATGGTGCCCCCATCAGCCCAGCCAGCTAAGATGTGGGATGGTGACCCGGTCAAAATTATTGTCAATCCTGTCTACCCACTGTTGCTGGATGACACCAACAATTCCTTGTTCAAGACTCTCCTATCGAAGAGGAAACCCAGCCTAATGGGAACCTCCTCACGGTCCCTGTCCCTGACCCAGAGGCGCAGCTTGTCTCCCTGGCTCCTTCTGACCCTCCCCACCCCCGTCGGTTCCCCTGATGGTTGAGAAGAACTCACAGATGCCATTTTGGGCATTCCAAGAAGCGACACCACTGCTGTTCATCCTCATCCTCCTCTGAAGAGGAGAGGCTTTGGCACAAGTTGCGTTGATGCTACAAGGATCTTATGTGACAACAGTTGGTGTCACTCTCTAGGCCGACGAAGACTCCTCCGGAGCTGACCGACGTCATCCCTCCACCCACGGAGCCAGAGAAGGCCCTCCCAGCTCAACTGAAACTGGCCTCTCTGCCGATTGTGGTGGAGCCGCCACCTATACAGCCTCCCTCCGAGGCTCCTGTCAAGGAGTCTTGGCCCGATAAGGGCCTCCCACATAGGCTGTCTGTCACCCTCACTCCCGACCGTCTGCGGCAGGTTGAAGGTGACTCAGGTAGTCGGCTGATCTATTCGGACTCCTCTTAGCACTCTCATCCATTCAACAAGGTTTTGCTTGGGGGGTTACTCGATGGAGGAAGGTCCCACGTCCTTCATGGGCATTCTCCGTCTCATCTCTGAATCCACGGGGAATCCTTTGGAGCCTGTTCAGACTAGGGCTTGATATCCCCTGACAGACATTCTGGAAAAAGGGGATTCTCCGACAGAGGGCTTCCCAGTGGCCGAAGCCATTGTTGGCCTGGCCCTGGAGCTTTGGCCACACCCTGCCTCCTGCCCCACATCATCAGCCCGGATGGCCTGCAAGTATGCATTTCCCATCGGCACCCTTTCTGGGTTCACAGAGCACCGCTCGGCTGAGGAGTCGGTCACCAAATCTGTGTTTCGGCGCTCAGGCAATGCAGGAGACACTGATAGACTTCCGAACAATTAATCCAAAAAGTGGACCACTCTGCCAGAAAAGTCTATGCTGCCTCTTTGCTTGGTCTCTGTCAGGCGAGCTTGGCTGTCATCATGGCACACTTCTCCCATGCCCTCCTGGGCTCTCTAGATGAGGTACTTTCTCATCTCCCCATGGACTTTCAGACTATGGTCAAGCAGGTCTGGGATCAAGGTTGGGCTGTGGCAAAACAGCAACTCCAGATAGCTCTGGACGTTGGGAATTCCTGTGCCCGTTTGGTGGCGGCCGCAGTCGCCATGCGCTGCTGGGCCTGGCTGAGGGTCTTGACCTTTACGTCTGACACCCAGCACAAACTGGTGGATGTTCCCTTCCTGGGTACCGACTTGCTCGGTCCAGGGGTTGATGGTCACCTTCAATGCATCGAGAAGTCCAGTGCCACCTTGGACTCCGTTGCTTCTGCCCAGAAGGAATCTCAGGGTTCCAAAAAGCAAAAGTGTAAGCCCTTTTGGCATTCTGCCCCTGCGGCCAAGCAGCCCCAGTACCAATTGGGGCAGCAGCAGGCTCAATCTTGGTGTCCTCGGCCCAAGTTGGGGGCTTCGGCGGCCCGTAAGCCCGGAGGGAAAGGTCCCGGTGACCCTTCAGCCAGATCCTCCTCCTCCAAGCCTGCACAATGACGGGATGGGGGTTGCCACCCCGATGCCCATCACGCTCACTCTGGGTCCTTCCTTGTTGGGCTGGCTCCACCACTTCCTATCCAGTCTGTCCGCTGTCACAACGGACAGATGGGTCCTGGAAGTGGTCTGCCAGGAGCTGCCTCTGGAATTCGAGCAGTACCCAACAAACCGAGCCCGTGCCCCACGGGAGGAGAAGGTATCCATGCACACTCATTTGGCTCTCGAAGACGACATCACCCAACTCCTCCGCAAGGAGGTAGTGGTCAGAGTCGTGGATCCCCCTGCTAACCCAGGGTTCATTTCTAGGTACTTTCTGGTCCCAAAATGGACGGGGAGGGTCTGGTGCCCCATTCTAGATCTGCACAACCGGAACCAGTTTCTCAGGTCTCGTACCTTCACTATGGTAACTGTCTCAGATCATACCATCTCTCGAGCAGAACGTGTGGTTTTGCTCCTTGGATCTGCAGGACTAGTTCTTCCACATCCCAATCCGTCCGTCACACCGAAGGTTCCTCCGCTTCGGGGCAGAGGGAACCCTATATGAGTTTCAAGCCACGCCATTCAGCCTGTCATCGGCCCCCAGGGTCTTCACCAAATGCATTGCAGTGGTGGCGGTCCATCTTCGGCATCGAGGGGTCAGAGTGTACCCCTGTCTGGACGATTGGCTTATAGCAGATCACTCCAGACTAGAGGTGGAGAGGTCCAGGGATCTGGCCTTGCAGACCTGCCTCAGCCTTGGCTTCCTGGTTAATGAGGCCAAGTCGGAACCCGTGCCTTCGCAGGTGATCTGCTTCATCGGGGTAGAGCTCGACTCTTGCCGAGCCAGAGCCAGGCTCCCGGCAGACAGGGCAGAGGTTCTCTCCTCCTTTGCCCGATCATTTCTGGTTGGGCACTTGCGCCCTGCCTGGGACTTCCTGTGACTTCTGGGTTACATGGCGGCCTGCACCTCCGTGGTCTGATGGGCCCAGTGGCATATGCGCCCCCTTCAGTGGGAGCTGGCTGGCCAGTGGACTCAGCGACTAGGTCATTTCAACCAACTGGTCACTGTGACCCAGAAGATGTGGGACGCTCTCCAATGGTGGACCGTCCTAGAGCATCTGCAGGAGGGGATCCCGTTTGTCTGCCCCGAGCCAATGGTTATCTTGGTGACCAACGCCTCTCTTACAGGTTGGGGTGCCCACAAGGGGGACCATAGCGTCCACAGGCTCTGGACCCCTGAGGAATCTCGATGCCACATCAACCTGCTAGAGCTCCAAACAGTTCAGCTGGCACTTACTGCATTCGCTCCGTTCCTTCGGGGTCAAGTGGTTCAGGTCCATACGGACAACACCACGACCATATACTATCTCAGCATACAGGGTGGCACGCACTCCCGGCCTACGTGCAGAGAATCTCTCCACATCTGGACCCTCTTGAGCTGAATGGATGCGGATCCTCCTATCCATTCATGTGGCAGGAGCGACAAATCAGCTGGCGGATGCCCTCAGCCGTGTGGGCGAGGTGTCCTACGAGTGGTCTTTCCATCCAGAGGTAGTACACAGCCTGTTCTCCCAGTGGGGCACCCCTCAGTTGCACCTGTTCACCTCCAGGGAGAATGCAAAGCTGAGGCTGTTTTGTGCCCGCCTCTCTCAGCAGGGCTCGCTGCATGGACCCCAGGCCTCTTGTATACCTTCCCTCCACTTCCCTTGATCCACAAGGTGCTCCTCAAGGTCAGGAGAGACAAGGCACGGGTGATCCTGGTGACTTCAGACTGGCCTCGCCAGTTTTGGTACCCCAGTCTCCTCAGCATCAGACTCCCGAGGAGTCTTTCAGCACATCCAGACCTGCTCTCGGTCAGTCAGGGGAAGGTCCTCCACCCGGACCTTCAATCCCTGCACATGACAGCCTGGTTCCTGAGTGGCTAGAGTTCCAGGCTTTGGGTCTCTCCAAAGATGCTCTCACTATAGTTGAGGCATCTAGGAAGGAATTGACCGGGAGGTGCTATGCCTTCAAGTGGAAGAGATTTTGTTATTTTTCTTTCACTGCTGTATTATATTGATTGTAATTAGCTGCTATTGTTCTGTTAACTAATTCTCTGCATTTATTGTTTGTATTTCCACTGCTCCTTTCCCCCCCGGGTCACACCTGGAATTGAGCCTCGGCTTCCCGATTACCAAATGTTTAAATAAAATTAAATACAATTCTCCATTTGGTGTCATGGCAAGGGCCTGTGCCCTTTGTCCTGTCCGGTGGCTAGCATTCTCAGCTATCTTTGGTCTCTCTCTCTCCAAAGGGGGTATTCGGTCTACGCCCCTTAAGGTGCACCTGGCAGCCATCTCTGCTAACTGGGTGCGGGCCAGTCAGCAGATGGTGGCACAGGAGAAGGTGGTCTGGTATTTCTTTAAAGACTTCGACCATATTTCCTCTCCCGGTACGTGAACCACCACCACCGTAGGATCTACTGCTGGTACTGGCAAAGCTCATGGGCAAGCCATTCGAACCGATGCACAGGAGTGAGATGTCACAACTGTCATGGAAGACTGCCTTCCTGGTGGCTATCACATAAGCCAGAAGGATTGGGGAGCTCCAGGTGCTCTCTGTTGAGTCTCCTTATATGGTCTTCCACAGATACAAGGTTGTCCTGCTCCGCAACCCAAAGTTCCTTCCGAAGGTCATGTCAGAGTTTCACCTGAACCAGTTATTACCCCAGTCATACCTCGGAGGCCGAATACAGGCTCTATACTTTGGACCTGAGATGAGCGCTCTCTTATTATAAAGAGCGCACGGGTGGAGTTCGGGGAGAGGTTTGTCAGCTGTTTGTCACCTACACTAAAGCTGCACCTGGGCCAGCCCGGTGGGGCTGAGGGCTGAGGCGCTGGACACCTTACCTCATACCATGCCGGTGACCCGTGTTCGGGAATGAGCATGGACCGCCAGGGGTTGGTCGATGAGGAGAGGGATGGAGCACCCGACAGCTGCTCTCCTTCACCGGGGGGGGGGGGCGCCTGCAAACTCCCACTGCGATACCACCACCTGGGGTGCTCGGGTGGAAGGTGCGGTATGAGGAGATAGCAGTAGAAGGGGACAGGCAGACGTTGGCAGAGGGGCGGAGCAGAAGGCACGTCTCAGTGTATCTCCTTGCTCCTAGCCCCTCATTACACGCCAACGTCTGGGGCTGAACAGAGGAAACAACCCCCTGTCGCTCCTAGGTGACAACTCCTCGCCACACACACACTCCTGGTTTGTCGGGGCAGACTCCATCGTGCAGGGTCCACAGTTGAACAGGTGTTGGGGAGGTTCAACGGAGAGTTCCTCCTCACCCCACCAGGAGGGTTAACCGGACATCACAGGTCTAAAGGCAGTATGACCAGGTACTCTAGGGGCAGACTCTGACAACTAGGTGTGTGTGTCCTTGGAAAGTCTGAATGAGTGGAGGGAAGGGGTAGTTAGGAGTGAAAAATACAAAGTAAAAAAAAAAAAAAAAAAAATGCTGCACCTGGCAGCCCTGCAGCCAAGTGGACCATTGGCAGATGGATTACATCATGCATTGATCTCTGTTATAGGTTGTCAGGTAGGGAGCCTCCCATAGGGCTAAGGGCTCACTCCACCCACCGTACCACTGCATCGGTGGCTGCTTCTAGGGATGTCCCTATCCAGGAAATCTGCAGGGCTGCTACCTGGGAGTCAACAAACACCTTCATTTCCCATCACCACATTTTTTTTACCTCTGGTCATGGTCTGCAGAGCCTCTCAGGCATCCTGCCTGTTCCTGCCTTGCCTGAAGTCTTCCTACCTGAGCCTCCTCTCTCCTCCCTCTCAACTCACACAGCTGGCACCCCCAGCTTAACCCCTTCGGGGTGGGGTCGCCCCTTGTCTTGGGCGCTCTGTATAGTCAGTCTCTGGCTTGTGGGTGAGAGCCTGGGTGGAGGACACCGGAAGGCCAGGCAGGTTAGACCCGGCAGTGGGCATGGGGACAGGTGCCATCACCTACCCCGCAGACTGGTGTTTTCCCCTGTTCTGGTGTGTTCTCCCCCATGCGTGGTGCACGTCCCTGGAGTGACGGCACACGGCAACCCTGACAAGCATGAGCCATGCTATGTATGTGCTTTCCAGCGTGCTGCAGCACCCAGTCTCCACCGGGAGCCACTGGCATGCTGGCGGTGTCCCATCCTCTCCCCGGAAGACAGCAGCCCAGCCGGGCGCTCAATCCTCACCCGCCCCGCCAACTCATGGTGCCTGAACTCGCTCCCAAACTCGGGTCGCCGGCGTAGCGCGAAGTGTGGCGTCCGGCACCTCAACCTTCAGCGCCACTGGTCTGGCTTCCCATTACCACACTGACCTAGAGTCACGCCAGGATGCTGTTTTTGGGGCCTCAGTTATCCAATCTCTGTTTCCGAAGTAGGGGTGTGCGCCTAACCTCCCTCCTCCTGTAGAACTGCTTGGAATTTACCAAGAAGTGTGGATAAGAATAACATATCCACATCCCTAGAAACACAGGTCACTCACCTGTAACAGTAGTTCTAGGAGTGGTATATGTTGTCCATCCACACTGACCCACCCATCCTCCCCGGCTTTGACGCACAACTACTGCTTCTAGCGTGCAAGATCTGGAGTCAAGGGGCGGAGCCGAGGGACATACCACCTGGGTGGCTGGAAGGAGTCAGCTTTTAGACCTTCCAGCAAGATATTTAAAGGAAAAGGACTTGCCAGGAAATGTGGATGAACATATTCCACTCCTAGAACTACTGCTACGGGTGAGTAACCTGTGTATCCAGTCCACCTTCTGTGCCACAAGCCAAGTGATCCTGGACGCAGTACTGGATGAGTTATTGGTCCAGGGAGTGACAGAACCTACCAGAAGGGGGACTGTTCTGGATCTGGTACTAATAAACAGTGACCATGCCAGGGACATCAGGGTAGAGGAACCCTTGGGGAGTAGTGAGCACCACACAGTGTGGTTCCAGGTGAATATGGGGAAGGAAACGGCAAGTACTAAAACTAAGGTGCTGGACTTTAGGAAGGCTGATTACAAGAAGATGGGAGAGATGCTGAAGGGACACCTACTGTAGCTTGCCTTAAGAATAGCATGGGCGTGTATAAAAAGTGGGCAGCGATCAAGGAGGGTACAGTGGCTGACACTAAAAGCTGCCTTAGAGAAAAGGGGAAAAAGTCCAATGCCAGAAAGCCAAGCTGGTCTGATAGAGAGGTGAACCAGGCTGTGAGGGATAAAAGGGTCGCATACAGGAGGTTGAATAAATCCAGAAAAGTTTAGGAACAGAGATATCACCTGGAGAAATCTAGTGTGGCTAGTAAGGTAGTCAGGCAGCCTAAGGCTAGGAAGGAGCTGCAAATTGCACAGGGGATAAAGGAGGGAAAGAAAGCCTTTTTCTATTATATCAAAGAAGGGACACAAGAAAGGGATTAGTAAAGATAAAAGGGGGGAAGAGTGGATGGAGGATAGTAAAGAGTAAGTAGACGTGTTGAATGAATACTTCTGCTCTGTCTTCACGAAGGAAAAGGATGGACCTGTACCACTAGGGAGGATTAGAGGAGGGAAAATGGAGAAGCGGGGGGGGGGGGATGTTTTTCCACTCCACACTCTCCTCTCCACTCCAGTCTCTCTGACGGCTCCTGACTTTTGATCACCTCCAGCCAGTCACTGAGCCGGGACTTTAAAGGGCCAGGCGTGGACTGTAGGCCTCATGGAAACTGAATCCCAACTGCAAGTCTTTATTCTTTCGTTCAGTTTTAGGCTCATAGACCAGGTAGGAGCAGTGGAGGGAGCCGTTCTTCCACTCCACACTCTTCTCTGCTCCAGTCTGTCTGGTGGCTCCTAACTTTTCATTACCTCCAGCCAGTCACCGAGCTGAAACTTCAAAGGGCTGGTCAGGGACTATAAGCCTCCTTCATTTAAGTTGGTAAGACTCTAGTGACCCATCTGCACAGTGGCCATCTGTGCAAAGGACCGTATAGCTAAGGACATGGAGTCTGCCTGGAGTCAGCCATAGTCAGAGAGTTGACCAGTTATGCTGCCTCTTAGACATTGCATTTTATCTCCGCCTGCACTCAGCAAGTTCAGTTCCCTGTGTTACCATTTATCAATTGTTCTCATCGCACCTCCACGCGGGGTCTCCCTGTGTTATCCTCGCAGACATTTCTTACGTGGCCTTAACCACCATAATGTGATTTATAAGCTCTGCTTGTAACAGTTAAGTGATTTTGCCTTCAGTAGGTTTTATCTGACTGTCGCTTCATGATTTTTATTTTTTGTACTTTGTGTTTATTAATTTTCTGATTAAACAGACAATTGACTTCATACTTGCTCATACATAGACATATAACAATTACATTCCCAGTATAGAAAGAATGAGTACATTAGAAACCATGTAATCTGGTACAGTGGGAGATGGGGGGGGAGAACAGTCCAATTTATTGACAGAAAGTCCAAAACGTTGACAAAAATTGCCAGCCTCTTCAGTGGCTAGAGGTATATCCAAAAGGTAGAACTTCAAAAAGAAATAATTACACAGTACCATGACTGTTATTAAAACCTGTGCTTGATTATAGGGATAAACACAAGGAAATTAAATGCACCTCCATTTGCTCCCCTTTCTTACACTTGTGGCTAATAATCACGTTTCTCCTTAATTTAACCATTTCTCATAACTGTTATATAGAACCCCTTACAACAATTGTAGGTTCTAAAAATAATTTAGTAGAATTTGTAGTAGCAACCTCATAAATTTTCCAGACTGCAGAGCACAATATCATGACTCTTCCATTACCAGCAGGGATTCCTGCAAAAGTCCACGTGGCACAGTAGCCACCAACATGTCCTGAGGAAATAACTCTTCGGAGTCTTTGAACTTTGCCCTTGAATACCTTATGTAATACTTTATGTGCTGAGAACTATTCCCCAACTCACCTCCCAACAATAACAAAAAAAAAGACTTTGCTTTAAGGGTTTACGCTACTGCGATTAGAACTTTCTACAATTGTCCCCGACTCACTGCTCAAGTTTCCTCCGAATCAGAGCTCCGTGGTTCCGATAGTTCTCGCTGTCCGGCAAACTCCTGCTCCACCTTCTCCATCCAATGGCCAGCATCCTGTGGACTGGTGAACTGCCATGTTTTCCCACTATAAACAATCCACAGACGTGCAGGTAACAAAAAGCAGTGGATTATCCCTATGCCCCTCAGTCGTTGGCGTACTGTATTGAATTCTTTGCGTTCTGCCCCGAGTTTGATAGGAGAGGTCCGGGTAAAGTTTAATATCTGCCCCATTCACAGTCAAGGGATACGCCGCTCTAGTAGCTGCAATTAGCGCATCTCTGATTTCAGAACCTCTTGACCTCAGAAGAACTATGCGAGGCTGAGTAGGATCTGCAGGGCAAACACAAGGAGATACTCCATATCTTTGTAAAGGCTTCCCACTGAAATCCTGTTCCCAGTTGTAGATTTTGTTTAAGCCAATCCAACAGATAATTTAACAGCGATGTCCCCTCGACTCCTTCAGGGAGTCCAACAATCCGGACCTTGCCCACTCGTATTTCATTTTCGAGGGCTTCCATACGACCTCTAAGCTGATTGTTTTCTTTAGTTAAGGTTACCACTGCAGTCATAGTGGTCACCGTCCATTTCTCCGACTCTGCCACAGTTTCTGACAAGCTCTGGATGATAGACTCATGTCGCTCAAGTTTTTGCAGGGTTTTCTCAATTTGTGAGTCCATGGCCCGCATGGACTCAAGCATAGTCTGCCAGGGAGGTTCTGTCGCTTGCTCTGAGAAGGCCGCTTCATTACTATGCGAGGAGTATGCAGCCTTTTGAGGCTGGAGCGACGATGTTTGCTGCGCTCCCTGTTGTTGCCCCTTAGTTCTATCCATAGCAATTTTGGTAACCACTAATGCCGAACAACTTGCAGGAACAAATTCTGAAGTCTGTTTTCTTAGAGAACTGTTAAATTTTGTGCTTTCTTTCAGTTTTAGCCACCTCATGTAGGAGAGCTCGTGATGGTGCTTCCAGCCTGGAAGATGGCTCTTTAGCGCCCCAGCTTCATTATTTTTTAACTCCTTGTTTAACGTGTGGTACACTATCCTATTTCACAGTAGTTTAAGCTCGTTCTATTGGATAACCAGTTTCCAGGTTACTCTCATTGTGGTTGATAGTGTGTTTCCTAGCGATGCACCACCAGGGTGTTCGGTGCATTCAACATTTCTAGTGAAGTTTCCATTTCTGCATTACTGTCCCTTTGTTTTGTTCTAACTCAGCTCACTAATGTGGCTCCTATGTCACTTCTTTTAAGGAGTAATACTCCAATCAGTGTTTGTCTTGCTGTCTGTACTTTGCTGGCCATTACTGTGCTCATCCCTGGAACTTCCTCCTCTCCCTGCAAAAGGCCTTCGCATTTTTCATCTAAATGTGAGAAGCCTTCTCCCAAAATTGTACTTCTAGGGACATGGATATGTTGTTCATCCACACTTATTGGCAGGTCCCTTGCCGCTTTAAATCTTGCCGGGAGGTCTTCAAGCTGGCTCCTCCCACCCACCCGGGTGGTAAAACTCGCTCCGCCCATGACGCCAGATCTTCCTTACTGCTTAGCTAAGGTTCTCTCTCCCAGCTGGCCAAGTTGCGGGACTGGTTCCCTGAAAAATTTCGGTCTTGAAATCATTGGAAGTGTCTTTTCTGAAACTTCGATCTTTTCTTCTTCGCTATGGCGATGGCTCAGTCCTTTTCCGGCCCCGAGGCTGCGGTTAGTTCCTCCAGGAGAGACTCGCATTCCACGTGCGTTTATTGCCTGGACTTGGATCACGATCCTCAGGCTTGCAATTTCTGTTCTGCCCTTTCGGTCAGCTCTCTGGAGGACCGCGTGGCCCATTCGGGGCTCGGACATCCGGTAGTTTTTTCCGCTCCGGAGATTCCCTCGGACCGGCGGGTGTCCACTTCAACTATTTCTCAGCAGTTTGATCCTGCTGGGGAGGGGGCGGCTCCCCCCCCCCTCGGTTGCGGCGCTTATCCCGCTCTCCTTGGGTTCAACTCATGCAGCTTCGTTCAAGGAGCTTCGTCATTCCCTCTCCTCCACAGGAGAGGGACTCTGGAGCCCTGCCGCTCGGCCTAAGTCTAAAGGGCTGCAGGCGGGGTCTCTTCGTCGGCGGGAGCGGGAACTCTCCCCCTTCCTCATCGGCCAATGCTCTACTTCGGTCGAGGATGCGGCTTTGGCCACTGGCCTCACGGTGTCCCCGTCAGGTCAGCCGGCCAGGTCCCCCGTCGATGTTGTCGAGTCTCTCGACCCATCTTTTGGGTGGTCTTCTGGTGCCGCCATCCCTCCACCTCCGGTGGAGGCTGAGGTTCTATCCGTCCCTTCGGGTCGACAGCCCTCGGTCCTTTCTTCCGAGCCGAGGGAGGAGCGGGTGCGTTCCGCTCCTTCCCAGGCCCGCCCTCGGTCCCTCTGAGGATTTGGGTCTCGGTCTCGGTCAACCTCTCGGTCTAGCCGCTCACGCCGATCTCGGCGTTCTCAGTCAGGGCACCGAGTTAAGTGGCTTTGCCGTTCTTCCTCGTCCCCCTCCTCGGATGAGGAGCGGTTTTGATGCCGTTGGCGTCATTGTTACGAGGAACTTATGTGGCGACAGCAGCTGTTGTCCGGGTATCAATCGACCCCAATTCATTCTCCGGATAGCAAGCAGCCGCCACTCGGTCGGCAGACGTTCGAATCAGTCGAGGAGCCCTCTCCAGGGCCGGTTGCTCGTCCGACCCTCGCTGCCCCTCCGCCTTCGGCGGGGTTCAGGCCAGGCCATGACCTGTTCTTCAGGTCACTCAGTCCCCTCCTCCTGCCCACCCCAGCGAGGAGAGAGGTGCCTTGGGCCTCGCGGCAGCTTTTACAGACCCCTCGGGCCTGGAAGCCGGCTCTGCTGTTCCTAGCAGGGAGACCGGTCTTCCCGAGCATTCCGTGAGCTGACAGCCCATCGTCTTTGGGGTCTGTGGCTGCATTTCAGAATTCACTGGGGATGCAGCTCGAGCCCGTCTCCAAATGGGCTGCCACCCCTGCGGAGATTCTGGACCGAGGGTTCTCCTCGGAGGCCTTCCCAGTGGCTGAGGCTATCGTGGGCCCAGCCTTGGAGCCATGGCGGCGCTACTTCCTGCCCTCGCCTCGGCCAGGGTGGCTCGAGTACCCTGTCCTGTCGGTTCTCTGCC
The DNA here is from genome assembly GCA_016271365.2 of Neoceratodus forsteri. Taxonomy (NCBI): domain Eukaryota; kingdom Metazoa; phylum Chordata; order Ceratodontiformes; family Ceratodontidae; genus Neoceratodus; species Neoceratodus forsteri. Next base: position 248,217,546 of record CM057457.1, read on the forward strand.
GGTTTCGGAGCACCCCTCGGCTGAAGGTGAGTTACGGCGATGTTTCAATGTCTTGGAAGCGCTGGGATGTGGATAGACCCCCTGACAAAGAGTCAAAAGGATGGACTCGTCCGGGCACAAGGTTTACGCTGTGTCCTCCCTAGGCCTCCGTCAGGCCAGCTTGGTGGCTCTTATGGCACACTGTTCCCACGCCCTTCTGGGCACCCTGGACGAGGTTCTACCTCATCTCCTGGCCGAACTGCGGACCACGGTCCGGCGGGTACGGGACTAGGGTAGGGCGGTGACAGTACAACAGCTCCAGATGGCTCTGGATCTGGGTGACTCCTGTGCCAGATCAGTGGCGGCAGCAGTGGCCATGCACCGAGGGCGGCTGGAGGTTATCCTTTTCCTGGAAACCAGCACGAGTTGGCGGACATCCCTTCTTGGGGACTGACCTTTCGGCCCTGGGTGGAGGGACATATCCAAGGGCCGAGAAGTCCAATGCCACTCCGGACTCGGTCACTCGCCTCGAGGGTCAAGGGCAGCTGTCAGCCTCGTAAGCCCCTTGCCCCTGAGCCCTGCTGCTCAACCGCCCAGCATAAGGGCCAGCAGGCATGCGCTAGGCGGCCTGTTGCCCAGTCTGGCGTCTTTCCTCCAAAGGAAGCAGGAGGCAGGAACCAGAGCCCCTGAACGCTTCCTCAAGCCTGCTCAGTGATGGGCCAAGGGCACTGCCCGGCCCCATCGTCCCACCTAGGGTTTCGCCATGGGGGACGGCTCCAACCTCGTTCTGGAGGTATATTTAAGGTAGATCCTGCACATGAGGTTGCAGCGGTTTCCTTTTGAGCCGTTGCCCCATGGGGATCTTGGGTCCACTGCCTCTGTCGGTCGCACTGACATGCCTGGCCCTCTAGTTAGAGGTGATCAGGAAGGCTGCGGACCCCAACTCCTGGGTTCGTTATGGGTATTCCTGGCCTCAAGCGGATGAGGGCTCGCGTATTCTCAGCGGCCTGGATGGTCTCTCTGCTTCAGATATTCCATCCTCAGAGCGTGGCGTGTGGCTGTTTCCTGGGCCTCCAGGATGTACCCTCCTGCGTCCGTCCGTTTCTTCGGAGGCTCCTCCCTTCTTAGCGGGGATCTCCTACGAGTTCCTAGCCAGGCCCTTCTTTGCTCAGCAGTCTCTGCGGCACTGAAGGGTCCGGACGTAACCCCACCGGAAGGCAGACTGGTCTCCGTTACAGGAGCCAAGTGGGAACTCGTGCCTTAGCGGTGAGGCTTCTTGGGACTAAGCTCGACTCTTGAGTCGAGCTCGGCTCGAGCGGACAGGGCTGAGGTTCTTCCTCCCTCACCCAATCGGGTTGTACGTGTAATTATGTCCTGCCAGACCTCCTGCACCTCCTGGGCCTCAAGGCGCCTTCCCCTAGTGGGAGGGGCCAGCCAGAGGTCACAGTGCTCGCCCTTTGGACCAGTTCGTGACTACAGCCCAGGAGTTAAGAGAACTCCCTTTGGACCGTTCCAACCCGGCAGGAGAACATCCTGTTTGTTAGCCCTGAGTCGGGGTCTTCTCCGACCGATGCTTCTCGGATGGGTGGGGTGCCCATCTAGGGGAATACAGAGTGCTTCGCCTCTGGTCCTCTCGCGAGTCCCGATGTCCTTCCTGCTCGCTGGAGCACAGGCAGTCCGCTTAGCTTGCACCGCTCGCTCCGCTTGTATGGGGTCTAGTGGTCTAAGTCCAAGTAGGACAACACCATGACCATGTGCTACCTTCCCCGCCAGGTTCGGTCGATCCCCTTGCCTCGGTTCAAGGAGGTTCTCCGCATTGGGTTTTTGCGCAGTCGAGGGTTCCCAGCCATTTGATGGCAGGAGCCCCCATTTCCTGGCTGCTGCCTTAAGCCGGGCATAGGCTGCGCCTCATGAGTGGTCTCCCCTGCCGGAGGTAGCACAGGATCTTCTCCCTCCTTCCTCCGGGGAGAATATGAGGCCGAGACTGTTTTTTGCCCGCCCCCTCAGCAAGGCCTGCTGCAGGGGATGCCATCGGGGCCACGGACCCCGGGCCCCTCGTGCCTCTCCCCATTTCCCTTGACCTACGGGCAAGGAGAAGACTTGAGCGTGAGATGCTGGTAGCCCCAGACTGGATTGCCAGTTTTGGTATCCAGCTCTCCTCAGTCTCAGCCCCAGGCTCCTGAGGCGCTTCTAGTCCGCCCGGTCCTGTCTTTCCTTTCAGGGAAGGTTATCCATCTGGACCTTCAATCCCTGCACCTGTGGCTGACCCTGTGCGGCTAGGGGCCAGGCCTAGGGTCTTCGGCAAGGTCCTCGACCTTCGGAGGCGCCCTGCTAAGAAGTCAGCCAAGATGCTCGCCCTCCGGGAGAAGTTCTCCTTGATGATGGGATAGGGCCATGCCCTCCCCGTCCTTGGCAGCATTCCGGACCATCTGCGGTCCATCCTCAAACCAGGTCTTCGGCCGACGACCCTCTAGGTGCTTCTGCGGGTCACCCCTGTCTTCCGGGCGCGGGCCGGGAGGCAGTTGGTGGTGCGGAGAAGGTGGTCTGGCACTTCTAGGCCTCAATCACGCCTCCCCTTTTGGGGAGAGTATCCCCGTTTCTGTGGGATCCTTGCTGGTATGGGCTTAGCTCATGAGCAAGCCATCCGAACCTTTTGCACAGGTGCGAGTTTCCCCCACCTGTTGTGGAAGAACACCTTCTTGGGGCCACTCCACCATCCAGAAGGTGGGGAGAGTTCCAGGCGCTCCTTTAATCTCCCTATCTGGTCTTCCACAGGGACTAGGTTGTCCTGCGCCACCGCAAGTCCATCCGAGGCGGTGGCGGAGTCTTCCTTCGGGGTATTGCCTCGCCGGGTTTATCCCCTATTCACCTTGGAGGTCATTACAGGTTCCATAGGAACCGGTTTAACGCTTCATCTACCTAGGAGCGTAGCTAAAGTTCGGGAGAGGTTAGCCAGCTGTTCATCATCTTCGCTGAAGCCGCATCTGGCAGATTTGCAGCCCAGTGGACGGCGGCGGTGGGTCACCCACTGCAAGGTCTCCACTATAGGCAGGCGGGCATGGAGCCTCCCAGAGGGATAAGCGCTCATTTTACCCGTCCTTCCGCTGCATCGGTGGCTGCTTTCGAGGATACTCCGGTCCAGGATATCCACAGGGCTTCTGCCCGGAAGCAGGCTTTACCGTTCCCCTTCCACATTGACCTTGGGTCGCGCCGGGGTGCTGGTCGGGGCCTCGGTTCTCCAGTCTTTCTACTTAAGTAGGGGTGTGCGCCTTGCCTCCCTCCTCCCAGAGAACTGCTAGGAGTCTGCCAATAAGTGTGGATGAACAACATATCCATGTCCCTAGAAATACAGGTTACTCACCTGTAACAGGAGTTCTAGGAATGGTATATAGTTGTTCATCCTGACTCCCTCCCTGGCTGGCCGTTAACCTGGCTCCAGCGGCTAGATCTGGCGTCATGGGGCGAGGCGAGAGTTTTACCACCCGGGTGGGTGGGAGGAGCCAGCTTGAAGACCTTCCTGCAAGATTTAAAGCGGCAAGGGACCTGCCAATAAGTGTGGATGAACAACATATACCATTCCTAGAACTCCTGTTACAGGTGAGTAACCTGTATTTCCATTCTGTCTGGATGCTGCAACACGCCCAGATATCCTCTGCATTTCAGAATCCTGGCTCCCCTCAAAGGTTCCTGGCTCCTGTCTGTTTCTCCCTGGTTTTCATCTCCATAGGCAGGACATGGGTAAATGTTATAGTGGGGTGGCTATCTATATTCGGTAGAGCCTTTTCTGCTCTCCGGAGTTCAGGAAAGCTGTACCCATCTCCCATGAGGTACTGCTCATTAAGGTCACATTCCCCTCATCCTTCCCCATTTTGGTTGGGGTCTGTTTCACCTCCCCTAAGATCACACCCATTTCTCTCGCTGAATCTCTGTCCAACATAACCTCATTCTCTTCCACTGACAAGCTCATTCTCCTTGGTGACACTAATGTAGATTGGCTGTCACCTTCATCCAGAGCTACTATCTAAAAGATGAATCCCTCAATTTGCATCAGCTGATCGCTGAGCCAACCAGGCATAATCCACTCATCTAATCATATTCCTTGTTGGATTGGATTCTGTCCTCTCATCCCCATTGCAATGTAGCAGCTGGGATCGTACCAAACTCGTTCAGCGACCACTATATTATACATTTTGCTTGAGGGAAAATCTGTAGTCTCCCCTCTGCTCCCAAATACATCTGATCTAGACCCCTCTGCTTGCTTGACATAAACGCTCTCCTGTCTGACCTTGATGGGTTAGACTGGTCTGCCATCCCCCTGGCCTCCGACATAAATGAAGCCCTCTCCCTTTTCACATCAATGTTCTTCTCAGTTTGAGACTTGCATGCCCCTCCCAGGAAATCAAGGGTTAAATGAGCTTATCTTCCCTGCATCTTGTCCGAAGTAATAAATCTATGCAAAGTCCATGACGAAGTGTGGGCCAAATACAAGTTATCCAACAACCTTCCAGATATCCTCTGCTACAGAGCTCTGAGGAACAAATGCATCAAAGCTATACGGAATGCCAAACTGAACAATTTTAATGTAATCTTCAAAGTAACCTTGACTCTCCAACTAAATTCTAGAAAGTCATCCACTCTTTTTTTTTTTTCTTATCCCTGTCCTTAGGGTTAATGACTCACTGCTTTCTGACTCTTCCACTGTTGCTTCTCACTTCAGTGAGTTTTTCCTCACATGTGCCCTTCCCTGTCCCCCCCCCCGCGATAATGGCACTATCTCCTCACCTTCTGCACCCTCCCCATTTAAAATTTATCTTTATATTTCTGTTTACTCTCCTCCTCGAGCCCCTACGCTCAGCTTCCGTGGGAGTCGCCAAGGCATCTTGTCCCCTTCTTACCTCCTGGTGCTCCCCCATCAAGCTGTGGTTGTTTCCTCCAGGCGAGGACAAGATGGGGCACGTACACCCCGAATCTTAGTATCCTGTTGGACCACCCATGGAGGTAGAGGTTGGGGATCAGTGCCGGCGCTCCATCTCCCTGGAGCGTAGGAGGCTGATTTTTCCATTTTTCTGTTGAACATGACTCATGCTTGGACTGCAAAATGCTAACACCGACGTCAGTTACGCTCTTCCCCCCTCTCTATGGCTGGTGCTGGCTATACCTCTGGCTTCCATCAAAGGCCAGCCAGCACCAAGCCTGGTTTCCCCTCCCTACACGGAGAAGGCGAGCAGCCCGTGGGCGCTCAAGCCTCTCCCCCCCCCCCCGGCTGGCCTTCCAGCTCCCAGGCTCATTCCCGAACCTGGGTCACCAGCGTCGCGAGCGGTAGGCGCCCTCCCCATTTCATTGCCAGTCCTCTTTGGGTTTCTACTTCCCTTCCATTACCACTTAAGAAACTCTATTAATCAGTCTAAATCCAGCCCAGATGGACTTGATCCCAAACTCCTTTACATCTCCGCTCTTGTAATTGTTCTCACATTGTCTTAGCTGTTTAGCATGTCGTTCTCCCCCAGCTCAGTCCCACAGGCCTGGAAGGTTGCCAAAGTTCTTCCTCTCCACAGAGGAGGGGGGAAGGCCCTTCTCTTCTGGTAACTACTGCCCTATTTCCTTCCTTCCATCCCTTGCTAGGTTACAAGCGAAGCTAGTTTATTCTGGACTTCTTGACCGTCTCACAATCTACCAATTTCCTCTCTCCTTACCAGTCTGGCTTTTGGCAGGATCACTCCACCATCTCTTCCCTGCTAACGTGTTAGTGACTCCATCCTCTCTGGGATGGATCGGGGCATATCACTGCTGCCTTTTTCATTGACCTGGCTAAAGCATTTGACTCTGTGTCCCATTCACTCCTTCCAGAGAAACTGAGCTTGGCAGGACTCTCTGCTCCTTGTACAGACTGGTTCAGGTCTTGCTTAACAGATCGACAGCAGTCCATTTAGGTAGGAGGTGTGTTATCTCCCCCTCTCCCCATTCAGGCTGTAGTGCCACAGAGCTATATCCTAGGCTCCATCCTAGTTTCCATTTTCTTAAATGATTTGGCCTCTGCTTGTATCAATTTGTATTTATTTTTTATTTTTTATTTAAATGTTTCACCAGGAAGGAATGCTGAGCAATAAGTTGCTCGTCTCCCAGTGCGACCTTGGGGGAAGGGAACATGAGGATGGTATACAGAGATTTGATTCACAGTATGAGTATATATATATATATATATATATATATACAATTTAATTATATTCAATGAAGTGAGTAGGCTATATAGAAGTAATGAGAAGGGGGAATGCTAACAGGTATGAACTAGGAGGGATACAATGCTAACTGTTTTGAGCTAAATAGGTTTGATAGCACGAATAAACATTTGGCAAACACTTGATGGACATAGTTTTGTAGTTAGAAAAAAATCTGGAAGAGAGCTAGGAGTATTGAACTAAGGCAAGATTGCAAGGAGAGACATAGAGAGAGCAAAATAATGCAGGGTGTAACAAAGTGCAGGGTAGACAAATAAGTGCATTAGAGAATAGGGGTTCAGCTAATTAGCTAGGTAAGGAGGGGGAAAACGGAGTGGGTGAGTTGGGGGCATAGATGTGTATAGGCGGGGGGGGAATTTGGAGGTGGGAAAGTCAGGGGGGAGGAGAATAGAGGGTCAGCCATGACCTGACCCCCTCCAGTATGCTGGGGACCCTGCCTGCACAAGGCAGTGGTCAAGCACATTTGGGAGGAAAGCAGGTTAGAGGCAGTGAGAGTTCAAGCACATCAGGAAGGAGGAGAGGGGGAGAGAAAGAAGGGACTGCTGTGGCTTGGCCCATCCGGTTAGCTGAAGGCCCTACCTGCACAAGGCAGAGGTAGAGCACGACAGGAGGAAAGCAGGTTGGTAACAGCAGAGGTAGAGCATGACAGGAGGGAAGTAGGCAGCGATGGGGAATAGACTTCAGAAGAGAGGGAGGTGAGAGGGAAGAGGACCAAGACCCAGCTCTGACAGGAAACAGATGTAGTGGATGGTTTAGGTTATTTGGTGTAGGGTGGGGGTGGGGACATGCAATGATGATAACTTAGGATGAAGTAGGAAATCATAGAGGAGGAGAAGGGAAAGCTTGAAGGGAAAAAATAGGGGTGAAAGGGAGGGAGGAGGAAGTGGATGGGGTTGAAGGGGGAGTTAGAAAGGGTCTTAGCAGGAACAGCTAGGTGCAATGATGTTTTTGAGGGCAGAGCTGATGGAATAGTCGGAGGATGAGTGGTGGATTTGAGGGGGCAGGGAGTTCCACAGTTTTGAGAGGTGGTGGGAGTAACCATACTGACTGATGCGGGGAACCACGAGAGTTCGAGTTGGTTGATCATAGGGAGTGTGAGGGAGGTGGGGGAGTTAAAAAAGAGGAGGTGACGTAGGAAGGGAGTTCTCCCAGCCAGTGCTTGGAGGTGAATTTGGTACAATGGGAGAGTTGTCTGTTTGTGAGGGAGGGGAAGGCTAGAGCATGATAGAGAGCACAGTGGGAGCAAGGAGGAGCATCAAGGGAAAGGCAGCAGAAGGAGTTGAAGAGGGTTTCCAGTCTGGTCAGGGAGGACTTGGGATCAGCACTGTAAACTATATCACAGTAGTCAAAAATGGGCAAGATTATCTTCTGAACAAGTTCATGCCTAGCTGTAGGAGGGATGCAGCTACAGTTCCTGAACAAGGCCCCAAGCTTGGGGCGCAGTTTTTTCTGGATGGCTTCAATATGTCCAGAGAAATTTAGGTGTTGGTCCAGCCAAACACTTAAGTATCTGAAGGAGGATGTGTCCTCGAGTAGAGTCCCATCAAGGGTGTGGAATTAGGGCAGAGAGGGAAGCATAGAGAGTCTCTTCCTTGTGCTGAAGGTCATGAAGACAGTCTTCTTGGCGTTGAGAAAAAGTTGATGGTTAGCAAACCAGAGCTGAACTTTGTCAAAGTCGTGCTACAAGTTGGAAGTAACCTCGGCAGGGCTTGAGCCAGATGTATACAGGAACGTATCATCGGTATATGTGTAAGGCGGAGGACAGTGAACAGATGGATGGGAGATGTTTAGGACCATAATATACACATGTATACTGTTGACAAAGTCATCTTCAAGTCTGGTCCTTCCACAGCCTCTGTGAAACTCCTACTCCAACAGATTTCAATGGGATACTGCTCTGGTACACCCCGAAGGCTTAAGGTCAACACTAAAAAGACAGTGTCTATAACCTTCGGAACCAGTCAAAAACTGGCCAGACTCTCAAGATTTCCAGCCTTTTCTACACTGGAAGGCTCCCCTCTTGATGCAATCCCGTCATTCAAGTATCTGGGTGTGTGGTTGGACTCCAAACTTGACTAAACCACCCACATTGATGCTATTCATGTGAAATTCTGCATCAAACTTGGTACACTGTACTGAAATAAAGACTTCCTTTCCCTGCCAATCCGCCGTCAGCTGATTATCAAAATGGTGCTCCCAAGCTTTGACTATGCAAGTGTGGTCTATGGGAATGCTGCCCCGCCCCCACTTCCTTTGCCAGTCTGGATACCCTCTGTAATGCCTGTTGTCACTTTGCAACTAATCCCCCCAATGTACACACCACTGCTCCCTCTGCTTTACCCTACCTTCTCTGTCTTTCCACTGCACTCCCGTCACCAGCTCCAGAACACTGTCTTCATTTCCAAATACTGGTTTGGTTCCCTGCCGTCTTATCTATCCTGTTTCCTTTCCCTCCAGCTTCACACTCCCTTCACTCTAGAGACCAGTGCACCTTCTCCACTCCTTACCCTTGTTCCTGTGCTGGACAATCTATGGTCTCATATCACATGCCACTTCTCTGGAACCAGCTCCTTCATGCCACTCATTGCTCTACCTCTGTGAGATTTCTCAGACATCAGCTAAAACTTTTTTTTCAACTGAACTGCACCTGTTTCGACCAACATGTTTGATGTGCCGACAATCTCAAGTTGTGCTTGATCAGGATTTTATGCATCTCATCATTACTAAGCACTTTATTCCTGCTGCCTGATTGGACCATTACTGTACTTTTTTCAAATGGTCTGTAATTTTTTATTGTGTTATTTATTGTACTTATATACTATCTACCCATGTTACCCTTCCCCCGGCTTGCACCTCGAAACAGGCATAGACTCAGTGTGCCTTTCCCAGTTACCAATTTTCAAATAAATAAAGGAGTGGAAATGGATGATGATATGATAACAAAAAACAGGATTAGGGAAGGGCTACTATTTCTGAAAGTAAGCAAATTGCCGGGACCAGATGGCATGCACACAAATGTGTTGAGCGAGATGGCAGTGGTACTGGCAGGTCTGCCGGCAAACCTGTTCAGTAGCTCACTAGGCATGGGGGTGGTACCACAGAGTGAAGAACCGTACATGTGGGACCACTGCACAAGAGTGGGGGTAGGGGTGACCCTGGGAACTACAGGCCAGTCAGTCTGATCTATATTGTCTGTAGGCTGAAGGACTGCATTCTAAAAGGATGGCTGGTAGGATTCCTTGAGACAAACTGGCTTCAGTACAAGCGATAACACAGGTTCATATCAGGAAGATCCTGTCAAACGAACTTGATCAGTTTCTTTGCCTGGGTAATGAAGACAGCAGACAGGGGACAGACAGTTGGTATACATACTTGGATTGCAGCAAAACATTCAACTCAGTACTCCACATAAGGTTGGTCAGGAAATTGGGAGGACCTAGGGTTAGGAAACAAATTAACAAAGTGTGTGGAAAATTGTCGCAGTAGCATGACACAATGGGTGGAGGGGGAAGCTGTCATATATGGGGGGAAGTCTTCAGTGGAGTCCTGCATCGGTCAGTGTTAGGCTCGATGTTGTTTAATATATTCATAAATGACACTGGCAAAGGCTTTGCAGATGACATCAAGCTCTGTGAGAGGGTGGATACAGCTGAAGAAGTACAGGTACAGGACCTAAAGGAAGACCTGGCAAAGCTGGAAAGGTGGTCAGGCATATGATAACTCGGGTTCAATGCAAAGAAGTGCAGAGTTATGCATGTATGAAGAAAGAACCCAAGGACTGAGTACAGTTTGACCTAAAGCAAGCTACGCAGTGTAGGAAGGCAGCAGCGAAGGCAGATAGAAAGCTGGGGTATGTTAGTAAAGCATTCATGAGCAGATAGACAGATCCTTGGTAAGACATCACCTAGAGTATGGTGTGCAATACTGGAGACCCTCCATAAAAAAGGATATCATCCAGCTCGAGGCAGTTCAAAGGAGGACAACAAAGATGGTTCAAGATCAACAGGACAGTGCATGTGAGGACAGACTGAAAGGACTTAACATGTACTAACTGGAGGAGAGAAAGGAGAGAGGGGACATGAGTGAGACATTCAAAAAACCTGACAGGTGTAAACGAGGTGGATATTGGGGACCTTTTTTGTTTCAGTGATAGTAAAATAACCAGCGGGCACTGTTATAAGGTGGAGGCGGGAAAGCTGCAGAAGGAGAACAGAAGGCACTTCCTTATATAGAGTGGTGTTGAGATGGAATGAACTCCCAGCTAAGGTCACTCAGAGGACAGTGGGGGGGGTGGTCAAGAAAGGGTGAGACAGAATAAAGGGGAAGGTCGGGATTGGACGGGAGGGGCGGAGCCCACTGTAATCTCTGGATTAGGGGTCCACATTCATGCAGGCTTGATAGACCGTAAGGCCTTATTCTGCTGGCTATTTCGTGTGTTTGTATTGTCATACAGTATTGACTTTTGTTGTGCAGCAGGCTTGTGCTGATGTTTGTTTTGAAAGCAGAGGAAACATTCTGTGATAAACTCATAAACTTTAAATACTGTGACAATGATGTCTTTATCTCTGTGGAGCCCATGGTTAGGATGTTAAAGGTTTCTATAAATTTTAACTTCCAGATCGTTCTCCTCTTTTTTTTTGTTTGTCTCTGTCATGGTTTTTACCCCTTCCTTCTTATGGCTGCATAGCAGAGCTATGCTGGTGTAATGTAATTATGTCAGCAGAGAATATGGGCTCTGGAATGTTTCCTAATGCAGCACAGCCTGTCTGCCTCAATGGACTGGAGTTGAGTAATATATCAGTACTGTCCTGTCCTATCAGTACAATGCATTTCTCCCTCCCCCACTGCACTGTTTCCTTCATGAGGAAAAGAAAGTTTAACCCTTAGACTGTTATCGCTGACAGAATTAGAAGGTATAGGAATTCTGGACTATTATATCAGTCCACGGCACAGCAAGGGTTATCACAGCTTCAAGGTTCACAGTGTAGAAAGAATGTGCTGGGCCTCCAGATAAAGGCTTCAGTTCTAACTCATTGAGACACGTGAGGAATGTGGTTGGGGATCAGATAAAGACTTCATCTTAAACTCCTTGAGATAGTTAAAAGCCTATGTAACCCCCCTGCAATTGGGGGTTCCCAAAAGACTTCCAGGAGCTTGCTTGAATGCTCCAAGCCTGAATGGTGTTTGGCATTTAAGCCATTTATCAGTGAGTGTTTTTAGAACCTCTGGTACTGTCTCTTTAAGAGCTGTCTGCTTGCAGACATAATTAGTTTGTATGGGGGACTGTGTGTTTCTTTGATTGAGTACCACTCAAGCTGCTGCCAATTCACTTCATTTTTGCAGTCACTAGGAGTGCAAAGAGAACCTATCTGAAAGATGTAACTGTTTGCCAGAAATTATTTAGAGTAATAATGAAATTACAGTTTGTCTAACCTGCTTTCTTTGCAGTCAGAACTGTGTCTGCTAGTTCCCATTCTAGTTTTGAACTGCTGAACTGGACCAATCAGTGTGGGGTAAGCTAGCTCTAAAATGGTGCCTTGACGAATCAGAACTTGGACTCATAATCTGAGCCAGCCACAGGAGGATTGTATGGGCAGTGACTCTGGGAGATGTAGTTTAGACTTCAGTGCCTTTTGGACCAACAGCAGCAGTCTATTGTGAGTGACAGCCAATCCAGTCAAGAACTGGGAGGAACTCAAAGGAAGTGCCCGGTTTTGTCGGTTGGAGTTTCAGTTGAGCTTTGGCAGTGAAGAAGGAAGGAGCCTGTGCTTTTCAGTGTGCAGTTTTAGTCAAAAAGCGTGTGTAAGGCCCAGAGTTCCGGTCTGCAGCTTGTGTAACAGCTTGTTAGGACTGAATCATTCTGTGAAAAGAATCAAAGGATCTCTGAAGAGTAGAAACCAGGCTCACCCTGTAGAAGACTGGAGGAATTGCTGAAAATTGCACTCGGTCTGTCAGGAACTGAATCTGCTGTGTGTTCTCCCGGTATTGTGCAGTAATTGCGATCGGGATACAGATGCAGCCTGCCTGGTATAGTGCTTTCTTTTATATGGATGTGTGAAGAGGTTTGTGTACCTCAAGTGAGCCCTGCTGACATTGAAGGACCCTATCTTATTTGGAGTCGTGAGTACTAATTCAGGGTCGCTCCCCGTTGAATTGCCACATTAAATCCAAATGGAATTACTGTACTGCTGACTGTTTAATTCTCCTTTCTCTGTGTGAAAGGACCCCTACCAGCTGCCACGGTTTGGACTAGCCACTAGGGCTTGGGTACCCAGGGACAGTAACTGATAGGATAGGCCTGTGCACAGAGCCATAGGTAGATTATTAGAGTGATAAGCTAATTAACCTGATTTCCCCTGTCCTTGTTATATCCCTAAATAAATCAGAGCTGCTTGTTTCAGCAAAGTTATACTGCCTGAGTATTTGTCTATGTTAAAGTACTGTACTGTGATTGTTGCACTGTATCTCATTTCACAGGAGGTCCCAGTGCGGAACCAGACCTGGGGTAAGTGTATACTGTGAAGGTAATTCTGATATATTGTGTGGGCCACTAGTGGGAAGAAAGGGGGGTTGCAGTGTCCCAGAGGGCTGTGACCAAGTTAGTTTAACTATTGCAAACCCTGACCTCTGGGTGGAGGCACCCGCCATTGGATCCAGGCCCCTCAACCTGTTAGTGGCAAATCAGGCAGGGGTAGTAGCCCCTGGGATAGCGCTATCTAGGGGTTACACCTATGATGTTTATGGTTTTGTTTTTATTACTATTGCAGTCTAAATGTAGGACTCTTACATCACAATATAGAGAATACTGGATGGACAACTATACACAACCAGTGTGTTCTGCCACAAAGGGGTTCTGATTCCCTCTGACCTCAAGAGCAAAGCATATCGGGCCTGTGTAGTACAGTATGGTCTGCATGCCCATTGGCCCACTCAGTGGACCAGTAGGCATACAGACCCTACTGTATGCTGTCAGTTAGCGGGCGGAGTGCTGCCACGCGGCTGACTTGGGGGTGCTGGTTGGTGGGGGGCCTCAGTGGATGGGTGGGCGGGGGTACCACTGGACCACCAGGGTATCTTTCGGTGAGTCCATCGCAATTGGGCACGGAGGGGGTTTCCACTGGACCACCAGGGACATATTTCACCTAAGCCCGTGCTTGGCATTGGACAGCGGTCCACTGGACCACCAGGGATTTTATTAACAGATGCCCGCGATCGGGCGATGGGGAGCAGTCCACTGGACCACCAGGGATATTTGAAACATCTGCCTGCGATCGGGCATACGGAAGAGGGGTCCGCCAAGGGACTGCAGGGTGTCGGTCCCTGATGGCTGCAGCCTGGCAGGGTGCCAGGCGCAAGTCGCCAGGGATCGGCACACCACATGCAAATGGGACCATAATGACATGCAAATGGCCCCATTTGTGCCTTGCATGTATAATGTCCTCATTTGCATGCCCAGTGCTGAATATTACAATTGATGTACCAAGCGCAACCGCACTTGCGCTGGCGCATCCCCTTGCTCCCCTTCTGCCACTTGCGCTGGCGCAGTGCCACTGCACCATGTGCAGTGCGTGCGCCATCAGTGCCACATTCAACAGTGCTGAGCCATGGCGCAGCACCGTTGAATATCGCCTGGTCCGTGCCCTGGTGCAGTCCAGTTGCGCTGTGCCCAGGCTTGCGCCCCTGTCTGGTGTAGTCTGAATATCCCACCCTCTGTCTTCAAGGTGTTAAGGGTATAGCCTGACAGGTGAGAGAAGTGGGCTATGTAGTAGAATACAGCCGTGAGGGAACGTCCCAGCTCAGTTAAATACAATAAAATATCATCCGCATATAATGCGAGTTCATGCTGTATCCCCCCTAGCTGTATTCCCTTAATGGAGCTATTTTCCTTTATACCCTATGCCAGTGGCTGAAGGTACAGAGCGAATAGCAATGGGGAAGCCCTGCCGAGTACCCCTACCCAGACGAAAGTTGAGCAATATATGGTTATTTGCCCTAACATATCCCGTAGGGTTTGCATAGAGTTTGAAAATAAACTTTATAAAGGAGTCTGTGAACCCAAACCTGGCAAGGACTGCCCTTAAAAAGGGCCATGAGAACTTATCAAAGGCCTTTTCCGCGTCTAAGCTGAGTAGAAGGGCTGGTTACTGTTGTGAATGTAAGTGGTCTATTACTTGAATTGTATGTCATAAATTATCTTGGGCCTGTCAGCCTGGGATAAATCCAGTTTGATCTAAGTATATTATTTTCGGGATTAGTAGTAGTAGTAGTAAAAACCTTTATTTTTATACAGAGTAATGTCATTTAGGTAAAATAAAAACAGTTTACAAGACAGCCCTGAGAGTTTATAGTCTGCGAGTTATAAGAGAGATTAACATTTTGTAGTCAGTATTTAATACAGAAATAGACTGATAGGAGTAGCACAAAAAGGGATCCTTGCCAGGTTTGGGTAAAACTGAGATTATGGCCTGCAACCAGGAGGTGGGTATCTGTCCATCTTGTGCCAACACGGTACCGTATACTCTGGTCAACAAAGGGAGAAGCATTTCCTTAAAATGCTTGTAGAATTTGCTTGGTAGTCCATCAGTACCGGGACACTTTGTGGTTTTAAGCTGTGCAATTTCAGTTATGATTTCAGCCTGTGAAATCGGTGCCATTAAGAGTGTCTGCTTTTGACTGTGGGAGTGTTGAAAGTTTCAGGTTAGTTAAATATTGAGTTATGACTATTCCATCTAGCTGCGGACCTGGGCTGTATAAGCTAAAATAATATCTGAAGTCCTCTGTGATGTCTGAAGTCAGACGTTGGAGCTGTTGATTTAGGGGATGTTTTATTCCGGTTATAGTGGCTTGGGCTGTCCTTTCCCTCAGGCATCCGAGTAATCTCAGGGATCTAGGCCCACCCTCATAATACCTTTGTTTTAGGTATAACAGCTTTTATTCCATTTGAAAGTCTAACAACTCTCCCAGTTCTTTTTTAAGAGCTTTCAAAGCCTCAGTCCAGTCCCTATCTATTTTAACTTTCTGTTGTGCTTTTAATTGCTGAATTTGTTGTTGGAGTGACTTCCTCCTATCTTCTCTAATTTTCTTTTTATGGGCAGAGATCGCTATAAATTTTCCACTGAGTTTGGTCTTCATGGTATCCCACAGCAAAGCTGGAGAGGTCTCAGGAAGGTCATTCTCAGACAGAACTTGCTTATATGTGTCTTGGACTATGTTTTGGATTTCAGAATCCTGGAGCAGCGATATATTTAAGCGCCAAAATGTGTTTCTCTTAATTTCTCCCATATCCAATTTCATATAAATAGGCGAGTGATCTGAGAGTGTAATGTCTCCAATCCAGCTCTCTTTAATGTTGCCCAAAGATTCTTTCTGCATAACAAAATAGTCTATGTGGGAATACATTGAGTGGACAGGAGAATAAAAAGTATAGTCTCTCTGTCTGGCATGCAGATGCCGCCAAACATCTATATATCCCCAACTCTTTTAAAAGAGCAGAAAATTATTTTGCCTTTTTATGGCTACTATTTGGGATTCCAGTTGTTGAATCCATCACAAGGTTTAAGGTTAAGTTGAAATCTCTGCCACATACTATTTTCCCTTCTGCCGACTCCTGCAGGTGCAATTAGAAGGAACGATATATTTTGAAATCTGAACCTGGGGGTATATAAACTGAGACAAAGTGCTCATGCACTTAGATTGGCCTTCTCCCCCCCCCCAAGCCTAATTTACATCTAGCAGTTGCTCGCAATTCCTTTTTCTTTGCAGCAGCATCTGATTGGAACTCTCCGCCCCAATCTGTCCTGTCCTGTTCTACCCTGCCTCAGTTCCTTTTTTTTTTTTTAAACTCAGCTTTATTGCAATATCACAGCATAGCTGTTACATATGTGGTGGTAGGCATCATGCAGAAATACATAATCACCTGATTAACCAGTGAGAACAAATTCAAGATAACAAGCGTGTACAGGTTCAATTAACATTTAAGGCCCTAAAGGCCTCTGATAACGAATATCTAAATTGGTGTTACAATACAGCTGTGACTTCCAGGACTTCAGATAGTAGTGTCTTGTCAGATACCTTTTTATACATTTATATTTTGAGCTAGGCGACATGAAGAGGTGTCAAATCACACCTTTACTTAATGGACAACAGTTCAACAGGAACCTGACCCATATAAACCAACAATTAGTTTGGAAGACCATGCTACAAGACCAAAAGGCATTACCCTATAAATATGCCAAGTATATAATTCCGGAAGATATCTTGTTAGGGGGCAGCTGAAGAGGGAGAGAGAGGCAATCCCATTCACGTCTAGAGACCTACTCTATTGGTCTAGTTCCACACACCCTGCCTCAGTTCCAAGCAGAACTTACCTATCTCTCTGCCTCTGTAACCTGCTCCTGCTTCTGTTAATTCCTCTTGTTTACTCCTCGATCCCCTGTTGCTCCCCAGCTCACCTATCCTCTTCCTTCCCTGTCCTCCACCTATCCTCTTCCACTGCCTTTTCACAACCCCCACCACTCTTCCCCCATGCCACTCTTCTCCTGAGTATTACACATTCTCCTGGCTTGCCATCTTACCATGTTTCTGTTAATGTAAATATTGTATTTATATATCTGCTGTAAATATTGTATCTTACCTGAATTTTATTTTATGTCATCCTTGTGTTGTTGACTATCCTCCTGCCATTTGTATCTTGTTACCTCGGGTGTATATACATTATTACGCACCTAACTTGTATTGTAATCCTATGGCTGAATGCTTTGGGTCGTCCCTGAAAAAGGGACTGTAATTGTCTCAGTGGACTTACCTGGTTACCAAAACTTAGTAAATAAAAGTTACCATCTGACCTTGTAACCTCCCTTTCATAAGAACATATCTATCCTCTTTATCTGAATAGGAATCTGACACTTCGAAAGCTAGCCTTGAGGGGATGAGGATGGAAACGCCCCTGCGCCTGCCTTTCTTATGGGAGACGCCAACGCCATGGCCCCTATCCCAAATCCAGACACCTTATCATATTCTTTCGGGGAAAGATGTGTCTCCTGCAGCATATACACATCTGCTCCCGATTTCTTTAAAGAAGACAGGATTTTGCTGCGTTTCATTGGACTCGTGAGTCCATGTACATTATAAGAGCATATTGCTGTGACTTTACTCATCATGGGAAAACCAGTATTGTTTCATTCTGATGCGGCCTCATCCAGGCCTGACATGCCAGCTATCAAGTGCTGTCCAGTAAATTTCTGGAAACTTGTGCGTCATTTTCAATGAGGAACATTAGTATGCAGAAACCTGGTTGCATTAACAGGGAAGTAAATAATCAAACATACGCAAGCAAGTATAACATTTTACAAGATTAAAATTCCTCCAAACAGATAAACTTCACTTACAGAACATAAAAATATTTTCTATAAAAGTGGGAATTACCATCTAAAATACCAAGCTGATAGACAAGTATGTGCAGTGAATTTTGAGAGAAACTTTATGAACACAGATATTTTCTGGACATCTAGTTTCATCTGGTAGTAGAATTTTGCAGTTCTAGGTGTTTTATGATTGTTTTAAGTAACTTCTCGAGGAAAAAAAAAACATTCACTTAATTTGGCTTAGAAGTAGCTTTGTGAGCCTGGCAAAGGGTTAGGATTAGAAAAATTACATGCAAGATGTAGTGCCATTACTGCCCACAAGAGAATGGAGCAAATGTGTTAGAAGCATAGAATTTGATGGCAGATAAGGACCACTTGGCCCACCTAGTCTGCCCTTTTCTCTACCTACTGTAACATCACAGACCCTGCTTGATCTCCAACTCCCTCCCCCCTTCCTTACCACTAAGGTTCCCTTATACCTATCCCATGGCTTCTTGAATCCTGTTCGTTTTTGCTCCCACCACCTCCGCTGGGAGGCTGTTACAGGCATCCACCACTCTTTTTGTGTAGATGTACTTTCTCACATTTCCCCCTGAGTCTGCCCTCCCCTGCCCCCAGCTTCATAGCATGACCCTTGTTCTGGTGCATCTTTTTCCTCTTAAAAATGCTTCCTCTTGAACCTTATTTATACCCATGAGGTATTTAAAAGTCTCAATCATATGCCCCCTCTCCCTTCTTTCCTCCACGGTGTACTTATTGAAATCCTTTATGCTATCCTCATAGGACTTTTGATGCAGACCCTGCACAATTTTAGTTGCCCTCCTTTGGACCTCCTCTACTCTGTGTGTCCTTCTGGAGTTGTGGTCTCCAGAACTGGACACAGTACTCCAGGTGAGATCTCACCAGTGATTTTTACAGTGGTATTACCACCTCCCTCTTTCTGCTGGTGATACCCCTCCCCGTGCACCGTAGAATCCCACTGGCTCTCCCCACTACCTGGTCACACTGTTTGGCCACCTTTTTCATCAAATATGATTACCCCTAGGTCTCTTTCCTGTTTGGTGCTCACCAGTAGGCCCCTGGGTTTCTGCACCCCAAGTGCATCATTTTGCACTTCTTCGCATTGAAACTTAGTTGCCACATTATTGATCACTCTTAATTTCCTTAGATCTCTGTTCATCCTTTCCAACCCCCCGGGTGTTTACTGTATTGCAGATCTTAGTGTCATCTGCAAAAAGGCATACCTTCCCTTCTAGCCCCTCTGCAATGTCACTAATAAAGACATTAAATAGGACCAGTCCCTGTACTGATCCCTGTGACACCCCACTGGTCACCTTCCCTTCCTCGGAATGGACTCCTTTTACCATCACCCTCTGTCGCCTATCCCCCAACCAGTTCCTTCCCAGTTCACCATCTTTGGTCCCACTCCTAGGCTGTCCAGCTTGTATATGAGCCTCCTGTGTGGAATGGAGTCGAAGACCTTACTGAAATTTAGATAGGCCACATCCACCGCTCCACCCTGATCTAATTCTCTGGTCATCCAGTCAAAGAAATCTGTCAAATTTGTTTGACATTACCTCCCCCCACAACCCCCCCAGAGAATCCATGCTGCTTCAGGTCCTGCAAGCCACTGAATTCAAGACATTCCACAATCCTTTCCTTCAGTAGTGATGCCATTACCTTCCCCACCACCAAAGTCAGTATGACTAGCCTGTAATTGCCAGCCTCCTCCTTACTACCACTTTTGTGAAGTGGGACTACATCCACCCTCCTCCAGTCCTCTGGGACTACCCCCGTCTCTAGTGAGTGGTTGAACAGCACCTCTCTGATCTCCCTCAATACACTTGGATGTATTCTGTCTGACCCTATTGCCTTGTTCACTTTCAGATTTGTGAGTACTTTCAGGACACTCTCCTCTGTAAATGGACTAGTGTCTACTTCCCTTCCTTCTATGCCCCTGACACTCATCTTTGGTCCCTCTACTCCCTTTTCCTGCATGAACTCTGAACAAAAGTATTTGTTCAGGATGTTTGTTTTTCCTTGTCCTCTTCCAAGCACTACCCCCCTCACACACTTCCCTCCTTAGCCTTACAATCCCTCCCTTGGTCTTTCTCCTTCTGCTTACATACCTGAAGAATGTCTTGTTCTCTTTTTTCACTGTGTGGGCTATTTTCTCCTCTGTTTGTGCCTTTGTACTCCTATCTGCTTTCCCTGCCTCCCTCTGCTTCTCCTGATACACTACCCTATCCTTCTCCTCCATCTGCATCTCCTTATACCTCCTGAATGCTAACTTTTTGCCTTTACCTTTCCAGCCACCTCTTCTGAGAACCATAGTGGCCTTATTTTCCTCTTGCTTTTGCTTACCTGCCTATTGCAGAGGTTTGTTGTCGTCACTGTCCCTGCTTTTAATTTCATCCACTGTTTCTCCACCCCACCCAAGTCCCCCCGCTAGGGCATTTCTGAGGCATTCCTCCATTTTTGCAAAATCAGCCCGCCTGAAGTCCTGGACCCTTGCCTTTGTGTGGTTCACTTCTGCCACAGTTATTATATTGAACCACACCATACGGTGATCACTGGTCCCCATGTGGCCAGCCACATGTCCTATTGGTGAGTACAAGGTCCAATACTGCTTCCTCACAAGTGGGCACCTTTACTAGTTGCCTGAAGAATGCCCCTTGCAGGGAGTCTAGTATGTCCCTTCTCTTAGCTGAAGCTGCTGCTGGGACGCTCCAATTTGCATCTGGCAGATTGAAGTCCCCCACCAGCAGCACCTCTCCCTTTTGGATGGCTTCCACCAGAACCATATCCACCTCCTCCCCCTGTGCTAGAGGTCTGTAGGTCACGCCAGTGTGAATAGCAGCTCCCTTCCCCATGTCTATGGTAATCCACAGTACCTCCACCTCTCCCTGTGTTTCCTGTAACTCTGTTGCCCTTATGCTATCTCTCACGTAAAGAGCTACTCCTCTTCCTTTCTTACCTACGCTGTCCTTGCTGAACAAAGTATATCCTGGTATGGCTATGGTTCTTACTGCACCATGACTCAGTAATGGCAACAATTTCCAGGTCAGCCTTTGCCATAAGGGCAATTAGGTCCAGGAGTTTATTTCCCAGTCTTCGATCATTTGCACACGTGGCCTTCCAAATCCCTCTGCCACTGTGCTTTTCAATTCCCCTTTTTCCCTTTTGCCTTCTCTCCTTAACCCCCTCTTCCTTCAGTCCATCCCACTTCATTTGTACCATTTTGTTTCTTATATTATTAGGTACCCTTGGAGAGTTCTCACCCTCAGGGTTCTCCTACTGACTACCACTACCATTTTGTTGCTTATGATATCAGGTACCCATGTAGATTTCACTCCCTCAGGGTTCTCCCTATTGTCTACTTCTGCTTTCGGGGGTTATATTTTCCTGCTTCCTTCCACCACCTCTCTCGGCTAGTTTAAATGCTTGCCAATATAGCATTTAAACCACTAACCGTTGACTATGGTTCCCTCCCAGGTGGATGCAGGCCATCTCCCCCATATAGGCCTTTATCCCTCCAGGTGGGACCCCAGTCCCCAATGAAGCTGAACCCCTCTTCCCTGCACCACTTTTTCAACCGTTGGTTGAAGCTTCTGGTATGGAAAACCCTATCCTCCCCCCTTCGTAGACAGGTAGTACCTCAGAAAAGGTCACTGAGCATGCCACCTGCCTAAGACCCCTCCCCAGCTCCCTGAACTCCATCTGTACTGTCCTGACCTTGTCCCTAGCCAGGTCGTTAGTCCCTAGGTGGACAATAACATCTAGTTCTCCTTCCCGTCCTGCTGCCCTAGCAATTCTCTGTATCCCCTTTCCATCCCTCCGAACTGTGGCACCAGAGGTAGGCACCTCACCTCTCCCCCCTCCCATCCTGCCCCCAGATCTACCCCCCTCATAATGGCATCCCCCACCAGGAGTTGCTTCCTTCTCCTCTGGGGTCCTCTGCCACCCTCCCTGGGGACTCCACTACCGAGGTCTCCCACATTCTTCCTGATCACTACTCTGGGTGCCTCCATTGGACAGTCCTGATTCACCAGAGTGACGTAGGAATTGTGCAGTGGAACCGTATGGAGGATGTGCCTCTGACCCACCCTCCCTCACCCTTCCTGAGCCCACTGTAGTCCAGTCGCTCCTCCTACTCCTCCATGTATCCTTTGAGGCAGTGGTGGCAGACTGGGTGGTCCCTGGGTGGGGGAGGAGGCCCTCCGAATCCTGGCCAGCTCTACCTGGAGTCTAGCATCCTCTGCCCTCAGCCCAGAAAGATGCATGCAGATGGGACAGCACCACAGTCCCCAAAACATTTCCCTGAAAATGCCACCCGAGAACCACTGCACTGCACCACTCCCAACGTGTCTTTTATCTACCCTGCTTGTTTTTGTTTACTTACTTTAAACTTTTTACCTCTACTCTGGATAGGGTATTTCTTCTAATACCAACTTTTTGCTTACCTTAAAACCCTTGTGTAACCCTACCCTAGTTAGAGTGTTTCACCTATTCCCAACTTTTTGCTTACTTTAAAATACTTTTTTTACTCCTACCCTATCTTGGGTATATCACCTATACACAGATTTAGCTTTGCCGTAACACTCCCTACTCCCTTGTGGTGTGATTGAGCTATACAGGAGATTAGCAGGAATCTTACATTAGTTGTCCAGTAGCACGTCCTGGTTCCCCGTTTCCTCCTGCTTGTCTGGACACATGCTTCTCTCTTTTACTGTTCCCCGACCTCCCTTCTAAAGTGCAGAGTGCCCGGCTGCCTCATTGGGCAGACTCCGACGTCCTTAGACTTTAAATAAATTCATTGTGGAACATTTATTGTTGTATGTAATTACTATATAGAATGATTTAGCCTGATATCAATTCCTGTTGTCAGGAGGAAGGGGCGTGTCAAGACTCTCATTAATGTTACATGTATGTACTGTGTGTAAAGAAATGTATGTGTTGTGTGAGGTTAAATGTTTGTAAAACTGAAACTTATTAATAAAGTACAATAATAAAACAAACACATAGATTTATATGTGCACATACATAGTGACTACATACATACATGGCTAGAACAGGAATACCCTAGAAAGGCAGAACTAACATGTTTGCTAATATTTTCTTTACTTGAAGCTGGAAACTAGGTTTTTTGGAAGAACATTTTTTGTTGTACTGCATTTTTTTTTATATTTTTTTTTGCTCCCCCAGCTCTGGGCCAGCCTCTCCTTCAGGCCCTCCTATGTCCTCTGTGCCCACACTGCCTCAGTACAGCCACCTCTTCACCCTATATTGCAGCCCCCCCCCCCCAGGTAACCTCCGGATGTAACTCTTCACCAGGTGGGTCTCCCTCCGAGAGAGGGAAGGCAGGGCGGCAAGCGCCATACTTGCCTTGGGTGCTGCTAGGGTGGTTCGTGCACTGCCCGAGGTCTCGCGGGAGCTGGTGACCGTCACTAGTCGGCCTCAGGGCTCTTTCCCGTTTGCTCCCCAGGGACGTGGCATGCCACTAACATCAGGCTTACGCTGACGTTCACCACGCCCCCATTGATTAGTGGGACCCCGTACATTGCCAAGCCCCCAGCCTCTGCCAGGGGTCAGCAATTGCCGGTTGCGTCCCCACCCTTCCCCTGAGAGAAGGCGAGCAGTCATCCGACGCTTCAGCCTTCTCTCCCCGGCCAGCCCTCCAGCATCCGAATCTGTTCCTGAACCCGGGTCGCTGGCGTCGCAAGTAGAAATCCAACCCCTGTGCCAGTGGGCTGGCTGTACTGCATTTTTAGTACATCCTTATAAAATGGACTGTGAAAATCCTTTAGCCTCACTGGTTGAAACCGGTCACATGATGTTGATTATTATCTGACAACTGCACACCTTGCCTAAACTATTTATATTGTTTTTAACAAATAAGCCAATTTTATAAGTGGGATAACATGCACCAGGGTATGCATTCATAAGGGTATAATACATATCTCTGTTAGGTGTTGCAGTCGGCTGTGTCTTGCTCCTGACAACCACCCAAAGTGTGCATTATTTGTGGTAAGACTGCCAAATGTGTGCGTATTCACACATTAGGAATCCTAGAAAACTTAGATTAAACAGATATACCTTAATATTAGGGAGCCCAGAACTGCATGCAGGTGGAGCTTGACCAGGGCCTTGTAAAGTGGCCAGATTACTTCCCCGACCATATTAGGTGGAGCATTGGCACATTTAAAGCAAAGCAACAGCTGTTGTTGATAACATTTAGCCTGTTGAGAGCAGTTCAACAGGATGTTTGCATATTCAAGGATAGGTGTAAGTGTGTGAAGTGTAACTGCTTTTCAAGTCTAGGTAGCCCAACTGTTTTTGACTGTATAATGGGCTTTGTTTGGTGTTTACTGTTGCTGTCAGTTTGTCAGTATGGTCGCCCATCACAAGGCTCTGATCAAGCAGGACTCTGAAGTACTTGTGGTTCATTTCATTTCATTTCTGTTTTATACTGAAGGGCCTGTGGGCAATAATGCCCATTTTCACAGACGTCCAGTTGTAAACATACATAAATACCATACAAAACTTACAATACATTAACAATTTTTAACAAACAAATCAAACTACACTGAATATACACAATTATAAAATCAATTAAAACACTTACAAATAGAATTGGTCTATTCCGTTACAACCACACACCCTGCTGTGTATTATCCCTTATGTGCCCGGCAGTCTTACCACTATAAGACTGGTTTCACACAAATTCTTGTAGTTGTTGACACACTCCAGGCAAACTCCCCCGAGGCATGAGAATTTTTGAAGGGCAGATTTTTACTTTGGCAGCATGCTGAAGATTTTTTTTTTTTTTTTTTTGCATTTTATGAATTTTATATAGTTGTTTGCGCCCAGTCTCCACCTGTGCCTCTTTTGGATTTGTGCTATAAGCAGTCCCACAGCTGAGTATGTTACTTTCCCCAGATTCACATGGAGCAGGGACCAAGGGTGCCAGCAGCCATGATTTAGACAGCCTGTGCATATATTTTTTTCCTTGGTTTTCTCCCTTTAGTCAAAAGTCCCTCCATTCACCTCTTGGCATTCGCACAGCTGCATCCCAACTTCAGGGGGGTCACTGCAGCACCGCGGGCCACTGTCAGCTGTCCCCAGCAGAGGCGCACTGCCGTACGTCAGCCACCAAAGCCTGCCCTGCCTCCTGATGCATCGACCCATGTACACTGCTAAACCTAGTTCGCAGGCTCAACTGCATACCACTGATTACAGATTATAGAAGATGCCATAGATTATAGATTTTGATTTGCTGTCATTCTGGATCCAATAGCATTAGATCTCTCCCAGGCCAGAGTTGCAGTTGATTGCAGCCCAGGTGCAGTTTGGCCTGTATTTCAACAAGAGTACTGCCATTGCAATACAGTACAAGTAAATAATATGCTGGGGAAAAATCTGATGACAAACAGAATCTTAGAATTCTGTATGTAATGGTTTCTGGAGTTTAAAGGGAATGGCCTTTTTTGATTCCTGCTCCCTGTTGAGTGGGAGGTCAGTAATAGTTTTGTTCTATACCTCTGACATCACCAGAGGTTAATGATAGTCGCAAATGATGGATTTAAATGACTTACATGCCTGGTATGAACCAACCAGAAGGCTGGAAAAACATACATGCATTTAAATATATATGATAATGATCTGGTATCTTTTAGGTACTATAAAAAGACTTACGCAAACAGAACAGAAAATGACAGAGAAGAAAGGTTCTTACCATTTTCACAATAGCAGTACCTCTCTCCAAGGCGGGCGTTAACATCCGGTAGCAGTCTTGGGTCATCATTAGCTGGAAGGTCAGAGAAAGGTCAGCAAGGAAAGGCTGCGGAGTTTGTGCATTATGTCACCACTAGAGAGTGTGACACTGGGTAGTAGTGAACATAACCACAGCTAAGGATAGAGGTAGGGTAAGGAACCATATAGAAAGGCAGCATATACCTGCTGAGCAACATCTGGGCAAGAACTGACCCCTACATGACCCCACTGCCAATCCCTGAAAGTGACAAGAAACAGTTTCTCTTCGTGACTGACCAGTCATTCCATGGGTTCCAAAGGGATAGACCAGAAAGGGAAGGAGATGGAGTGCTCTCTTGATAGTGATAGAGCTACATTGGGATGTACTCATGCCGCCAAACAGCTCCACTGGGATCAAGTCATGTCATGCTTCTTTAAGATTTAAGTAGACTTGAGTAAACGTGATGCAGAGTACAGCATGCCTGTGGCAATAAGCACCAGGAATCTGGCATTGGTGGACACTTTCCAGAACTTTTTCCTGCCTCAACATGTGGAGGAACAGGCAGGGACAACACGATACCCTACCCAGGCCTGACCAACTGGAACAGCACTGGGGCATTAACAGTAGGAGAGCAGCTGAGGTGTAGTGACCTCAACACAGTGTGGTTCAGTTTAGCCCTGAAAGCACAAAGACACATGTCTCAGATACTGGTCTTGGACTTAATGAGGACAGACTTTAGGGGATGCAGGAGGAGCATAGGGAAGGGCTAGTGGAGTGTCACCAACTGGATGGGGCAGGGAACAAGGCCAAGTATATTAAAGAAGGGATTCCTGCTTTATCGAAAGATTGATTTAGACAACAGAGTATAGGGAGGAGACATAAGAGGAGTATATGGTTTTCCAGGGAGGTTTGGGCAGCAGTTAAGGGAAAAGACCGTGGCCTTCAAAGTGTATAAGGCCAATCAGAGAGAAGTAAGCAGAGCACTCTGCCTCAACAAAACAAAAGAAACCAGTCAAGCAGTGGGGAGACCCAAAGCAGCGGTGGAGTTTAAGATTGCAGTAGGAGTGAGAGAAAATGGTAAGGCATTCTTTAGGTGTATCAGGGATGTTAGGGAAAGGAGAAGGAACAAGGGGAATAGGGTAGTAAAAAAAAAAGTGGGGCGTTGGCGAAAGAGGACATGCAGAAAGCTAATATTTTGAATAAATACTTCTGCTCGGTCTTCACAGTTGAGGAAGTGGGGGCACTGCAAGAGAGCAGCATCCAGAAAGGGAGGGGAACAAATATGGAAATGGGTAGTATGACCGAGGAAAAGGTGCTTAAGGGGCTAAAAAGGGCTATGTGTGGGTAAATCCCTTGGGTCAGAGGAATGGGTGCTCAAAGGTTTGAGAGGTTTAAATGAGGGTAAGTCCCCAGGGCTGGGCGAGCTGTACCCACAGGTGCTCAGGGGGTTTGGCAGGCTCTTGCAGCTCCTTTGGTAGACCTATTGTATTCAGCTGCTCAACTGAGATGGACATAGATCCCAGGGACTGGAATATAGCAGATGCCATCCCCTTGCACAAGAATGAAGACAGGGGAGACTGAGAGAATTATGGACTGGTTAGCCTGACTTCCATTATCTGAAAGCTCACTGAAACTATGGTGAAGGAGAAGCAGGTCTACTTCCTGGAGTTCTGTGGACTCCAGGACAGAAAGCAGCACTTTCAGTATGGTATAGAGCAGCATCTTTATAAAGTTCATTGCCCTGTGAAACAACAGACTGTCAAACCTACTCTGCTTTTAAATCAAGTTTGAAATTGCATTTAGTCTTTAAGGACTTTTGTCATTGCTACGATTGACGTTATGTGAACAGTATGTATTTCTTTATATGGTTATAATTATTATTGATATTTTATTGTAACCAGGTAAGGCCTACTAGGCACAAGTGCCTGTTTTCTGGGGCGACCTCGGTGTACTAGGGAGATTGAGAGACTTGCTCAGAGTCACATAGTATGCAGGTGGAGGCTGTGGGAATCAAACCCAGGTCTGCTGGATGTACCAGGTACTAAGCTTACTCACAGCTCCTCACTCCAGTCTTCATGCTACACCGCCAGCCCCAATTTCCTGATCACGTGATTAGTGCTTGACTGATGTCCCAGCTGTCCTTGAAAATGGGCAATTTCTGCTCATGGACCAACAGGTTTTAAAAAATTAAATTAAATGAAGCAGCACAGCCTTGTGAAGGGGAGATCCTGCCAGATGAACCTCACTGATTTCTTCAGTGCCCTTTTGTAAGCATTGGGCAAGGGCCAAGCGTTATATGTCCTGTACCTAGACTTCAGCAAGGTCTTTTACTCTGTGTCTTACAAAATACTAGCAAGGAAATTAGTGTGCTTAGGTGTTGGGGAGAAGCCACGAGATGGGTGGGTGGGGAACTGGCTAGGAGGGAGAACCAAAAGGGTAGTACTAAATGGCATATTCTTCAACGTGAGGGGGTAACAAGCATGGTGCCACAGGGGTTAGTCCTGGGCCTGTTACTCTTCATTGTTGTCATTTTTTAAGCTGGGCAGGTATCCAGGGCAAAATGTGTTTTATTGTAGATGACACTAAGATGTGTGGCAGGGTAGATCACAAGCAAGGTGTAAAGGAAATGAAAAGAGACCTGCAAAATTGGAAAGGTGGCCCATGGTTTGTCAACTGAAAGTCAGTGCCAGAAAGTGCAAATGTAAGCACTCAGGGCGGGGAAATCTGAGAACTGAATACTGGTCAGAGGGTATGCAACTGGAGCACCCTTAGTAGAGAAAGATCAGAGGGTTATAATTAGTGATAGCCTTATGACCTTAGCCCTGTGTAACAGAGCCTATGGGAGAGCTAGCAGGATGCTGGGATGCATTAATAGAGCCTTCTCAAGTAGAAAGAAGGAAGTTATCCTACCTCTGTACAGGTCCTTGGTAAGGCCACACCTGGAGTACTGTGGGTAGCCCTGGAACCCTCACCTAAAAAATGTCGTCAGAGGCCTCCTAGAGACAATCAAAAGGAGGGTAACAAAAATTATTCACTGCCAGCAAGGGAGGACTTACAAGAAAAGATTGGCTGACCTCTATATGTTTGTTTATTTAGTTTTATTTATTTGAAAATTGGTGACCAACAGAGGCTCACTGAGCCGAAGCTCATTTCCAGGTGCAACCCAGAGGGAAGGGACATGGAATAAAGAAAATGCATTACACAGTCACAGTTCGCAGTTACATTGTCAGAATAATATTATAAATAGAATACAAGTACAGACAAAGCAGCAGTACAAAAACAGTATGAATTACCGATTGAACTGCTTCAGTGGGGTGTGACAGGGTTGAATAAGGCACTGTCCCATTTGTTATGCAGAAAGAGTTTAAACGTAAGGATCTGTTCTATCCTTTCCTTTTCTGTTTCTTGTCTGTCTAGTTGTGCAACCAAATGTTCTCGTGAGACCTAGGAACTGATCACTGACGGTCTTACAATTCTCCGCCTCTCGCTATCTCTCTATCTTCACTTGCTGTTTCTGTCTTTTCTACCCGTTGTATATCTGCGATTATAAAAATATATGTGAATCTTTGTGTGAAACTGGGATCCCTTGGTTTCAAAATTTATATAGTTATACTGTTGAAATGATTGCAAAAAGCTGTTTGGAATTTAGGGGGTTAACCTGAGATGCAGTTTGAGCTCCTCTCAGGCTTGTTTGCAAACTCTTTTGCAGAGCTGTCAGCAGGGGACCAACTTGGGACAGTGTTTCTATTTGCTGCACCTTCAAAGAAACTGGCAAGAACATTTTATGAGAAACAGGATGTTCTCTCAATGAGTTCCCAGGCAAAGACTTATAAAAAGAGCAGCAGTACTTTTGCTAGAGGTTGAAAGACTGAGACTGAAACTTGGAATTAAAGATACCCTCAGATGAAGGACTTTGTTTTCTCTTTACTGCCTTTGTAAATAGTTGTACTGAACAATTTTTATTTTTTTTATTTTACTGTTATTGATAATAATAAAATGCTACATGCAAATTTTATAACTGCTGCTGGTTTTCCTATGCGTCCTGACCTGTGCCTCGATGACAGATGATGTCATCCTAAGTGGGAATCAGAAGTGGGATTTGTGTCGTGCATACTCTAAGCCATTAGTTTCGTGCGTGGGTACTAGACCTGGAACAAGGGAAGAAAGGTATAGATTCTGCAGCAGCAAGCCCAGGAGTCATTACCAGAAGAATGACAGCCAAACTAGAAGCAGAAACGAAAGTCCAACCTGAGACACTACAGCTAGCACCAGTCATGGAAAAAGAACAGGCAGTGACAGAACCTGAAAGCCTGACTGGCTTTTTAAAATGTTGGGCTATACAACAACAAGAGACAGAGAAAAAGAAAAGAGAGGAGATGCAGCAGAGAGAAAAAGCGATTCAGTGTTTAGAGGCACAGAAATAAGAAGAGATGCAACAACTCGAGAAGCAGAGAAGAGAATTGCAATGGATATGGTTGTCTCCTTAGACAAAAGTAAAATGGGTAATCGATTCATTTTGGTAGTATGTGTCTATGCTACTTGATACACAGAGGCAGTTTCTGTCTGTACTGTCACAGCTCCAAAAGTGGCAGCAGAGCTTGCCAGAATTTTCAGCAGGGTGGGCATACCTAAAGAGATTATTCTAGGGACATGGATATGTTGTTCATCCACACTATCTGGCAGGTTCCTTGCCGCTTTAAATCTTGCCGGAAGGTCTTCAAGCTGGCTCCATCCACCCACCCGGGTGGTAAAACCCTCAGCTCCGCCCCATGACGCCAGATCTTCCTTACCGCTTGGAAGCTCAGGTTCCCTCCTTAGCGCTCTGCGTTTTTCGACTGGTTCCTGATTCTTCGGTTTGTCTGAATTTAGTTGTGAAGTTTTCTAAAACTTCGGTCTTCTTTCCCTCATGGCTGTGATGGACAAGTCATTTCCCGGCTCTCGGAGGCGCCCTGGAGGGCGGAATATCTCCAGGACTGATCCGCACTCCACGTGCGTATACTGCCTCAACTTGGACCATGACCCGCAAGTTTGCGAATTGTGCTGCGCCCTTTCGTCCAATGCCCTGGAGGATCGTGCGGCTCGACTGAGGCTTGGCGCCCGAGGATTTTCTGTGCCGAAAATCTTAAGAGGCTCGCAGGCAGTGTTCAACGTCGGCTGACTCGGCTGAGCAGCTTGAAGTCTCTTCCTCCCTGGAGGAGGCGGCAGCCAAGGCTGCATCTCCCTCCTCCTTGGTCGCGGCATTTATCCCACTGTCTTTGAGTTCCTCTCATTCGGCTTCGTTCAGGGAGCTTCGCCAGTCCCTCTCCATGAAAGGAGAGGAGCCATCGGGACCGGCCTCTCGGCCCAGGTCTAGGGAGTCACAGGGTAAGTCCCATCGTCGGCGTTCGTGGGAGCGGGAGATGTCCCCTTCCCTGGTTTGCCAACCTTCGACTTCGGTCGAGGTTGCGGCTCAGGCCATTGGCTTCACAGTGTCCCCATCAGGCCAGCCGGCCAAGACTCCCGTCGACATTGTCGAGTGTTCTCTCAACCCATCACTCGGGCAGTCGACTGCTAGAGCCATCAACCCTTCGCCGGTTTCCCCGGTGGAGGCCGAGGTTCTGCCTGCGCCTTCGGGGCGGCAGTCCTCGGTCAATTTGTCTGAGCCGAGGGAAGGGCGGTGTCCCCCGCTCCTTCCCAGACCCACCCTCGGTTTCACTGAGGATCTGGGTCTCGGTCTTGGTCCTCCTCTCGGTCAGGCCGCTCCCGCCGTCTTCGGCTGTCTCGGTCGGGGCACCGAGTTAAGTGGCAACACCGTTCCTCCTCGTCTTCCTCCTCGGATGAGGAGAGGCTTCGACACAGATGGCGTCGACGTTACGAGGAGTTTATGTGGCAGCAGTTGCTGTTGTCCGGGAATCAATCGACTCCGATTCATTCCCCATCTATCAAGCAGCTGCCGCCTGAACGGCCGACGCAACCGCTCTCTGCAGTGGAGGTGCCCATCTCTGGGCCGGTTGTTCGACCAAATCTTGCTGCCCCACCGATTGTGGTGGAACCTCGGTCAGGTCACGGCCTGTCCTGCAGGTTGTCGGTCACCCTCACTCCCGCCCGCCCTCGGTGGGTGAAGAGTGGCTCAGGCCTGAGGCAGCTCTTTGCAGACCCTTCGGAGTCCGACGATGAGTCCTCCCTGTTCCCCAGGCGGGAGGGCCCGGAGTCCTCCCCGGGCCGGTCTTTGGACGACAGCCCATTGTCCTTCTTGGGTCTGCTTAGCCTCATCTCGGAGTTCACTGGGATGCAGCTCGAACCCATGTCCAAGCGGGCCTATTATCCCCTGACAGAGATCCTAGACCGAGGGGATTCACCCTCGGAGGCCGTCCCGGTGGCTGAGGCCATTGTCGGCCCAGCCTTGGAGCTTTGGCAGCGGCCTACTTCCTGTCCTGCACCCTCGGCCAGGAAGTATGCTGTCCCTATCGGTTCTTTGCCCGGTTTTTCGGAGCACCCCTCTGCCGAGGGGTTAGTTACCGATAACGTCTTCCAGCGTTCAGTGAACGCTCGGGATGTGGATAGGCCCCCGACAAAGAGTCCAAAAGGATGGACTATGTCAGGTGCAAGGTTTACGCCGCTTCCTCGCTAGGCCTCCGACAGGCCAGCTCGGCCGCACTGATGGCACATTTCTCCCACACCCTCTTGGGCTCCCTGGATGAGGTGCTCCCTCATCTCCTGGTCAACCTCCGGACCACGGTCCAGCGGGTACGGGACCAGGGTAGGGCGGTGGCGAAGCAGCAGCTTCAGACTGCTCTGGACATAGGTGATTCCTGTGCCAGGTCAGTAGCGGCCACGGTGGCCATGCGCCACAGGGCGTGGCTGAGGATATCCACCTTCTTGACGGATACCCAGCACAAGTTGGCAGACATCCCCTTCTTGGGGTCTGACCTTTTCGGCCCTGGAGTGGAGGGACATCTCCAGGGGACCAAGAAGTCCAATGCCACTCTGGACTCCGTCACCCCCGCCCAGAGGGACAAGGGCCGCTGGCAACCTTTGCGTAAGTCCCTTCATCCTTCGGCCCCTGCGGCATGATTGGCCCATTAATACCAGCTTGAGGGCCAGCAGGCTTGCGCTGGACATCCTGACCCCAAGCCAGCGACTTCCTCTAAGGGGAAGCAAGGAGGTAAAGGCCCAGGAGCTCCCTCGGCCAGTCCCCCCTCCAAGCCTGCTCAGTGATGGGCTGCGGGGCGCCTTGTGGGGGGATGGCTCCACCACTTTCCTCCGCCTGGTCCACTATCACCATGGACCGCTGGGTGTTGGAGGTGCTAGGAAAGGTCCTGCCTCTGGAGTTCAAGCAGGCCCCACCCCTTTGAGCCGTCGCCCCTTGGGGGGCCACGGGGTCCGCAGCCTCGCTGTCAGCCCGCCGAGCCGACATCCTGCTCCTCAAAATAGAGGTGATCAGGAAGGTGCGGATCCTTCTCCAGACTCGGGGTTTGTGTCCAGGTTTTTTCCTGGTCCCCAAATGGACGGGGGACTGGCGCCCCATTCTCGACCCGCACGACCTGAACAACTTCTTAAGGTCTCGGACCTTCTGGATGGTCACTCTGACTCAGATACCCCATCCTTGGAAGGAGGCATGTGGCTCTGTTCCCTGGACCTCCAGGACGTATTCTTCACATTTCGATCCGTCTGTTTCTTCGGAGACCCCTCCGCTTCAGAGTGGGGGGATCTCTTTACGAGTTCCAGGCCGTACCCTTCGGCCTCTTCCCAGCAGCATTCCTGCGGTGCCGAAGGGTCCAGGTGTACCCCTACCCGGATGGCGGGCTGACTGCAACCCCTCCAGAGCAGAGGTGGAGCGGTCCGGAGTTCTGGCCCTCTAGGTTGCTCTCAGACCGGTCTCCTCTCCAACGGAGCCAAGTCGGAACTCGTGCCAAAGCGGGTGATCCTTTCATTGGGACAGAGCTCGACTCTTCGAGCCAGAGCTCGGCTCCCAGCGGACAGGGCCTAGGTTCTTCCTCCTTTACCTAATCATGTCTGATTGGGCAATTGTGCCCTGCCCAGGACTTCCTGCTCCTCCTGGGCCTCGTGGCGGCCTGCACCAGCGTGGTCTGCTGGGCCCGTTGGTACATGCGTCCCCTTCAATGGGGGCTGGCCAGCCAGCGGTCACAATGCTGCAATCCTTTGGACCAGCCCGTGACAGTAACCCAGGGGATGTGGAACGCTCTCCATTGGCAGACTGTTCCAGCACATCTGCAGGAGGGCATCCTGTTCGTCCGCCCTGAGTCGACGGTCTTCTTCGACTGATGCATCTCTGATGGATTGGGGTGCCCATCAAGGGGCGCGCAGAGCGCACTGCCTCTGGTCCCCTCCGGGGTCCCAATGCCATTTCAACCTGCTGGAGCTTCATGCGGTCCGCTTAGCTCGCACCGCTTCCGCTCCGTTTGTATGGGGTCAAGTGGTTCAGGTCCAGGCGGACAATACCACGGCCATGTGCTACCTAACCCGCCAGGGCCGGACGCGCCCCTTACCGTTACGTAAGGAGGTTCTCCGCATATGGTCTCGTGCGCAGCCTGGAGGCGGTTTTCCTAGCCATTTCGATGGCAGGAGCCCCCAACACCCTGGCCGATGCCCTAAGCCGGATAAGGGCTGCGCCTCATGAGTGGTCACTCCTGCCGGAGGTAGCACAAGATCTTTCTCCCACTGGGTCACGGCTCGGGTGGACCTTTTTCCCTCCAGGGAGAATGCAAAGCTGAGACTGTTTCATGCCCGCCCCCCTCAGCAGGGCTCGCTGTAGGGGATGCCTTTGAGGCCGCGGACCCCGGGCCTCTTCTACGCCTTTCCCCCATTTCCCTTGACCCACAGGCAAGGCGAGGAGGGACTAGGCGCAGGTGATTTTGGTAGCCCCAGACTGGTTCCACCAACTCTGGTATCCAGCTCTCCTCAGTCTCAGCCCCAGGCTCCAGAGACGGCTTCCAGCCCACCCGGACCTGATCTCTGTTATCAGAGGAAGGTATTCCATCCGGACCTTCAGTCCCTGCACCTGGTGGCCTGGTTCCTGTGTGGCTAGTTGCCAGGCCTTGGGTCTTCCAGCGAGGTCCTCAACATTGTCGAGGCATCCCGCCAGGAGTCGACCAGATAATGCTATGCCTTCAAATGGAAGAGTTCTCCATTTGGTGTTAGGATAGGGCCTGGTCCCTTCTCCTGTTCCTCGGCGAGCATTCCGGACTACCCGTGGTCCATTCTTCTTCTTCTTCAGAAAGGGCTTCGGTCAACGACCCTTAAGGTGCTCCTGGCAGCCACCTCTGTCCTCCGGGCGCAGGCCGGAAGGCAGTCGGTGGCGCAGGAAAGGTGGTCTGGCGCTTTCCAAGGCCTTGATCACGCTTCCCCTCCAGGGAGAGAATCTCCACCTCCGTGGGCTCTACTGCCGATATAGGGCTTAGCTCACGGGCAAGCCATTCGAACCAATGCACAGGTGCGATTCTCCCACCTGTTGTGGAAGAACACCTTCTCGGTGGCTACCACGTCAACCGGAAGGATGGGAGAGCTCCAGGCGCTTCCTTCGAGTCTCCCTGTCTGGTCTTCCACAGGGACAAGGTTGTCCTGCACCCCACCTGAAGTTCCTTCCGAAGGTGATGTTAGAGCTTCACCTTAACGGGGTGTTGACTCTGCTGGTGTTCTATCCCATTCACACCTCGGAGGCCGCATATAGGCTCCATTTGGACCCTAGTTGAGTGCTCGCCTTCTCAGAGAGCGTAGGGCTGAAGTTCGGGAGAGGTTCGCCAGCTGTTTGTCATCTACGCTGAAGCTGCACCTGGCAGACCTGCAGCCAAGCGGACGATGAGTGGGTGGGTCACCTCCTGCATAGATCTCCGCTATAGGTGGGTGGGCATGGAGCCTCCCAGAGGTATAAGTGCTCATTTTACCCGCCCTTCCGCTGCATCGGTGGCTGCTTCCGGGGATGTCCCTTTCCAGGATATCTGCAGGACTCCTACTTGGAAGTCAGCACACACCGTTTTACCCCCTGCCACATTGACCTTGGGTCATGCCGGGATGCTGGTTGGGGCCTCGGTTCTCCAGTCTTTATTCCCTAAGTAGGGGGTGTGCGCCTTGCCTCCCTCCTCCCGCAGAACTGCTAGGAGTCTGCCAAATAGTGTGGATGAACAACCTATCCATGTCCCTAGAAATACAGGTTACTCGCCTGTAACAGGAGTTCTAGGAATGGTATATGTTGTTCATCCACGCGACCCACCCGACCTCCTCGGCTTCGACGCACAACCTGGCTTCCAGCGGCTAGATCTGGCGTCATGGGGTGGAGCCCAGAGTTTTACCACCGGGGTGGGTGGGAGGAGCCAGCTTGAAGACCTTCCGGCAAGATTTAAAGTGGCAAGGAACCTGCCAGATAGTGTGGATGAACAACATATACCATTCCTAGAACTCCTGTTACAGGTGAGTAACCTGTAATTACTGATCAGGGTAGTAATTTTGGGCTGCATTACTGAAGGAGCTGCACTGACTACTAGGTAACACTGCCATAAGAACTGCCCCTTACCACCCTCAGACAGACGGGTCTTATGCTGTATGGTAGACAACCTAGAGGGCCACTAGATGTAATAAAAGAAACCTGGGAAGATAACCCCAGTCAGAAAAAATCCATGACATCATATATGTGTGCCCTAAGAAAGAAGCTAGCAAAACATGTTGAAATTGCCCATAGTAATCAGGAAGAGGCCCAAAACCAGCAGAAGGCATATTATGACCATGGATTAAAAGAAAACGTTTTTGAGCCAGGTGAAAAAGTCTTGCTACTGTTACCCACTACAGAAAATAATCTGTTAATGAAGTGGCAAAGGCCTTATAAAGTGCTTAGGCGCACTGGCACAGTTAACTATGAAACTGAGACCCCTGATAGGAAAAATCCTAGCAAGATATACCATGCTAACATCCTGAAGAAATAGGTTGAAGAAACACCAAAGGCTAATTTTCAAGTTTTACCAGAAACTGATAAAGAAGATATTGATATAGCTTATGACAATCTGGAACAAACTATACCTGCTGATGCTGTAAAGGTGAATGTTTGCTTAACGTCCGAACAAACTTCAGTAATTCGTAACTTGCCAAAGACATTTAACAGTACTTTTACCACAGTGCGAGGCCGAGCTAAAGGTGTCAAGCACATAATAGTGACAAGGAATGCTCGCCCTATTAGAAGAACATCATACAGATTACCACAGCGGTTAGGAGTAGATGTGGTTAAGGAAATACAAAAAATGAAAGAATTGGGTATCATAGAAGAGTCGAGAAGTGCTTGGTCATCACCAATGGTGATTGTACATAAAAATGAAGGGGGTGTAAGAATCTGCCTTGATTTTAGAAAGCTTAACCAAGTGTCCACATTTGACAGCTATTCTCTGCCCAGGATAGATGATTTGGTGGACAGATTGGGGAATGCCAAGTACATCAGTAACCTCAGTCTCTCCAAGGGTAACTGGCAAATCCCCTAGCTAAAGAAGCCAGAGACAAAACTGCATTTGTCACCCCTATTGGATTCTGTCATTTCACCACCATGCCGTTTGGTTTACATGGTGCACCCACTACATTCCAGCAGTAGACAGATGTAGTGTTATCCCCTCACACTGGTTATTGTGCTGCATACCTGGATTATGTCATGGTGTACAGTCCAGACTGGAAAAGCCACCTGGAAAACCTACGAGCAGTTATCCAATCTTTTAAAATGGCAGGCCTGACAATTAACCCTACCAAATGTGCATTGGACATGCAGGAAACCAGATATTTGGGCTTTGTTTTGGAGAATGGAGAAGTCATGCTAGAGATTTCTAAGATAGAAGCTGTAGCTAACAGTCCTGTCACTAAAACAAAGAAACATGTCAGGTCATTTTTAGGGCTGGCTGGTTACTATCAGAGATTTGTTCCCAACTTTGCCCAGTTAGCTATTCCTCTCAATCAACTCACGAAGAAATGGTTCCCGAATAATGTGCAATGGACCCCAGAGTGTGATTAAGCTTTTTGGGCCATTAAGGCTGCATTATGTTCAGCCCCTGTTTTAAGAAGCCCAGATTTTGAGAAACCATTTTTGTTATAGACAGATGCATCAGAGGTAGGCCTAGGTGCAGTCTTGAGTCAGTATATAGATGAGAAGGAACATCCCATTCTATACATCAGTAGGAAGTTGCACAACAGAGAGAAGAGGTACTCCACCATTGAAAAGGAATGCCTTGCAGCAAAGTGGGCCATGGAGTTTCTTAAGTTTTATTTGCTAGGAGCTGACTTTGTACTTATAAGAGATCACAGTCCTCTCTGTTGGCTTAACCAAATGAAGGATGAAAATTCCAGAATCATACAGTGGTACCTGGCTTTACAACCATTTAAATTTGAAGAGATGCTCAAATCTGGGAAAGAGAATGTCAATGCTGATTTTCTGTCAAGATGTGGATCAGGAATTAAGGATGCTGAAGGTTAAAAAAACAAAATGTGTGAGTTTAAACTTCACTGTTTGCTATACTGCATATGCACTGAACCATAAAGGTTATACGCTAATGTTAGAAGAGAATTAATGGGAGATGCTGGAAGAGAATTAGTAGAACATTTTGGAAACCTGTTTTTTTTTTTAAACAGGTTCCCTCTTAAAGAGGGGGGTATGTGGCAAGGTTGAATAAGGTCCTGTCCCATTTCTTAATGCAGAAAAAGTTTAACTGCAAGGATCTGTTCTGTCCTCTCCTTTTCTGTCTAGTTGCACAACTAAATGTTCTCATGAAACCTAGGAACTGATCACTCTGACAGTCTTGCAATTCTCCACCTCTTGCTATCTCTCTACCTTCACTTGCTGTTTCTGTCTTTTCTTCCCCCCTGCATATCTGTGGTTATAAAAATATATGTGAATCTTTGTGTGAAACTGGGATCCCTTGGTTTGAAAATATATATAGTTATACTGTTGAAATGATTACAAAAAGCTATTTGGAAGTTAGGGGGTTAACCTAAGATGGAGTTTGAGCTCCTCTCAGACTTGTTTGCAAACTCTATTGTAGAGCTGTCATCAGGGGGCCACCTTGGGATAATTGTTCTATTTGTTGCACTTGCAAAAAAACTTGCAAGAACATTTTCGGAGAAACAGGATGTTCTCTTATCGAGTTCCCAGGCAAAGACTTATAAAAAGAGCAGCCATACTTTTGCTAGAGATTGAGAGACTGAGACTGAAACTTGAAATTAGAGATACTCTCTGGCCCAGTGCACTAAGGGGTTGAGGCGCTGGATGCCACACCTTGTGCCACACCGGAGACCCATGTTTGGGAAGGAGCATGGGTCGGCAGGGGCAGAGATGAATCAAGCATCCCTAGGACTGCTCTCTATCTCCGGGGAGGGGGGACATCAGTAGTCAGCGAATGCCTGACCCCTAGCGGAAGCTGGGGGGCAGCATGCTGATGCTGTAGATAGGGGTGGGGAAGGAGCAGACACCTGGAGGAGTGTGCACGGAAGCATGTGCTCTACAACTGCCAGCATCATTGGACACTCTGGCCCCAAGGGGGAAACAGAAAATTGAAATGGTGGTGCTCGATCATGACGGCTTGATGGGTCACTCACAACCACAGACCCAGAGGATCCGCCTCCCGGCATAGATCCGGACCCGTGGGGAGGGACTTCGGGTACCGAGCGACACACTGGCCCGGGAAGCGGTGTGCTGTGGAATCTGGGGGCATGAGAGGACAGCAGCCGATGACCTGAAGACTGACAGAAAGAAATACATTGTAAAAAAAGAGATACCCTCTGATTGAGGACTTTCTCTGTTTCTATTGCCTTTGTAAATAGTTAGACTGAACAATGTATTTATTTATTTTTTTTACTGTTATTGATATTAATAGAACGCTATTTGCAAATTTTATAACTGCTGCTGGTTTTCCTAGGCTTCCTGACCTGTGCCTCGATGACAGGAGGGGTGCCATCCAAGGTGAAGAAGAGGGGTAGTGTGGGGAGCCTGGCCAGTTTGTGGTTGGTACCAAAAGTCACGGACACAGTTTTTTTGTGTGTTGATCTAGAGCTGGAGTGCAACCAGTGCAGGACATTGTGGAAATCATGCTTGAGCAGACCTTCCATGGCAGTAATAGAGAGTCCAGAGGCATGGTGACCGTGGCATCTACATACATTTGTATATGTGAGTTGGCACAGGCAGAGAGGAGATTATTGAAAAAATGGAGAAGGGGATCATATCCCTGTACTCATCAGTGATCAGGAGAATGAAAGGGGAAATGATTGCAACCTTTAATTATCTGAAGGGCATAAACAGGGTGGATAGTCAGCAACTGTTTAATCTTAGCAAGGATTCCATCAAAATGGGCCATAAGTATAAGCTTGCAAGGGGCAAAGTTAAAAGGGATGTGAGGAAATGTGGTACTTCTTTATGGGGATGGTGGTGGAAAAGTGGCACCATCTGTCTGAGGAGCTGGGGAATGTTAAGATGGCTGCACATTTCAACATGGGGCGGGAATGGCACATGAAATGGAGAAGATGGCAGGGGGTTGGGTGAGGGTTAACAGGTATGAGGAGTTAGTCCAAGCAGAACTGAGGGATGATTCACTTAAGGCCTGCCCAGTGCTAGTGTAACCCCTAGATGGCGCTATCCCAGGGGCTACTACCCCTGCCTGATTTGCCACTAACAGGTTGAGGGGCCTGGATCCAATGGCGGGTGCCTCCACCCAGAGGTCAGGGTTTGCAATAGTTAAACTAACTTGGTCACAGCCCTCTGGGACACTGCAACCCCCCTTTCTTCCCACTAGTGGCCCACACAATATATCAGAATTACCTTCACAGTATACACTTACCCCCAGGTCTGGTTCCGGCACTGGGACCTCCTGTGAAATGAGATACAGTGCAACAATCACAGTACAGTACTTTAACATAGACAAATACCTCAGGCAGTATAACTTTGCTGAAACAAGCAGCTCTGATTTATTTAGGGGGATATAACAAGGACAGGGGGAAATCAGGTTAATTAGCTTATCACTTTAATAATCTACCTATGGCTCTGTGCACAGGCCTATCCCTATCAGTTACTGTCCCTGGGTACCCAAGCCCTAGTAGCTAGTCCAAACTCGTGGCAGCTGGTAGGGCCCTTTCACACAGAGAAAAGGAGAATTAAACAGTCAGCAGTACAGTAATTCCATTTGGATTTAATGTGGCAATTCAACAGGAGCGACCCTGAATTAGTACTCACGACCTCCAAATAAGATAGGGTCCTTCAATGTCAGCAGGGCTCACTTGAGGTGCACAAACCTCTTCACACATCCATATAAAAGAAAGCACTATACCAGGCAGGCTGCATCTGTATCCCGATCGCAATTACTGCACAATACCCGGGAGAACACACAGCAGATTCAGTTCCTGACAGACCGAGTGTAATTTTCATCAATTCCTCCAGTCTTCTACAGGGTGAGCCTGGTTTCTACTCTTCAGAGATCCTTTGATTCTTTTCACAGGACGGATTCAGTCCTAACAAGCTGCAGACCGGAACTCTGGGCCTTACACACGTTTTTTGACTAAAAACTGCACACTGAAAAAGCACAGGGCTCCTTCCTTCTTCACTGCCAAAACTCAACTGAAACTCCAACTGACAAAACCGAGCACTTCCTTTGAGTTCCTCCCAGTTCTTGACTGGATTGGCTGTCACTCACAATAGACTGCTGCTGTTGGTCCAAAAAGGCACTGAAGTCTAAACTACATCTCCCAGAGTCACTGCCCATACAATCCTCTTGTGGCTGGCTCAGATTATGAGTCCAAGTTCTGATTCGTCCAAGGCACCATTTTAGAGCTAGCTTACCCCACACTGATTGGTCCAGTTCAGCAGTTCAAAACTAGAATGGGGAACTAGCAGACACAGTTCTGACTGCAAAGAAAGCAGGTTAGACAAACTGTAATTTCATTATTACTCTAAATAATTTCTGGCAAACAGTTACATCTTTCAGATAGGTTCCTTTGCACTCCTAGTGACTGCAAAATGAAGTGAATTGGCAGCAGCTCGAGTGGTACTCAGAGAAGCACACAGTCCCCCATACAACTAATTATGTCTGCAAGCAGACAGCTCTTAAAGAGACAGTACCAGAGGCTCTAAAAACACTCACTGATAAATGGCTTAAATGCCAAACACCATTCAGGCTTGGAGCATTCAAGCAAGCTCCTGAAGTCTTTTGGGAACCCCCATTTGCAGGGGTTACACCCTTCCTGGTTTGGGAAAGCTTGACGTCTCGCTGGCTACAAGTACTCTACAAGTTTCAACTCAAACTATACACATTTGCATTAGGCTCGCATACGTAATCATCAGTCAATATATCATTCTACCAAGAACACATTTCTGAAACATTGCAGTACGTCACTTTACACAGTATTACATACACATTGTACCATAACTCAAGTTATTACCTCTTGTACATGAAACCTGAAGAGAGGGGCCTTCCCTATCAGTTACCTTGGGGCTGGATGGGGCAAGGGCACATACTTAGAGGGCAACACAAGTAACTTGGAGTTAGCACTGATGCTCAGTTTGGGCAATGAGCTCGGGACACATACACTCCTTTATGGACAACATTGAGAGGCAAGTCCACAGGCCTCCCAAGTGAATCATAACTGAGGTGCACCACAGGCTTTACAGCTCGACCAGTCTTTCTAGGGGAACTGTTATAGTCTCTGCACTCTGAGCCTCATTTTCAGCATTGTCCTCACTTGTCAGGGAGTCTCCATGGGGGTAGAGAGGCTAGAACTTGGGGCACTTTCAGCTCCAGGAGTTACAGTTTCTGAGTCCACAACATTTGGCTCGCATGGAGAGCTTTCGACACTGGCAGTGGACTGTCAGGGCACTCAAAATACTCTTCTTGTTCGGTGTATCACCAGTCTGCCCCAATCTATCATTTTCCTCCCCTGAAAGCTCAAACAGTTCAACCATGCACAATGATTCCATTTCATCTGATCTGATGCTTTGCACTTCACTTTCTGGGAGCATTGTCTCCAGGGATGAAGCTGGGGCTTAGACAGTCCAGAAGGCCCAGCTTCATCTCCAGTATTGACTAGGGATTGCCCCAAACAATTGACTCAGTTCGTAAGAAGGATAGTATTCAAAGTCACTTCACTTTCTTCCGATATGGACTGACAGTCATGCTCAACTGGGACTTGTGGAGGGGAACACTTTAACTTTGCTTGTAGGTGCAGACTTTCTTGATCTTTTCTTAGCAGCAGCTCTAGTCACTGGTCCAGAGGGGCATCTTCTAGGGGCTCAGACTCAATTAAGATTTGTCCAATGGGCAGTAAATGATTTCTATGCATTGTTTTTACATCTTTTGAATTATTCTCAGGCCTTACTTTGTACACTGGCAGATCATCTAGTTTGCCCACTACAATGTGAGGAGATGGTGCCATCTGTCAGCAATCTTGTGCTTGCCATGCAGTCCCAGATTTCTTAGCAATACCGATCTCCTCCTGGAGTTCCTGTGCTTTCACCTTTTATCATACCTTTTTTGTTGGCCAGATTTCTTTTGGCAGCCATGGTTTGAGCCAGTTGGTACGCATGAGTTAGCTGGGCCTTTAACTTTGCACATACTGTAAATAGTTGTCAGCTTGAACCCCATCAGGAGAGACCCCAAACACACATCTACTGGTAGTCGAGCTTCTCTTCCAAACATCAGGCGGTAGGGGAGAATCCAGTGGCATCACTTTGGTGCAGTTATAAGCATGTACCAGGGTGCTAATTTGTTGGCTCCATCTAGGCTTGTCCTTTGGGTGCAGGGTGCCTAGCATATCTAGCAAAGTGCGGTTGAAACGTTCAGGCTGTGGGTCCCCTGGGGTGGTAAGGAGTGGTTCTGACTTTCGCCTCCCCAGAGAAAGCATCTCTTTGATCAGACGACTCTCAAAGTCTCCCTTGATCAGAATGGATTCTTTGTGAGCCCCATAGTGAACAAAAGTTTTCTACAAGTACTTTGGCCACAGTGGATGCTTTCTGGTCTTTGGTGGGGAAAGCTTATCTCTCGTGAAATGGTCAGTGACCACCAGCACATTACTGATATTTCTTTGATCTGACTCCAAACTCAGAAAATCAATACAGACCAGCTCCATGGGTGCACTGGTGGTGATGTTAACAAGGGGGCAGCCCTCTGGGGCAAAGCTTCCTCTGTAAGCAGCGACTACAAGTTCGAATGTGTTGCTCCACATCAGCCCCCATCTTAGGCCAATAGAATCTGGATCTCACCAAGTCAAGTGTTCTGTCTATACCAAGGTGCCCCATGTGGTTGTGCAAGGACCTCAGTACTGAGTCTCGAAGGCAGTGGGCAGCACTAGTTGTTGTTTGTCTACTTGTCCCCTCTGTCTACTGTTTCTCTGTATAACAGTTTATTGATCAGTTTCAACTTAGGACCTTCTTTGTATAACAGTGCAGTTCTCAAATCAGTGGAGCGTAATTTGGACACATCTTTTCCTGCATAGAGGGCTTCTAAAGCTGCTTTGATCATGGGATCGCGGGATTGAGCCCGCCGAATACTGTCATTGTCCAGCTGAGGCAGTGCACCAATGTCTATTGCAGAAAAGTGGCAATAAGCAGCAGGT
The DNA here is from genome assembly GCA_016271365.2 of Neoceratodus forsteri. Lineage (NCBI taxonomy): Eukaryota > Metazoa > Chordata > Ceratodontiformes > Ceratodontidae > Neoceratodus > Neoceratodus forsteri. The sequence continues at coordinate 248,261,432 of CM057457.1, forward strand.
ATGCAATTCTCAGAGGCTCCCAAGCAATCCACCATGCAGTCCACTGCGTCCGTGGACATTTGTTCCTCCCTGTCAAACTTCCGGCAGAGTGCCCGAATGTCAGGTTCTGCCAATTGGACCCAATCATTCTGGGGAACAGGCCTCCGGGAGAGAGCATCAGCATCTATGTGGTTCAGACCTGCTCGGTATTCGAGAGCATAGTCATGTGTAGATAATGCAGAAAGCCACCTATGGCCAGTGGCATCCAACTTAGCTGAGGTCTGCACATAGGTCAAAGGATTATTGTCAGTTTTTACTAGTATTTTAGCCCCATACAAGTACTCATGGAATTGGTCAACAATAGCCCACTTCAAAGCTAGGAACTCTAACTTATGTACAGGATAGTTCTTTCGGATGGGGTCAGGCTTCTACTGGCAAAGGCCACTGGTCTCAGGCCATTCTCGTGCTCTTGGTACAACACAGCCCCCAACCCTTGCAAGCTAGCATCAGTGTGCAGGGCGTAAGGTTTTCTTGGATCGGCATAGGCCAGCACTGGAGCATGGGTAGTTGATATATGATCTCATGAAAGCAGTCTCATAATCAGGAGTCCAGCGGACCCAAATACTTCACTCGGATGAAAATACACTCTTTCAGTCTTGAGGGACGCTGACTTTTGGTATTTTTGTGGGTTGGGGATACCCTTGAGTAAGGTTAAGTAAAGGGCGGATCACTCTTGAATAGTCCTTGATGAAGCGCCGATAATAACCACAGAATCCCAGGAATCTTTGCAGTTCTTTTAGATTTTTGGGCTGTGGCCAGGTGGTCAAGGCCTCAACTTTACTTGGGTCGGTCTCTATTCCTCGTGGATACTATGTGTCCCACATACTTTACTGATGTTTGAAAGAATTGACACTTATCAATGGACAGTTTAAGGCCAAAGTCCTCCAGTCGGTCCAATACCTTAAATAATCTGCTCATGTTCCTCCAGTGAGCTGCCAAACACAATAACATCATCTAGGTATACCAGGCACTCTAGTAAGTTCATGTCCCCACTGCACGCTCCATCAATCGTTGAAAAGTGGCTGGGGCACCTGAAATCCCTTGAGGCATCCTCATGAATTCATAGAAGCCAGCGGACAGATAAAGGCCGTCTTTCACACGGTCCTCCTGGGGCCATCGGGATCTGGTAGTACCCACTGCGGAGATCCAGCACAGAGAACCACTTGCTCCCGCTTAGGCAGTCCAAAGCATCCTGAATGCGGGGCATTGTGTACTGATCAGGATAGTCCGGCCGGTTTAAGGTGCGATAACCACACACATCCTTACTGTTCCATTCTTTTTCCTCACTACCACAATGGGGAAGCATAAGGGCTTCTGGATTCTTGTATTACACCAGCAGCTAACATCTCTTGCAGATGCCGTCTCACATCATCTATGTCAGCAGGTGCCAGGCGTCGAGACCTCTCACGAAATGGTCTTTCGTCATGCAGCGGATATTGTGCTCAGCTCCTTGCACGCATCCTACATCCCATTCCTTTAAAGAAAACACCTGGTCTCTCTGGGCAAGCTTCTCACTGATCCTCACTTTCCATTCAGCTGGCAGCGGGGAGTCGCCGAAATCAAACAAGTCAGGCGTTACTCTGTCATTCTTCCTTGAACTCTTGCTGCTGGGTAGCACTGCAGTGTCTGCACAATGCACATTAGCCAGGATGCAACCTCTGTTTACTCGAATGTCTCTTTCAGACACATTATGAACTTGAACCATTACCCTTCTGGCATAAGCATGGGCTCTAGCGGGCAAAATACTAGGCTTGACCAGCAGTCCCTCTGGCAATTTTCCATCGCCTGGTGCATCCAACATTAATATTTTATTCTTAACATCCTTTCTGATACGGACCTCTCCCTGTAAGGTACACTGGGCATTTGGCGCCAGGATCAGAGACTCAGGATCCTTCTTCCATACAATTCCGCGGTTCCTCTGGTTCTGTTTTTTCAGCATCTCTCTGTGCCTCATAGGCCTTCTTAATTAAAGCGGAACTCTTAAAGCTCTACTAGTCTTTGACCCCTGTTTTTCATAACACAACTGTGCCAGCCTTCCTAACATATGAGCATTTGTTCCAATCAACAAGGGACACCATCATACAGTCCAGTGGGGACACACTAAGGCTAGGGTCTCTACTTGTTCGGCCACTCCAGCCACGGAGGTGGGGAAAGACAGCCAAATTGGATATACCCAGAATAGGGTAGGCCTTCTCCACTTAACCCCATACATGCAGTCCTTCTAATGGTTGTAAGGGTACGCCTGACAAATGCTTCTGATACCAATCCTGGAACATAATTGTCACTTGGGAGCCACTGTCTAATACAGCTCTTGTAGACACTCCATTCACCTTTACAGTGGTCTCCATGGAGGGACCCACTATTCTGGACCAGTCTGGAGAGGCGGTAGTGGGGGGCCTGGGCAACTGACCTTGCCACAAAAGGACGTGAATTAGCATTTTGGTGCCCTCACTGGGATCATGTTGTGCACCTCTAACCACTGATTTCTTCTCCAAGCTCTCCTTGTAGCCTATATGCAACTTTGTCAGTGCCTTTGGGGACTGGCATTCCCTTTCATGTGCCCATCTTTCCCACAATTATAGCAAAACATACTTTCTGGAGTTTGAGCTGGCGAGGCGCCACACTGGGAGCCAGGGCGGGGTATTACTAACTGGAAACCTGGGTGCCATCTCTGTCTGCGGCGTGATAAGCATTTGGAGACATCTCGTCAGTTTCTCCACTTCCATGGTCAAGGAATTGAGTTTGGAGCTGTTATCAGCAGGAGATACATGGTGGGTACCCCACCCCATAGCAGATGCAGTCGGATATAGGTCAGGGCCCGTACTTGCAGGCGTGGCCTTCATAAAGGGACTGTTTTTGAATTCCCGGATATCTCTCAACAGTTCGCCCCATTGTGGCATATCTTTTTCCTTGTCAGAGCACTCATTGACTGTCAACCTCTGCCCCTGAACTTCACTTGATGGGTCACCCTCAGTCACTCGGGTCGTAGCCACAGCTGTTGGTGCAGGTACCTCCCGAGGTTGCCTTTTCTCAACTCCTCGAATTTCTCTCATTAACTCATCATAGGAGGGTGGGGATTCCAGTCGATTTGCCAGGCGTAACTGAAGCAACAGCAGTTCTGAGAAGGGGGCAGACTTAAGGATTCTGTCCAGTCTGGTTCGGTCCAGTTCATTCGCTGGCAAACTACCCTTTCTGAGGCATTCTTGCAACAATTTTTCCAGCCGAGAGACATACACAGACAACAACTCCCCTTGGTACTGTTGTGCATTTCTTACTCTCCACCATAGGTCCTCATCAGAATCTGGGCTCCCATACACATTCTCCAAGGCCTCAAGATAGGCCTGTGCAGTCGCCTCAGGGTTACTGGGCCTGCTTAGCACGGATGGTAGCCAGGGCAGGACCTCGGAGGCTCTCACTAACCCTCTTCGCCGCCTCCCGAGCATTGCCATTCTAGCACTTGGGGCAACATAGTCTATCCAGGTCTCCCAGTCATCCTCCCTTGGGGGGTGGGAGGTGCCAGAGAAGATCCTCAACCTTCTGTAAGAGTCGTGACTAATGGCAGGTGCAGAAATAGGAGTCTGCATTGGTTCAGCCACCATTACGGGCACTGGAGCAGGAGAGGGTGTTGGGGAGGAACACCCCAGGTGGCAAGAATAGTTTCTTCAAGTCCTCCACAGTTTTCCCTCTCCCAGCAACCATTCAGCAAATTTCTCCTCAAAAGTTTCAGATAGTGGGGGCTGATTCCCCGGTCTTTACTGTCCTTAGTTATCACTCTCCAAGCAGTGAGGGCCCTCTGGGGTAATGGTCTGTGGCACTTTGAGCTATCAATGGGATCCTTAACTCTACTAGGGCCCGGAAAGTGTGGGTGAGCAGATTAGCATGCCGACCCACCACCACAGGGTTTTGTAAACCTTTCACCTTGGAAAGTACTCCTGCACAGTGTCCGTGATTGATACCCAGGGGATGTCCAGGATAAGCATAGCATTTTGGGGGTCGATCTCCTCCCAGTACACCACTCCACCAGCCGCACAGCCACTCTGTCGGGTACCCATTTTTTCTTAACAGTGGTTTGTAATATGGCCACTAGAGGACACACAATCCCAGCGGTGAGCCTCCAAGATGTAACCCCTAGATGGCGCTATCCCAGGGCTACTACCCCTGCCTGATTTGCCACTAACAGGTTGAGGGGCCTGGATCCAATGGCGGTGCCTCCACCCAGAGGTCAGGGTTTGCAATAGTTAAACTAACTTGGTCACAGCCCTCTGGGACACTGCAACCCCCTTCTTCCCACTAGTGGCCCACACAATATATCAGAATTACCTTCACAGTATACACTTACCCCCAGGTCTGGTTCCGCACTGGGACCTCCTGTGAAATGAGATACAGTGCAACAATCACAGTACAGTACTTTAACATAGACAAATACCTCAGGCAGTATAACTTTGCTGAAACAAGCAGCTCTGATTTATTTAGGGGATATAACAAGGACAGGGGAAATCAGGTTAATTAGCTTATCACTTTAATAATCTATTTATGGCTCTGTGCACAGGCCTATCCTTATCAGTTACTGTCCCTGGGTACCCAAGCCCTAGTGGCTAGTCCAAACCATGGCAGCTGGTAGGGGCCCTTTCACACGAGAAAAGGAGAATTAAACAGTCAGCAGTACAGTAATTCCATTTGGATTTAATGTGGCAATTCAACAGGAGCGACCCTGAATTAGTACTCACGACCTCCAAATAAGATAGGGTCCTTCAATGTCAGCAGGGCTCACTTGAGGTGCACAAACCTCTTCACACATCCATATAAAGAAAGCACTATACCAGGCAGGCTGCATCTGTATCCCGATCGCAATTACTGCACAATACCGGGAGAACACACAGCAGATTCAGTTCCTGACAGACCGAGTGTAATTTTCATCAATTCCTCCAGTCTTCTACAGGGTGAGCCTGGTTTCTACTCTTCAGAGATCCTTTGATTCTTTTCACAGGACGGATTCAGTCCAACAAGCTGCAGACCGAACTCTGGGCCTTACACACGTTTTTGACTAAAACTGCACACTGAAAAGCACAGGGCTCCTTCCTTCTTCACTGCCAAAACTCAACTGAAACTCCAACCGCAAAACCGAGCACTTCCTTTGAGTTCCTCCCAGTTCTTGACTGGATTGGCTGTCACTCACAATAGACTGCTGCTGTTGGTCCAAAAAGGCACTGAAGTCTAAACTACATCTCCCAGAGTCACTGCCCATACAATCCTCTTGTGGCTGGCTCAGATTATGAGTCCAAGTTCTGATTCGTCCAAGGCACCATTTTAGAGCTAGCTTACCCCACACTGATTGGTCCAGTTCAGCAGTTCAAAACTAGAATGGGGAACTGGCAGACACAGTTCTGACTGCAAAGAAAGCAGGTTAGACAAACTGTAATTTCATTATTACTCTAAATAATTTCTGGCAAACAGTTACATCTTTCAGATAGGTTCCTTTGCACTCCTAGTGACTGCAAAATGAAGTGAATTGGCAGCAGCTCGAGTGGTACTCAGAGAAGCACACAGTCCCCCCATACAAACTAATTATGTCTGCAAGCAGACAGCTCTTAAAGAGACAGTACCAGAGGCTCTGAAAACACTCACTGATAAATGGCTTAAATGCCAAACACCATTCAGGCTTGGAGCATTCAAGCAAGCTCCTGGAAGTCTTTTGGGAACCCCCATTTGCAGGGGGGTTACACTAGGCTGGTAGGAACTTGGCAAACCAGATGAACCACGAGTCTATTTCTGTTTATAAATATATATATTTCTATTGTCTCAGTGCTCATCTGGCTTAGCTATCAGTCCAACTGATCACCTTGAACTCCTCCTGGCCATTAACCGAGTTTGAGGCATATTCTATCATTTTAAATTTCAATTGTTTAAAAGAGCTTCAAGGGTCAAAATTAAGTTTTGCAGCCACTAGCCAGCAGGGCTAGTGACTGTGAAAATCCACTAGCCCTACAGCCTTTTCCACTGGCCAAGCTAGTGTACTTACTGAAATGTTACCTTCTCTAGTACAAGCTCAAGGGGTAGTTGAAGGAAAATCTTACTAGCCCAATACCAAATCTACCAGCATTTGGTTAGTGGGCCAGTGCCAATTTCGACTACTGGAACTTTAATTAGAATGGACTTTTGTTTAGGAATTTTCCCATGTTTTTCATGTATCCACTGAGTGCAAATTCACTTGCTCTCACTTCCTTTATCTTGCACCTCTTATCTTACTCTGTTATTTCCATGTTTTAGGTGCTGTTCTCTTGGATCTGGAACAGAAGACCCTACCAGGGATTGCACATCAAGTGGTGGAGCAGATGATCATCTCGGATCAGATCAAAGCGGATGATAGGGCCAATGTGTTGAGGGCCCTACTCTTGAAACACAGGTAGGGGCTCTTGAGGGGGTGACACAGCCCTGTACTCTGGGACCGGCCACTGGAAAAGGTAGAGGCTCCCTGAGAGATGACGCAAGCCCTGTACTGAGGTTACTGCTCTTGAAACATAGGTAGGAACACCTGGGGAGGCACAGACCCTGTACTCAGGGCCCTTCTATTGAAGCAGTGGTATAGACACCTTGGGGAACACACATACCCAGTACAGAAGGCTCTGCTATTCAAACACACATCAGTACTCCGGGGTGCACACTGACTCTGTTCTGAGGGCCCTTCTATTGAAATGCAGGTACAGACTCCCTGGAAGGGGAGTAGAGACCCTGCCTAGAGGGACCTGCTATTGAATCACAAGGAAGCAACCGTTGGGGAGGGGGGGCACTGGGGGCACCCAGTTCTGAGAGCCCTGCTTTTGAGACACAGATAGTTAAGTTTCAGGTCCAGATGTTATATTTTGGGGGAATGATAAATTCATGGTGTTAAACCAGACAAACTTAGCAACCAAGATTAAACATAAATCGGTGCTCCTTAATATCTTTATTTGTGATATAAAAGAGAAAATACAAAATAAGGTAAGCAGCTTTGCTGATGGCACAAAGATATGTGTCAGTGGACACTGAGAAGGGAGATTGAGAAGTGTATAGGAACCTCAAAAAATTGGAAGAGTGGTCCAGTTTATGGAGCTAGAGTTATGTAATGTAAAAAAGTGAAAAATTATGCATATTAATAGAAAGAACCCTAAAACGAACTACTGGGTGTGGGGAGTAAGGGCGGTGTGGAGGAGAGAAACCTACAATAATCATTAGTGACAGTCTCAAGTCCACAGCTCAGTTCAGCAAGTCTCATAGGAAGACAAACAAGATGCTGAGATGTACAGAAAGGTGGCTTAGCAGTAGGAGAAGGAGGTGATACTGCCCATGTAGAGGTCCCTGGTAAGGCCACGCTTGGAGTGCTGCACACAGTTCTAGAATCCACACCTCTCAAAGGACAGGGGCCACACAGACCATACAAAGGAGGGCCACAAAGATGATCCTGGGGCAGCAGGGGAGGTTGTATGAGAAAAGGCTGGCAGACTTTAGCATGTATACACTGGAGGCCAGGACAGAAAGAGGGGATACAACTGAGATGTACAAAATCATACGAGCAATAAACAGGGTGGATTGTAAGGACTCGTTCATGAGGAACGAGGGCCAGTGATTAGGGGACATGGGTGGAGGCTGTTGAGGGGAGTTTCAGAAGGGACGTGAGAAAGTTCTTTTTCATGGAACAAGCCATGGACAAAAGGAATATACTTTGCACAGAGAGGTGCTTGAAGCCAAGATTGTGATGGGGTTTAAATTGGGGTAGGGCAGATATAGGGGTACTGGAACCCCCAGACAGAAGAGGGGCAGGGATACCTAAGGATAGGGTTGATGTTCAGACACTAGGACTGTCGTATCTTTAAATCCAGCCTGGCATTAGGTCGAGCATGGAATTAGATAGGAAAATGAGCAAACTGGACGGAGCGTTGGATCTTTCTGCTCACAGTCTGTGTTTCTATGTAAACGAAGAACATAAAAAATCACATCAGGGCATGCGAACACCTGAAAGTCATTCTTTCTAAAAACATGTAAAATAGAAATGTGAAAGAAATTTTCAGCTTTTCAGTTTCATATGTTAATTTTTAAACGTTGTTTCTATTCCCATGCTAGTCACCCGAGTGATGAAAAGGAATTCACCTTCCCACGGAACATCTCCACTGCCAGTCTTGGGAACCTACTGGTTAACAACAGTCGTTCGACCCAAAACTTGGAACCCTGTGTGACGGACCCTCTGATGGGTGGGATCTCATCTGATCAAGAGACCAAGATTGATGTTGACAAAGGGGAGGTAAGTGCAGGTTACATGGCTGAGGGAAATATACAAATTAATTTCTGGTAGGGAGGGAGTGGGGGGGGGCAGGGGAGAAGACCGATGAGGCATGTGCGCCCCCCCCCCAACTCACTTCAGCTTATTTTGTTTCATTTAATAGAAGACTGCAGATGACATTCCCAGGGTTAGAAATTAAGCATTTTTGTTGGTAAACCACCAGGCTACTTACTCTTGCTTATATGAATAGCCCTTGTTCATGTTAAGGAGGATAGAACTGTCAGTGTAAAAATGCTGTGATAAGTATTTATTAGCCTCATACCCCTCCCATCTGCAGACAACATTCAACACATTAAATAAAATCTGACTCGTTATATCTGTAGCTCCTTGTCCCCACACATGCACACACATAAGGCTATCCTAATTCCTCTGCTGCCTACCACATAATAGTAATTTAAGGACAGAAGGGCTTCTAGGTTTATCAGGTATACTCCCGTTTGAGATATAAGCAGGGAGTAATACTGTTGGTACATACTGAAAATAAGTACAAATTTATAGGGATTCCATATGTACTCTACTACCCAGGGTACTTTGTGATTCCCTTGGTAAGAAGCAATTTGTCCAGACTTACCTCAAAGGCCTATACTGTCTTCATATCCACTCTTTCTGCTGGTCGGCTGTCACATAAGTTCATCATCCTCGGGGGGGGGGGGGATACCTACAAATGTTACCCCTAAATTTGCTACGACTGGGCTTCAGGGAGTGTCCCTGTGTCCTGCTGAAGTACACAAGAGCAAACATTGCTGTCTGTTCAGTCTTATTGATGCCCGTGAGTAGGGATGTCACAATATGAAATTCTTAGTGTCATGATAGTTGTGTAAAAATATCACGATATACTGATGTCATGATAATCTGCAGCATTTCTGATTTTAGGAAAAATAGTGAAAATCTGGCTGGAGGAAGGTGGGGAATTAAGAATCATAGTTGCATCCAGAGAGGGATACATTACCAGAGCATGAAGCAAAGACACTTTATCACAGTTTATCGGTATATCATGCTGCACAATAATTGCAATATTTTTTTTTTTTTTTTAACAACAATAAATTATTGCCAGTGGTTATAATGGTGATATAATAACTGGTGAGTGCTTTTTTTTCTTAGTGCTCAGCCAGTTGATATTTTCCGTAATAACCCGCGGGTTATTACGGCATTCACATGCTACGTCTGTCAAGAGTAGCGCTCTCTCATTGGCTCTTGCTCGCTCTGTGTGTGGGCTAAAAACTGTTCCAGAAACATGGCGGCTCTAACCGACGCTTGCAACATCCACAACGCCCTTAGAGGAGCCGGAGGAACCAAACCGCATAATAACTTCTAAACAGTTATGTGCTACTCTGCAGAAGATGAGTGCGACTCTGGACAGACTAGAGACGGGGGCAGCAGAAAATCGGAAGAAAGTGGAGCTCTTGGAGAAACAAAACAGAGCAGTTAGAGAACGGGCTAAATGAATTCACTGACACAGTCGACGTGCATAACGCGGCCCTATTTGATCTACATAGGAGGGAACAAGCACTGGAAAGTAAATTAGAAGAACTCGAGAACCGAAATAGAAGGAACGATATAAGAATTCACGGCCTGCCAGAAGAAACCGAATCAGGGTCAATGCCGACTTTTCTTGCGTCCTTTCTACCAGAAATACTTGGCTGGCCATTAGAAAAACCATTAAATATTATTAGAGCTCATAGATCTTTAGTACCAAGACCTAAAGACCCCAAGGCCCGCCCTCGATCCGTAGTAGTCACTTTCCTTGACTTTTTGCACTAAGGAGGAAATATTGAAATTAGCATGATCTAAGAAAGAAATACCCTTCGGAGATACCAGACTATATTTTGAGCAAGATTATACCCCACAACTCCTAGCCCAATGTAGAAAAGTGTTGCCAATGGTCCGTGCCCTTCAGTCCAAAGGGGTCAAAGTATTCGTAGAATATCCTGCAAAGCTTAAAATGTTAACCGAAAATAGGATTAGACAATTCCCTGACCTGTTAGCAGCGAAGAAATTCCTTTCCTCGGTTGATGTGGAGATTCCCCAGGACCAGGCCCAGATTCAGAAAGATCGAGTAGTGAGCAGAGGATGGCAGCGAGCTGGAACCAAAAGAAAAGGGACACACGACCACCCGGATGCTTCCGGGCTATGGGACACAGTCAATGCTTGCAGAGATTCCAACGCCAGCCTTGCGGGGAGCCTGATGGAAGCCAGCTCTGAGACCGTGTATCCCTCGGAAAAACAAACTATGGGCGAACAGCCGCCGACCTGAAAGAAACTGTAACTATGGCTCTGGGATCTCATTTTCTCAAGTGGGAATGTGAGTGATTTAGTCACTAATGCTGGTAGCTATCGAATGCTGTGAGTTCCACCCCCAATATCCTTCATAACATAAAGATGGGAAGGATTTGGAAAAGTAATTATAGAGAGCCTCAGGCTCTTAGCAAAAGATGGATACTTCTTTTTTTCCCATACTTGATGATTGCAGGTGGTCGCGAGTTCAAACGATTTGATGGTTCCTTGGCTGGGTGTGGGGGGCATGCTCTGAGAGTTTGGGCTGCTGCACTGTACTCCTGGGTGACCTGTCAGGAGCAGATCCTGATGGCTAAGTGATGGTAATAGTGAAGTAATGGCCTCTCACTACGTATACTAGTCCTTGCCAAATCAATGAATAACAACTTTCACGCAGCTCCAATGGCTAGATTGCAGCATGAGAATGCTGGCACTGGTGGTGGGCTCCAGTTTAGTAGTAACAGGGATGGTGAAAAATAAAAAATGATCAGAGCCCCAGAGGCCAGGTTGGTTCTTTCCTTGTGGCTAGGCTACTGGTGAGGGACTCAAGAATATAGTTACAGTTGCCTAAGTGAACAGGAAACTACCTTCCGATTTGAACTGGACCATGTTTACTGTGAGAGTCACTTCCTTATGCATAATACACCAGCTGTGTTACTTAGGTTTGATCTGCCGCATATAACATTTTAACAGATGTTAATTATCCTTGATGGTGCATACCAGGCGAGGGGTGCAGCCCTTGATCTTCGGAGGGTCCCTCCGTGACCCCCTAGGGGGATGAATAGTTGGTCAGCCCCATTGAGTGGGGAAAACTTAGCGACTGCTTTGATCCTCAGGAACCAATTTTAGCATTAGATACCCTGTTTTGTTCTTTCAGTATTTCCCATTTTAAGCTAGGTGGGTCAGACCTGGATATGACCTTAATAGGGGAACAGAAACTAATTATTAAGGCCATGGCCCGGATATTCAGAAGGGTTGCGCATGGCGCAACACTGTTGCACCGTGTGCAACCCACTGATGCACCCCGACACGATATTCAAACGGGGATTGAGCCTGGCACAAATCCCGATGCGCCGGAGCGTATCAGTAACATATGCGGTGCAGGTAGGGGGGGCATGCCCATGAATAATCCACACATCCTGATATTCAGCCCGGGATGCACTGAGCCCATTCATTCGCAACCCCTACCTGCGCTGCACACAGGGGAGCCAAAAAAAAAAGGAACAACGGCTGGCTACCCACAGGTGAGCTGCCGTATTGCAGGGTGCAACATGGCAGCTGCCACCTGTGGTGGCCACCAGCCCGTTGCACCTTCGTGCAGCGCCTCTATGCCCGAATAGGGTACAAGTTGAATAAAATATTCGTCCTATATCTCTGGTGGTCCAGTGGACCGCTTGCAGCCTGATCGCGGGCTCAAGTATAAAAACATACCGTCCAGTATCCCTGGTGGTCCAGTGGAATGCTTCACGCCCGATCGCGGGCATACGTAGTTTAAAATATTTGTCCTATATCCCTGGTGGTCCAGTGGACTGTTCACAGCCCAATCACGGGCTTAAGTGTAAACTTAAACCATCCATTATCCCTGGTGGTCCAGTGGAACGCTCGCAGCCCGATCGCGGGCTTAAGTATAAACTTAAACCGTACAGTATCCCTGGTGGTCCAGTGGACCGCTCGCAGCCCAATCGCAGGCTTAAGTGTAAACTTAAACCGTCCATTATCTCTGGTGGTCCAGTGGATCGCTGCATTGAGCAGGCTTAAGTATAAATTTAAACTGTCAATATCCCTGGTGGTCAGTGGACCGGCTCGCAGCCCGATCGCGGGCATCTGTTAAAATAAAACACGTCCTATATCCCTGGTGGTCCAGTGGACCGCTCGCAGCCCTTTCTTGGGCATATGTAGGAAATAATGCCACCCAAAACAACCCTGGTGGACTAGCAGTACCCCCCTTCCCACCTGCCCACCGAGCCCCACCACCCCGCTCCCCCCAGTCAGTGGCGGGCAGAAGCTCCCCACCCGCTCCCCGCCCCGCCTCCCGCCAACTGACACCATACGGTAGGACTGTACGCCCATTGGTCCACAGCGTGAGCCAGTGGGCATGCAGCCCGTACCAAACTACACAGTCCAGATTTGTGGCGGGGTGGGGAGCTGCCACCCGCTGCTGACCGGGGCGGTGGGGCTCGGTGGGGAGGGAGAGTACCGCTAGTCCACCAAGGTTGTTTTGGGTGACATTATTTCCTACATATGCCCACGATCGGGCTGCGAGCAGTCCACTGGACCACCAGGGATATTGGATGGTTTAATTTTATACTTAAGCCTGTGATCGGGCGTGAAGTGGTCCACTGGACCACCAGGGATAATGGATGGTTTAATTTTATACTTAAGCCCGCGATTGGGTGTGTAGTGGTCCACTGGACCACCAGGGATATAGGATGTGTTGTATTTTAACAGATGCCCGCAGTTGGGCTGCAAGCGGTCCACTGGACCACCAGGGATATTGGATGAGTATTATTTTCTACATATGCCCATGATTGGGCAATGGGGTGTTTTGCCGCCCTGTGCAGGGGGCATCAGTCCCCGACGGCTGCAGCCTGGCAGAGCGCCAGGTGCAAGTCGCCGGGGATCGGCGCACCTGCATGCAAATGGGGCCATAATGACATGCAGATGGCCCCATTTGTGCCTTGCATGCATTATGGCCCCATTTGCATGTGCACTTTTGAATATCGCGGTTTTGTGCCTAAGCGCGGAACTTGCGCTAGCGCATCCCCCTGCTCCACTCTGGCCACTTGAGTGCCACTGCGCCTACGCGCACTTCGGGTGGCCAGGGTGCGATATTTAACATTGCTGTGTCATGGCGCAGCTCCGTTGAATACCACTCTGTCAACGCCCCTGCGCAGCCAAGTTGTGCTGCGCCCAGGCTTGCGCCACAGCCTGGCGCAGTCTGACTATCTGGGCCCATGATTATTAAAAGGGTGAGGTAAGACTCCCTGGATTTAAGGCTGTTTACTTTTTCTAAGCCAGCCAAAGAGCTAATCTTCTTTTCCTTGAAGTGGTGCGTTAAAATTATCTGGCCTTTCTGGACTTCAGGCTATTTTTGTTCCTGATCCAGACAGAAGGTCTACAATTAAGAGGCCATTCTACCACACCTCACACAACGACTACCTGGAGAGGGTGGATATAGGGCGAATACACCTTGAAGTTATCAATGCTTAACTGGGTTAAAAATGTATATAGTTTTCTATTGTTACACTCATTTCTTTTTAGTGTGAATTTATACTGGTTATTGTTAATATTGCACAGAACCTTATGCTTAACAAAAAATCAGGATGTATATTTTGCTCCTCCTCTTGCGGTAGGGAGATCAGATTCCTCACCCCCCACTCCACGTAGATGGCTGATCTGAAAATAATTACACTCAATGTAAATGGAATCAGCAGCGCAGTAAAAAGAGCAAAGATCTTACAAGACCTTAGAAGGAGGGGGCTACAATCACATTTTTGCAGGAAACCCATTTTACGGCCGAAGACCACCTTAAGCTGAAAAGATCCTGGGTGGGGGGAGTTTATGCCTCACACTATGAGAATAGTTCACACCGCAGGGGTGTGGCAATCTTGGTAAAGAAGGATGCTCCCTTGGTAGTTCAGAGAGTCTGAACAGACCCGAAGGGCAGATTTATTGAAATACAGGGCTCTTATAGAGGGCAAGATTGCACATTATTGAATATCTACGCCCCCAATGAACAAACCCCTTGATTAGCATTTCTAGAAAGGGTTATCAAGGAGGCAGTCACTGATGCACATAGTCTGGTGGTCATAGGGGGGATTTTAATGAGGTGGTGTACCCGGGGGTAGATAGATCAGGAAGAGTGCAAGGAGGGGCCACACACAGGGGAAAACTTATTTTGAGGCTAAATCAAGAGTTAGGTCTTTCTGACACCGGCGCTTTATGCACCCAAGAGAGAAAGATTACACCTACTACTCCCTCCACCATGGAGGATATTCCAGAATAGATTATTTTCTTATATCAGCAAACTGGCTCCATAAGATTGAAAAAAGCGAGATAGGACCTACTACTGTTTCAGACCATGCACCTGTGACCCTCAATTTACTGGCCACCCCAGCCCCTTCTCAGTCTTGTTGGAGGCTAAATGTGAGCCATCTCACAAAAGAGAATTTCAAAGAATTAGTGGCTAACACCATCCAAAGGTTTGAGCAAGACAACCCCAGGGGAGAAACAGGAGAGGGCATACGGTGGGATACGCTCAGATGTTGCCTGAGAGGAGAAATAATTAAGTATTCGGCCAGAATCAAAAAGGAAAAAATGCAGGCTAGGTTGCAGCTAGAACAAAAAATAGCTCAGTTAGAAACCTTACATCAGACATACCCAGAACCCCAGCTTAAACAAGATTTAGATAAAGCCCAAAGGGACTTAAACCAGCTGTTAGATACCCAGATTGAAGGGCAACTATGATATGCCAGGCAAAAATATTTTGAACATGGCAATCGAGCTGGAAAGCTGGTGGCCTGGCAGCTTTGACAGGAAGCGGCTAGTAGGGCAGTGGTAAAACTGCAGGGTGAGGGGCAAGAGCCACCCACCACATCTCCGACACATATACTGCACAGATTTGTGAAGTTCTATGCAGACCTATATACAGCAGAGCCTCCCCCCAGGTACATGCTCAAAAGGTGCGATCCTTTTTGGATACTCTCCCTATCCCTACCTTGCAGTACTCAGCTAAGGTGACCCTAAATGCCCCGATTACCACCCTAGAGATACAGACACAAATTAAGAAATTGAAGAATGGTAAGGCCCCAGGACTAGCTGGTTTTTCTGCCGAATTTTACAAACACTTTACCCCTGGACTGACTGATTATCTGGTGACAACATGTAATGAGATTCTACTTCACCAAAAACCTGTTCCACCATCCTAGAATCTAGCCCAAATTTCTGTCATCTTAAAGCCTGACAAAGACCCGGAACGGTGTGGTTTATACCGCTCAATTTCCTTGTTACCTGTCGATTTGAAAATTTTCACAGGGATACTGGCGGAGAGGCTTCAGGCCTGCATCTCACGTCTTATCCACCAGAACCAGACTGGTTTTATTTCAGGGAGATTCCTCCAGGACAATATTTGTAGACTATTAAATATTAATCACTGCCCAAAAAGGCTCCCCGTTGTTTCAGTTGGCCATTAGTATGGATGTTGAGAAAGCCTTTGACAGGGTGGATTGGCATTTTATGTCATCCACCCTGTCAAAGTTCGGACTGGGGGATCACTTTGTTTTGGCAATAAATGCTCTATATCATAGACCAGAGGCTAGAGTCAGGCTTAATGGGCTTCTCTCGGACCGCATACACTTGGGCAGGGGAATGAGACAGGGTTGCCTCCTTTCTCCATTAATCTTTGCCTTATCTTTAGAACCATTAGCCATATGGATACAAAATAATCCTGATATTATGGGGGTACAAGCAGGGGGAATAGAGCAAAAGGTAGCACTTTATGCTGACGATTCCCTCTTTTTTTCTAAAGGAACCCCAGACTTCCTTACCCCCCTTATTGAGTACCCTAGATAATTCAAACAACATGAAGTCTTGCTATATTATGACAATTGCAGTATGACCCAATCTTGGAACTGCCCCGGAGATGAAATAGTTAACTTTTCCATGAAGCATGGAACTCTGAGCGCGAGCTCGGTTAGGAAGCTCTGTCTGTTGTGCTTCAAACATAAACTGTCAGATTCTTTACTCCGCCTCACTGAACAGTCGCTCCGAATTTCTCCTTCTGCTCGGTTCATTTGTCATTTTAAAAGTGTTATTTTATCGGTTTTCAATTAAAATTAACGAAATTAAACATAACCAGTCGGTTCAAGCTCTGTCTGTGGTAACGTAAGTAATAGATAGGTTTTACATTGAATTTTCTGTGTGGAACTTGTACACATTTATCGGTTCGGTTTGAACCGATCAGGTTAGTTGTAAAATTGCTAGTCCTTTTTTAGAGTGCGGTTCCGGTTCTTATCGGTTCTAAAAAGCGGATTTCATTACGGTTTTTTCCACGACCCGTGACACGGTTGGGAACCGATAAGGGTGTCTTGCTGGCGGATTGCCATAAGCGGGCAAGTTTGGTTAGGCTGGCATTATGTCTGAGAAACCCAAAGAAAAACCAGACCCACTGGGTTTCAGCACTGTAGTGTTTGTGGGGAAGCTTTTGCTAAGGCTGACCCACACACCACATGTGTCTATTGTCTGGGGTTTGGCCACCTCAATTCAGATTGCCAGATTTGTAAGAATTTCCCTGCTGCCACCATAGAAAAGAGAGTTGGTAGGCTCAGGAAAGGGGCCAAAAGTCCACTGACCGGATGGCCAGCCGGTTCGGTACCAACCGAACGGAGGTGCCCTCTGACCAGGCGATACTTCCTCGGGCAAGCGAAGAGCGATTCTGAGGAGCGGTTCCAGCAAAAGGACTAGAAAGTCAGCTAGCATAGAGCAAAAGTTCTCTCCCCAACTGCTGAAGAAATAGCTAAAGTAATTCAAATTGTCCAGTCTCTTTCCCATCCGACCGAACTGACACCATCAGGGAGGCGTTCAGTTCGGCCGGTTCCACCGGTTCAAGTTTATGATTGTGAGGATTTTTATGAACCGGAGGAAGGGGAAGGGGAATATGAGGAGAGTGAATATGGTTTTGAAGATCTGGATGTGCCCATTGAACCGGTCATCTCTCCAGATAGACCCTTAGGGGTTTCTCCTCCCAGGCTTTCTGAGTCCCCTTCTCATTTCATTTTTTATAAGAAAGTTGCTGAAACTCTGCAGCTCCCCATTGAGGAAGCTGTTGATGACCAAGAGGAGCCTGACTATGTAGAAATGATGGATATTCCAGAGTCTAGGAGACTGTCTATTCCTTTACACAAATCTTTTCGGAAACAGACAGTAAAAGTTTTAAAAACTCCTCACACTATACCTCCTGTGGATAAAAGGATGGACAAGAGGTATACCTTTTCAGGTTCCGACACTGATTTCCTCACTCAGCAATGCAGCCATGTGGGGGTAGTGCAGGCTGCAGCCTGTGACAAGGCTAATATTCCTAGCTTCACACCCCTGAGAAGGACTCCAGGAAGATTGATGCTATGGCAAAGAAACAGTACATGGCAGCATCTTTGGGACTCAGACAGGCAAATTATATGGCTTACGCTGCTAGGTACCAGAAATCCAGATGGGATACTGTGCTGGCTCTAGCAAAACAAGTCCCTGACCAGCTTGCCAGGGAACTGGAACAGGTGGCTATGGATGGTATTGAGGCATCCAAGGTGCAATTTCATGCTGCAGTGGACTCTAATGATGTTTCATCAAGAGTCATGGCTACATCTGTGGCTTTTCGCAGGATGGCCTGGCTCAGATGTACTACCCTGTCTCAGGATACCCAGTCTAAGGCCATGGATTTTCCTGTTGTGGGCAATTCTCTGGGGAGCAAACAGAGAATTACATGAAGAAAATGGATGAATATAGGACCACCTATAGGAGTGCACAGGCCAAGGAAAGGCAGGCCACTCCTCAAAAGCAGCTTCCTAAAAGCAGGGGCAGGCCTTTTCATAGGCTTTTTTACCAAACCCAAGCTTCCTCTTCCACCTATGCCCAGAGGGGGTTCTTTAGAGGGAGAGGCAGATGGGGTACAAGCGGGCCTGCTCCCACCCCTCAGCCCAAAGCCCCTGCCAAGCAGGCACCCTGATGGGGTTGCCAGCACCGCTTCTTCTCTACCTGTAGGGGGCAGGCTGGCTTACTTTGTCCAGGACTGGAAGTCTTTAACATCAGACAAGTGGGTCCTGGAAGTAGTAAGCCAGGGACTGGTTCTCAGCTTCAAAAAATTTCCAAAGCTGAGAACCAGATTTTTTCCACCTGCAACCTCATTAGAGGCACTCGCCCTAGAGGCAGAGGTCTCTACCCTTCTGGCTCTCAGAGCCGTGGAAAGGGTTCCTCCCCTACACCAGGGCAAAGGTTTGTACTCCAGGTACTTCCTTACTCCAAAAAAGACAGGAGAATGGCGGCCCATCCTGGATCTCAGATACTTAAACAAGCACCTTTTAAAACCAAAGTTCAAAATGGTGACTCTGGGAATTATTTTACCCTCTCTAAGGCCAGGGGACTGACTAGCTTCCCTGGACCTCAAGGATGCCTATTTCCATATTCCCATAAGAAGCTCCCATCGAAAGTACCTCAGGTTCGAGCTGCCCTCAGGCCACTACCAGTTCAGAGCAATGCCCTTCGGCCTCACTTCTGCTCCAAAGGTATTCACCAAATGCCTGGCAGTAGCAGTTGCCTACCTAAGGAGGCAAAAGATTGCCATCTTTCCTTACCTGGACGATTGGCTCATAGTAGACCAGTCCCCAGAACAGGTCAAATTACATCTTCAGATAATGCAGCAACTGCTTACCTCTCTAGGTTTCCTTCTGAATCTCTCGAAGTCAGTTCTAGAGCCTGTCCAGCTTCTTACCCTCATAGGCGCAGAACTGAACACACAGGAGGCCAGGGCCTACCTTCCTCTGGACAGGGCAAAGACCCTAGTCTCCCTGGCCTCCTCATTCACCCTGCAGGTCTCTCGACCAGCAAGGCATTTTCTGCAGCTCCTAGGACACATGGCTGCTTCCACAGCAGTTGTGCAGGGAGCAAGATTTCAGATGAGAGACATCCAGTTCCATTTGAGAGCTTTTTGGTCTCAAAGAAAGGATCCTCTTACCAAGTTGATCCCAGTAACTCGAACCCTGATCCAAGCCCTACAGTGGTGGCAGGATCAGAGCAACCTGAGACAAGGAGTTCCTTTCATCACTCAGTCTCACTCCCTAATCCTTACTACAGATGCTTCCCTCTTGGGTTGGGGAGCTCACATGGGCGACCTCACCACCTAGGGTCTGTGGTCTCCCCCAGGAATCTCTGCTCCACATCAACCTGTTGGAGCTCAGAGCAGTTTTCCTAGCACTTCAAGTTTTTTCCAAATCTGTTCAGAACAAGATTGTACAGGTCAGAACAAACAACACCACTACAATGTGGTACATCAACAAGCAAGGGGGTACTCGGTCTACGGCCTTGTGTACCGAAGCGATGAAGTTGTGGTCTCTGGCTTACTCCCCTGAACACCTCCCTTACGGCAGTCCACCTTCCAGGCAAGGACAATGTCCTGGCAGATGCTTTCAGCAGGATTTCTCCGGGCCATCACGAATGGTCACTGGATCCCCTGGTCTTGGGAGTAGTATTTGCCAGTTGGGGCACCCCGCAGATAGATCTTTTTGCAGCCCCAGACAATCACCAACTTCCCCTTTTTAGCTGCAGGCCCCCAGTGTTGGGCTCACTCCCCCTGGATGCCTTAGCCCTCAGTTGGGAAGGGAAGTTCCTCTATGCCTCCCCCCCCTTCCCTCTCCTGTTCAAAGTGCTAGTCAAAATCAGATCCCTATCCTGCAAAGTCATTCTGATAGCTCCAGATTGGGCCAGACAACCCTGGTATCCACTTCTACTGTCCTTAGCAGTCCATCCTCCCCTGTGCCTTCCCAGGAATCACAATCTGTTAACATGTGCCCAGGGACGGGTTTGGTATCCGAATCTCAAATCTCTCAATCTCAAGGCTTGGTTCTTGAAGAGTTAGAGTTTGCTGATTTACACCTTTCCCAAGGTGTAATGGATATATTGAAAGCCTCAAGGAAGCCTTCCACCAGGGCTACTTACAATTCCAAATGGAAAAGGTTTTCCATATGGTGCTCGAAAGCATATTTCCCCAGACTCTGCTGATCTACCCACAGTCCTGGATTATATGGTCCATCTGAATTCTCTGGGGCTGAGACCAGCTACCCTGAAGGTGCATTTGGCAGCTGTGTCTGCTTTTTTTCAGCAGGTAAATCCTCTTCTTCTTTCAGCTCATCCTGTATTTTCCAAGTTTTTTAAGGGGTTGCTTCACACCAACCCTCCATTCAGGGATCCTGCCCCTGCCTGGGATCTTAATGTTTGCATTGCTCAGCTTATGCAACCCCCCTTCGAGCCCTTGTCTTCAGCTGAGCTTAAGTACTTGACTTGGAAGACTGTGTTTCTGGTAGCCATCACCTCTGCCAGATGCATAAGTGCATTACAAGCGTTGTCAGTGGAGCCAGATTTTATCTCCTTTCACAGAGATAAGGTGGTCCTCCGGACTAACAGGAAGTTCCTACCTAAGGTGGTTTCAGATTTCCACCTTAATCAATCTATTTCTCTTCCAGTGTACTTCACTGACCACTCCTCCTCTGGTGAGAGGAGGCTGCACAGCCTAGATGTGAAGAGAGCCCTTAGTTACTACATGGAGCGTACCAAGGGTCACAGGTTTGACTCCCTCCAACTGTTCCTCACTTGTGGCGAGGTTGGTAAAGGGAAGCCAGCCGCTAAAAGATCCATTGCCAGGTGGATTGTCTCTTGTATCCAATTCTGCTATGAAAAGTTGGGTAAAGTTCCCCCCTCAGGCCTGAGGGCTCACTCTACCAGAGGTACAGCTGCTTCTCTGGCTGCTGCCAAAGACATTCCTGTTCTAGAAATATGTCAAGCAGCTGCCTGGAAAACAGTTCATACTTTTACTAAGCATTACTCCCTGGACATCAAGGCTCGGAGTGATGCTCGGTTTGGCACAGCTGTTCTTCAGAGCCTATTCCCTAAGTAGGTTCTGTCCCTCCTCCATGGGGGTACTGCTGTGTAGTCTGCAATTGTCATAATATAGCAAGACTTCATGTTGTTTGAAGAAAAAATTACTCACCTTAGTAATGTTGTTTCTTCTAATGGAATCTTGCTATATTATGACCTCCCTCCCCGCCTGCCCCTCTCAGAACCTCCGTTTTGGGATGTGGCTGGAATTTACAGGGTTGGCACTCATTTATGCCCACCTTGTTGTTGTTTTTACACCCTCTTTTTGGGGTGAATTGGTGTTGTGTTTTTCATTTTCTGGGTCTCCTGACTTGAGTCTTTGTTTGAGACCAGGAAATGTGTGTTTAGGTTAGTAGCCAGTTGTCTAGTGTAGGTTTACAGCTTCCACACAGAACCTTAGTGAGTTTTAGCTCGTAAAGATCTGACAGTTTATGTTTGAAGCACAACAGACAGAGCTTCCTAACCGAGCTCGCGCTCAGAGTTCCATGCTTCATGGAAAAGTTAACTATTTCATCTCCGGGGCAGTTCCAAGATTGGGTCATACTGCAATTGTCATAATATAGCAAGACTCCATTAGAAGAAACAACATTACTAAGGTGAGTAATTTTTTCTTTTGGCTCATTAGCCAGATATAAAATAAACTTATCCAAATCAGAGGTGATGGTGCTAAGCGGTGTTCCCTCCAGGCACTTTAAAGATAATTTCCCCTTCAAGTGGGCTAAGAAGAATACCTTTAGATGTCTCAGAATACAAGTCTCAGTGAATACCTCCAGACTGTTCCAAAATAATATCACTAAACTCTATAGTAGGATGCAGGCAGACTTTGCCCACTAGAAATTACTACCCCTTACTTTAGATGGTAAAATTCAGGTAATTAAAATTAATGTGCTCCCAAGATTGCTATTTCTTTTCCAGTCACTCCCAATTCATATATCCTCCTGGTTTTGGAAACAATTAACTAAAGAAATTACTGACTTTATCTGGGCAGGAAAACGTCCGCGAATTTCCCATAAAATATTGGTATAGCCGAGAGAGGCGGGGGGACTGGGTCTACCCCATTTCTATCACTGTTATCTAGCAGCACAAGGGGCACAGCTAGTTACCTGGGCCAAGCAAAGAGAAGATTCAGGGTGGTACTCCAATGAAGCAAACTCAGTGCGAAATTTCAAAATATGGACCATGCCCACGTCTATGGTAAGCCTCCAAATATGGTCATCACTAACAAACCCATGGGTCAGACATTCCTTACAAATTTTGATGAGGCTGCGTAAGTTATCACATACCCCAAATACATTGGGACTCCTTTCCTTGATTAGATACACATCATGCTTTCTCCCACCTATATCAGATCATGTCTATGCTCATTGGGAACAAAGGGGCCTTGCCACATTTAGGCAATTTTTTTATCAGACAGGTTGTCTTCCCTTTACTACCATTAAGGAATGCTTCTCACTTCGCAAAGAGGACTTTTATAGGTTCCAGCAGGTACAACACTTCATTACTACGGATGAAAACCTCTTACGGATCTGTAGAGAATTAACACCCCTAGAGTTATTTTGGTGGGACTCAGTCAGAATTAGGGATAAATTGAGATATCTTTCTATATTATACTCAACCTTGACTACACAAGGAGAGACCCGTATCTTGGCGGAAATACAGATCAGATGGGAAGGGGAGTCTGGAGAAGAAATTTTAAGGAAAGATCGGAAACAAAGACTTCAACGGGGTTGGCAGGTCACCTCGGCTTCGGTTTGGCGAGAATTCAACTGGGAAATATTTACACGCTTCTTTAGGACCCCAGAGATCACAGCACACTTTAACCTATAGGCCTCTTCAGCCTGCTGGCGCATGTGTGGAGCATCATTAGGCACACACTATCACATATTTTGGGGATGTAATAAGCTGCAAACATTCTGGCACCACATTCACACAGTGACGGAAATGGTGGGGAGTTTCCCTATTCCCTTCACATTCCAGAACTTAGTGTTAAGTCTCCCAACTTTATCTGGTAAAAAAAGGAAGATAATGGAAATCTGTCAGATCCTAGGAGTTGCCGCCTTGAAATGTATCACACCTAAATAGTTAATACACTAACCCCCTACCCAGGCCCAATGGGTACTGAGGGTAGAAGAAATAGAGCGCGTAGAGAACATTATATATACTATACACCTCAGAAAAGAGAAATTTTGAGATCTTTGGCAACCTTGGCAGGTCTGGAGAGAAAATTGGAGATATCCAGAAGAGGAAGAAGGACTGGTGGGACTCGTAGAATAGGATATATTAGTCGGAATAGGTGGAGAGATAACTATAGCGGAATATACAACCATAGAATATTCTTTGTAAGCATCATTAGTCACTGTGCAAGGTTTCATTCAAAAATTTTCAGTCCTTGTTTTCTTTTATTTGAATTCCCCCACCTTACCTGCGGTTGCCTCTTCCTGCCTTACTCTTCTCCCACTCCACTACTACTGCACCTAGCATAATAGGAGACTAATGTGTGTAGAAGTCACTGGTCCTAGCTACTCCCATGTATATTATTAGTATGTTTACTAAGAAATTTTGTACTATAACTGCCGTGTATATAGCCCATCAGGCATTTAATTCATGCACCGCTTGTCAAATCTGTTGTCAATTGCTTGTGTACTTGCAAACATTGTGTCTTGACATGTACCCTGCCTTATTCCATCCGTGTACCATGAGAACTGGATTGCTTGTTGCACTTATACCTTCGTGGTTGATTCTCGACCCTGAGTCGACCTTGAAAAAGGGACTGTAATTGTCTCAGTGGACTTACCCAGTTACCAAAACTCAAATAAATAAAATAAAATAAATGTTATGTTGAGCTTTGTTGAAACACACTATATTAGGTTACAGATAGGAAACTGTAAAATGTTCATATGACCTTAGTGGCAGAGATTATAATTACACTGCGATGAACTGTAGCCATCCAATTAAAGCCTATGGCTTCAAGCAGTGCACTATTCCTAATTCTACCATTGTTGTGGAACTTGAACTCTGTAAGCCACGAAGCCTATCTTGAATAGTAAATGTTAGATAAAGATACTGTAGTACTGTAAAAGATGTTTACCTTGGAAAAGTATGCCTTGAATTCAGCTATGAAAGATGAGCTGTAATGTTGTATCTTATACTTACCATGAATAAAAGCTGAAGTTAAAAAAGTGATTTCTGTTAGAACTCTAAACTGTAAATAATAAATAAATAAAAATCAAGAAAAAGGAGGCAAGAAACGAGACTGTGTGTCTCTCAGTGTGTGTGTGTGTGTGTGTGTGAAGATCACAGGACACCAGATGGAAAAAAAGCTCCCCAGATATTATCTCAAATAAAAGATGGGGACGTCTCAGAAACTCGAATTTAATGCACATCCTCAGTGTGGGGTGCTTTAATAAACCCATCGGGCTTCGCCCTTGGGGTTTATGTAGCATCCCACACCTCGGGTGTGCATTAAATTCTCGTATCACACACTTCCCCATTCTTTATTCTGTATACCGTATACCGTCGTATTGTGTTATCATGACATCCCTACCTCGAATATGAGGAGATCATGTCCCCTCTCAGCCTCCTTTTCTCCAAGGTGGACAGATTAAGGACTGCCAGTCTCTCTTCAACATTTTGGTGGGCCTACATTGCACCCTCTTTTTTTTTGTTATATATATTTCTTTTTATTAAAAGTTTTCATTACACACATTGCAAGTAAGAAAAGGGTTACACTTAATTTATAAATGTTTACAATGGGAGCATTGATTTTGCAGCAGAATCATTAACCCCTGAGGGTAAAAAACTTTGTCCTATGAGATCAGTACACCAGGTAGTGATATATAAGTAGTCCATCTCCATGTTGCACCCCAATTAATAATGTCAAGGAAAGGGGATTAATCCTATAGTTTTAAAAGATATCCAAATAATCACCAAGGCATAAAGGAGTGTATTTGTGATTTCCTTCCCCTCATAATATAGGTGAAGTATAAGAGGAAATCCAGGTCAACTTGACCCCTCTCTAACCCCCCCCTTCCACCCACTTACCTGCTAGGTGGGAAACTCAGGTATGACAACCCGCAATAAGGGGAGAATTATGGGCAGAAGGTGGGGTCCACCATTGATTGGTGAAGAATCCACCGCTGCCATTTCAACAGGTAAGATGGGCCCTTGTTTTGTACTTTAGCATTGAAACTTTCAGAACAGTATATATCAGACATGATAATTCTCCATTCTTGGACCGCAGGAATCAGAGTTGACATCCACCTATGAGTTATAGCTTTTTTAGCTGTCAAAAGGCAGACCGGAAGGAGTGTCTTGTACCATGGGGGAGTGTGGTCCGGAAAGATCCCCAGTGTAATTTGTTCGGCCGTTAACTCCACCAGCTCATTGAATATCCCAGAAAGTTCCATCTGGAGAGAGAGAGAGAGCCAAAAGGGCATCAACAAAGAGCATAGCCAAAACACGTGACCCAATGATGCCCTAGGACACCTGCACTCTCTCTAGCATCTCCCATATTTTTCTGG
Organism: Neoceratodus forsteri; assembly: GCA_016271365.2. NCBI lineage: Eukaryota > Metazoa > Chordata > Ceratodontiformes > Ceratodontidae > Neoceratodus > Neoceratodus forsteri. Next base: position 248,287,217 of record CM057457.1, read on the forward strand.
TAAAAACTTTAGGAGAATTGCTGGAGCCCTGAAAAATCGGGAATGGCACTTCCAAGCAAATTCCCTCTAACGAGGAGATGATGTAATCTTTATAGCTTGTAGTGCCGATCCCAGCCAAGCCTCAAGAGAAACCTCTAGAGACGAATCTCTATTCCATTCTTGTAAAACTGAAGCCGTGGATTCTAACTGCTCACTCCTCAGCCCCTTGTACAGTTGTCCTATAATGTGAGTCCCCAGATTTCCTCTGATGGCTTCAATAAATACTGTTAATAAATCAGGAAGAGGGGAAGGCATTTTAACCTGAAGGCCTCTGTTTTGCAGTATATGGGTACGGAGTTGGAAGTATCTGAATAAATCTGAGCCCCGAAGGTTATATTGAGATTGTAGTTTTTCCAAGGGAAGAATCCCTTGGGGAGAAAGAAACTGGAAGACATGGGATAATCTCACCTGTCTCCAAGTGGAAAAGGCGTTATCCATATGAATAGGGGCAAAAGTTTCATCCTGGGAAATTAACTTGCAGTACTCATAAATGGTATGAATTGGTTGGCACCTTCTCATACGCCTCCACAGTATAAAAACCAGAGAGGCAACCTTCGTGAAGGCCGAGGCTGACACCGTTCTCTCGTCAGAGGGAAATAATATTCTATTAATATCAAATAGATAATTTAAGTGAAATTCGATAGTTTTCCAAGGTGAGACATAAGATCCCGCCAGCCACCGTAACAAAATTCTTAGAAATGCTGCCCTTGCGTATAGGTTAAAGTCTGGCAAATTAAAACCTTCCTGGGCCAATGATAACTTAAGGATGGATAACCTTATTCTTGGGCGTCCCTTACCCCATATAAAACCTGCTATCATTCTATTCCATGATTTAAGGTAAAAAGTCGAGGGAAAGAAGGGGACATTTTGGATCAAGTACAGGAGATAAGGAAGAATATTTATATGAATAATTTCAATTCGCTGATAGAAAGAAAATATACCAGAAGTCCACCTATCCAGGTCCGACTGGATTTGTAATGGGATGGGTTCATAATTTATCATTTCCATGACAGTTGGGTCCTTAGGTGTATGAAGGCCCAGGTATTTAATTTTAATGGAATGCCATTTAAAGGGAAAGGCCTTCTTAAGTTGTTGAGAAGGTTTCAAATTGAATGTCAAAATTTCCATTTTAGACAGATTTAGTTTAAATCCAGCTATTTTCTCAAACCAGGTCAAAACTTTCCAGACTGAAGGAACTGAAGTATTAGGGGGGCAATATTGTTAGTAATATATCATTAGCAAACATATTAATTTGTATTCCTGTTGACCTATGGGTATGCCCTCTATCTGGGATGAAGATCTCAAGACAGAGGCCAGGGGCTCAAGGTATATTGCAAAGAGATAAGGAGACAGGAGGCAACCCTGCCGCGTACCCCTACTCAAATGGAACGAAGAGGATAGAGCCCCATTGTGATAAATGAGATGGGGAAGTGAAATGCTGTTAGGGTGTCCCACAAAAAGGACCATGAAACATGGTCAAAAGCCTTCTCGTTTTCAAGGCTAATAAATGCAGATGGGATTTTCCTGGTACAGACATATTCTTGGAGAACTACTGTTCGGCGACTATTATCTATAGTACTCCTGTTTTTAATAAATCCAGACTGGTCAGGGTGTATTGTTTGTGGAATAATAAATTCCAATCTGGAGGCCAAAATGGCCGTGTAGATTTTATAGTCCAGCTGCGAGAAAAGAGATATCTGCTGACTGTGATTTATAACTGTAACCAATAAAACATATTTGATTATCCAAGAGTCTAGACGTGTGTAATTTTTTTCTCTCCCTCCCTCCAATACTCTCCTTGTTTATCAAACTACTAAACAGTTCTATAAAATTACCTATAAGGGTTCCAGAAGTAATAGTAAATGTTTTCTTAGTTTGTAAAATATATGGGCCTAAAAGTAAGTACAGATAGCAACCATAGACCCATAATAGCTGTTGTCGAGCTTCTTGACACACAAAGGAAGTTCCGAAACCCTCCCCACCCCACCTTACCAAAGTAAAAGTTTGAACACTCTGGGGTAAACTACCCACAATTATAACTTGTGGACCCTCACTACAAGGAGCCCGAGTAACCATAACAAAAACTATATACACAATGACTCCCAAGTGGGAGGTGCTCATTCTGAGCTCCCCCAGGGACGTCCTCCCCCTACCTTATGAAAAGGGGTCAGGGGAGAGATGTGGGGCCTCAGTAGCACACTCAGGGTTTACTGTCCCCGAGTTTAGTGGAGAAGCCCCTTGATGGAGCAGTGTAAATACCACTCCTAAATGGAACCAGTATAACTGGGTTCTACGTCCAGACATACCCCAGGAGAGGCAATATGCCTATGCCCTTAATAGAAGGTTGGCAATATTCACATTTGTTGTGGAGAGAAGGTTTAACAGTAGCAATCAAACCTTTATTATAATCCTGTCTATAGGTTATCCCCCCCCCCCCAATTCAGTTGCTGGGGAACCAAGCCCAGCTCACCTTTCTATTGAAAACCATGGAATGACGTAAGTATGGGAGATTAAAATGTCCAAAATGAACACCCCATATTTCTTGTCTCTCAAGAAAGTCCAGTAACTATTGTTCTATATGCACCTCTTGTAATTGAGGTATGACCATCATGTCCAGTCTTTCCCTCCAACGAATAGCAGCCCAGTCATAGTTTTCTGCTGTTAAACGGGGAGGAGGAGAGGCAGCAGAAGGGAGGGGACCCCACCAGTGAAGGTGCTGGAAAAAAGGGCGGGGGAGCTTCCATGTCCGTACTCTAGCCTGAGATCTACTCCGCCATCGGTGAATGGAGAAAAAGTCCAAAGGGCATTCTAGTACCAAATCATAGCTATAAAATGTTTTTTAAATGCATGGACTGTATTAGGAGCACTCCCTCAACCCCAGCAGCATCCCACTCCAACCCCCCCACCACCATCCCAGTTCCTAGCATAGGAGAATCAAGCCCCCAAATGGGGGATTTTGTTATAGCTACCAATCCAGGAGGGTAGTTCATGTTGGTAAAGTAGGATTCCTGTACTGCTGCAATTTCTTCAGGATTTCGTCAAGTGGCGATGATGACGCATGTGAGTGTTTAGATCATTCTATCTTCTCTATCTGGTTCTGTCGTGTTTTCACCACTTCAGCAGTCTTATCTGAGATGATACCTCTAGCCAAAAGATCTGCCGTTGCCTCAGAAGCCGAGGTATAAGTCAGCTGGCCCGTGGAGAGGAGTACTGTACGTGTAGCTGGATAGGGGTACGAAATCTATTCTTTTGGGACCGAAGTACAGGAAACAGCAAGCTATAATCTGGGCGTTGTTTCTGGGTACAAGGGGTATAGTCATTATCAAAAAGCAAATGCTGTTTGCCCCACATTACTTTGCCCTTCTGCCATGCCTTTCATAGAAGGGTCTCCTTGTTTAGGTAGCTCAACATTCAAATGACAAAAGAGTGTGGCCATGCCCCAGGGCCTGAAGGTTTAGGGCCTAGGGCTCGATGACCCCTCTCCACATCGATCTGAAAGTCAGGCTCTAAGTTGAGTACCAAGCACAACAGGTAATCAGCGAAGGCTCTGGGGTCATTCCCCTCTTCATCTTTGGGGAGACCGAAGCTACAAATATTCCTCCTCCTGCTATGGTTCTCTTCATCCTCTTGACATAGGGAGATGGCTAGTTGCTCAGCCGCGAGAATTTTAATGGTTTCCTCAAGCTCATCCAGCCTAGTAGTATTTCGGGATATCTGGAGGTCCGCTTCTGCCACTTGACCTTGTAGTAATCCCAGTTCAGTTTGAATGTCTTTTAGAGACTCTCGGACCTCGCCACGGAATTCCATAATTGCCTGAAGTATAGCTTCATTGTTGGGCTCTGGAGGCTTTTTTGGGCCCTTTGGATGAGATGAAGCTGTGGATTTCTTCCTCGAACTTGGAGCAGGCCCAAGCTGCAGGTCGCCCTCGTCAGACATGCGGTCTTCTACGTCGGTCAAATCGGCGATGGGCTGGAACCGATTGCGGCTATTTTTTGCCATCACTAGTTGATGGAGTGCAAACCCCAGCTATATCTTTTGTCAGTTTGCAAGATTCAAGCTGTAGAGGAGGGTTCAGCACTTTTTTATTTTTGATGTAAGCAGGAGCTTCTCCGTCTGCTTGCTCACCCAGACATACCGGAACCGGAATTCCTCTGTTATGTAATACTTCTGTAGTTTACAGAAGCTGCATTGCACCCTCTTGATTACCTCAATTATCTTTTTGTATTTATGGGCTCAGAGCTACATGTAAAAAAAAAAGTCAGGTAGTATTCCAGGTAGAAGGCAAAAAAATAGTCAGTGCACAAAACCAGAGAAATAACTTTAGAAAAGATTTATTAAACAGGAACAAAAACAACAGCTTGAAGCCAAGAATCCCTGGCACTTCATGCTGCTCTGGCACTTCATGGGGGGGGGGCTTGGCTACAAAATGGCCAACTATATAATGCTTGTTTAAAGTCACAGTGGCCTGAATACACAGATTTGAAAAGCACACTCAAATAATGTCTAAACTGTGGGAAACTATAACAAAAAGCAAACTGCTATACAAGAGACTAAAATGGGTAGAAAAAGAAGGCTTACAAAAAAAGGAAAGGGTGCTACACTAAATAGCATATTCTAAAAAGCGGAGGATATACCAAGCAAGCTGATTAAAATGCAATCTACAATAATCATACACGCGAAAATACCACTTAAATAAACTAGTGAAGAACAATCTTGTAACCTTTTACCAAAATGTATGAGAAATAAGAAAACATGCTGCATAGAGAATTTTTTTTTTGGTTTTTTTGCAAACAAGACGTGAAAAAGATGGGACCCAGGGACCATCTAAAGAAGAAAACTGAAGGACTATATTTGAATCAATTATTCAGCAACTTTATATTTAGAACTGGCATATCTAGAAAAAAAGGCAAACACAGCAAAAGGGTGTGTTGATAGTGCAATTAATAAATTCGTACTATTATCAAGTTCTACATAAACCAGAGAACCCCATAAGGACATTGAAATGAGGCTCTCGGAGGGTGGGGGGAGAGAGGGAGGGAGGGGGAGGAGGAAATTGCAACAATGGGGAAAAAGAAATGGAAGTTGAGACTAAATTGCCCCAATCTATAAACTAGAGGAAGAGAGAATGGTCCAATTACTCAGTAAGACCTTCCTCACTTAGCCTCTTTACTCTATAAATCCAGTGCAATATGTCAGGAACCCACTCCTGAGGGTCAGGTCCACTAAGCTCACATTGCCCACCCCTAAGTGCAATCCGTGACAGGGAGGGGTAAAACAGGGATACCCTCTTCTTGTCCTTCTAGAATGCTTGCCAAGGCCATGACTGAACACCCACCACGAGGCCCCAGGGCTCCCTCTTTACTCTGGATAAGGGTACAATAACAGTCTCCAGTCTTGTAACCAAATGAGAACCCTTTCTTGGTTGTTACACAAAGGGGGAAGATCCAGCCATTACAATCTCTTTGGGGTAGCCTTGTAACCTTGATTTTGTCTTCTCCCACGGGCATGCAATAACCTGGTTCAAATCCCCACAGACTCTTCCTTGGGGCTTTCATATTCTCCCTATCTTTACCCAGATTTACTTGTACAGACTCTTGTTCGATTGGTAGCTTATGGTGACACCCCTTAACAATAATAATTTAGTCACAGATTATTATTAAACATCCCACAGCCACACACAACATGAAAAATCTCGCTCGGGTAGGTTCCTTAAAAACAAATGTTTTTACTAAAATAATCAATAATTATGCAGTTACAATTAAAAGATTTAGAAAATTTTGGTCACAGAATAACACACATAATAGCGGAAAATATACATGAAAAATGCACTACAACTGTTATGTAAAGTTCTACCTTAAGTTCATAGTAAATTGTAGCCTGGAAGAATAGGAAGTCTGAAAAATCCTTCCTTCCTTTTCAGCCACTGGCAGGTTGCTCTGTGTCTTGTCAGGAGAGTGTCCAAAGTGTATTGCAATGAGTTTCTGTTTACAGGGGGTATTTATAGTCCCTCAGGCAGTCTGAAAAAACCTTTATGGTTTATAGCTGGTGGCCTCCTCTTTAGGCTAGCAGGTGTCTCTCTTGCTCTTTCCAGATTGTAAGGAATTATTATTTATTTCCTTATTTGGGTTCTCATATCACCATTTCCTGGCACTACTGAAAAAATGTAATCAGAATATGGTAACCTTGCTGACACCTCTTGCCTAAAACCACCTCTCCTTTTGATCTTAAAGGTTTATGACGGGAGATAACTTATCTCATTCTGAGACTTTATTACACCAATTAGCTAACCAGGGACTTCCATCCCCTTTGAAAATGTAATTTTCAACTTCCTGGCTGGTAGCTGTTTTCTTTGGTCACATAGGAATGTCACATACTTTGCAAGACCTTTTCTCTGTTCCTGTGACTTTTCAGTAACACTGGGCATTTTCTTGTGGTATTTAACATACGTAAAATCACATCAAAAAAATATGACAAATATATCTGCAAATAATGACTGGCAGTTGGCTAGCTCGCCACACAATATACTTTGTGTCTTTTCCATCTGTCCCCCTTCACCACATGACACGCCAGTGTGTTCAATGCCTGCATAAGAAACCAGATGGAGAACCCTCATAGGCCTCTGGAAAATGAGGTACTACAGAGGAACTGAGTCTCTTCATAATATCACACACATGTTCCTGGCCCCTAATGTTAAGGGGTCTCGCTGATCTTCAGGGATATCTCTGCCATCAGGTCACACCTATGGAACTTCGCTGTCAGGCATCAGGATCACATGGAAGCTTTTTCTGTAGCACTCTATTAGGGGCCACCCACACCAACGTCCAGCTCCGATATCACATGCCCTATGTAAACTTGGGTGGCTCTGCTTCCTCCTCAGGTCTTTCCTGACATTGAAGCATTCGCGCACAGACTCCGCAGAAGTTTTATCACTCAGTTCGACCGCCAAAACTACTTACCTTCTTTCTTTGGTATTTGCCTTCTAATCACTTTAAAGTGATTCTTTTTGACTTCATATGTTGGGAATTAATCCTTTGTTGACTCTGTTCCGTCGCTGCCACTGTGGAAGAAAGGTTTCTTCAACCGACGACCACGTACCCTGTGTCTGCTATCTTAGGCCTAGCCACAGCGTTCTCATCTGTCAGTCCTGCCTGAATTTCAACCCCACCACCCGGTGCCACTGCAAGAAAGCCCTGTAGAATTTCCTCATTGAGCAACAGGCAGCCAGCAAAGAACAGGGACCTTCCAGGAGCCCCTCTCCCTCCCAATCGCTGGCGTCTTAGGGTTCTCAGACCACCCAGGCCTGGGACTAGTACTCGGTGAAACACTCTCATGGGGATAAGGACTGGCCTAAGAACTTTTCCCCCCGATTTCAATCCCAGTCCCTTTGGACTGTTCCTCCTCTTCTCCTGGGATCACTTAGTCACCTGCTTCGGGGTCAGCGCCTTGCTTCGTGCAGGCCTCTGCTCCAATCAGGCCTCCCCACAGAAGAGACTTCTCCCAGCCTTCACAGGGCTGTGGAGGGGTGATGGGCCCCAGCCCTGCCATTGAGACCTCTGGAATCTCGAGGTCCATAGGTGCTGGGCCCCACCACTTCTACTGTAGCTAGTAGAGGTTCATCAGAGCTGGGCATCATGCCTCCTCTGTTGATGCCTGTGTTGACAGTGCTGCCTTTTCCCACTATCGACCTTAATGCTGTTCTTTTTTTCCAAATGGAAAGGGACCTGGGGGTAATTATATAAGTTGACCTAAAGGCGGGCAAGCAATGTGAGAAGGCAGTAAGGACGGCTGGGGGGATACTGGGATGCATAGGGAGAGGCATCAATAGTAGAAAACAGGAAGTTGTTATCCCTCTGTACAGACAGTTGGTGAGACCCCATATGGAGTACTGTGTGCAGTTCTGGAGACCCCATCTCCGCAAAGACATAGACAGAGTGGAGGCTGTTCAGAGGAAGGCAACCAAAATGGTGCAGGGTCTGCACCAGAAGACATACAAAGAAAGACTAAAGGAGTTTAATATGTATACCCTTGAGGAAAGAAGGGAGAGAGGGGACATGATAGAAACTTTCAAGCACCTCAAGTTAATCAACAAAGTCCAAGAGGGTAGTATCTTTCAGAAAAAGAGATGTGCAAGAACAAGGGGGCGCAATTTGAAGATAGATGGGGGACGTCTCAGAGGTAATGTGAGGAAGTAGTTTTTCACAGAGAGGGTTGTGGATGCATGGAACAGCCTCCCTGAGGAGGTTGTGGAGTCAAGAACAGTGGGGGAATTCAAGAATGCATGGGACACATAAGGCAGTCCTAGTGGTGGATAGGAGGAAGTAAGCTGTTGGTTAACTAGGATCTGCAGCTTATCTGTTAGGTAGGAAAATGGGCAGACTAGGTGGGCCAAGCAGTCCATATCTGCCATCAAATTCTATGTTTCTATATTGCTTCTCTCATACAACAATTTATTCCATGTCCTGGGCCATCGTTGCCTGCGTCATTGGGGGCTGCCTTGGCATTAATGCCAGTTCAACCCATCTGCCCCACGCCTTCTAGAGAGCCGTTGGTATTCCGACCATCAGTCCTTGCCTCAGAACAGGCCAGTGTCGAGGACGAGTACCAGAGGACTCGGTAAACACACTCCCAAGTCCCTCCGGATGACCCCTTTTTCTTCAACATTATAGAACAGCTCTCCTCCACTATGGGGTTCCAGACTGGGGAAGAGGATGTCACAAGGAGAAATCTGGTGGATTTCTTGGAGATCCCAGAATCTCCACCTAAAGTTATTCCTCCTCTGCTGACAGCACTAAATGATGCTGCCACTGCTGCCTGTCACAGGCCCAACCCCAACCTGGTACCAGCCATGCCCAGAAAGGCTGATAAGCTTTACCAGGCGCCTTTAGGACTGCCCTTTTAAGTAGCCCAACCGGAAGCCAACTCAATGTTAATTAAGGCTGCTCATGACAAGACTAAGGCACCCAAGCACCTTAGTTCCCTTCCCCTGACCGTGAATCTAGCAGGCTGGCACTCTGGGGCAAGAGGACTTTTGCCTGTGCCACACTAGGCCTTAGAATTGCCAGTTACTTGGCTTATTTGACTAAGAACCAGAATACCCTCTGGAGGAAGGGCAGAGCTGCTGCTCAGGCCCTCCCTGAGAGTTTCCAGAAGCAAGAACTTCTCAAAGTTCTTCAGGTCTCTGAAGATGTCAGTCAACATCTCCTCAGAGCCACCTATGATATTGCTGATACTACTGCCAGGGCGGCTTCCTCTGACATTTGCCTTAGAAGGCACTCCTAGCTTAGAGTATCTGGCTTTGCAGCTGACATCCAGCAAAAGGTGTTGAATGCCCCTTTTGTGGGTTACAAATTCTTTGGTCCTGATGTGCAGGATATTATCAGTGACCTGCCGGCCTCCAGCAGGGCTATTTGGTCTGTCCGTTCCCTTTATTATACCCAGCCCAGGAATAGACCAAGGCCCTTCTTTCATAAGATCTCTCACAAGTCTGGTTCCAGAACCAAGGTCCAAGGTAAGCACAGGGCCAACTCTGGCTTGCCTGCCCCCTCTTCCACCTTAGTGGTTCCTCTGCTAAGCAGTCCAGAGGAGGAGGTGCGGCTTCAGCCACCGGTTCAGCCTCAGTCTGACTCTTTGAGAGACCCCCGCCTTGTTCCAAGCCAGGATGTGGTTGCAGGAGGTCGGTTTTCCCTCCATCTGTCCCAATGGAGAACCACCACAACAGATGCTTGGATCCTGCAAATAACCAAAAAGGACCATGTTGTAGAACTTCTGGAACAGCCTCCAGGTGTTCCCCCAGTCCCCAACTTTTATCCTCCAGATCACACAGGGGTGCTCAGGGAGGTAGTACTCACCCTGCTGTGCAAAAGGGCCATTGAACCAGTGCCTAGGTGGCAAAGGAACGTGGGATTCTACTCCAAGTTCTTCTTGGTTCCCAAAAGAACAGTGGACTTGAGGCCCATTCTAGACCTCAAGGAGCTGAACCTTTTTATCTAGTACAAAAAGTTCTGGGTGGTCACTCTGCACAGCCTTCGTCCTCTGATCAAGCAGGGTAACTGGCTGTGTTCCCTCGATATGCAGGATGCCTATCTGCATATCAAGGTTTGCCCCCCTCATAGGAGATACCTGTGATTCCTGTTCCAGGGGGAGCACTACCAGTTCAGAATATTGCCCTTTGGTTTATCCTCTGCACCACAGGTATGTACCAAGTGCTTAGCAACTGTAGCAGCAGCTGTCCATCTGGAAGGCCTCTCTCTGTTCCCATACCTGGACGACTGGTTGCTAAAAGCCCAGTACAGTGAACTCCTGTTGTTAACTCTGGAGCGCTTATGACTTATGATGTCTAAGCTCGCTCTATTGTTGTGGCCTGCATATGTTGTATATCCCTTGTAGTCTTGCTTAATTCCGTGTGAACCTTGTCTTTTGTCTGCTATTCCATGTAATTCTCCCGGGTCGCACCTGAAAATAGGCAAATGTTTGTCTAGTGTGCTTACCGGGTCAACAGAAGCTATAAACACCCTGCAGTTGTTCCAGTCCTTGGGCATCACTGTCAGTTTGCCCAAGTCTGTGCTGACCCTATCCTAGGGGTTACAATACTTAGGAGTGGTTCTGGATTCTACTCAGGGCAAGGCCTTCCTCCCCCTGTACAGTACGAACTGCCTTATTGCACAGGCCCAGGAGGTGGCTCAGAGCTGGTATGTCCTAGCTAGGACATTTTTGAGGCTACTAGGCCTAATGGCTGCAGTCATCGTTTCGGTCCCTTTGGCCAGGCTGCACATGAGGGTCACAGTGGACCCTTGCTCAGATGATCTAGATCAGCTGGTCCTGGTCTCTTCCCCAGTCAGCAGAGTGCTTCACTAGTGGATGGACCCGGCCAATTTTTTAAAAGGGGTTCCCTTCCTTATCCCCACTCCTCAGCAAATCCTTACCAGAGATGCTTTGGATTTGGATTGGGGAACCCACCTTGGCCCTTATCGGACCCAGGGCCTCTGTTACCAATGAAAGACTCAGCTCCACATAAATGTCTTAGAAATGAGGGCAGTTCTGTGTGCCTTACAGAGCCATCTTGCCCTGGGCCCTCTGCTGGTGCAGTTGGACAGTCTCAGTGTGGTATATTATATCAGCAAGCAAGGGGGGGACTCATTCCTACCCCCTGTGCCAGGAGGTGATAAGGGTCTGGTACTGGGCTCTAGATCACAGTCTAGAACTGTCAGCCATCCATGTGCCCGATGCCTGAAATGTCGTGGCAGACAGCCACAGCAGATCGTAGTCCAAAATGCACGAGTGGGAACTGCTGACCTCAGTCACAGAAGACCTGTTCGACAGGAGGGTTTGTCCAGTGTTGGACCTTTTTGTGTCCCCACTCAACGCAAAACTGCCATGTTTCTGCTTGCTGAATCCAGGGCATGGGGTTTTCTGGCAAAACATGTTGTCCCTCTCCTGGAAAGGGAGGTTTCATTAGGCATTGCCTTCCTTTCCACTGATTCAGAGAGTGCTCATCAAGCTACAGATGGAGGATGCCACCATAATTGTGGTGGCCGCATTCTGGCCTCAGCAGATATGGATTCCATTACTACAGCAATTGGCTATGGAGCCTTTCATTACCCTGCCCCTTTGCCGGGACCTGCTGACACAGGCTCAGGGGTCTCTGGGCCATCCAGACCTCAAGTCCCTCCACCTGCATGCATGGCTCCTGAGGACATAGCCATTCCTCAGTTTGAGGTGTCTCAGAAGGTGGCTAATATCCTGGTGGCCGCCAGAAAAACCTTTCACCGGGGCCACTTACTCTATGAAATGGAAGTGGTTTGCTATCTGGGCTGCATCTCATAGACTGGACCCTTTTACCTGTCCAGTGAACTAGGTTCTGGAGTATCTCCAGAACTTGTCTGATGCAAGACTTAAATACTCCTCTCTTAAAGTGCACCTGTCAGCTATATCAACCTTTCACGTGCCCACTGATGGCCGTAATGTGGGACAGCTGCATGTGGCCCGTACTTTTCTGCGAGGCAGTCTTCACTTGAAGCCTCCCATCCATAAACCAGTTCTGGCTTGGGACCTGAATTTTGTTCTAGAAAAGCTGACCCTGCCGCCTTTTGAGCCAGCTGCATCTTGCAAGTTACGCTTTCTGTCATGGAAAGCGTTATTTCTAAGGACATGGATATGTTGTTCATCCACACTGTCTGGCAGGTTCCTTGCTGCTTTAAATCTTGCCGGAAGGTCTTCAAGCTGGCTCCTCCCACCCACCCGGGTGGTAAAACTCTCGGCTTCGCCCCATGACGCCAGATCTTCCTTACCGCTTGGAAGCTCAGGTTCCTTCCTTAACGCTCTGCGTTTTAGGCGGGATTCACACTCTTCGGTTAATCCAAAACTTATTTAAAGATTTACAAGGCTTCGACTGGTTCCTAATTCTTCGAATTTTCGAAATTAAAAAAGTTTTGCTAAAAAGACTTCGGTCTTCTCTCCCTCACGGCTGCGATGGACAAATCGACTCCCGATTTCCGGAGATGCCCTTGCGGGCAGAAGATGTCTCGGACGGATCCGCACTCCATGTGCGTCTACTGCTTGGGCCTTGAGCACGACCCGCAGGCCTGCGACCTGTGCTCTTCCTTTTCGGCCTACGTCCTCGAAGACCGTGCTGCCCGTTTACAACTGGGGCGTCCCGAGAAGAGATTTCCTCCGGTAAAGTCAAAAGAGGCCCGGTCGGCGGTGTCCGCAGCGGCGGGCTCGGTGGATCAGCTCGAGCAGATGATCGCCCTCGAAGAGGAGACGGCGCGGGCCGCTTCTACCTCGGCTGCGGCATTTGTCCCGCTATCTCTCAGTGCCTCTTATTCGGCTTCTTTTAAGGAGCTTTGTCTGACCCTTTCGACAAAAGGTGAGGGTCCAACTTCTTCTGGACCGTTTTCTCGGTCCAAAAAGAGAGACAAGAGTAAGTCTCACCGTCGACGCTCTTGGGAGCGGGAAAGATCCCTCTCCCCTAGTTGTCGGCGATAGGCTTGATCTCGACCTCTCGACCGACCACTGGTTTCCACGGTGTCCCGTCAGGCCAGTTGACCGAGACTCCTGTCGACGCGGTTGAGATTTTTCTCGACCCGTTGGACGGGTTGTCGGCTGGAGAAGCTGACAATCCCCTCTCCCCGGTTCCCCCGGTGGGAGTTGAGGATCCCGTCGGCTCATCTGTGCCTCCAGTTCCAGAGCCTTCGGTGGGATCGTCCGAACCGAGGAGTGCCGATTCCCAGCGACCTCCCGCACCGTCCTCGGCCCTAGCCGAGGTTCTCGTCTCGGTCTCGAGCGTCTTCGTGGTCAGCCGATCCACGTCATAAGGCGGTCTCGGTCTCGCGCGCTCATCCTCTTCCTCCTCGGCGGACGAGAGGCTTCGGCGCAAGTTGCGTCGGAGGTATGAGGAACTCATGTGGCAACAGCTCCTTCTGACCGGGAATAAGCCGATGCCGTCGTCTTCCCCGGCCATTAAGTGGCTGTCACCGGAGCGGCCGAAACAACCCCTCGTTTTAGCCGAGGAGCCTGTTCCCAGGCCGGTTGTTCGGCCAATTCCAGCTGCCCCACCGATTCCGGTGGAACCTCCGCCTCCACAGCCGTTAGTTGGGGCTCCGACCAAAAATTCTCGGTCGGCCTAGGGACTGCCCATAGGCTGTCTGTCACCCTCACTCCCGATAGGCCTCGGCAGGTGGAGGGTGGCTCAGGCCTGAGGCAGCTCTTTGAGGACTCTTCCGAGGATGATTCCTCCCTTTTCTCCAAGCGAATGGACTTGGAGTCCTCAGGAGGATAGTCAGTGGACGATAGCCCTTCATCCTTCCTAGGATTGCTTCAGCTCATCTCGGAGTCCACCGGGATGAAGCTCGAACCCATTTCTAAACGGGCCAGGTATCCCCTCACGGAGATTCTGGACCGAGGGGATTCCCCTACGGAGGCCTTTCCGGTGGCCGAGGCCATAGTGGGTCTGGCCTTGGAGCTCTGGCAGCGCCCTGCTTCCTGTCCTGCGCCTTCGGCCAGGATGGCCAGGAAGTATGCGGTCCCTACCGGTTCCCTGTCCAGTTTTTCGGAACACCCCTCGGCTGAGGGGTTGGTTACCGACAGCGTTTTCCGGCATGCTGGGAACACTAGGGATGTGGACAAACCTCCCAACAAGGAGTCCAAGAAATTGGACTATGCCGGGCGAAAAGTCTATGCTGCGTCCTCTCTCGGCCTTCGCCAGGCCAGTTCGGCCGTCCTCATGGCACATTTTTCTCATGCCCTGTTGGGCTCCCTGGATGAGGTTGTCCCTCATCTTCCCGCGGATCTGCAGACTACGGTCAGGCAGGTGTGGGACCAAGGCAGGGCAGTGGCCAAACAGCAGCTCCAGACTGCTTTAGACATTGGGGACTCATGTGCCAAGTCTGTGGTGGCCGCAGTGGCTATGCGTCGTCGGGCTTGGCTGAGGATATCCACCTTTACGTCGGATACCCAGCACAAGTTGGCGGATGTTCCCTTTTTGGGGACTGACCTCTTCAGCCCTGGGGTGGAAGGTCACCTGCAGAGGATCGAGAAGTCCAATGCTACCTTGGGCTCGGTCTCTTCCGCTCAGAAGGACAAAGGCCGCAAACCACAGCCTAACTCTTTCGTCCTTCTGCGCCATGACGTCGGCCCAGCAACGTCAGGGCAGCAGGCTCGGGCTTGGCATCCCAAACCCAAGCCCGGACTTCCTCAACAGGAAGCAGGGAGGTAAGGCCCAGGAGGTCCCTCGGCGGTCCTCCTCCAAGCCTGCCCAGTGACGGGCTGAGGGTGTTGCCCCAACCCCGTCCACTCACCCCAGGTTCCCTCTGAGGGACGGCTCAGCACTTCCTTTCCACCTGGTCCGTTATTACCACGGACAGGTAGGTACTGAGTGGTGGGAAAAGCCTGCCTCTAGGGTCCGAGCAGGCCCCGCCTTCAGAGCCGCACACCTCGGGGGCCTCGGTCCAGGCTCACTGTCGGCTCGTCGGCGACGAGCCACATCGCCTCCTCCTCCAAAGGAGGTGATCAGGGAGGTGGCGGACCCTCCCTCAGACCCGGGGTTTGTGTCCAGGTACTTCCTGGTTCCGAAACGGACGGGGCTGGCGCCCCATTCTTGACCTACACGACCTGAACAAGTTCCTAAGGTCTCGAACCTTCAGGATGGTCACTCTGGCTCAGATAATACCATCCCTTGAACATGGCGTGTGGTTCTGCTCTCTGGACCTGCAGGAGGCGTTCTTTCACGTCCCTATCCGTCCGTCACATCGGAGATTCCTTCGCTTTTGAGCGGAGGGATCCCTCTTCGAGTTCCGAGCCATGCCCTTCGGCCTGTCTCCAGCTCCCAGGGTCTTCACCAAATGCATTGCAGTGGTGACAGCTTTCCTGCGACGCCAAGGGGTCCAGGTGTACCCTTACCTGGATGATTGGCTGATAGCAGCCCCTCAGCAGGAGGAGTGGAGGCGGTCCAGAGATCTGGCCCTCCAGGTTTGCTCTCAAGTCGGCCTTCTTATCAACGAGGCCAAGTCGGAACTCGAGCCGAAGCAGGTGATTCTGTTTATCGGGGCAGAGCTCGACTCTCTTTGAGCCTGAGCACGGCTCCCGGTGGACAGGGCCGAGGTTCTTACCTCCTTTGCCCAATCATTTCTGGTTGGGCAATCGCGCCCTGCCCGGGACTTCCTGCACCTCCTGGATCTCATGGCGGCCTGTACCAGTGTGGTCCATTGGGCACGCTGGCACATGCGCCCCCTTCAGTGGGGACTGGCCAGCCAGTGGTCACAACGCTGCGATCCATTGGACCAGCTAGTGATGGTGACCCAGGAGATGTGGAACGCTCTCCGGTGGTGGACCGTTCCATCTTATCTGCAGGAGGGCATCCCGTTTGTCGCCCGAGCCGACGGTCTCTCTATCGACCGATGCCTCTCTGATGGGTTGGGGTGCCCATCTGGGGGAACACGGCGCATGGCCTCTGGTCCCCAGCGGATGTCCACATCAACCTGCTGGAGCTCCAGCGGTCCGCCTAGCTCTCACCGCCTTTGCTCCGTTTCTCCGGGGTCAAGTGGTCCGAGTCCAGACGGACAATACCACGACCATGTACTACCTAAACCCGCCAGGGTGGGACGTTGCCCATGCTTCCATGCAAGGAAGCTCTCCACATTTGGTCACTCGTGCGCAGCCTGGAGGCGGATCTCCTAGCCATTCATGTGGCAGGAGCCTCCAACACCCTGGCCGATGCCCTGAGCCGGATAGGGGCTGCATCTCACGAATGGTCTCTCCTGCCGGAGGTAGTACAAGATCTGTTCTCCCACTGGGGCACACCTCAGGTGGACCTGTTTGCCTCCAAGGAGAACGCGAAGCTGAGGCTGTTTCATGCCCGCCCCCCTCAGCAGGGCTCGCTGCAGGGGGATGCCTTCTCGAGGCTGTGGACCCCGGGCCTCTTCTACGCCTTTCCCCCATTTCCCTTGATTCACAAGGTGCTTCTCAAAGCAAGGAGGGACAAGGCGCAGGTGATTCTGATAGCCCCAGACTGGCCCCGCCAGTTCTGGTACCCAGATCTCCTCAGCCTCAGCTCCAGGCTCCCGAGGCAGCTTCCAGCTCTTGCCGGACCTGCTCTCAGTCAATCAGGGAAGGTGTTCCATCTGGACCTTCAATCCCTGCACCTGAAGGCCTGGTTCCTGTGTGGCTAGAGTTCCAGGCCTTGGGTCTTTCCAGCAGGGTCCTCAATGTTGTTGAGGCATCCCGTAGAGTCGACCAGGAAATGCTATGCCTTCAAATGGAAGAGATTTTCCATTTGGTGTCAGGGCAAGGGCTTGGACCCTTCCTCCTGTCCTTTGGCAAGCATCTTGGACTATTTATGGTCCTTTCTAGTCAAGGGCTCAGGTCGGCGACCCTAAGGGTGCACCTGGCAGCCATCTCTGCTTACGGGCGCGGGCCGGGAGCAGTCGTTAACCTGAGGAGAAGGTGGTCTGGCGCTTTTTCAAAGGCCTTGATCACATATCCCCTTCGGTGCGAGAACCTCCACCTCCGTGGGATCTACTGCTGGTACTGGCAAAGCTCATGGGCAAGCCATTCGAACCAATGCACAGGTGTGATCTCTCTCACCTGTCATGGAAGACCGCCTTCTTGGTGGCTATCACGTCAGCCAGAAGGATGGGAGAACTTCAGGCGCTCTGCATCAAGTCTCCTTACCTGGTCTTCCACAGGGACAAGGTTGTCCTGCGCCCCCACCCGAAATTCCTTCCGAAGGTGGTGTCGGAGTTTCACCTTAACCAGGTGTTGACTCTGCCGGTGTTCTACCCCAATCACACCTCGGAGGCCGAATACAGGCTCCATACTTGGGCCTAGAGGCGGCCGCTTATTCTAAGGAAGTACAGGCTGAAAGTCGGGAGAAGTTCAGCCAGCTGTTTGTCACCTAAGCTGAAGCCGCACCTGGCAGACCTGCAGCCAAGCGGACGATAAGCAGGTGGGTCACCTCCTGCATAGATCTCTGCTACAAGTTGGCGGGCATGGAGCCTCCCAGAGGGATAAGAGCTCATTCACTCGCCATACTGCTGCATCGGTGGCTGCTTCCAGGGACGTCCCTATCCAGGAAATCTGCAGGGCTGCTACCTGGAAGTCAGCACACACCTTCATTACCCATTACCACATCGACCTTGAGTCACGCCGGGATGCTGGTTTTGGGGCCTGGTTCTCCAGTCTTTATTCCCTAAGTAGGGGTGTGCGCCTTGCCTCCCTCCTCCCGGAGAACTGCTAGGAGTCTGCCAGACAGTGTGGATGAACAACATATCCATGTCCCTAGAAATACAGGTTACTCACCTGTAACAGGAGTTCTAGGAATGGTGTATGTTGTTCATCCACACCCACCCGACCTCCGGCCTGGGACGCGACAACCTGAGCTTCCAGCGGGCCAGATCTGGCGTCATGGGGCGGAGCCGAGAGTTTTACCACCCGGGTGGGTGGGAGGAGCCAGCTTGAAGACCTTCCGGCAAGATTTAAAGCGGCAAGGAACCTGCCAGACAGTGTGGATGAACAACATATACCATTCCTAGAACTCCTGTTACAGGTGAGTAACCTGTATTTTTAGTTGCTATAACTTCTGCTCAAAGAATTTCAGAGCTTAAGGCTGCCATGTGTGAGCTGCCTTATTTGATTCTTCACTAAGACAGGGTCTCTTTGTGTACTAACCCTAAGTTTCTTCCTAAGGAGGTGTCTGAATTTACCCTAAATCAATCCATCCACCTGCCGGTTTATTTTCCAAAGCATGCCAATCCATGGGAAGCATTGCTCCATACTTTGGATGTGCATAGAAGAATTCTGTGCTGCTATACACGCCACATGAAGGGCTGCAGGAAGTCCTCTCAGTTGTTTGTTTCTTTCACCCCTGGCAGAGAGGGTGTTTCAGTTTTGAAATGGTGCTTGTCCAAATGGTTGGCTAACCGTATTTTGTTTTTGTTACAGGAAGTACGGTAAAGAACTTCCTGGGGTTGTTAAGGGCCATTCCACCAGGGGTATGGCCACTTCGGTTGCCTGTTTCAGGGGCATGTCTACAACCAAGATTTGCGTGCCTATCTCCTATGGCCTCCAGCTAGGGAAAGAACTGAGAAGGGAGCAGGCCCGCTCGCACTTATATAGGGCATGTGACATCAGAGCCTGGCGTTGGCGTGAGTAGCCCCTAATAGTTGCAGAAAAAGCTTCCATGTGGTCTTGACACGTGATCGCTGAGTTCCATAGGTGTAACCAACTGACAGAGATTCCCTCGAAGATCTGCTGTTATGGTAAGTTCTTACGTAATTGTTCTTTCTGCCTATGTATACTTTATCTTAGGGGCACATCAGGCCATACACTACAAAGCTAGTGGTACAGGTCATGAAATCCCTGAACCCTCAGAGGTATACTTTGGGATAGGGTGTACAAACACTTCATCATTGCTTGTAAATTTACACACATTACACCTGTTGCACTTGAAAACCCCAGCAGGCTTTGGGTCTAACTAACTGGGATGTACTGTGTTTGCTGACACAAAGTGGCTAGCAGAGAGGAGATCCCCAGCAACTGGATAGAGATTGTTTGATGGAAATGGTATTGTTCATTAAATAAATCTTGAACCTGCACTCTCACTAGAGAATGGGGCCCAGTTGAGAAAACTAATCTAAGATTTTGCTAAGTGCCTGATACTACGCATATAACCGCATAAGGATTTAGTAGTAATATACAGGATCAAACAAATAAGGCAAGACAAAGACTTTCTAAACCAAAGTCAAAAGTTAAGTCCCAGTATTGAAGGAGGTGCATTACTGTCAGCTTACCGAGAGATAGTAACCAAGGAAATGCAAGAACTCTTTTTTTCCCCATTATGTGGAATGCAGGTAACTACTCTTTCAGATGGGCCCTAAGTCCACTGGTGGCCTCTGTGTTGGGTGTGCTAGGGACTCCCACTCTCCATGGGAATTAGCCGTTCATACAGTATACCCGAGGAGCTTAGTGTGCCTTCGACCTCGTTGGCATCAAAAGTCCTTGACCAACTGATTGAGTTCCTTGGGCTTGAGGCAAAAGGGTAATTGCAAAGTGAAAAGTTGATCCCAATTTTTCATAGTCACAACTTGCAATGACATTGAGAATTTCAGTGGGCTGCGGAGCTCTCCTTAATGTGGAAAGCTTAGGGACATCCCATTGTTTCCTAGAGCCAACTGGAACTGAGACCTCCCTCAGGTCATCCTGACCCAAGCAGCACCCCATGGGAACCTGGTCACCTGGTGTTTCTTGGAGCACCTTTGAGGTCCTGGGGCCCAGATTCAAGTTCTGTGTTTGGTGCTGCCAGAAAATGTTGGTCACTGATCTGCAATCCATGTGTGTACTGCCTGGGTAGGCAACACGACATGTTGGAGTGTGCCCTTTTCCTTTCTATGCTCCCGGAATCTCTTCAAGAGAGGAAGCTCTGGCTTGCTAAGGCCATCCTTTCTAATGGGATCCAAAGGACCACTTGAAGGGTGACAGAAAAACCTCAGCGGCTTCCAGGCCTGCAGCACAGCTTGCAGCCATGGAAGTGGAGGTGGAAGCTGCTGCAGTGGGCACCTCATTGGCCTTGGTGCTGCTTCCGGCTTGGGACAGCATCAGAGGAATCTTCATGGGTTAATTCTGTGAATTGAGCCAGCCCCTGCAGTCCTTTGGGGAGAGCCCTGTCCTCCATGGCTCTGGATCAAAGACCAAAGTGAAGAAGAAATCTTTGCACCACCACGGCTGGTTGTGGGAAGGGGAGAGATCATAAAAGACGCATCTCTGATGGGATGGGGAGTGCACCTGGGGGACCATACTGCCCACAGGTTCTGGTCACCCAGGGAGTCCGTCAACCACAGAAACCTGCTGGAGCTCCATGCAGTGCGACTGGCCCTCACAGAATTTGCTTCTCTGATCAGGGGTCAGGTTGTTCAGGTCCAGACGTACAACACCACTACCATGTTTTATCTAACAGACTGGGCAACACACACTCCCTTCCCTTGTGTCAGGAGGCACTCTGCAGCTGGACCCTCGTGCATAACCTGGGTGCCAGTCTCCTCATGATTCGTATCGAAGGTAAGGACAGACAGTTGGCAGATGCTCTCAGCCAGGTCAGGGAGACATCACATGAGTGGTCTCAGTATCAGGAGGTGGTGAACCACCTCTTTTCCCAGTGGGTTCACACTCAGTGGATCTGTCTGCCTCTTGGGAGAACACCAGACTGAGACTGTTTTGTGCCCATCTGCCACAGTCTGGGACACTGGTGAGGGATGCCTTCACAAGGCCCCGTAC
Source organism: Neoceratodus forsteri (assembly GCA_016271365.2). Taxonomy (NCBI): domain Eukaryota; kingdom Metazoa; phylum Chordata; order Ceratodontiformes; family Ceratodontidae; genus Neoceratodus; species Neoceratodus forsteri. Next base: position 248,308,019 of record CM057457.1, read on the forward strand.
CCCAGGCCTTGTGTATGCCTGTCCTTCCTTCCTTATGAGCAACAGGGTTCTGGCCAAAGTCAGGAAAGACAAGGCATGGATGATCCTGTTCGGTCCAGACTGGCCACGGCAGTTCTGGTAACCAAATCTCCTCATTCTCACCAGCAGGCTTCCATGGCATTTACCACTCTGCCCTGACCTGCTGATCAGATGCCAGGGAATGGTCCTGCACCCAGATCTTCAGTCCCTGCACCTTATGGACTGGTTCCTGAGCAGCTAGAATTCCAGGTCTTGGGTCTCTCTGAGTGGAATCTTCACATTGTGGAGGCCTACAGGAAAGAGTCGACTCGTAAGTGCTATGCCTTTAAATGGAAGGGATTTTCTATCTAGTGCCAGGGCAAGGAGCTGGATCCCCTTGACTGCCCAGTGGCTAGCATCTTAGACTATCTCTGGTCTCTTTCCCAGCTGGAACTGCAAGCAACGACCATTAACGTCCACCTGGTAGCCATCTCTCCTTACTGGGCATGGCCTGGTATGCCCACTATGGCCCAGGAGAAGGTGGTCTAGTGCTTTTTTAAGGGTCTTGATCACTTGCCCCCTGTGGTGCGAGAGCCTCTTCCACTATAGGACTTACTGCTGGTCTTGCTTATGCTCGTGGGCAAGCCATTTGAGCTGATGCGCAGGTAGACATCTCACACATGTCATGAAAGACTGCCTTCCTGACAGCCAGTATGTCTACAAGAATTGGGATTGGGGAGCTCCAGGTGCTCTCAGTGGACTCTTCCTACCTGGTCTTCCATAGGGAGACAAGGTTGTCCTTCGCCACAACCCAATGTTCCTCCCAAAGGTGGTTTCTGAGTTTCACCTCAATCAGATGATTAACTTGCCGATATACTTTACCGACCCTTCTTCAGAGGCCACCCGCAGGCTCCATACTCTGGACCTGCAGAGGGCTCTGTCTTATTATGTAGCGTGCACGACTGAAGTTCAGGGTCAGGCTTGTCAGCTGTTTCTCACCTATGCTGAAGCCACACCTGGCAGACCAGCAGCAAAGTGGACGATTGCAAGGTGGATCACATCTTGCATTAACCTCTGCTATAGGTTGGCTGGTCAGGAGCCTCCTGTAGGGATCAGAGCTCATTCCACCATACCACTGCCTCGATGGCTGCTTCCTAGGATGTGCCCATTCAGGAGATCTGTAGGGCCGCTACCTGGAAGTCAGCTCACATCTTCATCTCCCACTACAGCGTCAACCTCTAGTCATGCGGGGATGCGCATTTTAGGGCCTCGGTTCTCCAGGTTATTTTTTTGCCAAGTAGGGCTGTATGCCTTGCTCCCTCATCCAGGAGAACTGCCTGGAGTCTGCCAGAGTGTGGACAGTGTACCATATCTATGCGCCTGGAAGAAAAGGTTATTCACTTATAACCATAGATCTTCCATGGAGTGGTCTCTTGCAGCAGGTAATACACTTGGATCGTCACCAGAGGTCACTGTGGCACACGGTAGCTCTTCTAGCAGTCTTTTCCAGGGGCCACCCACACATGATGTCATCTTCCTGTATAAATGTGGGTGGTTCCTGGTATCCTCAGTTCATTTTCCTGCTGTTTTCAGCTCGCATGCAGCAAGCTAGAGCAACTTCAACAGCAGTCATCAATGAGAATTTAAGCAAAACAACATCGAAGAATCTATAAGCAAAAAAAAAATAATTATCGCTCATGGAGACTCGGGGAGCTCGTCCCAAGAGCTCCCTGTCCACTGTTCCTCATCAATGGCACAAAAAAGAGAAGGAGAGGCTCTCCTCAACCTCTGTGCCTTACTCACTCGTCGACGATACATTTATATTCTGCCTTCTCATCGACAGGAGGTTACACTCTTTCGTTGATGGCGCCTTCCAGCGCTTCAAAGGCACTCCATGATGAACCCTTTGTGGGTTCCATCGATGGCACATCAAAGAGAAGGAGAAGCCCTCCCCAAACTCCATGCCTCGATGCTCATCGATGGCCACCATCACAGGTGCTCCACCATTGACAAGGCATTCACATACCGCCTCTTTGTCGACAGGAGGTCATTCCCTCTCATCAATGGTGCTTTCCAAAGCATTGACGGCAGTTTATGATGAACCTTTTATAGGTTCCGTCAACGCCCCGTCGGTGGGGGCTCCTCTCCCATTGAAAGCACTGCCATTTTTAATGCCCCCTACTATTTCCCAGGCGGTTCCGTCGATGACGAGCTGCATTCCAGTGGGGAAACCTGCTGCATTTGCTATGCATACTGACCCTCCACCTTTGCAGGTGGGTACCCATAGGGGCCAGGCGGACTGGGATCAGGACCTGGAATTTATTATCCAGGGGCAAGGACCTGCTCATGCTATGTGTCCAATTCCCTCTGTCCTCCTTTTGGTTTCCCATAAACCCCCCTCCCTGCCCCCTCTCCTTCTCGAAAAGAACTGGATGTTACTTCAGTTGTACAGCAAGTCTTGCATGCCATGCGGCATGCTCAGCCCTCCGATCCAGGAGAGCTGAGTCACCTGTCCTGCTCACCTACTCCTCTGCCAAAACGATTTCAGGGTGACAGGGACCCTTTACCAACCTGGTCATCTCCCTCGTACATGGATGACTACCTATCAGACGAGGCTAAATTTCCGGAAGATTTTACTGGAAATCTGGAGGACGAGGAATTCCAGGACATGGATTTCCAGCCTCAATCTCCTCTATTGGAGATCTCCTCATTAAATGAGGACCTATCCAATCATGTGGCTGCCTCTCCTCCAGACGACCCATCTTGCCATGAGGTGATGGTCCAAATTCAAAAAGTCATGGAATTATCTACTACCGAACATGACAAACAATGTAAGGATATGGCAGACTATCTAGAGTTACTGGAAGATCCAGTCATGGTGGTACCCCCACTAATCCAAACATACCAAAATGCTGTGCTTGCATCCTGGCACCAGCCTTCTTCAGTCACGGCTGTTCTCCGCAAGGTGGATCGTCTTTACCAGGCTCCTCTGGATCATTTCTTTTTAGCCACCACTCCTGAAGTGGTTTCAGTGGTGATTGCTGCCACTCATGATCGTACCAAATGACTGAAACACATGAGCTCCTTACCTCCTGATAAACAATCCCGTAGGATAGACTATCTAGGGGAAAAAAGCTATTCTAATCAAGTACCATGAATCTCAGAATCCTAAATGATATGGGACATATGACCAAATACCAGCATACACGCTGGTCCTCTGCCATTGAGTTAGTTAATAAACTCCCTCCTTCACAGGAATGGGAACAATTATTGGCCACAATATCTACAGGCAACTCCATTTCCCATCAACTAGTTTGTTCAGGATATGATACAGTTGATACTTGGCACACATGTCAGCAACCAGCATTACCTTGCATCGCCATGCTTGGCTTCGCATCTCAGGCTTCACACCTGATGTACAGCACAGAGTAGTTAACACCCCCTTTAATGGGTCCAAACTATTCGGGCCAGGTACCCAAACATTGATAGATGATCTTTAGGCTTCAGGAAGAATCTTGCGTACAGTGCATGGCATGTGCCATACTTCTCAGCCATCCTACCGTCCTCAGTCCTCTTTTTATACCAAAAGGGGTGGTAAATACAGAGGTTCAAATAGAGGTGGATCCCAGAGTCGTTCCCAGTTTACCAGAACCAACACCTCTGCCGCCAAGGGTCCCCGCTCCCACCCTCCTGGTGGGGCTGGTCAGCCCACTTCCCAGTGACCTACTGGGGCTCTGTCCACGCTTCCTCGACCAGGCCTCGGAAGCTGTGGGTGATCATTTTGCCCCCTAGTTGGAGGCCTGGAAGACTATCACATCGGACAAGTGGGTCATTCAGCTCATTCAAAGAGGCCATACTCTGGAATTACTTTCCGGACCTCCCCTCATCCTCCCCACTCTGTCCATTACCCACCCGACCATATTCCTATTCTCCAGGAGGAATTACCATCTCTTCATACCAAGAAGGCCGTTTACCCAGTACCCCCATCAGAAGACCGAAAGGGGTTTTACTCCCACTTCTTCCTGGTATCCAAGTGAACTGGAGATCTCAGACCAATACTGGACCTCAGACAACTGAACCTATATGTCCAGTACAAAAGGTTCCACATGGTCACCCTAAACTCTATCATGCCAGTTCTAAACAAGGAGATTGGCTATGTGCCCTGGATGTGAAGGATGCTTACCTTCATATCCCTGTCCATCCTGCCCTCCACAGGTTCCTTCTTTTTTACCTGTTGGTTCAACACTGCCAATTTTGGACACTCCCGTTTGGCCTTTCCTCAGCCCTGCAAGTGTTCACTGAATGCCTAGCGGTAGTAGCAGCAGCCCTACAAAGGGACGGGCACTTTGTCGTCCTATACCTGACGATTGGCTCATACAAACAGAGTCCAAAACTGCTCTGCTTTCTTCCCTAGAAGTAACCTTAACTCTATTCCAAGCTCTAGGGATTACAGCCAATTGGCCAAAGTCCAACCCGACCCTTACACAATCGCTTCAATATATAGGAGCGGTCCTCAACACTGTCTCTACCAGGACTTACCTCCCGGCCAACAAGCAAGACAGGCTTCTATCTCTGGCGTTGTAGATACAAGCCCAGAAAGTTATCACAGCCTGACACATGCTGTGTTTCCTAGGATCTTACTTTGAGAAACGGCTCTTGCAGTAGGTTACACCATTAGGACTGAAGCCGCAGGTTGGCATCTCACGGAACACTTTTCTAGCTAGCAGTCTTCAGCGGGACCGCCGACATCGGGTCCCGCCACCAATGTCAGGCACAGTACATAAGGGGACAGTCCCCAGAATCCCCAGATCTTACTTGAGAGGCTCTTGCGTAGGTAATTATATAGGACTGGCGTGACGAGCAGCAGGACCTGGAAAAATTTCTAGCTAGCAGTCTCTGGCGAGGGACCGCCCCACGTCAGGTGACGCATCAGGAGGCGTCGGTATAAAGGCGGTCCTTGACACCCTCCTTCCAGTTCTTTCCGCCGTTAGCTTCGTCATGTATCCTCGCTGAAAAGTTCGTCTTCATCAGCCCTATCTTCGCGGTTTTTTACCAAAATAATTGCTTTTTTTCGACTAACGTCAGTACCATCGTCAGTGTATGTCGTCCCCTACACCCTCCGAGCACAAAAATAAGTGCGATTCGTGTGGCGCCCAACTACCGCACAAGGACGGCCATTCCCTGTGCCTTTTCTGCCTAGGCCCCGATCACCCGGTCCAGAAGTGCCAGCACTGCCTCAGTTTCAACGCGGCTACCCGGAAAAGGCGGCAGAATCCCTGGAAGCCCATATTCTGAAGAAGAAAATGAGTTCAATGGAAAAGGAGCTCAAAAAACAGGCAGGCGTCCACTTCCCCCGAAGGCCATCGGAAGAAGGAGAAGGAGAGGCACCAGGACAAAGGCTCTTCTACCACGTCTCCCTCTTGAGTCGCTGGGACACAGGTAACGTCCCCTCTGGGGGACTGCTCCTCGACGGCCACTTCAGAGGTTTCCGAGGGGGGGCGTTGGTCCGCCCATCTGGCTCGCGCTCGGGCCTTGCGGATGCCTCCAGGCAATTGGAGGCTTCCGCCCCGGTTCGGCTGCAGGCTTGCGGTCTACCACTGTGGGCGACTTCGGTAAGTCGGGCGTCGGCTCCTCCGACATCTGCCCGGAGAGGGCCGGTAAGATGCCTGACCCGTCGGGGCGGCGCGCGGCCTCCACTCCACCAGACCAGGCCGATCCCTCTACTCGACCTGCCTCCGGTGATGGCTTTCATAAATCAGATGCCGGCTCCTCAGCACCCACCGGGAGCTCGCCCTTAAGCCACACGTCGGCTCGTCCGATGTCCAGCTGGCAAAGGAACCGACAGCGGACCCTCCCACATCCGTCATACCCGGTTCCCCGCAGCCTTCACTGCCGTCTGGGGACCCAGAGTCTCCCCAACACGACCCCGGGGATTTCTCCCCTCCTTCCCCGGGCGAAGCTGGGGATCTTCCTCCTCCATCAGTCCTTCTGCCACCTGGTGCGCTGGACCTGATGTCGGCTCCCTGGACGCTGGCTCAGACGCCGGCCCCTCCGACGTTGGTATCTCCGACGCCAGGGCCTCCGGCGTCGGCCCTGACGCCGGCCCTACCAACTCCGGGAGACATCCCGCGCCCATCGGGCCCTCCACCCTCCGGGCCCTCCAATGTGGACCCGCCTGTGAGGCCACCGGCCGGGCCGTCTGCTCCGGCAGCCCCCCACCGGCTCCCAGGTACCCCCCGTCCTATCCGACGCTGGCGTACCCGGGACCGCAGTATCCGGCGCCATAATACCTGACACCGGGCTTCCCGACGCCGCAGTACCCAAAGCTGGGCTATCCGCAGCCGGGTTTTGGATACACTCCATATGGTTACAACCCGTATCCTTATCCCCCACTTCCTTCTCCTCCATCGCCCTCGTGGCCGATGGTGGACCTGCAGGAGACTCTGGCCTCCTGGTGGGCTGAGGCCAAGGCTCAGCTTAGCAAAGAGGTCGAGAGCTGCCTTCCGACGACGGTGCCGTCCCAGGTTCCCATACATCCGAGGTGGCACACTCCCTCACCACCTCCGGATTCCAGGGTTCTGCCGTCTGGATCCAGAGGAGGGCAGGACATGCTTCCCCGAGGACTTCCCAAGGGGTCCGTTCCTCCCCCGGGTCGGGAAAGGGAGTCTTTTCCTCTTCATCCTCCTCTTCACCCTCTGACTTCTCAGATTCCTCCAGCAGTTGCTCCGAGAGAGACGACGAGCCACGCTCTCCATCGAAGCCCAGGCCAAGGACTCCTCCAAAGTCTCCTCCGGAAGATCCTTCTTTTACGGAGTTGCTTAGAAAAATCCAGGAGGTTCATCAGTGGCACTCCCTGGAACCAGATCCTCCGCGTCTGAAACTCACTGAACATCTGGACCTGCCCCTGACAGCTCCTACCTTGGTGCCACCCTGGATAGAGCCTCACGCCGACCTCGTTACCACAATATGGAAACAGCCATCGGCTTTAGCCCCACTTCCTAGGAAGTCGAACAGGCTATATCAGGCTCCAGAGGGTGTTGATTTTCTGGATTCTCACCCTCGTGCCGACTCGGTCATTATTAGCGCCGCTCACGGCTGGTCGGCAAACCTCAAACATCTTAGCTCATCACCACCTGATAAGGAATCACGCCTTCTGGACCAGTATGGGAGAAAGATTTACGCTTCCTCCACGCTGGGGATCAGGGCCCTGAACTATGTTGGCCATATGGGGGACTACCAGAAGGCCATTCTGACTCAGGTGGAAGCCAAACTGGACTCCTTGCCTGACTCCCAAGTCAAGCAGGAGTTGGCTGACCTTGTCCACTCTGCTCGTTCGGCCAGTCGGCACATGCTTCGTGTGACATACGATGCAGTGGACACTGCTGGGCGGAGCTCAGCTTTTTTGCTGTAGGCCTATGGCGTTATGCTTGGCTCCGTGTGTCAGGGTTGGTCCTGGAGGTGCAATCTGCTATCCAGGAAGCACCTTTCTGGGGGTTGGTGCTTTGTGGAGGTGATGTCAAGGACATCACCACAGTTCAGAAAGAAAGGCAGCCGCAAGTCAGTTGATTCCATGTACCTTCCCCATCAGCAGCGCAGTCCCTTTCCATGAGCGGAGATCGGCCAAAGGCAAAACCCCAGGGAAGGCGGGCCACAAGCCGGGCCCCTACAGCTGCCAAGCCCCCCCCCAAAAAAGCAGCGGGTGTTTCAGCTGCGGCGCTGCCCCACACCACCTGACTCCTTTCCTCTCCCACTGCCTCCGGACTCCCTGGAGGAACCGGTAGGAGGGAGGTTTTCCCTCCACCTTCTGGGATGGGAGAAGATAACCACAGAATCTTGGGTGCTTCAGCTCATAGCAGAAGGACACTCGATAGAGTTTCTTCAGAAACCACCCCACCCCTCCCCCAAAGTCGTCATATTCACGGGAACATCTTCTCTTGGTCCAGGAGGAAATTTCGGCTCTCCTGCTGAAACAAGCAATAGAGCCCATCCCCCTTCATCTGCAAGGGACGGGTTACTATTCCCATTTCTTCCTGGTCCCAAAGAAGATAGGAGATCTCAGACCAATTTTGGATCTCAGTTCCCTGAATCTTTTCGTAGAATACAAAAGGTTCAGGATGCTCTCTTCACAGAGTCTTCTGCCCATCCTCCAGCCGGGTCAATGGCAGTGTGCTCTGGATGTGCAGGATGCTTATCTGCACATTCCCATTCACCCATCTCATCACAAATACCTTCGTTTTACATTCCAGGGGGACCACTACCAGTTCAAGGCACTCCTGTTTGGTCTATCCTCGGCCCCCTGAGTGTTTACCAAATGCCTGGCAGTGATGGCGGCCCACCTGCGTAGCAGGTGAGTGCAGGTTTTCCCATACCTGGACGATTGGCCCCTGGCAGCCTCATCCAGGGAGGAACTCCTGCATTGCCTCTCCCTTACCCAGCAGGTTTTTGCCTGACTGGGTATTACCGTCAACCATTTCAAGTCTCATCTGGACCCATCCCAGAGACCACAGTTTATTGGGGTGATTCTCGATACAACCACGGGCAGAGCCTTCCTGCCTCCAGACAGGGCGTCCACCCTCCAGACCCAAATAAGTCTGCTGTCCGACTGCAGGACAGTCTCTGCGAAGTCGGTCCTTCGCCTTCTTGGGCTCATGGCAGCTGCTATCCCGATGGTTCCTCGCGCTCGACTCCACATGAGGATTTCTTAGTGGACTCTACGCTCTCAATGGGATCAGCTAGTGGACGACCTAGATCACCCAGTTCTGGTCTTCTCGCTGATGCTTTGAGACTTGCAATGGTGGATGGTTCGAGAGAATCTGTTTCGGGGAGTTCCTTTCTTTCATCCTCCCCCCCTCCCAGACTCTAACCACAGACGCCTCGGGCGAAGGTTGGGGAGCCCATCTAGGCCCTCATTGGACCCAGGACTCCTGGACAAAGCTAGAACAAGCGCTCCACATCATTGTGCTCGAGCTTTGGGCCGTGTTGTACGCTCTCCAAGCCCTTCACCAATACATCCTTCCCTGTCACCTAGCCGTCCAGACGGACAACATGTGCGTGGTGTGGTACATCAACAAACAGGGAGGGACTCTGTCCTACCATCTTTGCAGAGAGGCAATGAGGGTTTGGGATTGGGCAACACAACACGACCTTCACCTCATGGCAATTCACGTTCAGGGAGTCGGCAACACCCTGGCAGACAAGCTAAGTTGCTCTTCTGCTCTGACTCATGAGTGGGAACTGGACCAAGGGGTCCTAGACAATATCTTCCAACTTTGGGGAACACCACAGGTCGACCTGTTCGCATCCCCTCTAAACACAAAACTTCCCGTCTTCTGCTTGCTCATTCCAGAGCGAGGAGCTTTTTGGAGCGATGCTCTTTCTCTAGACTGGAAGGACAGATTAAGTCTATGCCTTTCCTCCAATTCCACTTATCCCACGAGTCTTGCAGAAACTAGCTTCAGAAGGAGCACGAATGATTCTGATCGCTCCTTTCTGGCCAAGGCAAGTTTGGTTCTCTCTTCTACAACAATACTCAGAGGATCCTCCTCTGCCTCTTCCTCTGTCTCGAGGTTTACTGACCCAGGATCAGGGGACCCTGGTCCATCCAGGCCTCAAATCCCTTCAACTGCATGCATGGCTCCTGCAGACTTAGCCCAATCCCGTTTTGGAGTGTTTCCCAAAGTGGCAGAGATTTTGGTGGAGGCTAGAAAACCCTCCACCTGATCCACTTATGCCATGAAGTGGAAAAGATTCACTATCTGGGCTGCTTCCAAGAACGTGGAACCCTTCTCCTGTTCAGCGGGGCTTCTGCTGGAGTATCTATGTCATCTGTTTGACCTGGGTCTCAGTCATTCTTCTCTGAAGGTACACATGGTGGCCATTTCAGCCTATCATGTTCCCTTTGCAGACAAAACTTTCGCTCAATTGGAGGTCTCTAAGTCCTTTCTCAGAGGGGTCCTCCACCTGAGACCCCCATCCGTACTCCTGCTCCCCCTTTGGACTTGAACTTTGTCCTCGAGAAACTTACTCTCCCTCCCTTCGAACCTGCAGCTTCTGCAGATTTGAAGTTCCTTTCGTGGAAGACTCTCTTCCTGGTGGCCATTACTTCTGCTCGGAGAATTTCCGAGCTCCAGGCCCTGATGTGCAAAATCCCATACTTGATTTTTCACAAGGAACATGGTGCTCTTCACATGTATCCTAAGTTTCTTCCTAAAGTAGTAGCAGAGTCTACTCTAAATCAGTCCATAGAGTTACCTGCCTTCTTCACGCAGTACTGTAATCAAGGGGAGTATTTACTCCATACTATGGATGTTCATCAGATTCTGAGATACTACACCAACAGGACGAAGGATCTCAGAAAGACTGATCAATTGTTCATCTCTTTTGCTCATAAAAGGGAAGGCAATGCTCTTTCCAAACACTGCCTGTCTAAGTGGTTGGCTCATTGCATCACTTTCTGTTATGACAAATACAACAAGACCCTCCCGGGTCAAGTAAGAGGGCACTCCACAAGAGGAGTAGCTGCCTCAGTGGCTTGTTTCAAGAATGTGTCTGCGGCAGACATCTGTGCTGCCGCCACCTGGACTTCTGTCCATACCTTTACTAAACACTACAGTTTGGATGTTGCCTCTCTCCGTAGAGCAGGCTTTGGGCTGGCTGTTCTGCAAGTCCTCTTATCTCGAGACTTACACGGTTAGAGGTTTATTGGTTGGTAGTTTTCCTCCTCCCAGTGCCTCTCTTTGTTCCAGACTGCTTGGGATTCAGTCCTATATGTAATTACCTACTGCAAGAGCCCTCTCAAAGTAAGATAGTACAGTTGCGTAAGAACTTACCGTAACAGTAGATCTTCGAGAGAGGCCCTTGCAGTAGGTAATACCTTCCCGCCCTCCATCCCCCTAGGCTTTTTCAGCTCCTTTTCCAGTGAGGAAAATATCCGCTCCTCTCTCGTCTGGCCTTTCTGGCCCATGGTGGGAAAGAACTAGAAGGTGGGCATCAGGGACCGCCCCTTTATACCGACATCTCCTGATGCCGGTCACCTGATGAGGGGGCAGTCCCTCGCCAGGGACTGCTAGCTAGAAATTTTTCCATGGGGTCCTGCCACCTGCCAGTGTCAGTCCTATATGTAATTACCTACTGCAAGAGTCTCTCTCGAAGATCTACTGTTACGGTAAGTTCTTACGTAACTGTACTTTCTTTTCCTGCCATCAACTCGCCAGCATCGGCCTCTCAGTCTCTGCCTAGCGCACGACGACTTAGACCTTCTAGAGTTTCTACTTAACTAATGTCCTCTCCAACTCCTTCATTTGAGGGTCACCTTTCAAAGTGTGCCTGTGGAAAACAGATCCCTTTCAAGGATCCTCATTCTTCCTGCATGCGGTGCTTAGGCCCGGACCACGATACCAAGGCCTGCTCCTTTTGCTAAGGGTTCAACAGCCACACCAGGATCCGCCATCAGAAGGCACTTCAGGCTTACCTGCTAGTGGAAAAACTTAGCAGGATGGACAAAGAACCTTCCTCCAGGAGCGATTCTTCCTCCAAGGTCCACAAACACCGGGACAAGCACCGGGAGAAGGCAAGGTAAAGATCCCTGAACCGGCCTCAGATTCGCGGAGCTCAGGCTCCACCCGACTGGACCGCTCTCCCTCCAGGGCTAGGTCTCAGCCCCCTCCGGTGAAGGTCCGGGCCTCCAGCAGTTCTTCGACTCTTCAGCCCATCAAGACTTCCAGGCCCTCGGCTTCCTCCACTCCCTCAAGGGCCTCTTCAAATTCCTCTGAACGCCACAAGTCTTCCTCTTCCACCCGACGTCGGGACCCCGACTCCAAGTCGGTCTCCCAGCTCCCTAGGGGCCTGGATCCTCCACCCAGGAAGACGAAGGACCTGACGTCCCTCAAGTGGACGATGGACCCGATGTCGGCTAAGCAACCGCCGTCAGCCAAGCTTCCGAAGTCGGCCAGGCGTTCGCCGGAGCTGAGAACATCGGCCAAGCACCAGATGCCGGCCAGGCATTCACCGGACCCGAAGTCGTCGGACAAGTGATCGACGTCAGCTTCACTGGAGCCGAAGACTGCCCCCCAGTCACCGGTAGACACCGGTCACAGGGACTCTATGGAGGAGGACACCGCGTTGCCCAAAGACCAGGCGGGCAACACAGAGGATGCTGGGCTTCCGAGGGAACTCGCCCACCCAGAGACACCCAAGGACCCGACACCCAACCCCGCGAAAGACCACTGGCACCAGGCCCGTCGTCGGGCATGAATATTCAAGAGTAAAGGAACTCTTTACTTTTGGTGGGACACCATCTAAGACGTGGTCCCAGTAAGCCTTCTCCTCCCCTCCTCCTACTCCTTCACCTCCTGAGCCCTCCTCCACCACAGGGGCCAGCAGGATGACCGCCAACCCCCAAGGAGCAGACTCCACCTCCTAGGGGTAGATCCCAGGATCAGAGAAGGCCTCCCTCAAGATCTCCATCAGGGTCTCCCAGCCCCAAGCGACTCAGACGTCAGCGGTATACTCCGTCGGGGGAGGACTCCAGATTGGATACCTCGGATTACTCCAGATCTCCTTCTCCACTCAGTATTTCATTACCTGACCCACATGACCTTCCCAGGTCTCCTCCGGATGATCCCTCTTTCTCTGAGATTATGAGGCACATCCAGGAGAACATGGGATGGGATTCGGAAGATCTCGACCCCGAGAGACAGTGCCTTGCTCATTACCTTCGGCAGAAGGATCCTAAGCCTGTGGTAGTGCCACCCTTGGTGGACACTTTAACGGATGTCACCAAGGCTGCGTGGAAGCGTCCGCGCCTCCACCCCGTTGTGCTGAAGAAAGCTGACCACCTGTACAAGGCCCGAAGAGGGACCAGTGCTTGGGCGCAGGCAACCTCTGACTGACTCCCTGGTCATTCGGACCTCATGACCCAGTCCAACGATCACAGCATATGAGCACACAGCCACCGGACGAGGAATCCAAACAGCTGGATGCCCTGGGAGGTGTACATATGCAGCTGCTGCATGCTCCATCAGTCCCTGAACTATCTGTCTCTTATGGTTCAGTTTCAGAATGCCCTGTGGGAAGATGGTCTGGACCTTGTTGATAAGCTACCGGATGGCGATCAGAAGGCTGAGCTCTTAAAACTCCTCCGCACGGGGTCTGATGTGGGGACCCAAGTGTTACGAGCTGCATATGATTCTGCGGACTCGTCTGCCAGAGCAGCAGCTTCAGGCATCTGTCTCCAGAGACACTCCTGCCTCCGTGTCTCCGTTTTTACCCCAGACGTACAGAAAAACATTCTTCCTAGGGATGTGGATATGTTGTTCAATTCACACTTATTGGCAGGTTCCTTGCCACTTTAAATGTTTCCGGAAGGTCTTCAAGCTGGCTCCTCCCACCCACCCGGGTGGTAAAACTCTCGGCTCCGTTCCATGATGCCAGATCTTACTTACCGCTTGGAAGCTCAGGTTCCCTCCTTAGCGCTCTGCGTTTTAGGCTGGATTCACACTCTTCGGTTAATCCGAAACTTATTTTAAGATTTACAGGCTTGGTCTGTACCATAAATTAGCTACGATGGACAGTCGACTCCGTTTCATTGGTGCCCCTGTAGATCGAAGATGTCCGATCGATCTGCATGCCCGCATGCGTTTATTGCTTTGGACTCGGCCATGACTCACAGGCTTGTGAGTTGTGCAAAATCCTTTTCGGCTACGGTCTTGGAAGACCGCGTTGCCCAGGTACTGTTGGGGTGACCCGAAAAACGTTATTCTCTGGTTAAGTCTAAGGAGGCCCATTGGGCGGGGTCCGTGGCTGTGGGCTTGGCAGAACAGCTAGAGCAGATGATCGCCCTCGAGGAGGAGGCGGTCCAGGCTGCATCATCATCATCCTCGGTCGAGGCATTTATCCCGCTCTCCTTGGAATCCTCCTACACAACTTCTTTCAAGGAGCTTTGCCAGTCCCTCTCCACCAAGGGAGAAGGCCCTTCAGGACATTCCTCTTGGTCCAAAAAGAAGGACCCCAAGGGTAGTCCCACCGTCGACGTTCGTGGGAGCGGGAGAGGTCCCCTGCCCCGGAGAGTCAACACTCGACTTCGGTCGAGGTTGCGGCTAAGGCCGCTGGCTTCACGGTGTCCCCGTCAGGTCAGCCGGCCGAGACACCCGTTGACGCAGTCGAGGTTTTCTCGACCCGTCGGACGGGCTGTCGACTGGAGAAGCCGACAACCCTTCTTCACCAGTTCCCCCAGTGGAAACCGAGGACTTGCCTGTGCCTCCTGTGCTGGAGTCCCCGGTTAAGGTCCCTGAACCAAGGGAGGAGTGGGTTTCCCCCGGCCCCTCTCAGACCCACCCTCGGAAACACTGAAGGTCTCGGTCTTGGACCTCTTCTTGGTCCAGCCGATCCTGCCGACATTGGTGGTCTCGATCTCAGCACCGTGGAAAGCAGTGGCTCCGCTCATCCTCGTCTTCATCCTCTTTGGAGAATAGGCTCCGGCGCAAATTGTGTCATGCTATGAGGAGCTAATGTGGCAGCAGCTCCTTTTGACCGGGAATAGGCCGACTTCGTCATCTTCCCCGGCCATTAAGTGGCTGTCACCGGAGCGGCCGAAACAACCCCTCACAGTGGTCGAGGAGCCGAAGCTGGCACAGGTTGTTCGGCCGAAACTGGCTGCGCCACCCATTGTGGCGGAACCCCTGCCTCCACAACCAAAATTTGGGGCCCTGACCAGGGATTCTTGGTCGGGTCAGGGCTTGCCCCATCGGTTGTCGGTCACCTTCACTTCCGATCGACCTCAGCAGGTGAAGGGTGGCTCAGGTGCTCGGCAGCTGTTCGCAGACTCCTCGGAGTCTGCCAACAGTGACTCCTTGCTCTCTAGGCTGCTTGACTTGGAGTACACCGAGGGTCAGTCAGTGGACGAGAGCCCATCCTCGTTTTTGGGAATGCCTCGGGTCATCTGAGAGTCCACTGGGATGAAGCTCGAACCCATTTCAAAACGGGCCAAGTATCCCCTCACGGAGATACTGGACTGAGGGGATTCCCCCACGGAGGCCTTCCCGGTGGTGGAAGCCATTGTTGGCCCGGCCCTGGAGCTATGGCAGCGGCCAGCTTATTGTCCAGCACCTTCGGCCAGGATGGCTCAGAAGTGTGCTGTCCCCACTGGTTCACTCTCCGGTTTCTCGGAGCACCCCTCTGCAGAGGGGCTCGTGACCGATAGCGTTTTCTGGTGTTCCAGGAATGCTCGGGACATGGACAAGCCTCCCAACAAGGAGTCCAAGGAGCTGGACTACTCTGGGAGGAAAGTTTTACGCCACTTCCTCTCTAGGCCTTCATCATGCCAGCTTGGCCGTCCTGATGGCACACTTTTCACATGCCCTTTTAGGCTCCCTGGATGAGGTGATTCCTCATCTCCTGGCTGACCTTCAAACTACGGTCAAGCAGGTGCGGGATCAGGGAAAGGCGGTGGCCAAACAGCAGCTCCTGACCTCCCTGGACATCGCTGATTCATGTGCCTGGTCAATAGCGGCCACAGTGGCCATGCGCCGCAGAGCTTAGCTGCGGATCTCCACTTTCACAGCAGATACCCAGCACAAGCTGGCAGACATTCCCTTTCTGGGTACCGACTTGTTTGGTCCCGGGGTTGAGGGGAATCTTCAATGGATCGTGAAGTCCAATGCCACCTTGGACTCGGTCACGTCTGCCCAGAAGGACAAAGGCCACCAGCAGCAGCATAAGCCCTTTCGTTCTTCAGCCCCTGCAGCACGTCCTGCCCAGCAACATCAACATCAGGGCCAGCAGGCTCGCACTTGGCACCCCAAAGCCAAGTCTGCAGCTTCCTCGAACAGGAAACCGGGAAGGAAAGGTCCGGGAGGCTCCTTGGCCAGTCCTTCCTCCAAGCCAGCCCAGTGACGGGTTGAGGGGTGTCGCCCCCAACCTCGTCACTCCTCCCCGGGTCCCCCCCCCGTGGGGGGACGGCTCCGCCACTTCATTTCCACTTGGTCCAAAATCACCACGGACTGCTGGGTGTTGGAAGTGGTAGGGAAGGGTCTGCCGCTGGAATTCGAGCAGTCCCCACCCTAGTGAGTCGTCACCCCACGGGGGGCTACGGGGTCCGCAGCCTCTCTGTCGGCCTGTCGAGCCAGCATTGCCCTGCTCCTCCAGAAGGAGGTGATCAGGGGAGGTGGCAGATCCTCTTTCAGACCCAGGGTTTGTGTCCAGGTACTTCCTGGTCCCAAAATGGATGGGGTGCTGGTGCCCCATTCTAGACCTCCATGACCTGAATAAGTTCCTAAGGTCTCAAACCTTCAGGATGGTCACTCTGGCTCAGATCATCCCATCCTTGGAACGAGGCACGTGGTTCTGTTCTCTGGACCTTCAGGACGCGTTCTTTCATGTCCCAATCCGTCCGTCCCAAAAGCGATTCCTCTGCTTCAGAGCAGAGGGATCCCTTTATGAGTTCCAGGCCATGCCCTTCGGCCTCTCTCCAGCTCCAGGGTCTTCACCAAATGCATGGCAGTGGTGACAGCATTCCTGCGGTGCCGAAGGGTCCGGGTGTACCCTTACCTGGATGACTGGCTGATTGCAGCCTCCTCCAAGTCGGAGGTGGAGTGGTTCAGGGATCTGGCCCTCCAGGTTTGCTCTCAGATTGGTCTCCTCATCAACGAGGCCAAATTGGAACTCGTGCCAACGCAGGTGATTCAATTCATCGGGGCAGAGCTCGACTGTCTTCGAGCCAGAGCACGGCTACCGGCCGACAGGGCCAAGGTTCTTTCCTTCTCTGCCCAGTCATTTCTTGTTGGGCAGTTGCGCCCTGCCCGGGACTTCCTGCACTTCCTGGGCCTCATGGCGGCCTGCACCAGCGTGGTCCATTGGTTCTGCTGGTACATGCGTTCCCTGCAATGGGGACTGGCCCGCCAATGGTCACAGCGCTCCAGTCCTCTGGTCCAGCCTGTGATAGTGACTCAGGAGATGGGGAATGCTCTCCAGTGGTGGATCGTTCGAGGGTATCCCATTTGTCCGCCCAGAGCCGATGGTCACTAACTACCGACGCCTCTCTGATGGGTTGGGGTGCCCATCTGGGGGAGCTCAGAACGCAGGAGTCTCGATGCCACATCAACTTGCTGGAGCTTGAAGCTGTCCGACTAGCCCTCACCGCCTTCGCTCCGTTTGTACGGGGTCAAGTGGTCCAGGTCCAGACGGACAACACCATGACCATGTACTACCTAAACCACCAGGAGGGATGCGCTCTTTGCCTCTGTGCAAGGAAGCTCTCCACACTTGGTCTCTCGTGGGCAGACTGGAGGCGGATCTCCTAGCCATTCATGTGGCGGGAGCCTCCAACACTCTGGCCGATGCCCTAAGCCGGATAGGTGCTGCATCTCACGAGTGGTCTTTCCTGCCAGAAGTAGTGCACGATCTGTTCTCCCACTGGGGCACACCAGGGAGAATGTGAAGCTGAGGCTGTTTCATGCCCGCCCCCCTCAGCAGGGCTCGCTGCAGGGGGATGCCTTCTCGAGGCTGTGGACACCGGGCCTCTTCTACGCCTTTCCCCCATTTCCCTTGATCCACAAGGTGCTTCTGGAGGTGAGGAGGGACAAGGCGCAGGTGATTCTGGTAGCCCCTGACTGGCACCATCAGTTCTGGTATCCAGATCTCCTCAACCTCAGCTTCAGGCTCCCAAGACGGCTTCCAGCCCGCCCAGACCTGATCTCAGTCAACCAGGGGAAGGTATTCCACCCGGACCTTCAATCCCTGCACCTGACGGCCTGGTTCCTGAGCGGCTAGAGTTCCAGGCCTTGGGTCTTTCTGACGATGTCCTCAATGTTGTTGAGGCATCCCGTAAGGAGTCGACCAGAAACTGCTATGCCTTCAAATGGAAGAGATTCTCCATCTGGTGTCAGGATAAGGGGTTGGACCCTTCCTCCTGTTCTTTGGCCAGCATTCTGGACTAGCTATGGTCCCTTTCTCAGGTAGGGCTTCGGTCGACGACCCTTAAGGTGCACCTGGCAGCCATCTCTGCTTCACGGGCGCGAGCCAGGAAGCAGTCGGTGGTGCAGGAGAAGATGGTCGGGCACTTTTTCAAAAGCCTTGATCACATATCCCCTCCGGTGTGAGAACCTGCACCTCCATGGGATTTACTGCTGGTATTGGCTAAGCTCATGGGCAAGCCATTCGAACCGATGCACAGGTGTGACATCTCTCACCTGTCGTGGAAGACCGCCTTCTTGGTGGCTATAACGTCATCCAGAAGAATGGGAGAGCTCCAGGTGCTTTCCATTGAGTCTCCTTATCTGATCTTCCACAGGGACAAGGTTGTCCTGCGCCCCCACCCGAAATTCCTTCCGAAGGTAGTGTCAAAGTGTCACCTTAACCAGGTGTTGACTCTGCCGGTGTTCTACCCCAATCACACCTCGGAGGCTGAATATAGGCTTCATACTTTGGACCCTAGAAGAGAGCTCTCTTATTACAAGGAACGGACGGCTGAAGTTTGGGGAGAGGGTTGCGCCAGCTGTTTGTCACCCTCGCTGAAGCCGCACCTAGCAGACCTACAGCCAAGCGGACAATAGGCAGGTGGGTCACCTCCTGCATAGATCTCATATAGGTTGGCGGCATGGAGCCTCCCAAAGGTATAAGAGCTCATTCTACCTGCCATAAGCTGCTTCAATGGCTGCTTCAGGACGTCCCTATCCAGAAATCTGCAGGGCTGCTACCTGAAGTCAGCACACCTTCATTACCCACTACCACATCGACCTTGAGTCAGCTGGGATGCTGGTTTGGGACCTCGGTTCTCCAGTCCTTATTCCCTAAGTAAGGGGTACACGCCTTGCCTCTCTCCTCCCGGAGAACTGCTAGGAGTGTGCCAATAAGTGCGGATTGAACAGCATATCCATGTCCCTAGAAATACAGGTTACTCACCTGTAACAGGAGTTCTAGGAGTGATATATGTTGTTCATCCACATGACCCACCCGACTTCCCCGGCTTTGACGTGCAGCCTGGCTTCCAGCAGGCTAGATCTGGTGTCATGGGGCGGAGCCGAGAGTTTTTCCACCCGGGTGGGTGGGAAGAGCCAGCTTGAAGACCTTCCGGCAACATTTAAAGCAGCAAGGAACCTGCCAGTAAGTGTGGTTGAGCAACATATACCACTCCTAGAACTCCTGTTAGAGGTGAATAACCGGTATTGACGTCCCATACAACGGCAAAGTCCTGTTTGGTGAACACTCGGAAAAGGTCATCACCAAGCTTCAGGATGCCGGAAAGGCAGTAAGATCCATACAGGCCATGTACAGATCTAAACCTGGTTCCTTTCATAGGAACCAGAACCGTTTTCACGACCGGCAACAATGGCAACAGCCACGTTCCGGCCAGCAACAGAGGGGCACTTTCCATCGTAAAGCCCAGGCTAAATCTTCCCCAGGCAGAGGCCAGCGATATACCAAACTGGCCCAGCTGGCGGGAACCAACGCTGCCACAGCATGACTCCTTCCCGGCCCCCGGCCCTCCTCACCACTTTTCAGAGTGGCAGTCGATTACTGCCGACTGGTGGGTACTTCAGATGGTCAAGAGAGGTCACTTTATCGAATTCCTCGACCACCCACCGTCAAGACCTCCCCTGCTTTCCCGTTATTCGTGTCAGCACGCTCTGCTCATACAGCAGGAGGTGCTCACGCTTCTAGGAAAGGAAGCTATAGAGCACATACCGCGGAATCAGAGAGGTGCCGGTTACTATTCCCACTTCTTTCTGGTTCCCAAAAAGACAGGGGACCTCCGTCCGATACTGGATCTCAGCGATCTCAACACTTCAGTCCTCTACAAATGTTTCCACATGGTGACCCTTCCTAGTCTGGTACCCATGCTCAAGCAGGGCGCCTTCCTTGCGTCCCTGGACGTGCAGGTTGCTTACCTGTACATACCCATTGTTCGAGCACACAGGAAGTTCTTGCACTTCGAATTTCTAGGTCGCCATTATCAGTTCCAAGCCCTCCCTTTCTGACTGTCATCAGCTCCTCAGGTGTTCACGAAGTGCATGGCAGTCATAGCCGCGGCTCTGAGGAGACAGGACCACTACGTGTTCCCCTACCTTGACAACTGGCTTCTCATGGCACCCTCTCAGGAGGCCCTGATGTCTGCCATTCATTGTACTCAGTCTCTGTTCGAGACGTTGGGCATCATTATCAATCAGGAGAAGTCACGCCTGGTTCCGTCACAGAATCTGCAGTTCATAGGCACAGTTCTGGACACCATCCAAGCGAAAGCTTTTCTACCCCAGGACAGAGCGGAGCACATCAGATCCCTCATCAGGGACATTTTTGCAAAGAGGACTGTCCCAGCCAGACTGGTTCTTTGCCTGCTCGGACATATAGCTGCGGCCATTGCAACAGTCCCGCTAGCCCGTCTCCACATGCGGGTGACCCAGTGGATGTTACGGGTCCAATGGGATCAGAAGGAAGACCATTTGCAGCTTCCAATCCAGATCACAAATGCCGTCATCCGGGATTGGCAATGGTGGCTAGATTCAAAGAACCTATTAGCGGGGGTCCTCTTCATCACGCCATCTCTGATTGTGACGCTCTCCACGGACGCCTCAGGGTTTGGTTGGCAGCACACCTCAACGGTGTCATGTCTCAGGGCTTATGGACAGGCCAGGAAGCTCATCTCCACATAAATATCCTGGAAATGAGAGCAGTTCTTTACGCCCTGCAGGCTTTCCAATTGGAGATCCCACCAGGTACTCTCCTATTACAAACAGACAATACCGCGGTGATGTATTACCTCAACAAACACAGAGGCACCCAATCCTACGCGCTTTGCAGGGAGGCCAAGAGGGTGTGGGATTGGATACTATAACATGGCACAAACCTCATTGCTGTTCATGTCCCAGGAGTGGACAACATCATCGCAGACAGCCTGAGTCGCTCTCAGGCCAGAGTCCACGAGTGGGAACTACTACAGGAGGTCGTAGAGGATCTGTTTCACAGATGGGGCACACCAGAGTTAGACCTCTTCACATCCCTGTACAATGCAAAACTGCCCAATTTCTGCTTGCTAGATCCAGGGCCTGGTGTTTTCTGGTGAGACGTGTTGTCCCTCTCCTGGACGGGCAGATTCCTCTATGCCTTTCCTCCCTTCCCATTGATCCAGAGTGTCCTTTTGAAACTCTGCAGAGAGCAAATGACGTTGATATTTATCGCGCTGTTTTGGCCCAGACAGGTTTGATTCCCTCTACTACACCAGCTGTCCCGGGAACCTCCGGTGCCTCTACCAATCAGCTCTCACTTATTGTCTCAGGAGGCAGGCTCTTTGGTCCATTCAGACCTATGATTTCTGAACCTGCACGCCTGGCTCCTAGAAACATAGCCATCATGCGGTACGGGGTCTCTCAAGAGGTAGCAGATGTTCTAGCAGCTGCTAGAAAACTGGCCACTCACGCTACATACGCCATGAAATGGCACAGGTTTTGCCTCTGGGCTCAGACTCGGGGGTTTTCACCGATGGATTGTCCAGAAAGGTCGGTCCTGGACTACCTCCTGTCTCTCTTTCAGACAGGCTTGGCTTACTCCTCGATAAAAGTACACCTTTGTGCCATCTCAGCCTATCACACTCCTAAAGGCCAATGTCCCATAACTCAGTTGGACACGGCATGTGCCTTCCTGAGAGGTGTCCTCCACCTTAGATCTCTGATTAAGGATCCTATTCCTCCATGGGATTTACCCTTTGTCCTGGAGCAGCTTGCGCTGCCACCTTTTGAACCAGCCACAGATTGCGAGCTATGTCTCCTTACATGGAAGACGTTATTTTTAGTTGCCGTTACTTCGGCCAGAAGAATTTCTGAACTTCACACACTGTTGTGAAAAGAGTCTTATTTGGTTTTTCACCAGGACAGGGTGTCCCTATGGACAAATCCGACGTTTCTACCTAAGGTGGTCTCAGCTGTCACCCTTTATCAGGACATAGATCTACCAGTGTACTTTCCTAAATATTCTAATAGAGGAGAGGCCCTGTTGCACACCTTAGATGTGCATAGGTGTCTTCGATACTATCTGACCTGAACCAAATACCGCCGAAAATCTGACCAGCTTTCCGTCTCCTTCGCCTACAGGATGATGGGAGCTCCCATTTCCAAACAATCACTGTCCAGGTGACTCATACATTGTATCACGTTCTGTTACCAGAAGCGTAGCAAACTCTTACCGGGCTCAGTTAAGGGTCATTCCACAATGGGGGTGGCTACCTCCTTTGTGGCCATGAAGAACGTGTCCACTTCAGCCATCTGTGCAGCAGCTACTTGGAGCACTGTGCACACCTTTATCAGGCATTATAGCCTGGACGTTGCATCAAGGCAAAGAGCAGGTTTTGGTCTAGCAGTCCTTCAGGGACTCCTATTCTAGGTTTCGGTCCAACTAGTGATCTCTACCTTTCCTCCTTCCACCGGTGAGGGACTTCCAGTATTGCTTGGGAATCAGTCCTAATGGTGTAACCTGCTGCAAGAGCTGTTTCTCGAAGTAAGATAGTACAGTTACGTTAGAACTTACCGTAACAGGAGATCTTCAAGAACAGCTCTTGCAGCAGGTACTTTCCCTCCCACCATCCACACTGGAGGTAGACTTGTTCAGATATCCTTCTCCTAGGATTAGGTGTTTCTAACACCACTCTGATTGCCATTTGTTGGCGGATCCTCAGTCTCCTTTTCTGATGTCATCCAGCGGCTGGGAATCTCCGGCAGGAGAACTGGGGATTCTGGAGGACCGCCCCCTTTTGTACGATGCCTGACGTCAGGGGTGGGACCAACGTCGGGTGCGGTCCCCACTGAATACTGCTAGTTAGAAAATTTCCATGGGGTCCTGGCACCTGCCAGCTTCAGTCCTAATAGTGTAACCTGCTACAACAGCTGTTCTTGAAGATCTACTGTTATGGTAAGTTCTTACATAACTGTATTGTTTCTCCACCCAGAGGTAGTACACAGCCTTTTCTTCCAGAGGGGCACCCCTCTGGTGGACCTGTTTGCCTGCAGGGAGAATGCAAAGCTGAGGCTGCATTATACCCGCCCCCCCCCCATCAGGGAACACTGCAGAGGGATGCCTTCTTAAGACCCTGGACCCCAGGCCTTCTCTATATCTTCCTTCTGTTTCCCTTGAACCACAAAGTGTTGCTCAAGGTGAGCAGGGACAAGGCATGGGTGATCCTGGTGGCTCCGAACTGGCTGTGCCAGTTCTGGTACCCCGATCTCCTCAGATTCAGCAGCAGGCCCCCGAGGCGTCTTCCTCTCTGCCCGGACCTGCTCTCGTTCAGTCAGGGGAAGGTACTCCATCTGGACCTTCAATCCCTGCACATGATAGCCTGGTTCCAGAGTGTCTAGATTTCCAGGCTTTGGGCCTCTCTGAAGATGTCTTTGCTGTGGTCGAGGCATCTCGGAAAGGAGTCAATCCAAAAATGCTATGCCTTCAAATGGAAGAGGTTCTCCATTTGGTAACAGGGCAAGCAGCTGGACCCCTTATCTTGTCCAGTGGCTAGTATTCTCGACTACCTGTGGTCCTTCTCTCAGTCAGTCCTTGGGTTGATGACCCTTAAAGTGCACCTGGCAGCCATTTCTGCCTACAAGACGTGGGCCGGTACACAGTTGATGGCACAGGAGAAGGTCGTCTGGCACTTTTTCAAAGACAACATCTCCCCTCCAGTGCGTTAACCACCACCACCTTGGGACTTGTTGCTGGTATTGGTAAAGCTCATGGGCAAGCCATTCAAACCAATGTACAGATGTGAGATGTCACATCTGTCATGGAAGACTGCCTTCCTGGTGGCTGTCACATCAGCCAGAAGGATCAGTGAGGTCCAGGCACTGTCGCTGGAGTCTCCTTACCTAGTCTTCCACAGGAACGAAGGTTGTTCTTCACCCCAACCCGAAGTTTCTCTAAAGGCTGTGTCAGATTTTCACCTCAACCAGGTGATTAATCTCCCGATGTACTGCACCAACTACAGCTCGGAGGCTAGCACAGGCTCCATACCTTGGACCTGCGACGGGTGCTGGCCTGTTATAAGGAGTGCAAGGCTGGAGTTCGGGGAGAGGTTCACCAGCTGTTTGTCACCTATGCTGAAGTCACACTGGGCAGCCCGGCAGCTAAACGGATGATTTGCAGGTGGATTGATCCTGCATCGACCTATGCTATAGGTTTGCGGGTAGGGAGCTGCCTGAAGGGCATTCCACTCATCATATCACTGCCTTTGTGGTTACTTTCAGGGACATCCTGATCCAGAAAATCTGTCAGGCTGCTACCTGGAAGTCAGCACACACTTTCATTTCCCATTACCACATCGACCTTAAGTCACGCCAGGATGCTGGTTTGTGGGCCTCAGTTCTCCAATCTCTCTTTGCTAAGTAGGAGGTGTGTACCTTGCTTTCCTTCCTCCTCCTGGAGAACTGCTAGAGGTTTGCCTGAAGTGTGGATAGAGCACCATATCGACGTCCCTAGAAAAACAGGTTTCTCACCTGTAACAGTAGATCTTCTACGGAATGGTCTCTTGCAGTAGGTTATTACTCTTGGGAGATTCCAGCAGAGGGTGCTGTCACACAGCAGCTTCTTCAGCAGTCTTTTACCAGATACCACCCACACATGACGTCACTTTCTTGCTTCCTTTATAAGTGTGGGCAGTCCCTAGTATCCTCTGTTCATTTTCCCACTGGCTTCAGCTCACACAGCAGCTAACTCAATCTTCTGTGAAAGCAGTCATTGACAAGACTTTAACAAAACGAATGTCTAAGAAAGGCTTTACAAATAAGCAAGCCTTATTTTTTCCTGCTCTTGTGGCAGGAAGATTTTCAAGCTTGATAATCATTTATACTGTGTTAGGTGTCTGGGACCCACACACAACACCACCTCTTGTACTTTCTGCAAAGAATTTAACCAGGCAACTCATCGACGATGATTGCAAGAAATCAAAAGTATAATGATGGAGCAACTGGTTTCCCTGTTTAAGCAGACCAGGGAGCTCATTCCAAGGGCTTTCCTACCACTGGGTCTTGATCTAAACACAAAAAGAGAAGGAGAAACCCTCCTGTCACTCCCTTCCATGATGCATGTCAACGGTGACTTCTGCAAGATGTGCACCATCGATGGAGCGTTCCTCATTGACAGAAGCTCTTCTCCCATCAACGAAGTGATGTTTTATGCCTCCCTCAGCGACAGGAGCCCCTCTCCCATCGACAGAGCGATGTTTTGTGCCTTCCCCGTCAACGGTTGTTCTTTCTCCTGTCTACGGAGCTTGCCCAGGCACTCACAACAGCACGTTCTGCTGCCCCCCCCCCCGGTCGATGAAGGCTTCCTTCACTTTGTCGATGATCACTATGGGACCTACAGCCAAGCAAACAACTGCTCCGTTGATGGGAGCCCCCTTTTCGTTGATGTCTTTTGTCCCATACACTGTGAATTCTTCTCCTGCCTCGTCGTCGATGACAGTCGTTCCTAGGGGCAAACCAATGTCGTTTGCAATGCTTAACACCCCTCCACCTTCTCAGGTGCCTTCCTATAGGGGTGTGGCTGACTTCCAGAGAGACCCAGGGCTATATTTTTCTGGGGTTTGTCCTGACCCCCTCCCCCGATAGCCCTATACCCTCTCTGACACCTATTATTACAAACAGCCAGCCTCGACATGTGGATATCCCATTGTCACAGGTACCCATCATTGAGTGCATTGTACACACAGTACTGCAATCCATGGGATATAGCCAGTCTCCTACTCATACGCTGGCTCAGTTTTCTCAGTGTTCTGCCTCTCCTCTGCCTAAGCAGCCCCATACCGACCGGGAGGCTCCAGCTTGGTCTCTCGCACCCCTTCTTTTAGAGGATTACTTGTTGGATGAACCCGACCTGGTGGGGGACCTCCTGGAGGACATTTGTGAAGAGGAATTTCCAAATATAGAATTTCCAGACCCGGACTCCCCGTGCTCCGTGGTCTCCTCCTTCGACAAGGATCTGCTGTCCCCTCGGGCTGCCTCTCCTCCGGATGACCCCTCTTTCAATGATATGATATACAAATTCAGAAAGTCATGGGGTTCTCCACTACTGAACAAGATAAACCTCGACGAGACATGGCTGAATACCTCAAGTTACCCGAGGCACCTATGCTAGTCATTCCCTGATTAATACCTACTTATCAGAATGCCAATTCTGATGTGTGGCATCAGTGTTCGGCCGTAATGGCCATCCCTCGTAAGGCTGACCGGCTATACCAAGTCCCCTTGGACCATCAGTATTTTTCCACAGTGCCTACGGCCGACTCAGTGGTCATTGCAGCCGCTCACAACCGCATTAAAAAGCCTAAACATATGAGTTCTTTACCTCCGGATAAAGAATCCAGGCAACTTGATTACCTCGGCAAGAAGGACGTCACCTCTGACACCATGAATATAAGGATCCTAAACTATATGGGCCACATGGTGAAATACCAACATATCCTGGGTACCTCGGGCCATAGACCTCCTTAACAAATTACCTCCTTCCCAAGACAAGGAGCAATTGCTATAAATCATGTCAACCAGGATGTCTATCTCTTGCCACCTTCTTCGCTCGGTGTATGATGTGGTTGATACTTCTACATGGCTCTTGGTCACAGGTGTCACCCTCTGCCACCATGCTTGGCTTCGGGTGTCTGGCCTGGCACCAGATGTCCAGCATAAAGTAGTTAATGCCCCCTTCTGTGGCGACAAACTGTTTTGTCCTGGTACCCAAATAATTTTGGATGATCTCTAGGCTTCTGGATGTACCCGCCGAACAGCTCACGGCATGTACCATATGCCATGGAACTAATACTCACACTACAATAAAAGAGGTAACCGTTACAAGTCCTCTCACTGAGGTGCTTTTCACGGACGTGGTCAAAACACAATAGGAAATTCAAATGCCACACATCTCTCCCATGCCCATCCCTCTGGAGGGACCGTCAGCTCCAGTTCTCAGTGTCTTTCTAGGGCTTTCTCCCCACCTCCTCATCCAAGCCTTGGAGGCGGTTGCGGGTCGTTTTGCCCTTCATTTGGAGGCTTGGCACCAAATAACGACAGATGCATGGGTACTCCAGATTATTCAAACAGGACATACACTGGAACTAATTTCAGTACCACCTCCACTTCCTCCTTGGAAAGTTCAGTATCCTCAGGCACACCTTCCTATACTCCAGAAGGAAGTTACTGCCCTGCTAACCAAGCAGGCTATTGTTCCTGTGCCATTGTCACAACAACAGGGGTTTTATTCCCATTTCTTTCTGTTACCCAAGAAAACTGGAGACTTCAGACTAGATCTGAGAAACTTAAATCAGTACATTTGGTGCAAACATTTTCAGATGGTTACCTTAACGTCCATCTTGGCTCTCCTGTGCCAAGGAGATGGGATGTGCACACTGGATATGAAGGATGCATACCTGTGTAACCCCCCTGCAAATGGGGGTTCCCAAAAGACTTCCAGGAGCTTGCTTGAATGCTCCAAGCCTGAATGGTGTTTGGCATTTAAGCCATTTATCAGTGAGTGTTTTAGAGCCTCTGGTACTGTCTCTTTAAGAGCTGTCTGCTTGCAGACATAATTAGTTGTATGGGGGACTGTGTGCTTCTCTGAGTACCACTCGAGCTGCTGCCAATTCACTTCATTTTTGCAGTCACTAGGAGTGCAAAGGAACCTATCTGAAAGATGTAACTGTTTGCCAGAAATTATTTAGAGTAATAATGAAATTACAGTTTGTCTAACCTGCTTTCTTTGCAGTCAGAACTGTGTCTGCTAGTTCCCATTCTAGTTTTGAACTGCTGAACTGGACCAATCAGTGTGGGGTAAGCTAGCTCTAAAATGGTGCCTTGGACGAATCAGAACTTGGACTCATAATCTGAGCCAGCCACAAGAGGATTGTATGGGCAGTGACTCTGGGAGATGTAGTTTAGACTTCAGTGCCTTTTGGACCAACAGCAGCAGTCTATTGTGAGTGACAGCCAATCCAGTCAAGAACTGGGAGGAACTCAAAGGAAGTGCCAGTTTTGTCGGTTGGAGTTTCAGTTGAGCTTTGGCAGTGAAGAAGGAAGGAGCCCTGTGCTTTTCAGTGTGCAGTTTTAGTCAAAAAGCGTGTAAGGCCCAGAGTTCCGGTCTGCAGCTTGTGTAACAGCTTGTTAGGACTGAATCCGTCCTGTGAAAAGAATCAAAGGATCTCTGAAGAGTAGAAACCAGGCTCACCCTGTAGAAGACTGGAGAAATTGTTGAATTACACTCGGTCTGTCAGGAACTGAATCTGCTGTGTGTTCTCCCGGGTATTGTGCAGTAATTGCGATCGGGATACAGATGCAGCCTGCCTGGTATAGTGCTTTCTTTTATATGGATGTGTGAAGAGGTTTGTGTACCTCAAGTGAGCCCTGCTGACATTGAAGGACCCTATCTTATTTGGAGGTCGTGAGTACTAATTCAGGGTCGCTCCTGTTGAATTGCCACATTAAATCCAAATGGAATTACTGTACTGCTGACTGTTTAATTCTCCTTTCTCTGTGTGAAAGGGCCCTACCAACTGCCACGGTTTGGACTAGCCACTAGGGCTTGGGTACCCAGGGACAGTAACTGATAGGGATAGGCCTGTGCACAGAGCCATAAATGAATTATTAGAGTGATAAGCTAATTAACCTGATTTCCCCTGTCCTTGTTATATCCCCTAAATAAATCAGAGCTGCTTGTTTCAGCAAAGTTATACTGCCTGAGGTATTTGTCTATGTTAAAGTACTGTACTGTGATTGTTGCACTGTATCTTATTTTACAGGAGGTCCCAGTGCCAGAAATAGTCCTGGGGTAAGTGTATACTGTGAAGGTAATTCTGATATATTGTGTGGGCCACTAGTGGGAAGAAAGGGGGGTTGCAGTGTCCCAGAGGGCTGTGACCAAGTAAGTTTAACTATTGCAAACCCTGACCTTTGGGTGGAGGCACCCGCCATTGGATCCAGGCCCCTCAACCTGTTAGTGGCAAATCAGGCAGGGGTAGTAGCCCCTGGGATAGCGCCATCTAAGGGTTACACCTGCATATACCCATTTATCCAGCCCATCAGCAATACCTACGCTTCCACCTGCTGGGCCAAAATTACCAATTTCGGGCTCTGCCTTTCAGCCCTTCATCGGCCCCATGGGTTTTCACCAAATACCT
The DNA here is from genome assembly GCA_016271365.2 of Neoceratodus forsteri. Classification (NCBI taxonomy): domain Eukaryota; kingdom Metazoa; phylum Chordata; order Ceratodontiformes; family Ceratodontidae; genus Neoceratodus; species Neoceratodus forsteri. The sequence goes on from CM057457.1 coordinate 248,337,147, forward strand.
AGCCATGGTTGCAGTAGCCTTGAGAAAAAAGGGTCACTTTGTCTTCCCCTACTTGGACAATTGGCTAATAAAAGCAGACACCAGGGAACATTTGCTATCCTCCCTTTCGCAGACCCTTCAGTTGTTCCACGATCTCGGGGTTATGGTGAACTGGCCCAAGTCCAACCCTCATCCAACCCAATTGCTCCAGTGTACATAGGGACTATACTGGACACGACTGTTCCCAAGGCCTGTCTACCTCCTGCTTGTCAGAATACCCTAATGGGCCTGGCAGTACAAATTCAGTCACGAAAGATAGTCACTGCCCGCCTTATGCTGCTCCTCCTTAGACACATGGCCGTGACCATACAAATCGTGGAGTTTGCATGCCTTCGGATGCGTTCTGTCCAATGGGTTCTACAAAAGCAGTAATGCCAAAAAACAGGGCAATTCGAAGACCCTATCAGGGTGACTCCAGCCCTCAAGTATGCTTTTACCAGGTGGACGCTGCGCTCCAATCTCAGTCAGGGAATGCCCTTTCACGCCTCCCCTCCTCACCAAGTGCTGACAACAGACACCTCTCTAGAAGGTTGGGATGCTCATCTCGGTCCATATTGGACTTGGGGCACGTGGCCTTTAGGTCACTCCCATTATCATATCAACCTTCTGGAACTACGCGCAGTCCTTCTGGCACTGCACGCTTTCAGTCTGCATTTGACCCCAGGTCATCTACTAAGTCAGTCGGACAAAATGACAGTGGTGTGTTACCTCAACAAACAAGGGGGTACACGCTGTCGCTCCCTGTGCATGGAAGCAATCAAGGTATGGTACGAAGCAACCAAACAGCAACTGACGCTGACGGACGCTCATATTCCGGGCTGTCACAATCAGCGGACCTTCTGAGTCGCCAGTCCTCCGTTCACGAATGGATGTTACTCGACTCAGTCCTGCAGGATCTCTTTCTTCTCTGGGGCACCCCACAGATAGATCTGTTTGCATCCCCAGAAAACCACAAGCTCCCCAAATACTTCTCCATTATCCTGAACACAAGGGGAAGCGCTACAGATGCCCTGTCCCAGCCATGGACAGGACTCTTCTTATATGCCTTCCCCACACTCCCTCTCCTGCTCCGAACTGTAATGAAACTACACATGGAGCCTGCCACGATGCTTCTCATAGCTCCCATGTGGCCTCAACAAGCATGGTTCCCACTCCTGCAACAGCTATCAATAGCGGAACCTCTTCCGTTGCCATTCAGGCTGGAACTCTTGACACAGTACCAAGGCTCCCTCCTGCATTCCAATCTGAAAACCCTCCATCTTCATGCTTGCCTCCTGAAAACGTCTTCATAAATAGACTACAAGTCTCTTCTCAGGTATCAGATGTTCTGCTTGCTGTCCATAAGTAGGCTACCAGGGGTACTTACAATTTTAAATTGAAATGCTTTTCTTTCTTTTTTTTTTTTTTTACATTTTTATTTATGGCATTATGATACATAGCAAGTACTGTATTCAGTAAATACACTCAGGCAAAATAATTACAGTGCTGCATAACAATGTACAGATTGAGCATGGTAGGATATGTAATAGAAATGTGTCCATTATTCTGGCAGGACTGTTCAGTAATTTACAGGAGTTATAGTCAAACAAGATAATCCCGTAGGAAAGTCCACTCTCGCCTATCCAATTGCAAGTAGATTAACTCACTGACATTTCTTGTCACTCGCAGAATTAATAATAAGGTACTGGAGGCTGTAACTTCCACCCAAGAACCTAAAGGCAATTGAAAAGATTGTCTGTACTCAATCAAGTTAAATGACGCACCCCTGCACTAAATACCACTTGCGGCTGACAGGAAAACAGAAAATAACCAGGATATTATTAAAGTACACAAACTGAGTGGAGCTATTTGCTCCAAAGCGACATGGTTCTATGGCTGGTTAGGATTTATAAGACCTATCTTTTGAGCATCAACATCATGGCTATACCTTAAAGACCATTAATAATTTTTAAACTTGTAGCTAGGGGAAATCGATTACATTACTTGGGCTATACGATGAACCCAGAGAAAAAGCATATGATATAAGTTTGCACCGACTCAATCCTTCTAAGAACAATTCAATCATTAGGATCTAATTCACACCCATCGTCCCTGAGTGCTGGCGATCTTCAAGAATTTTGGCTGCGAAAGCAGCTGCAGCCTCCGGGTCTGTAAATTGATGTGCTTTTCCCTTATGCTGAACTTGCAATCGCGCTGGAAACAGGAGTTGGGCAGAGACATTACCTCCCAGGAGAACTTTCTTTGTCTCTTGCAGAGCCTTTTTTCTGGTCTGTGTTTGTGAGGAGAGGTCTGGAAATAATGGCGATTTTATTACCTTCCCAAATCAGGGCTCCACACGTTGCCGAGCTGCTTGTAGGAGAGGCACACAGGCCTCCAGGCTGGAAAGTGTGGCGATCGCAGTAAGAGGGCGCTCCATTGCATTGCCCCTAGCCCTTGACCTCATGGGGATAACGAAGGCCTTAATTATAGAGGTACCAGAAGTGTCAGGTAAGAGCTGTAAGTCCGTAAAAATCAGACGTTGAATAGCAGCAATTATCTCTGTCGACCCAGAGAACCTAGGAGGGAAGCCGACAATACGAATATTTGTCTATCGTTGAGCACTTTCAAGTGCTTCAACCTTAGTGCGGAGGATACTGGAAGTACTGTGCATAAGCTGCATTCCTCTCCCACTGCCGGTCCAATTCTGAGGTAAACTCTAAGCTGCGTGGAGTTCGATTGAACCCTCTCCTCCAGATCAGTAAATTTAGCCTCCATGGTTGCTAGTCGGCGGTTAGTGTCTTCTTCGGTTGCTCTAATTTTTTTGAGTATTGCCATTATCTGAGGATTTGGTGTGTCAGGTGCTCTGTGCTCTGCTGTGGAATGGCCTCCACTGGTTTATTTTGGGCCTACACCTGCTGAAAAATAAGCGTCTAGGTTTTGTCCGGCGTGTTAGTCCTTCTTCGGGCTCATTGCAAGGATCTACTGAATTTCCTCTTTTGATCGCTGCTTTTAAAATGCTGCTGATTATGCCTTAGATTGCTAAATTCAAAGTTTTTCTTCCCATTGTTCTGCAGCTCAGGAAAAGACGTCCGCCATGATGGATGCTCTACAGCGCCCCCCCCCCCAATGCTTTTCCATTTGGTCTGCTTCCCATTCGCTGGACCCTTACTCTTGCCCTCTTACGAAGGCCTTAGACTATTTGGCCTCCTTGTTCTCGGAGGGCCTCGGCTGTTCGGCTGTTGAAGTCCACTTAGCCGCCAACTCTGCCTTCCACGAACCGTTAGATGGTTGGCTTTTGTATCAACACCATCTGCCTAAGAAGTTCTTGAAAGGCATATTACATCTGAAGTCTCCTATAAGGTGTCCCATTCCTCCATGGGATCTGCATTTCATGACTGAAAAACTAACAGTGGACCCGTTTGAACCAGTGGTCACTTGTGACCTGCATTTCCCCTCCTGGAAAACGCTATTCCTGGTGGTTATCACTTCTGCTCTACGAATTTCCGAGCTTCATGCCCTTATGTGCAGAGAACCTTATCTTATTTTTCATAAGGATCAGGACGTGGTTCGCACTAACCCTTCCTTCCTTCCTTCCTGCCTAAAGTGGTTTCGGAACAAACTTTGAATCAGTCCTTGGAGTTACTGTTTTTTTACCCTGAATATTCCAGTTCAGGAGAACATCTTCTGCATATGATGGATGTCCATCGCATCCTTGGTTACTATACTGATCGGATGAAGTCCCTTTGCAAAACCTCACAACTGTCACCTTTTCCCCAGGTCGTGAGGGTCTTCCAGTGGCAAAACGCACCCTCTTTTGCTGGCTAGCCCATTGCATTATTTTTTGTTACAAAAAACACAATAAGCCCTTACCGGGTCATGTCCAAGCCCATTCTACTAGGGCTGTAGCGGCCACAGCAGCTTGTTTCAAGGGTGTCTCCATTACTGATATTTTACCAGGCATTACAATCTGGATGTTGCCTGAAGATGCAGAACAGCCTTCGGCCGAGCCATCCTACAGGACGTCCTATCAGAACTGTCCTCCCACCTGAACATAACTGCTGGGAACTCTTCCAAGAGTAATAACCTACTGCAAAAGACCATTCCTTAGAAGATAGTGTGGTTACGTAAGAACTTACCGTAACAGTAGATCTTTGAGGAATGTCTCTTGTAGTAGATACAATCCTGCCCTCCATTCCCCAGCCTTCTCTAACAAGGAAAAATTCTGATCTGAGGACTTAGGGTTGGGACTCACTGGTACCTCGGTTTCCCTCGGTCCTCACTTTTGCGAGCTGAAACTGGCGGGGAACAGAGGATACCAGGGACCACCCACACTTATATAGGAAGCAAGGAAGTGATGTCATGTGTGGGTGGTCCCTGGTAAAACACTGCTGAAGAAGCTACCTTGTGACAGCGCCCTCTGCTGGAACCTCCCAAGAGTAATAACCTACTGCAGGAGACATTTCTTGAAGATCTACTGTTACGGTAAGTTCTTACGTAATCATACTTTCTGGGAGTAGTATATGGTATTCATCTACACTGACCCACCCAACCTCCCCTGGCAAGTGGGACACTGGTCTTGTTTACAGTGGGTAAGATCTGATTGAGTTACCACCCAGGTGATTGGGAGGAGCTAGCTTGAAGACGTTCCGGCAAGCCTTAAAGGGGAAAGGAACACTGCCTGAAGTGTGGATGAACACCATATATCACTCCTATAGCTACTGTTACAGGTGAATAACCTGTTTTAACTGGATGAGGGGCTTCAACAGCTTGCTTTGCTATATTTCTGTTTGAGTGAGCCCAGATCTAACCCCACTGAAATGTCTGCTCTGCTTTCTTTGCAGAAGGATAATCTGCCCTTTTCACCAACTGGGATCCAGAGGTCCAAGTCGAAGCACGAGCTCAAGCTGTTGGAGAAAATCCCTGAGAACGGCAGAAGCCACTGTTGTCCTTGTAGGTAAGAACCCATAACAAAATTTCCTTTGAAACACAAGGCAAGAGGTTTGAGATGTAGCTCTCAGATGCAGCACATCAAGTGAAGCACTATATTACTGTCATTTGATTGCCCTGAAATAGTAGTGGCAGGAGTAATATCATTGCCACTAGGGTTGAATCATTACAATACATTAAAATAGTAAAGCATATTATAAAATGGGCAAAGAAAATTGTGAATGCTGATTGGCTGGAAGCCCTTTCCAGCCGTGTCTTTATCAGGACATAACGTTATAATGGGCACTATTTGTGCCAACTAAGACGCAGTACACAGGAAAATCAATCCTCTGTCCTGCTGCAGCTCTTATCACATTCATCCAAAGTAGTGTCATCGGCACAGTTCAGCAGCCTACAGCAGGTAGACAACACTACCACCCACCCACAGCGAGACCTGTTACTAGCTAGAAACAATTTTATTCATACTTTGTTTTTTAAAGTACAGCCTGACCTGTATTGCTGTTAAATCCAATTTCAATGAACTGAGAAACATGCAAGCCATGGGATTAAAATCTCATTCAGCAGCGCTCCTACAATAGTGAATCACAATGCACTTAAAAAGAAAAACCTGTGAGTTGCAATTGTTACTACTATCATTTCAATTACATTTTACTCTCTGCGGAAAACAACAAACGTTCCTCTTTTTTATTTTTACTTAGGGAGGATCAACAAACACGAACCAGGAAGTAACTGTGTACGGTGGCCGCTGAGGGACAAGCTCACTCCCAGTCAGCGAGCCGTTTGAAATAAAACAAAGCAAAAGATAATTTAATGGTGTATGGGTAGTAAAGTAAAAGGACACCTCAGAAAAAAATAAATGCTTCCTGGAAGGGGGCATCATAGTTCAGCAGATATGCACATATGGGCTCCTGCTAGCTGTAATGGAAAGATCATCAGAAAGTAAGAAATATAAAAGAAACCAAAAAAGAAATGAAGCCAAAAAAAAAAAAAAAAAAAAGAGAGCGAGAAACGTGTCTTTGAGTGTTTGTGTGATTAGTTGATGGGCAGTAGACACACACACAGTCAGCAACCTTCTATACGGAGCACATTCCAAGACAAAAACAAGGACTGCTTTTTCTTGTTTTTTACTGATATAATGTTTTTAAGTTTTTTATGTATACTTATTATGTATTTTTTTGTCCAATTCACTACTTTACCAGGTAGCCCATTTTATAATGACAATAAGACACTCCGAGGTGTGAGTTATAGCCTGATAAGAACACTTCCCAGGTGCTAAAGGCACTCGGCGCAAGTGCCTCGTGCCTCATAACGCACCTGGGACATGCTCTTATCAGGCCATAACCCACACCTCGTCATGTCTTATTGCTGGCAAAATACGCATCTCACACATTAAATCACAACTTAAAGTCCACATGATTGCATACAGAACTTAGCAAATAATTTACGGACTAGGTGCAGGATTCACAGAGAAAGCCGAAATTCCCGCAGCTGCGGGAAAAAGGCTTACAGCACTGCGGAAACACAGTTGCGTGATATTCTTAAAATCCTGCAGCTGAGGGAATTCCAAAAAGTCCTGCAGCTGCGGGAATTCCACAAGTGCTGCAAATCCACAGCTGTGGCTTCACAGCTGTGGAAATGAACTAAGGAGGCACAGCAATAGTACAACAAGTAGCTGAAGCAGCAGCCATTAACATTGCTGCCATAGTATGAGGCTGACAGCACCCACAAAGAGACCAGCAATCAGTCCCTCAACTGGGACCACTGCAGTACCACAGGTACCAGCAATACCACGGCACCACAGTGGCCGACTGTCACCGCTGGTTGTCCCTCCCTGGGGTGTTCCTGTGGCCTGCAGGAGTAGCACTCGCTGCTGGCAGGTCAGGCTCTACTGCTTGTGGGGCTCTGTCATGGGCTGCACTGGGTCTAGTGGTTGTTGCCTGTTGCCGTATCATAGCAATGTGTGCTTTCAGTGCTGTAACATCAGCCACTGCTATACTGTCTAAGATGCTATTACCTGTGGTACATCTCCACCTTAATTGATTCCAATTGCTGGGGTACTACTGCAATGTGCTGAGGGAGAGTTACACCTCATTCCACTGTGTGTAACATTCTTTCCTTAGCTGCAGAAAAAAAAACTGGCTGTGAATAGCCTTTCAGGGGTTGTGCCCTACTTATCTCATACCTTTTTGTCCTGAGGGACTTCCACAGATGCACTTTTTTCCAGAGTCCATAGTGTTTTTTCCCGCAGCTGCGGAGGGTTTTGTGAATAGCACTTGGAGAAAACTCCCCTTTTTTTCCATAGCTGAGGAAGTTTTGGGCACTTAGGGAAGGTTTTGCACCTTCTGAAAGCTTTGAAAATCCTGCCCTAGGTTTCCCAATTCAGTTTCCACAAAAATTATACTCTGGTGTCCCATTACACCAAGAAATAGAAAGACTCTAGCCTCTCTTCCAGATTTAGTCCATTATTCTTTTAGTCTTCAGAAGTTCAAGTTCTGTCCAGCAACTAGCCAGCAGAAGATCAGTGCTCAGCTCAAAGAAACAGTCCAGAACATGGCCTTTTGCAAGGCAAAATGTCAAAGCTGATCTGGTGGTAGAAAGAAGCCTTCAAGTCTGAAGCCAAAACACTGTCAGCCAAGCTGGGAAGCAGAACACCACCGCTGTTCAAATGATCACTGTGGAATGGTTCCATGTCAAAATAGCAATTGAGGAACAGTGACACATGATAACGGCCCTGAACCCAAATCACGACCACTCTTGACAATGTTGTTTTCTGCAGGGGGCTCTGCCCCCCCATCCCCCATACTATATATTCCTACTCAGGGGAAGGCAAAATACTCGGGGATAGGGGGACCAGGATTGCTAAAAAAGTGTTGCCGCTGTGGTTCAGTCGCCGTTATGTCATTTCGCCATTCCTCAATTGCTATCTTCACGGAATATCTTGTGGAAAAGACAGCAGCTGAAACATAATGTTTACAACCATTCTGGACAAAGTACACTGGTACGATAAACACAAGAAGGTGGGCTGCTTGGAATGTCTGGTGCCAGCCTGTGAGGTGGGGTTCAGGCATCCATTGGACGCTTCTCACCTTGAGGAGGGAGGTCACCTCCTTCCACTGCGTGACCGCCCTCTGGTGACCTAGGGGGAAGGGGTTGTTGTGTGGGAAGGAACAAGTGGTCCCTTTGGGGTGGCTTTACTTTGGCACGTACTCATTCATCTGGCAGTTGATGCGGAGGCGTCACATGCCCAGAGTGGGGCTTGCAGGTGAGCACCAAAGGTGGGGTGGGGTTCACCCACCCTTCTGATGGTCCTGATAGGTATCTTGCCAAGGCCACCTCTCAGGACCATGCCCTGGGGAGGGGAGTGAAGGAAAAGGGAATAAAATCCCCAGCAGCTTCGGGCAGATGAAGCCGTCCCGTCCCCCACGCCATAGCAGGGTCTCCTTGACTCCTCCCACACCTCCCCAGCTCCACCGACGGGCCCCGACTGTCAAGTAAAGTATGTTCCTCCCAGTTTGAGGGGGACTAAGGGGTCCCACCCATGGGGGATAAGCCGTGGGTAACAGTCGGGATACCTGGAAGGTTGTTGAGCAAACGGCTGGTGTTGGGTTGGCTCATCTGGGATATCACGTGGTGGGTGGAGTGCTTGGGCAGGAGGTCCTAGCAGCTAGCAAGGCAAAAATGGGGACAAAAACCAAAAGTAAAAAAAAAAAAGTGGTCTGCTAACTGGCTTGGGTGCATGAAGTAGAGAGTTGGTGGAGAGGGGTAACCCATGATGTCTCTCAGGGATCAGTATTGAGGCCACTTCTGTGCAACATTTTCATAAACGATCTGGAAGCAGTGGTCTCCAGCAGGCTGTTAAGTTTGCTGATCACACTTTGCTGGCCATACGGTGGACTGTGTTCAGAATGGGGGCAAAGTTCAGGAGTACCAGAACAAGCTGGGTAACTGGTCAGAGGACTCTTGGATCCCTGAGAGACATCATGGGTTACCCCTCTCCACCAACTCTCTACTTCATGCACCCAATGCTTCTAACTCTGCCTACAGCTCACTCTTAGATGTCATCTCAACTTCGCTTCCCCATAAAATCTCACGTTCTGCAGTTTTCCATAATGACATGAGCGACCACAGTATCGTTGTATGTACAAGATTCCAATCTAAAACCCAGCAGCACCCTAAATTCAGAATCAAATGCTTGTTACATAAATTCAACACAGTAAACTTCCTAACCAATCTAGCTATGATCAGGTGGCAAGACCTATATCTTGCCAAATCTGCTGATGCCGCCGTCTCTGTTCTAAATGACAACCTCACCACCCTAATTAACAAGCATGCTCCTCTTATTAAAATGTAGGTGTGGAAAATCTTGCATCCGTGGTTCAACCAAGAACTCAAATCTGCACTTACCAATTGAGACAAGCTATGGGCTAGGGCCAGGCACACAAAGGACCCGGCAGACTGGCAGGCGTTTTTAGAACTGCCAGAAATGCCTGTGTTAAAAGAGTATGTGCTACTAAAGCAAACTTCTACATCTCCACTCTGGAGCAGACCAAAGGGAACTCCCAAAAAATCTGGAAGACACTTAGATCAATTGAAGGCCATCCTGCTGCTTCATCCCTTCCCACCAAGATTCTGGCCAAGGCCAAGGACAGGATGGTTGAAAATAAACTGCGAATCCTCGAAGAACTTAACTTTCACTTTGCCACTGCCGGGTTGGCATTTGACTCCTCCCCATACGCTAGCCGAGTGAATAGCAACACTAGCCCAGATACTACACATGCTACTCCACCTCATCCCTTCCAGTTGTGCCTGTTTAGCTGCAAAGAAGTCGAAGACATAATTCTTAGCCTTGACACCAAGAAAAGTGCAGGGGACGATGGCCTTGAATAATTTTTGCGGTTAGGCTATGCCCAGCTCACAGCCCCCATCCTTCACATCTTCAGCCTCTCTGTTACCACAGCCACTGTTCCATCCTGCTGGAAATCTGCCAATATTCTTCCTCTCTTCAAATCAGGAGATCCTTGTGACTTAAACAACTACCGTCCTATCTCTATCTTGCCCGTTCTCTCCAAAGTGCTGGAAAAACTTATATACAACCAACTAAAAAATCACCTCGAAGCACACTCACTCCTAAACCTGGCCCAATCTGGCTTCAGGTCGAAGCACAGTACCAGCTCAGCCTTGGCTAAAGTCTCTAATGACTGGCTCCATGCTATGGACACCAAGAAGGATACTGGTACAGTATTTCTAGACCTCAGTAAGGCCTTCGACACTGTAGACCATCACCTCCTAATCACCTGTCTTGCCTACATAGGTGCCACTCCCCTTACCTTACAGTGGTTTAACAGTTATCTCACTGGAAGGATACAAAAAGTCAAAGCTGATGGCCTACTATCTGCCTCCCTTACAATTGCCAGAGGAGTCCCTCAAGGCTCCATCCTAGGACCAGTCCTTTTTTCCCTGTACATCAACAACCTTGACTCCCACATAAAGAACTCTAGCATACATTTATTTGCGGATTATGCAATTTTGTACGCATCAGGCTCGTCCTTAACTGAAGTCAGGGAAGCACTCCAAGCTGACTTTATCCAGTTAGAAAGCAACCTTATCAATGCCAAGCTTCTCTTAAATTCCAAAAAAAAACAAGACAATGATTTTCTCGATACTTGCCTTGTCTGGTGCCCTACCCCACCTAAAAACTTCATAGTTACCTCCCTAGGTGAACCCTCGGAAGTCGTACCTAAATTTAAACATCTAGGTATGTGGATAGACAACAAGCTTTCCTTCAACGACCACATCGAGGATCTATCAAAGAGGCTTAAAGCACACTTGGATTTCTTCTTTAGAAATAGGACCCTTTTTTTTCTTGCGACCCGCAAAAGACTTGTCCAAGCAACATTCCTTCCCGTGCTTGACTACGGAGACATTATCTTTATCTCCTCCCCAACCTTGAGCCTATCTAAACTGGACATACTCTATCACCGTGCTCTTCGCTTCATTACTAACTCTGCATACAGGACCCACCACTGTGATCTTTATGCAGCAGTTGGGTAGACCTCTCTTACCACCAGGCGCCTCCTGCATGCTGGCATTTGGACCCTCAAATTACTACTCCACAAACTGCCTGTCTATTTAGCGTCTCTCATACACATTTCGCATAGCACCTACTCCCTAAGGAAATCCAACCTTATCCTACTAGATGTTCCCAGGACACGTACCACAGCTGGCCAAACAGCTGTCTCATACGCCCTCCCAAACATTTGGAACCAACTACAAGCCATGCTGAAGCTAACCAGCATCGTATCAATTAACTCCTACAAAACACTAGCTATCTCTAAATTAAAATACATATGTAGGTGCTACTAGGCCCCCAAGGCCAAGTCAACTTCCTAGGTACCAACTGGCCCTCTACTTATTAAGCTGAAATGTGTTGCATAATTTAGGGCAAGGTTAAAGCTGGAATGTACTGCATATATAGCATAAGGACTTCTATTGTGTATACGTCTTGTATTATATATTTTTTTTCTTTGTTGTTCTACATTTTATATCTCTTGTCTATGTAATTGCGAACTGTATGTGTATGTGCTTCAGGACCTCCTTGTGAATGAGCTTGCTCAACGGAGTCTTTCCTGCAATAAACTTGAAGTCTCAGATTCAGTGTAGCTAAACATAAGGTTCTACTACATTTGAGGAGGGAAAACAGAGGTAGGACCTACACCCTGTGTGGTGCTTCTCTCGCTGCAGTGGAAGAGGAAAAGGAGTTGGTGGGGGGGGTCATAATAGGCAAGTGGCTAAAGCATGACAAGCAGTACATGGCTGCTGTCCATTGGACCAGCAGAATGCTAGACTGCTTTAATAATGTACCGACCAGCAGGGTAGTAGAAGTATCCCTACCTCTTTACATTGCTCTGGTCAGGCCCCACCTGTAGTATTATCTGCAGTTCTTTGCTCCTCAATACAAATGGACACCAAGGCAGTCGAGAAGGTGCAATGTGAAGTCACTAAGATGATCAGGAATACAGGGGAAAACAGCAGGGATACAAAGTTTTGGTATACACACTCTGAAATTGAAGCACTTACGGTAGGTATGTACTTCTCATTTCTTTCCTTTGCCATCGCTAGCAGCTTCGAGGGGGAGAACAGCACTGCTTTCCATGAGTGTGGAACTGTGTACAAGGGCAGGGGGATGCTCTTTGGGATGGAGCTTTGACCAGTGCCAGTTATCAGATCAGAAGCCTGGGTCACCTGTTCTGTGGCTCCCTGCAATGCATGGAGCAGGAGATTGTGGGAGACGCAGTCCTTCAAGGATTTGGGTATCCCCATCTAATATAATAAATATAAAATAAACTGTGCTAGCCCATACATAGACACATAGAATTTGTTGGCAGATAAGAGCCTTCAGCCCACCTAGTCTGCCCCAATACCTCTAACAACTTTGCTCTTCTGTGCTGTGCTAGCATTAATTTGTCCCCCTCCTCTGATTACCAGTAGTTCTCTGTCTATCCCAAACATTCTTAAAACTTGTTATTATTTCGGCCCCGCCACCTCTGCTGGCAGTCTGTTTCACTTATCCACCACCCTGTCTGTGAAGAAGTACTTCCTCACATTTCCCCTAAATTTCTCTCCTTCCAATTTCATTTTGCGGCCTCTTGTCCTTGAGACTCTTTTTTCTGAAAAATTGCATTCTCTTGTACCCTATTTTTACCTGTAACGTACTTGAATGTTTCAGTCATATCCCCCTCTCCTCCAGGGAGTACATATTCAATTCCTTCAGCCTAGCCTTGTAGGGCTTGTGTTGTAGTCCCTGCACTATTTTGGTTGCTCTTCTCTGAACTGCCTCCACCCTATCAACGTCCTTACGCAAGTGGGGCCTCCAGAACTGGACACAGTACTCGAGATGTGGCCTTACCAATGTCCTGTACAGTGGAATTATTACCTCCCTTTTTCTGCTGGTGATTCCCCTGCCTAGGCATCCCAGCATTCTGCCAGCCTTCCCCACCACCTTGTCACACTACCTCCCAACATTGAGGTCATCAGAGATGATCACCCCCAGATCTCTTTCCTGCTTGGAGCATCCCGTTTCCTCCCTTGCTACATGATATGTTGCTCCTGGGTTTTTGTGCCCCATGTGCATTAATTTGTACCTTTTTGCATTGAAGCTCAGCTGCCAATCCCTTGACCAATCCTCCAGCTTCTTTAGATCCCCCTTCATTCTGTCGACTTCCCCTGGTGTTTCCACCCTATTGTAAAGCTTAGTGTCATCAGCGAACAGGCAGATCTTCCCTTCTAGACTCTCTGCTATGTCACTGATAAAGACATTGAATAGGACCGGGCCCAGCACTGATCCCTGTGGTACCTCACTGGTCACTTTACCTTCTGCAGAGTGAATGCCATTAACCATCACCCTGTGGGTCCTATTATGCTGCCAACTTTCCACCCACTTCACTACCTTCTGTCCTACTCCCATGTTCCTCAACTTTCTTATCATCCTTGATGCGGGATGGTGTCAGAAGCCTTACTGAAATCCAGGTATACCATGTCCACTGCCCCAGATCCACCTTCCTGGTTACCCAATCAAAAAACTCAATGAAGTTCAACCCCATCCCCCCACTGATGAAATTACTAATTAATGCAGACAGGGGTATATACTATCCCCATCTAATTGGGTTAGCCTATAAAGCACTGCCTGGAATGAAGAACTTACGTCCGTTATCCCACATGAAAAATGGCTGGAACCAATTTTACCCTCTATAATTATACTACAGGCACCATAATGGAAATAATTCATATGGAAATGCAGGATTCGATACTTTAGTACACCGGCAAAATTATTGAACTATTTACCCTCGCAATATGGGGTATGCTGGAGAGGATATGGGGAGCCTTGAGCAAATTATGCACATATCTTCTGGTTATTCCCTCAAGTAACCTTATTTTGGCATAAGCTAGAAATAGCAGTGAAACAAAAAAGAGGAGTAGATACAGTCTTGACTGCTCAATTGATCCTTTTATATATAAATCCAGATGATACAATTCTCTCACGTCAGAATATGTTATACTTATGTATATATAACGGCGGCAAAAAAAGTAATTACCCGCCTATGGCATAGCGTGGAGGCCCCCACGATTGCTCAGTGGCATTCCATTGTTAATGAGATATACTATGTTGAGTGTCTGCTAGCATATCAAATGGATCCCTTGGGTATTTTATATATCCACTGTAGATTCAACATTTATTCCCTGACCTGTTGGCACAATATCTAATATAATAGAGCTATAATCATCTATTCTGAGACAGGACGGAAAAAATTATAATTTTATTTGTATACTCCATGTCTCATATACAGTCAGTTGAAAGAGATAACATATTATAGAAATATGCATTAGATGTAAGTAAGTGAAAGATGCATACGGAAAGTACTAAAATGCTGTATATATCTTATATGGATTGTATGCCCTGTACTTCTCTGCATGAAATAATAAATAAATATTATTAAAAAAAAAAAACTCAATGAGGTTAGTCTGGCACGACCTCCCTCCCATAAAACCATGCTGCCTTGAGTCTTGTAGACCGTTGGCAACCAGGTGTTCCACTATGCTTTCCTTCAGTAGTTTTTCCATGACTTTCCCCACTACTGTGGTCAAGCTGACTGGTCTTTAGTTCCTTGCCTCCTCCTTGTTCCCACTTTTATATAGCAGGACTACATCAGCCTTCCCCCTGTCCTTGGGAACCTCCCCTGTTTCCAAGGACAGGTTGGACAGGGCAGTCAGGGGTTCTGCCAACACTTCCCTTAGTCTTTTATAATCCTGGAGTGAATCCCATCTGGTCCCATTGCCTTATCCACTCTTATTGTTGCCAGTTCCCTGAGAACCCTCTCCTCTGAAAAAGGTCCAGGTCCATTTCTGTGCCCATCATGCCCCTGTCACTTGCTGTTGGCCTACTCCCTGGCCCCTCCATCGTAAATACTGAACAGAAATATTTGTTCGGTATATCTGCTTTCTGGCAGTCATCCTCAACTCTGCCCCCATCTTCCCCTTTCAGTCGCACAATCCCACCCCCTTGCCTTCCTTTTTTTCTCTGATGTACCTAGAAAAGATTTTGTCTCCCTTTACCATTGAATTTTCTGTACTGTACGTTCTGTTTGCGCCTTGGCTTCCCTAACTGCCTAATACTGCCTCCCTTTGTTTTTCCTAATACCTCTCTCTATCCCTCCTCCTGTGTCTTTTTGTATTGCCTTAATACCTTTTTTTGCCTTAACCTTTTCTGCTACCTCCCTAGAAAACCATATTGGTCTCTTCTTTCTCCTCCCCTTGCTCATCTGTTTGACACACAGTTGTGTCGCCCTTGCAATCCCTGTTTTGACAGCCTCCCACTCTTCCCACTCCTTTCCCCTACTTTGGTCAGTGCTTCTTCTAGGCATTTTCCTATCGTTCTGAAGTCTGCCTTCTTAAAGTCTAGGATTATTGTCATTGTGTGGTTTGGTTCCTTCCCCCTTTGTTATTTCAAACCACACTGTTCGTTGATCACTGTTCCCCAGGTGCTCCTCCACTGTAACCCCTGTCACACTGTCCCCATTTGTAAACACCAGGTCCAGTAATGCCTTCTCCCATGTGGGTTCTTCAACCATCTGCCTAAAGAATACCCCCTATAGGGAGTCTAAGATGTTCCTGCTCCTAGCTGTTGCTACTGCGAGGAGGCTGCCATCTATATCTGGTAGATTAAAATCACCCATCAGTACAGTAGTAGTGCTACCGACCATGATGCCGGCAACTGGGGTTTAGGAATGAACCCATGCTTTCAGAGGGGCCGGCTGGGGGTAAAGTGATCGAGTGTCTCAGAGTACGCTGTCCCTCTCCAGGGAAGGAGGTTGTGCATGTGACTTCAAGTGGTGCTATAAGGCACTGGCTCATCATTAGGGAGGGCAGGGAGCTGGCCAGCGCTGCGCAGCCATGCACTCATTTATGTGCATGTGCTTGGCATCCCCAACAGCTGGCTTCCTGTGAGGGAGAGACAAAATGCAGAGAAAATGGCCCCATTACCTGTAGACAAAGAACCACCCTACATCCGGACTCTGCATCACCACCTGCCTGTCGCCTGACACAAGATGTTGTCAAGGGTAAATCCCCAGCCCTGCCTGAGGAGCTACCCATTGCATAGTGGTGGGTGGCAGATAAGGAGGAGAGGCATAGGGGAGAGTGAGTGTGCCTTGGAGAGTCAGACATGGGACTGGTGGGGAAACAATTGCAGATTAAAAAAAACAAACTTTCAGCTGGGGCCCCAGCCCTCCATGCCAGCTAGGAGGGTGGGTGTCATTGTGTGGAACGGCCGATTGGGCCTCCCCCAAAGATATGTGGCAGCCAGTAAGAGGGCTGTGACAGGCCTTGGGCTGCATAGCCTGCACCCCTTCTTCCAACCCAAGATGCCACAGAGAGTTTTTTGTGAATGTGGCATTACCGTGTTCGCTCCTGACCCCACGCAGAATTGCGAGTTTGGCCTCAGGGATTGGTTGCAGATTGGGTATGCATAGCCGTTCAGAATACTGAGGGGTATCTCGCACATGTGGATGGGGCAACCCACAGACATGCAGGACTCTTCCCACTTTCACAGGGCATGTTTTCTGATATTTTATACTACTACAACCAATAAAATGATAATTTATAACATTTGCAAGTATGTACATCCACAGCTAATGCCTCCAACAGCATAATACATGTCTCCCTACTTCTCCTCAGTTACCCCTAATCTTCCTCAAATCACACACAACTCATTGCACAAACTCCTAGAATTCACTGAAGATTCACTGGCCAACACCCCAGTGTTAACATTGTGTGTTGGGAGGAGAGACTTTTGAGTGTTTCAGCAATTTAATGCAACCCTTCTCTTGTCCTACTCAGGTTCCTTGGAGTTCTTGAATCAGCCGACGATGGCATTTGTGAGGCTGCAGGAGGCGGTACAGCTGGAGTCAGTTCTAGAAGTCCCTATTCCAGTGAGGTTCCTTTTTGTACTCTTAGGACCCAGCAGCACCAACATGGATTACCATGAGATTGGGAGATCCATTTCTACTCTCATGTCAGACAAGGTAGTGTTGTTAAGACTCTTTTTGAACTCTCATAAAAAAATAACTAATTTGCTTTGCAATGAGTCCATCCCCGGTCCTCGGACAACAGATTAATATTGTAGACTTTGTGGTCCAGATCAACTCCTCTTTAGAACAGCTCTGATAGTGCAAGATTCATAGACCTCCCATCCTGTGTCAGTGTCTCAGTAGGTAGCCCACTCCCCTATATGGCCAGAAGATCGTGGGTTCTAGCCCCATACCAGGTACTAACTGACACTGTAGTGTGGTGGGGGGGTGCACTGAGGTTCCATTCTTCAGATGAAACCGTAAACTGAGATATTTTCTGCCCATTTCTGGTCACTGTCCTTGTGGAAGTTAAAGATTTCATGGCACTTATTGAAGAAGAGTATGGGGGTTTCCCCAGTGTCCTGACCAACACTGCTCCCTCAATAAAACTGGCCCACGTATACAACCCCTAGGACGCACCTGGAAACAAGCTATCACAGCTTCATGTGCTTTTCCTGATCACAAATTACAAATAAGTAAATACATTGTGTGGCCAGATCTCGCTACCTGTGAGATGCAGCACCTTAGATTAGAGTTCCTGCACGAGTATGCCATAGGTCAAATCCAAGGCTGCTGGAACTAGATCTTGTAAACTCATGGTGTCTGAACTGTGGCCCCCACTCTGAAACAGACCCCACAAAACAGCTGGGAGAAATAATAAAGGTACCCTCCTCCTATCCCTGCTGTTACAGATATGCTCATCTGTACCATTTTCTCTTATTCTTGTAGTAACCTGTGCTGGGGCTGCTTTTACCGGCATTCGGCCCCCCTGGTGTAGGGATCTTTTTGTTCAGTGCCAGTGGACCTGAATTACAAGGCTCTGGCTTCCCAAAAGGGGTTGTGTGACATTATTACCACTGTAGCATGCTCTCCACATTCTCTGTATGACAAGATTCT
Source organism: Neoceratodus forsteri (assembly GCA_016271365.2). Taxonomy (NCBI): domain Eukaryota; kingdom Metazoa; phylum Chordata; order Ceratodontiformes; family Ceratodontidae; genus Neoceratodus; species Neoceratodus forsteri. Next base: position 248,355,131 of record CM057457.1, read on the forward strand.
GTAGAGCAGGCAGCGTGTGTCGTAGAGTGTCAGTTTGCTCCACGATGGAGCAGTCTGTATACACAAGATTTGCTTATAAATATAAGCACAGATTGTCAGAGTGCTCCACCCTTAAAGTCTCTGCAGAAATGTTGGAAACTCCTAATTTGAAATCTTTCCACCTGCCCATATTGTCTGTGACATTCCTATGGGAATTGCTTTGACAACCAGTTAAGTGTTTGCAGGCAAAGTCTGTTTTGTAGTTGTATTTGTTTGGTTTACCAGGATGACTTTAAGCCAGGCTTATTTTTGTATCTAGATTGTTCACTGTATTGCTGGCATGGAAGTCTCCACCTGGAGTATCGTGTCCATTTCTGGAGGATACACCTCAGAAAGGACATAGACAGGGTGGAGGCAGCTCAGAGAAGGGCAATCAAAATGGTGCAGGGATTGCACCAAATGCCCTACGAAGAGAGACTGAAGGATCTCCACATGTACGCCCTGCAGGGGAGGAGAGGAGAGCAAGGAGGGACATGAGAGAAATCTGCAAGTACCTCAGGGGAGTGAATGGTGCAAGAGGAGAGACTCTTTCAAATGAGCAAGAATACCAGGACCAGAGGGCATGTGATTAAGCTGGAGGAAGGGAAGTTTAAGAGGGATATGAGGAAGTACTTCTACACTGAAACAGTGGTAGATACCTGGAACAGAGTGCCAGTGGAGGTGAAAACAGTAGGGGACTTCAATCATGTGTGGGATAGGCATAGGGGAATATTAGTAAATAGGTAGGAAGGAAGGAGGGTCTCCAGAGACCAGTTAGGATCTGCAGAAAGAGACTAAGCAGGGATCATCTGGGCAGACTGGATGGGCCAAGCAATCCTTTCATGCCAACAGATTCTGTTGTATCCCTTTACCCCTGCCATCTTATCAGGTAGCTACCCCATTCAGGCTCTATGAGCTATCTTGTAGATTTATTTATTTAGTTTTTTTTTTTGTATTTATTAGTGATTCAATGATACACCTTTGGGTCAGGGCTCATTTACAAAGGTTCCACGTCGTACATTACAGAGCATTAATTAGACAAGATACAGACAATACAATGATTTGGACAAGCGTTTCACCAAGAAAAGCCTTCATTCAGTCAAGAAACAAATAAGCAGCCACAACCAGGTAGCATTGTCAGGGTATTGAGGACGCAACATAGGAGAGAAGAGGAGGAGGGGGGAGGGGTAAGTTGGATTATGTAGTCCCAAAGGGGATCATGAAGGTATTTAAGTGCAGTTGCAAGTTATATTCGATGTAAAGTACTTTTTCAAGGCACATTTAAAATTAGCATGGGTTGACAGCTCTGTGACAAGGTTGAATAAGGCCCTGCCCCATTTCTTACGAAAAAAGAGTTTAAACGCAGGGGTCTGTTCTATCCTCTCCTTTTCTGTCTCTTGTCTGTCTGGTTGTGCAACCAAATTTTCTTGTGAGACCTAGGAACTGATCATTCCAACGGTTTCTTGATTCTCCGCATCTCACTATCTCTCTGCTTTCACTTGCTGTTCTGTCTTTTCTTCCCGATTGCATATCTGATGGTATAAAAAATATATGTGAATCATTATGTGGAAATGTAACTGATACTGAGATTCCTTTGTTTAAAATTGTATGTAGTTATACTGTTGAAATCATTGCAAAAAGCTCCTGTATTTGGAACTCAAGGGGTTAACATGAGTAGCTGATTTGAAAACTCTCTGAGATGCTGTAAACAAGAGGCCAGTTCTGGGTCATTATGTTCTTTTTGCAGCACCTGCAAGAACATTGTGTGAGAAGCATGCTGTTTTCTTAACGAGTTTCCCAGGCACAGACTTATAAAAAGCGCAGCAGTGCTTGTGCACGAGAGACACAGAGACTGAGATTTGAAATTGAGAAGAAATAATCAGAAGAAGGACTCTGTTTTACATGTTTGTACTGCCACTGTAAATAATTATACTGAACAATTTTTTTTTTGTGCTGTTATTAATAATGAAACGCTATTTGCGAATTTTGAAACTGCTCCTGGTCTTCCTGACCTGTGCCTTGATGACAAGGTCCAGTATAGTAGTTGGGAGCTCATTTAGCCACACCGGTGATCTAACAGGGAAGGAGCGCTTAGCCAGGTTGGTCCTACAAAAAAGTACCTGGAGGGTTGTCCTGAGGGCACTCCATGTGGAGTGTGTGTGACGAGCTAGGCAGATAAGTGAGTTAAGAGAGGGGAGGAGAGACCAAGGAGAGACTTTTTTGCAAGTAGGCTCATTTGATACTTCATTCATAGGTCAAGAGGTTGCCAGTATGTATTTATGTGCAGGTTGCATGTATGTGCCAGTCTGTCAGCACCGAGGACTAGGCGAAAAGCTTTGTTAAGGACAACCTTTAACCTGAGAAGAATCGAGTCTGTGGCTGCACTGTAGACCACTAGCCCGTAGTCTATCACTGGGAGGACTGAGGAGGCGACTGCTAGACATCTTGCCTCCTCAGTCATGTATGGTTTGTGTCTATAGAGGGCACCTAATTTTTTATTTACCGTTGTTACAGCTTGGTTGACATGGTATCAAAAGAGAGAGACTGTGATCTAGGTAGACACCTACATGGAAGGCGGGAGCATTTCTTCTCAGTTTTCTTCCCTGGTGTGAGCAATGATGTAACATGGTCACATGTCCAATGAGCCCTTGTGGGAAGAGTAAGCTCCGTGGCCTCCCTTAGGGGTTGCTAGTGCGCTGAAACCTGCCACCAGCCCCGCCCCCCCCCAGCCAAGGCACTGCTGTCTACAGCCTGGCCTGCCCCTTGACGCAGCAGTGATATCGGCTCCCATATACTGGTCACCTGCAAGCCAATGCAATTCGCTTCCGCTGGATCATTGAGGCCACCCTACAACAGGCTTATTTTCAAAGTAATATATATTTATACCATGGGGGTGAGAGCTTTCTCAATAGAATATCCTGTGTTATTTCCACTGGAGTGAGGATAAATCTTGATGATGTCAGCAGAGTGAGGATAAATGCCATTTATCCATGCTCTGCTGATGTCATCAGAGTGAGGATATCTTCAATGCAGCCTGCATTATAAATGAAATTTCTTCAGGAAACAGTTTCTCTTTCTCACTGAAGCTACAACTTTCTCATTTAGCTTTGCAAAACACACTCACCTATGTCCCATTGTGTTTCTAACACTCCTAGCCCATTACTGTGCTGATCTCAGCTTCAAAACAACCTGAATTCTAAATGAAACTCCTTCACAAAGCAGTTCCTCTTTCTCAGTGCTGCCTGCCACCATTTCGCTTTCTCACTGAAACCCACAGCTTACTCAGTTAGCTTTGCAAAACATACTCAACTGTGTCCCATTGTGTTTCTGACTCCCATCCATTCAGAACAATACACACAGAATGAGCAGAAAACGCACAGAAACAGAAAAAAATTTCCTAAAGCTGTCACCCCCATGGTATAAATCGCACACATGATGTAGAGATTGTGGGATATGGAAAATATTCTCTGTCCTGCAGAGTGAGCTGTGCATTCTCACTCGTGCCTTCGGCACTCATGAGACTACAGAGCTCACTCTGCTGGAGTGAGAATATTTTCCATAGCCCACATCTATCCATCACGTATTATATATATATATATATATATATATATATATATATATATACACATTTATAGTGACATTGTTGATGGGCAACAGAAAACATTTACATAGGACAATGAAAAACAACAGTGGCAAATAGTTGTGAATGCACTGCAAATCATACTAATAATGTACATTTACAAGTGTTATTACAGTGTTGCTCAGTCAGTGGTTGTAAAACTCCATAGCTTAATATATAATATATGTTAATGGTGAAGATATTCTGGAAGATCAAGAATTATGATGAGTACGTAATATTTATTTATATACTTAAGTGGACACAAAATGCAAATACAGAGCCAAGTGAAGGAACTTGCTGGTAAGTGTGTCAGACCTAGGCCTCTGGGACCCACTGTTAAGGTGGGCCCCCCAGCACTGACTTTCCAGTTGGGCTCCCTTTACCACAGTCCGGGTCTGGCAGTGGGCTGCTTTCATACTAAACCTGTTTGCCATTGCACTAACACAGGGGCCACTACTTACAGCTACAGCAGTCCCTAACCACGCAGCGCAGAAAAAATATGCTGTCTTGTCACAGGGTGTAGCTGGTGCCTCCATACTTCCCCCACCCTAATAAATTCCTGTTTCATATTTTTTTAATATACTGAGATTGTCAGATTGATAACTATAGTTCTTTCTCTTCAAACCTCTTTCTCAGCATTTTCACCAAATCGCCTACATGGCCGATAACCGTCAGGATTTACTGAGCGCCATCAATGAGTTTCTGGACTGCAGCATCGTCATCCCACCCTCCGAAGTGCAGGGCGAGGAGCTGCTGAGGTCTATTGCACATTTCCAGCGAGAGCTGCTGAGGAAGAGGGGGGAGCAGGACCAGAAATGGCAGGCTGTAGAGCCCAAAACGCCAGAGGACAAAGGTACTCAAATTGGATTTGGAAAGAGAGGTTTATCTGAAATCCTATGCTTCTCCTAAACATTAACTCAGAATAACCATGACATATGTTGACCTTTATAAATTTATGTGACAGCCTGTCAGCACACAGAGATACTGTACCTCTTATCCTCCGCACAGCAGTCTCTCGTGCAAGAGAGTTGGGAAGTTGAGCACTCCACTTATGAGCTGGGGTAGGACAGCTAAAGAAATGTGTAAAACAAAAATGCTTAAAACTTACAAATCATTCTAGCCATCTCAAGTGATCTATGTAATCAATAAGCCACGACAAGGTTTGGGTTATTGTTTGAAAAATGCACAACCCAAAGTGCCTGGTGATGCATGAGGTGCTTGCATCAAGTGCTTTCACCACCTGGAGAGTGCATTTATCAGACAGTATACGACCGGTATCTGTTCTAAGCCAATCAGAACACACAAAAACTGTCAGTTCTTATCCCACAAACTAATACAGTCACATTTTAGACATGCCCACAGTAGGTTATTCACATTCTGGTAATGCCCACAGTAGGTTATCCGCATTCTGGCAATGCCCACAGTAGGTGATCCACATTCTGGTGGTGTGCACAGTAGGTTATCCACATTTCAGACACACCCACAGTAGGTTTTCCATTTAGTCCAGAGGCAACAAAGAGGTAACAAAGGCATGATCTTACTTCGAGATACAGCTCTTGCAGCAGGTTACACCATAAGGACTGAAGCCGTCAGGCAGCAGGACCCTACGGCAAACTTCTAGCTAGCTATACCCAGCGGGGGACCACCCTCGATGGCCCTGAGGTCGGATACATCATAAAAGGGGTAGTCCCCCAGCATACCCCAGTTCTTCTCACGGGCATCGGCTCCACGGATGCCTTCAGCAGATGAATGACACCAGAAAGAATTGTCTTCGTTTTTCCATTGTTTTTCACAGCAAAACCAACAAGTACATGTCTGCTTCCCTGACTCCTTCTACAGAAGGACACCCCTCTAGGTATGTATGCAGCAAGCAGATCCCCTTCAAAGACAGGCATTCAGCCTGTGTGAGGTGTCTAGGCCCGGACCACGATACCCAGGCCTGCCCCATCTGCCAGCAGTTCAACAGTAAAACCAGGATCCACCGCCAAAAGAACTCCAGAGTTTCCTCTTAGAAGAGAAACCTAAGGCCATGGAGAAAGACCCATCCTCTCGAAGGGAACCTTCACATAAATCGGGAAAACACAAGGATAGGCACCGGGACAAGGATAGGGATAGATCCTTTAATCGGGCTTCCGACTCCCGGGTCAGCTCCAGCTCCGCCCGGTCAGACCGATCTCCATCCCAGGCTAAGTCTCAGCCCCCCTGGTTAAAATTAGGACCTCAGGGAGCTCCATTTCTGTTTCTCTGCAAGCGCGGAGAACCAAGTCTAAGGACAGACGTCCCTCAGGGTCATCCACCATGTCGGAGGCTTCCAACCACCACAAGCACAAGTCGGTGACTAGGCCTAGCACCGATGGCAAGGACCAATGCTGGGACACCGAATGTTCGTTCTGCCAGCCTCCGAAGACCTCGGACATACGTCTGAGAAAAACTTCGGAGCTCACGTCCCTTAAGCGGACGCTGGATCCATCGTCCACTAAACGCCCCAGAAACCCGACACCTCCGCCACCGGACACTGGTTGCAGGGGGACATCGGTGGAGGACGTCGGAGCTCACGCCACCGATAACCACACATCAGGAGACACAGAAGATGTTGGCCTGCCCGACGTCAGTCTACCAAATGATCTGACAACTCCTCAACTGCCGCCGCCCTCCCCTATCGACGGGCAAGCATCAACGCCAGGCCCTTCATCCGGACTTAATTTACAGGAGGTTAAAGATCTGTTCACCTTTTGGTGGGACACCATCAAAAAAAGATGTGGTACCCACCAAGCCTCCTGGAGGGACCCCAACCCCTGGAGCACCTACTGTGTGATTATGAGCAAATCACTTAAAAATTAACACAGAAATTTTAAAATCCTGGGTTCAAAATTTCTAGTCATATAATAGTAATAACATTCAGTGGTTGATTAAACGCCTCGGCCTTTGTCCTTGGCATTTATTTATTTATTAGATTTTGCTAACCAGGTAAGTACATTAGACAAAAGACCTGCCTATTTTCAGGCATGACCCGGGAGTGTACAAAACAACAATGGTACAGGTTTACAGAGGACAATACAGGTATAGCAGGGTAGCAGTATGCAGCAGACATGGCAGGCATGGAGTAAACAGGAAAACCAGAGTGAGAGTTGTGGGCAATTGCAAGCCCCAAGTGTGCGCAAGTAGGAGAAAAGTACTTTTTTGAAAGTATTGTGAGAAGGTGAGTGCTTGCTGTTGGGGGGAAGGGAGTTCCAGAATTTGGGAGCAAAGTGGGCGAAAGGTTGCTCACCCATTTAAGTACAGCCGAGAAGAATGGAAAGCAGGGGAGGGGCGGAAGACCTTAGAGGACGAGAGTGAATCACAGGGTTTAATATAGCTGCAAGCGAGTCGGGACGGGGTAGACGGGTTAAGGAATCAATGAAGTAGCCAAGAGTGTAGGAGCTCAGGCGATTGGGAGACAGCCAGTTCAAGTTTGAGTAGAATCGAATCCAACAGAAAAACAGCGCAACACTACGAGCAAGTGCTCACAGCGTGAGGTGCAAACCTCAATACTTCACACGAAAGCCAAGGTAATGAGCACTCCAGGACACAGAAAAATATACTGCAAGTGATTTTAATCCAAATGGCAAGTCCAGACCCCCGAGCTTCGGCTCTATGCCTTCAAAGGGGGTTGGACTTGCCATTTGGATTAAAATCACTTGCAGTATATTTTTCTGTGTCCTGGAGTGCTCAAGTTTGAGTAGAGCAGACAGTGGTGGGTGTGACTGTGAGCCGACAGGGCAAATCTGAAGATGTTGTTGTAGGTGATATCCCATTTATGTAGAGCAGCAGCCTTGGCATGAGAGAAGACTGGTAGAGCATATTTAAGCCCAGGGAGCAGAACACCCATGGCTACAGAGATCCTGGCCGAAGGGGTGAGGGAGTGACATACTCTGTATGCGGCTCCTATCTTCAAGTTGACATGCCTACAAACCTCATTAATATGTGAGGTGAAGTGGAGTTGAGGGTCAAGAGTCACTCCCTGGTATTTAAAGGAGTTTGTATTAGTTATTGCAGACCCAACAGTGCATTGGAGCTGCAGATGGGAGGACTTAGTTCTGACTTTTCTTAAGGACCCGAAGAGCATGGCCTGAGTCTTGGATAGATTAAGAATGAGATGGTTTGAGGAGAGCCAGGATTGGATCTGAAGAAAGGAGGATGATAGGTGAGAATTGATATCATTGACAGATGTTGAAGTGGCATACAGTAGAGGAGCAGATCATCAGCGTACATGATAGATTGACAGTGGAGCGTGGAGGCAAGAATATTATTAACAAAAATGGAAAAGAGCAAGGGGCCAAGTATTAAGCCCTGAGGGACACCGCAGGATGTGGAAGTAGTGGCTGAGTGGACTTTACAGAAGGAAACAGATTGTGAACGACCATCGAGATAGCTTTTTATCCAGGATAAGGTGGGACCAGTAGCACCTAGACACTGCAGTTTGCTGGTAGCAGAGGATGGTTAACCAGGTCGAACGCTTTAGTGAGGTCAATGAATATGGCCCCAGTGAGTCGCCCATTGTCTATGTTAGTCTTAGCCTCGCTAGTGAACAGTGTAAGAGCCATAGTAGTACTATGCCCAGACCTAAAGCCATGCTGGATAGTGGACTGAAGATTGAACTCTGTTAGATGAGAAGAGTTCTGTCTTTGGATTAATTTTCCCAGCAGTTTGCTAAGGGTGGGCAGTATAACAATGGACCTATACAGTAGTTTGTTAATATCTTAGGGTCGCCTTTTTTGAACACGGGAATAATCCTGGCAGGTTTCCATACACGAGGAACAGTAGAGGTGGAAATGGAAAGGTTAAAAGCCTGGTTACAGGGGTAGCTAAAAGGGGTGCAGCCAGATGAAGGATCCTTGGCTCAAGACCATCGGGACCTGCACTACCATGTATGGAAATTGATCTGAGTAGTTGTAGGACTTCTGAATTCATGACGGGCTGGCATCAAAGGTGCAGGGGCAACAGTGGTATCCTGATGTGTTGTCTGTGGGCCATGAGGAGAGGCCTGAGGGATATTGGGAAGCTTAGTGAAGAGAGAGTTAAAGGCTTCGGCAATAGCAGAGGGGTGGTTACAGTTGACATCGTTTACCAGCATTTCCTTCAGGAGTCTGCGGCCTGCCATTCCCTAGGATATCATTAATTTGGGACCAGTATATCTTTGGATTGGGTGTGGAGGAGCGAAGTAGCTCACGGTAGTAGATACTTTTGGCCAACCAAATCTCCTTCTTACAGATATTCCTCAAGGCGTAATATTCCTCGTAGTCGGAGGGCAGTGTGGTGGATTTCCATTTCACCCTTAACTTATTCCTCTGTTTTAGGCGTTGGAGTAGAGGGTGTTTAAGCCACTTAGTAGGTTTGCCCTTAACCCTATGGGTAGAGAAGGGGATGTGTCTCCTCTGTAGGGAGAGTAAGGAGTTTGTGAAATATTCAGTAGCCCTGTTGACATCGTTAGTGATGAAAATAGGGGAGCAGTCAACAAGACAGAAGTCTTGAAGAAGGGCAGCTGGGTTTAGGAGGGCAAAGTTTGAGAAGGATAGTACTTTAGGGGGATAAGATGGGGGAGAAGCATCCCACATGCAGTATACGGGACAGTGGTCGCTGATAGAGTCAGCTAGGACACCAGCTGAGTTGATCTGATCCATCCTGTTAGTGAGTATCCAGTCAATGGGCGTGCAGCTGGTACCCTTGGGAGAAATCCTAGTGTAATGTATGATAAGTTGGGTTAAGTTGGCCTTACTGATGGTAGATCTAGGTGAGAGGCATTTGGGCCAAGCCAGTCCAGGTTGAAATCCTCCAGACAGATGATGTCATTTTTTGAGGATACCGCTGGTATTAGGTCAATGAGCTCATCAAGACCAAATTTGCTGTTTCTCGGTGGTATGTAGGCATTAAAAATGTGAAGTTTGTGCCTCCCATAAGTAAGAGAGAGTGCAGAACTTCACTATGACTAAGTGGCTGGCCTGGTACAAGAGACACATTGAGGTGAGATTTATAATACAATGCTAGGCCACCCCTTCTCTTGGAGGTGGGACGATCAGCACAAAGCATGTTATACCCTGTGAGAGCACATGCGGAGTTAGGGACTGATGACTTTAGCCAGGATTCGGATAGGGCTAGGATATCCGGGTTATTAGTTAGTCCACAAGCTTCAAGCTCAGGAAGATTGGCTGTTAAGCTTTGGATATTGAGGTGGGCAAAGGATAGTCCTGGGGACTGGGGAAAGAGAGGCAAGAAGACAGGATGATGTTTGTTAATGCCCATGGGGCCGGGGTTGGGCTCAGTGTCGCTTGATAGTGATAGGGATAGAGTAACAATCTAAACTGTGGCCCGTACGAACGCACAGGAAGCACAGCAAGGGTCGACGATTTTCTTCTGGATCAGGAGCTTAATAGTTGATGTGATAGGTTTGTTAGTGAGACCCAATGGAGGTACCAGAGCAGAGGATTTCTGCAGTAACATATTTGAGTATGTGAAGTTGTTATGGGAGGCATCGGTGTAGGTGTGGGAGGTCCCAAAAATGAGTGTCAATGAGTCTAGAGCCAGTAAGAAGAGAAAAATGAAGAGGCATTTAATCAGTATCGTCATCCTTAATTCAAGTGGGGGTACTAGGAGAGGAGAGGAGGTAGAGAGTGTGCACAGAGAGCAAAAGGGCCAAAGCATAACCAGGACAAGGAAGTGCAGCTTACAGCAGGCTATTGGGAGTACATGAGGACCTCTAATGGCCATAAGATATAACCTGCAGATGAGAACTTAGGGAGATAGATTTTTATTGTACCTCCTAGGCAGCCCACGTGATGAAGTGTGGCTAAATATTCAACAACAACTAAGGGTGGGAGAGAATTGGGGGGCGGGTGAAGATGGCTAAATATTCAACACCAGCTAAGGGTGGAGGGAATTGGGGGGGCGGGTGAGGAGCAGCCATGCAGCAGCTGTGGGGTTGATCTAAGCACTTAAACTAGCTGCAGCCAGAAGGCTAGCAGAATTCAGTCCCGTTTGCGGTAGCTGGGATAAACTCCTGCCAGGTAAGCAAGCCGAGTTTGAAAAAATAATAAATTCGGACAAGCACTGAGAGCAGTTTAGCTTTAGAACTAATTTAGGCAGCCCGTTTAGTTTTTAGAGATACTTTAGGCAGCAGTTCCCCAATCGGTAGGCAAGCCGTGGGTTTAATAAAAAAATAAATAAAATAAATGAATTTGGATGAGCACTGAGAGCAGTTTAGAGTTAGAAATAAATTAGGCAGCAGATTCCTGATCAAGTGCAGTGGAACAAGCGACTGAGGAGCACTCGGGTCCGCTAGCAGTGGAACAACAGCTGGGCAAAAAGGTGCCAAGTTCAAATTACTGCAGCAGGGATTCAACAAAAGAAATGCTGGATCTTACTTCGAGATACAGCTCTTGCAGCAGGTTATACCATTAGGACTGAAGCCCTCAGGCGCCAGGACCCCACAGAAATTTTCTAGCTAGCAGTCTTCAGCGGGGACCGCCTCTGATGTCGGTCCCGCCCCCAACGTCAGGCGTAGTACATAAGGAGGTGGTCCCCCCACAGTCCCCAGTTCTTTTCCCGCCGTTGACATCGCAGCATCGGCCTCTCAGTCAATTTCTAGTGTGCGACGACTAGGAACTACGATGTTCTCCTTCTTCTTTTCAGAACTTGGATTCATCTGATGTCCTCTCCAAACACCTCTCTGGAAGGTCACCCATCAAAGTGTGCCTGCGGCAAACAGATCCCCTTCAAGGATCCTCACTCAGTCTGTGTGCGTTGTCTAGGCCCGGAACACGACACCAAGGCCTGCTCCTTCTGCCAGGGCTTCAACAGTCGCACCAGGATCCGCTGCTAGAAGGCCTTTCAAGTGTTTCTCTTGGAGGAGAAACTCAAGGCTATGGATAGGGAACCTTCCTCCAGGGGGGAGTCATCAGGGAAGATCCACAAGCACCGGGAGAAACACCGGGAGAAGGAAAGGCCCAGGTCCCCGTCGAGGGCCTTGGACTCCCGCAGCTCCAGCTCAAGGTCAGACCACTGTCCCTCCAGAGCTCAATCTCAGCCTCCCCCGGTTCAAGTCAGAGCCTCCAGCGGCTCCTCCTCTTTGCAGCCTATTAAGACTTCCAGGCCATCGGCTTCATCCACCCCTTCTAAGGCCTCGTCCAAGTCTGGGGAGCACCACAAGTCTTCCTTCCGCCGTCCGGACTCCGACGCCAGGTCGGTGCCCCAGCCTCCGCGTGGGTCGGACCCGGTCCCACGTAAGACTAAAGAACTGACCTCCCTGAAACGGACGCCGGACTCGACGTCGGCCCACCTGACGTCGGCCAAGCATCACAGGCACTCCCAGGAGCCGGCTACAGTCAGACACCCGTCGCCGGCCAGGCATTCGCCTCCCAGGGCGTCGGCCAGGGGACTGATGTCAGCTACTCCAGAGGGGAGGACCGAACCACCGACACCTACCGACATCGGTCGGAAGGTATCTTCGGAGGAGGACACCACTCAGCCCGAGGACCAGGTGGGCGACTCCGGAACCATCGAGCTCCCACGGGAACCCTCCCTGGAGCGGGAGACCCCTGGGGACACGATGCCCGACCCCAGTGACAGGCCACCGGCACCCGGCCTGTCGTCGGGCCTGAATTTGACAGAGGTGAAGGAGCTGTTCACCTTCTGGTGGGACACCATCAGGAAGGATGTGGTCGCCACACACCCTCCTCCTACTTCGGCTCCGCCTCCACCTACTCCTTCAACGCCTACGCCCCCTCCTCCATCCAAGGGGTCCGTGGGACGGTCACCAACTCCCAAGGAGCCAGCGACTCCTCCTAGGGGTAGATCCTCAGATAGGAGAAGACCTCCATCAAGATCCACTTCAGGATCACCCAGCCCTAAGAGACCCAGAAGACGCTGGTACACATCGTCCGCGGAGGATTCTAGATCTGACACCTCAAGGTGCTCCAGATCTCCTTCTCCCATCAGCATTCCCTCCCCAGACCCACATGACCTTCCCAGGTCTCCTCCGGATGGCCCCTTGTTCGCTGAAATCATGAGGCACATTCAGGAGAATATGGGGTGGGACGCTGAAGAACTTGTCCCCGAGAGACAGCGCCTTGCCCGTTACCTTCGGCAGAAAGATCCAAAGCCTGTGGTAGTACCACCCTTGGTGGACACCTCCACGGACGTCACCAAGGCTGCGTGGAAGCATCCGCATTTGACTCCGGCATTGCCAAAGAAGGCTGACCGCCTATACAAGGCCCCGAGGGAGGACCAGTATCTGGTGAACCATCCTCTGGCTGATTCCCTGGTCATCACGGCCTCACATGACCGGTCTCAGAGACCTCAGCACTTGAGCACACAACCACCGAACCCGAAATCCAAGCAGTTGGATGTCCTCGGTAGGCGCACGTACACGGCCGCGACCTGCGCCATCAGGTCCCTAAATTACCTCACCCACATGGTTCAATTACAGAACGCATTGTGGGAACAGGGACAGGACCTGGTTGAGAAAATGTCCGATGGTGGTCAAAAGGAGGAGCTTTTCAATCTCCTTCGTACGGGTTCGGATGTGGGGACCCAGGTGCTCAGAGCCGCATATGATTCTGCGGACTCTTTGGCCAGAGCTTCAGTCTCAGGCGTGTGTCTCCGGAGACACTCTTGGCTCCGTGTCTCCGGTTTTACCCCAGACATCCAGAAGAACATCATGGACGTTCCTTACAACGGGGAAGTCCTTTTTGGTGAAGCCTCTGAGAAGGTGACCACCAAACTTCAGGATGCAGGGAAGGCAGTTAGATCTGTCCAGGCCATGTACAGATCTCAACCTAGTTCCTTTCAGAGGAACCAGAGTCGCTGTCGGTCGGACACAAGGCAACAACCGATTCGGTCAACAGCAGAGGGGCTCCTTTTCCCAAAAGCCCAGGCCAAGTCATCCCCAGGCAGAGGCCACCAGTCGCAGTCGGCCCAACCTGTGGGATCTAACGCTGCCACAGCATGACTCCTTCCCGGCCCCCGCCCCTCCTCAGGATCAACGGGAAACGAAGGTCGGGGGTCGCATCGCACGTCACCTGCCAGGGTGGCGGTTGATCATCACCAACAGGTGGGTGCTGCAATTGGTCGAAAAAGGCCACTATATAGAATTCGTAGGCAACCCACCTACAAGACCTCCCCTGCTCTCCCGCTACTCGGATCAGCATGCCCTGCTTATACAGCAGGAAGTGCTCACACTTCTAGAGAAAGAAGCCTTAGAGCACGTTCCAGAGAACCAGAGAGGTTTAGGCTATTATTCGCACTTCTTCCTGGTTCCAAAGAAAACAGGGGACCTCCGTCCAATTCTGGACCTCAGCGACCTCAATCTGTCGGTCGTCTACAAACGCTTCTGCATGGTGACCCTTCCGGGCCTAATCCCCATGTTGAAACGGGACGCCTTTCTGGCATCACTGGACATGCAGGACACTTACCTGCACATCCCAATTGCTCAAGCGCACAGGAGGTTCCTGTGCTTCGAGTTTCAGAGCCGTCATTATCAGTTCCGAGCGCTTCCTTTCGGGCTGTCATCGGCACCTCGCGTCTTCACTAAGTGCATGGCGGTCATAGCGGCGTCTCTGAGGAGACAAGACCACTACGTGTTCCTGTACCTGGATGACTGGCTCTCATGGCTCCCTCCAAGGAGGCACTGATGACGGCCATTCATCATACCCACGCCCTCTTTCAGTCACTGGGTATTCTCATCAACTACGAGAAGTCACTCCTGGTACCGTCCCAGAAACTGCAGTTTATAGGAGCAGTTCTGGACACCATCAGAGGAAAAGCTTTTCTTCTCGCGGACAGAGCGGAACACATCAGATCCCTCATCAGGGACCTGTCGGTGAAGAAGACCGTCCCGGCCAGATTGGTCCTTCGCCTGCTCGGACACATGGCTGCGGCCATTGCAACAGTCCCGATGGCAAGGCTCCACATGCGGGTAACTCAGTAGATGCTAAGGGTGCAGTGGGACCAAAGGCAAAACCATCTGCAGCAGCCAATTCGAATCATGAATGCCGCGATTTGGGATTGGCAATGGTGGCTAGTTCCGGGGAACCTCTGCGTGGGGGTTCCCTTTGTAGAGTCGTCTCCGACTGTGACTCTCTCCACAGACACCTCAGGGCTCGGATAGGGAGCTCACCTAGATGGGGTGAGGTCTCAGGGCACATGGTCGGCCCAGGAATCTCATCTCCACATCAACATTTTGGAGATGAGGGCGGTTCTTTATGCTCTGCAAGCCTTCCAGTCGGAGATTCCACCAGGTACTTTCCTGTTACAGACAGACAATACTGCTGTGATGTATTACCTCAATAAGCAAGGAGGCACTCACTCCTACCCGCTTTGCAGGGAGGCCATGAGAGTGTGGGAGTGGGTAGTGCAACACAGCGCAAACCTGATTGCAGTATACGTCCCCGGAGTGGACAATACCATTGCAGACAGCCTGAGTCACTCTCAGGCCAGAGTCCATGAGTGGGAACTTCTACAGGAGGTAGCAGAGGATCTGTTTCACAGATGGGTCACTCCAGAGTTAGACCTCTTCGCGTCCCCATCCAACGCAAAACTGCCCAATTTTTGCTCGCTAGATACAGGGCCTGGTGTTTTCTGGCAAGACGCGTTGTCCCTCTCCTGGGCGGGCAGATTCCTCTATGCCTTCCCTCCTTTCCTGTTGATCCAGAGAGTCCTCTTAAAACTTCGCAGGGAGCAGGCGACGCTCATTTTGATAGCGCCTTTCTGGCCCAGACAAATCTGGTTCCCGCTTCTGCATCAGCTATCTCAGGAACCTCCACTTCCTTTGCCAATCAGCTCCCATCTGCTGTCTCAGGAGGAGGGTTCATTAGTCCATCCGGTCTTGCGTTCTCTGAACCTGCACGCTTGGCTCCTAGAGACATAGCCATGTTGCGATACGGGGTCTCGCAAGATGTGGCAGATGTACTCTCTGCTGCCAGAAAACTGGCAACCCACACAACGTACGCCATAAAATGGCGTAGATTTTGTTTGTGGGCTCAAGCGCGCAGTTTCTCGCCATTAGATTGTCCCGAAAAGCTGGTTCTGGATTATCTGCTTTCTCTTTTTCAGTCTGGACTGGCTTACTCCTCGATCAAGGTGCACCTTTGCACAGTTTCGGCTTACCATGCCCCCATAGGCCATCGGATGGTGGCCCAACTGGACACTACTCGCGCCTTTTTAAGGGGAGTTCTCCACCTTAGGCCGCCTATCAAGGATCCAATCCCACCTTGGGACTTGCCCTTTGTCCTGGAGCAGCTTACGCTGCCACCTTTTGAACCAGCCATGGATTGCGAGCTACGTTTTCTGTAGTGGAAAACGTTGTTTTTAGTTGCAGTTACTTCGGCAAGAAGGATTTCTGAATTGCATGCACTGATGTGCAAAGAACCTTATTTAGTTTTCCATCAGGATAGGGTATGCCTGAGGACAAATCCAAAGTTTCTGCCTAAGGTGGTCTCAGCTGTCACCCTTAATCAGGATAGCGACTTACCAGTGTATTTTCCTAAGTACACCAACCGAGGAGAAGCCCTTCTTCACACCCTTGATGTACACAGGTGCCTCAGGTATCATCTGACTAGAACCAAACAGTTTCAAAAGTCGGATCAACTGTTTGTCTCCTTTGCTGTTAGGATGGAGGGAGCTCCTGTTTCTAAACAGTCTCTCTCGAGGTGGCTCATCCAGTATATCTCTTTCTGTTATGATAAGCGCAATAAACCCTTACCAAGCGTGGTTAAGGGTCATTCCACGAGAGGAGTGGCCACTTCCTTTGCGGCACTAAGGAATGTCTCCACCTCAGCTATTTGCACTGCAGCCACTTGGAGCTCGGTGCATACCTTTATTAGGCATTATAGCCTGGACATTGCATCGAGGAGAAGAGCAGGTTTCAGCCTAGCCGTCCTTCAGGGACTCCTGTCTTAGGCTCGAGTAGGGTTGTGATCCCTACCTTTCCTCCTCCCGTGGCATAAGATTGCCGTGTATTGGTTGGGAATCAGTCCTATGAGGGAGTTTGTTGCAAGAGCTGTATCTCGAGTAAGATAGTACAGTTACTGAAAACTTCTCACGAATAGTAGATCTTCGAGAACAGCTCTTGCAGCAGGTACCTTCCCGCCCACCATTCTCCCTTTTTGTTGTGGAGGTAGGTAGTAGCCAAACATCCATCTTAAGAGATGGGAAGTTCTTTTTTAGTCTTGGCCATCTGGTGGCGGATCCTCGGTCTCCCCTTCTGATGTCATCCAGCGGCCGGGAGTCTCCGGCCGGAGAACTGGGGATTGTGGGGGGAACCCGCTGAAGACTGCTAGCTAGAAAATTTCTGCGGGGTCCTGGCGCCTGACGGCTTCAGTCCTAATGGTGTAACCTGCTGCAAGAGCTGTTCTCGAAGATCTACTGTTATGGTAAGTTCTTACGTAACTGTACTTTCCTCCACTAGTGTCTGAATGCATACCTTACGAACATACGAAATTTGCCAGCAGATAAAGGCCTAGAGGTCTATCAAGTCTGCTCGAATGTGCAGCTAGCACCCCTTATTCTGCAGCTGCCCCTCCCTTCCACCCTTCCCCTTCATTAACCCTTCCCCTTGTCCTGTCCCATCCTCATTTGACGCAGTCCACTGTTCTACTGCATACCACTTCAGCAGGTATCGCATTCCACCCAGCCACCACCCTCTCTGTAAAAAAGTGTCTCCTCATCTCCCTCCTGAACCTTCCTCGCTCCAGTCTCATATCATGGCCCCTGGTGGCCCTCTCCTCCCTTACTTTGAACAGCCCATCTGTACCCATCTTGTTTATTCCTTTCATGTATTTAAAGGTTTTAATCATGTCACCCTTAATTTAACCTTAATTGAGACAGCGAGTTGGCAGGTGGCTGCTTCAGGGGTGGCTAGCCCAGCTAAGGCCAGCAGCTTAATTGAGATGGCGAGTCGGCAGGGGGCTGCTCTGGGGGGCAGTTAGCCCAGCTAAGGCCAGCAACTTGATTGAGATGGCGAGTTGGCAGGGGGCTGCTCTGGGGGGCGGCTAGCCCAGCTAAGGCTGGTTATTCCTTTGTATACTCTGGCTAACTGAATGTTATCACTTAAACAAACCACACCTCAGAGTGGCTTATTGCTCTTATAAAATGTGTCCTATAAGTTAATATTTGCAGAAAAAAAAGTTTTAAAAAAAAACTTTTTAAAATGGGGGGTTGTTTGTTTTTAATTTAAAATAGTACATCCATTACAGTAACACTAATGAATTTACAGTAAAAGAACTTGGTTGCCCTGTGCTTTGGTTTTCATTTTGCATGTTGCTGGTAAAGTTAGATTAGTCCCCACCCCCAGCACTGTATTTCCATGTACTTCCTGCTACTACTCACCACCACCACTGTAGCCTGCTGTACAGATTTTTGATCATAAACAAAAAAAAAAAAGGAGCAAGTAAATTAGTCCCATGAATTAGGAGCTGATGGCTACTTCGGCAAGTGACTTCCAGTTTGGCTGTGATAGAGCGGGGCACTGGCCTGTTTAATATTCTTCTTGTCCCACCACCGACATTGTCCCCAGCCGCACGCTATATTTTTTTACATGAAGTAGTAACAAGTGCCATGAACCCAGAGTTTTCAGTTGCATCGAGTGAGCAACGTCCACGTTCGGCGATAGGAGCCATACTTAACAAATACGGGCACTGTCATCTGACCATGTGTGTTTTAAGTAAAAAAAAACAGCCGCTGACAATTTAAAACAGGGTGCCTGGATTTTGCTGAGTGAGAGAAGATGGTGGTGGTGGTGGTAGCAGGGCTGGGGGAGTGGCTGGGTGGACTGCAGGAGAGACACAATGAAGGAAAGTATGCCGATAGCTTGTAAGTGTCCGGCAAATTGGGGCCATGGATTAGAGGGCTGCAAAACAAAATGGAAAGAAACTGTTTCAGAAGGTTAAATGTAGGGATGTGGATATGATACTATCCACACTTCTGCCAGAATTCCTTTCTCCTTTAAATCTGGCCGGAAGGTCTTCAGGCTGACTCCTCCCACCCACCCAGGTGGCATCCTCCTTGGCATCGCCCTGTGACATTAGATCTTCCTTTCGGCCGGCAGCATCTGGTTCTGTCCATTGCAGCTCCACACTAGGTGTAGGCCCTAACTTTTCTAACAACGTTTTTGTCTTCGCATCGAGCCTTTCAACTTCTTTCCTTGTATTATGGAATCAGGTGACCTGAAATCTGGACCTGGTTTTGAGCGGTGCTCCTGCGTCCAGAAAATATTGCACACCAACCCACACACCATGTGTGTCTACCACCTGGGTATGCACTATGACCCGCAGGCTTGTGGCCATTGCTGTACCATTCATCCCTCCGTCTTGGAGAATAGCCACACTTGCCTCCTCCTGGGCCGTCTGGAGGAACGGGACCCTCCCATTTAATACAAGGATGCCTGTAAGGCGGTTTCTGAGGCTGCGGGCTTGACTGAACAACTTGCTGCCTTCGACGAGGCCACGGCCCAGGCCACAGCAGGGCTTCGTTTGTGTCCACCCTGGTTCTGGTAGTCATCAGTGCCTTGTTTACTGGTGCATTCTGGGACTTGTGTTAGTCCTTTCTGACTTCTGGGGAGGGCTCTTCCAGGGGGTCAAAATCTTCTAAACAGGACTCCAAAAGTAAGAAGTCCCCATCTCAGGTCGTGAGACCATGAGCACTCTTGGGTCTCTGGTTCCCGCACTTCTGCTAGCTCAACAGCTGTCAAGCCTTCTGCTTCGGCTGACACTTCTGTCCAGGCCACTGGCCCCATGGAGTCCACTTGGGGCTTGCCGGCTCAGACGCAGGCTGACCAGCTGAGATTTTTCTCAACCTGGTCAACCTGTTATCGCTGGACGAAGGGGAGGTTTCCCTCTCCAGGACCCTGTTCCTGCCTGATCTCTGCCAGGGTAGGCCAGATCAGTACACTGAGGCGGACCCTTCTCCCAGGGACCCTGACCTTTCGGGGAACCCCAGGCATCCTTCATTTCTTCCAGAGCGGAGGTGGAACGGGTCCTGGGATCTGGCCCTCCAGACCTGCTTGGCCTTTGGCCGCCTAGTCAACGGAGCCAAGTCAGAACTCTGTCCTTTGCAGACAATTCAGTTGATCAGAGCGGAGCTCAACTCCCATCGGGCCAGGGCCTGACTCCTGGCAGACGATCTTACCTTCTTTGCCCAGTCATTTTGGGTCGGTCAGTTGCGCCCTGCCCAAGACTTCCTGTGCCTCCTGGGTTACATGGCGGCTTGCACCAGGGTGGTCCAATGGGCCCTCTGGAGGATCCGCTCCCTGCAGTGGATGCTGGCCCAGCAGTGGTCTCAGCGCCATGGTTACCTCAACCAGCTGGTCACAGTGACACTGCAGATCTGTGACACCATCCAGTGGTGGCTAGTCCTGGACCATCTTCAGGAAGGAGTCCCATTTGTCAACCTGGAGCTGACAGTCAGTCTCATAACTGATGCCTCTCTGCTGGACTGGTGTGCCCACTTGGGGGACCACAGAGTCCACGGACTCTGGATCCTGGAGGAGTCCTGATGTCACATCAACCTACTGGAGCTCTGTGCCATGCGTCTGGCTCTGACGGCATTCGCTCCGCATGTTTGGGGTTAAGTCGTCCAGGTCCAGACAGACAACACCATGACCATGTACTGCTTCAACAAGCAGGGTGGGTTGTATTCCCTCCCGTTGTGCTGGGAAGCTCTCCACATCTGGACCCTCATTCGCAGCTTGAACACCGACCTTCTGGCGATTCATGTGGCCGGTGCATCCAGCCAGCTGGTGGACCCCTCAGCCAAGAGAGCGAGGTGTCTCTCTAGTGGCCTCCTCACCAGGGGGTAGTCAACTGCCTGTTCTTCCAGTGAGGCACTCCTCAGGCTGACCTGTTTGCTTCCCAGGTGAATGCGAAGCTGAGGCTGTTTTGTGCCTGCCCCCCTCAGTGTGGGACACTGCTGGAGGATGCCTTCACAAGGCCCTGGACCCCGGTCATCAGTTCGCCTTCCCTCCCTTTCCCCTGATCCACAAGGTGCTAATCAAGGTGCAGAGGGACAAGATACAGGTGATCCTAGTGGCTTCGGACTGGCTGTGCCAGTTCTGGTACCCCAATCTCCTCAGTAGATGCCACATCCTCCTCTCCACCCGGACCTAATCTCATGCTCCATCTGGACCTTCAGTCCCTGTACTTGACAGCCTGGTTCCTGAGTGGCTAGAATTCCAGGCTTTGGGTCTCTCCAGTGAGGTCCTCCATGTCGTTGAGGCCTCTTGAAAGGAGTCGACTCAGCAGTGTTATGCCTTTAAATGGAAGATTTTCCATTTGGTGCCAGGGCAAGGAGCTGGACCCCTTGTCCTGCCCCATGGCCATCATCCTGGTCTACCTGTGGTCCCTCTCTCAAGTGGGCTTTCAGTCAGCGACCCTCAAGGTGCACCTGGCAGCCATCTTTGCATACTGGGCGCGTTCTGGTATGCTGACGGTGGTGCAAGAGAAGGTGGTTGGGCACTTTTTCAAAGGCCTTGACCACTTTTTCCCCATCAGTGTGTGAACAACCACCACTTTGGCACGTGTTCCTGGTTTTGGCGATGCTGATGGGTAAGCCGTTGGAACCCATGCACAAATGTGAGATATCAGACCTGTCATGCAAGACCACCTTCTTGGTAACTATCGCCTGTGCCAGAAAGATCAGTGAGCTCCAGATGCTTTCAGTGGAGTCTCCTTACCTGATCTTCCATAAGGACAAGGTTGTCCTCCACCCCAACCTGAAGTTCCTTCTGAAGATTGTTTCCCCCAGTATACTTTACCAACCCAACCTCAGAGGCCAAGAACAGACTCCATTCATTGGACCTGAGGTGAGCGCTCGGATACTACAAGGAGCACATAAATGGAGTTAGGGGAGAAGCTCTTTGTCACCTATGCTGAAGCCAAACCTGGCAGACCAGCAACTAAGCAGATGATTGGCAGGTGGATAGTCTTCTGCATCAACCTCTGCTGTAGGTTTGCTGGTAGGGTGCCTCTATTTGGGCTAAGGGCTAATTCCACCCGGCATACCACTGCCTCAGTGATTGCTTCTGGGGACGTCCCTATTCAGGAAATCTTTCAGGCTGCTAACTGAAAGTCAGCACACACCTTCATTTCCACATTGACCTGGAGTCACGGCAGGATGCTGGTTTTCACTCCTCAGTTCACCAATCTCTGTTCCTTAAATAGGGGGTGTGCACCTTGCCTCCCTCCTCCCGGAGAACTGCTCAGTGTCTGCCTGAAGTGTGGCTAGTACACCGTATCCATGTCCCTACAAGTGAGGGTTACTCACCTGTAACTGTAGTTGTAGGAGTGGTATATTGTGTATATCCACACAACCAACATGACCTCCCCTGACAAGTGGCACACCGGTTTTGCTTCCAGCTTGTAAGATCTGACGTCACGAGGTGGTGCTTTCGAGGATACCACCTGGGTGGGTGGGAGGAGCTGGTTTGAAGATCTTCCAGCTAGATTTAAGTGGAAAGGAATTCTGCTGGAAGGGTAGCTGTACACCATATACCACTCAAACAACTACGGTTACAGGTGAGTAACTCTCATTTATTTATACAAAACGTTTGTATTGTTTTTTGTTTTTTTTTATGTGGGATATATATTTAGTATGATGGGTGGAATTATTAGTTTGTAGATATGGGAAATTAATTTTTTGTAATTTTTTTTTTTCGTATTTATCCTTCTCCCCTCCGCTCCCCTCAGCTCTGGTCTCCTCGAGAGCACCAAGGAGTCATCCCTCTGTGGTCCGCCCTACCTGGACAGTCCTCCATCGGCCATGTAGCCTTGGTTTACCCCCCGGGCAGGGACGAGGTGGGCCCCTACACCCCGAGCAGTCAGTAGCATCGGTCGGTCGGGTGCCAGGTGGGCGGCCTCAGATCAAGAGCAAGCTCTGGTGCTCCATCTCCACCGGAGCTGAAGGGTGTTTTTCCCTGTTTCTTGGGGAGTGGCTGGCACCCTGACGTCAAGGCATGGAACCGACGTCTGCCACTCCCCCGCCTCTTCCCTCTACGTCATCAGCGCTTGCTGCATCTCCGGCCTCCGCCAGAGGGCAGCCATGCACCGACTCGGGACCCCTGTCCCTCCCCAGGAGAGGAGAGCTGTCCTCTGGATGCTCAATCCTCTCCCTCCCCTGCCGACCCACAGCAACCCAGGCTCGTTCCCGAACCCAGGTCGCCGGATATGGGAAATTAGTGGTGTTTTCCTGGCTGCCGTGGTTGCCAGAAAGTTGTTTCAAAAGTTTCTGACAAGGGATCAAATATCTAGGTATTAAACTTCCCCTTAACTGAGACAGACTGTATGAGGAAAATATTGTGCCCCTGTCTGTACAGATGGTGGCAGACCTCCAGGAGTGGCATAACCTTCCTGTGAGTCTCCTCTAGCGCATAGATACTGTTAGAATGATAACGCTTCCACACTGCCAGTTCCTATTTCAGAGTGTCCCAGTCCAGATTCCTGAGCAGGGCTGCAGAAGGTGGCAGGCAGCCATATTGCAGTTTGTGTGGGCGGGGCAGCATCCTCATGTTCGTTTACACACCTTGATACTACCAACGAAACAGGGAGGGCTGGCACTACCTGACCAACAGATGTACCATATGGTTGCACAGCTCTGGATCCTCTTCCTGTGGTATACTTACAATTGGCCCAGGTCCTAAGTGTCTGGTCCTAGAGAAGGATATTCTCCCTTTTTGGGACAGGGCTCAGTTCTGATACAGGACTCTCCCTGGTGACATGGACCTGTATCCCCCGAATCTGTGGATTATGGAAGTGGGGTGGGTATGGAATGAGGCAGTGTCATTGCTGTATCTGGTCCCTGCCGTGATCTGGATCACCCCTATAGCTTGTCTGGAGGGGTTCGTCCTGGCAACCCAAGACCCTACATTCCAGAGATAGCAGAGGCAGAATTTGGTATATTCATCCCAGACGGCCAGTAGATAAAGTCTTTTACTAATATGCAAGCCCAGTTTGGACTGGGACAAGTAGGACCTCTGCTGCTGTCATCAGGTACACCATTACCTGGACACTCGACCTGCAGCTGTGTGGAAGATCTGTGGGCTTCCCAAACCATCAGGCACCTAATTCCCTCCTATACCAAGCCATTTAAGGCACAGAACCCTATAACACACAGCATCGTGCTGATAAATGGGGCGCAGAGTTGGGGAGGGAAATGGACCTTACATCATGGGAAGGGGGCTGCTCTGATGCAGGTGGGGTTACGTCATCCCATATCTGGAGACATTATGGGTGTAAACATCTAGTACAGTACTTTAGGACCCCAGTAGTTATGGCCCACCTTTCGCAGGGAACTAGTGCAGCCTACTGGAGGCAGTGTGGGAAGGCTAGGGACATGCACACCCATGTTCTATGGGCCTGCCCTCTTCTGGCAACATTTTACCGAGACTCTGAGGCAGCCACCACAGAAGTGCTGTGTTCTGGGGTCAGTTTTAACCCAGAGCTCTGTATTCTGTTTCAATAACCCAGGCATCTAAAGGGCAGACAGGTTAAATATCTGTTAGGTGTTAAGCTCATGGCAGCACTGAAGTGCATTACCAGAAGGTAGCTTACCCCTCAGACACCTACGTCATTAGCTGGACACTGTGAATAGTATGTACTTCATGGAGAGAATTACATTTAACCTGAATGACAGGGTGGAACATTTTAGGTCTAGCTGGACTAAGTGGATCATGTATGTTATGCAGTATGTTCCCACATTTGTTCCATAGATAACAGTATGCTGAGAAGGGAGAAGGTGAGCATTTTGGGCAGTCTAAGACTGGTGGAAGGAAAAGTGTTCAGGGAATGTGCTGATTTCTGATTCCCAGACCCAGGTCCCTCCACTTCATCTTGGAGTTGAGATGGAGGCACAAGTTATTTGGAATCATTAATAGGTACACTGTCACCACACCGCTGTACTGAGGAGATTAAGGGACCCGAGGGTCTATCATTGTGATCCGAGCAGTGTCGCTGTCTAACAGCATTGTTACTGAAATGTTCTGCATTGTTTAATAATCTGTCTTACAGGGCATTGTACTTCATGATTAAAGTGTTAATAAAATATATATTTTCAAAAGTTTCTGTCAGGCACTGATATGCGTCATCCACTGTGTCCTTTTTTGGCAATAAAATGCCTCCCTTAGGGTTGTCGCTGTATAAATGCATGCCTGGGGGTGACTCTTAACTAATCAGGATGCAGCATTTCTTCTACCCATTTCATAAAACAACCTAATAGGACCACTAAGGGGTGTCTCTTGTGGTATAAGAGACGCCTCTTGTGAGGTTTGGGCAGCCAGAACCACTTTGCTTCGCTTTGAACTCCTCTTGCCCAAACGTCATGCCCTGAGTCTCTCATACCATAAAAGACTCTTCTCTGAGGCACTCTTACTTTATCATACATTTATCTTTAATGCGCAGCGTCTGCCCACTTAAACTAGCTTGCATGGGCAGGCTGACATATTGGCATCACCCGCGATATTAAAGAAGAATGGAAATACTGCAGCACTCCCAGTTCATATTTGCTTCCCCCCGTTCCTCTTTCTATACATCTCTCTCTTCTTGTGTTGTCAGTTTCTATCACCTTTAAAGCCCACTCTATATGTATGCCCCCTTCTACTGCACCGTTACCATTGCTCCAGCCAATGACATCATCAGTTCATGTCAGTCTGACTTAGTACCCTAACATCGCTGCTGGCATGGGGAAAACAGAGCAGCTCCTCACTGTGCTCAGTTGGCATCAGAGTAGCAGTCCATGTAAGTTAACAGCATAGAAACCACCAACTGATTCTAACCAGTGATGTCAGTGTGGGGGGCGGTATCTACAGTGGTGTAATGGGGGCCTACGTACAGAGCTGGCTTTAAAGACAAGGGGAAAAGAATGTAACAAATGAACGAGATGTACAGAAAAAGAACAGAGGACACGGAAGTACAACTTGGATAAGTTGCAGTTTTTCTGTTCCCCTTTTTAAGACTACCCCACTGTTCAGAGACAGAAGAATGACAACACCCTCCCCTGCAACTTGAATGCGCTATGTCTGCACCACGCCTGAAGCTCTTCTAGCCCAGGCTTGGGGAGCTGGGATCAAGAAGCGTACCATTGTCTTACACATGATAGTGCAACATGGTGCCACAGGACCAGGAGGGCAGTGGGTTTAATATTGACGTCCTCTTCCTAAATCCATCCTTCAGAAGGAATATTGACCATCTCCGGTGATTATTTCAGAGGACTGTTTGAAAGCACACAAGGTACAGTTCAAAAAGTAGGTATCCTTAGTATCCTGGCCAGCGTGTGTCGGTCGGTCTGTCTGTTTCTCTCGCAGACTGGTTCTGGAATTGTCTATGTCAGGGTCTGGATATTGTAAAGCACTTTATTTTTATTTATTTTACAATTGTATTTAACCAGGATAGCCCAGCTGAGCTGCAGCATCTCATTTCCAGTGGGGTCTTGCTTCTACCCATTTCAAGAGGTCGTCATACACAAGTTTGGAAAAAGTGGATTTTTGTACCTTTTCAAATGGGAGATTATTTTTACATTTATAAATCTGAGGATTTATAAACTAGTAATGCAGATACCAAGGCATCCTGGTACTCTTCAGAGGTGTTGCCTCTTGTGGCCTTTTGTTGCCTGAGACCCCATGGCATCTGTATTTCCATATTACATACACTCCCCTCAGTACCAATATG
The DNA here is from genome assembly GCA_016271365.2 of Neoceratodus forsteri. NCBI lineage: Eukaryota > Metazoa > Chordata > Ceratodontiformes > Ceratodontidae > Neoceratodus > Neoceratodus forsteri. The sequence goes on from CM057457.1 coordinate 248,381,450, forward strand.
TTACTGATTAGTGTTTAATGTACTTGTTTTTTTTCTTTTTTACTTCATCCCTCTATGCTCCCTGCCTCTGATCATACCCCATTTGTGCCGGCTCCCCAAGCCCCATCACCCAGCTCTCTCTCTGGATTGCCCTCAACTTCGTCGCCCTATGGCTTGCCCCTCCAACTCCGTTCCCGAACCCAAGTCGCCAGGATTGCAAACAGTAAGCCCAACTGCTGCACTGATGAGTTGGACACTGGTGTGCAATGTACTTTGAGATGCAGTGTGTATGAATGGTGCTTTATGAAATCAAAACCTATACTATTCTTAATTTTTCCTTTGAGTATAAAAAAAAAGTCCTAAATTTAAACTATATATATTTATATATTTTTTTTATTTGTTCAATCTCGGTTTACAATACCTTTGAGCACAAGGTGGCTTATTTACAATTTACAACGGTTCCACGTCAGTGGGGAAGGGAGAACAAACAAACAAGGGGTAAAACAATGTTACAGAAGATCAACCATATTACAGAAAATCAGTCAGCAATATTTACAGAAAAATAAATAAACATCAATGAGATGAGAGGGGAAGAGGGCAAAGCAAGGGACCTAGAAACAGTGCAGTCCAAAGGCCTTGTCGTAAAACAATCGAGCCAGGTAGCTTAATCTTAAGCATGTACACACACTTTGCCCACTGTTTCCTGCAGATGCTGTGTGTGAACAGCTGCCTGCAGTTTGTGTAGTAATGTGGCTTTCTCATATCCGGTGTGGCGCTCTGAGGTGTCTCACAGCAGGCAGCAGTTCCTAGTAAAGCTAATGGCAAAAACACTGCTATTCTCTGTCCTGCATTCGGGACAGTAACATATAAAAATATTTTTTTAGCCTCCTTTTCTAGATTTTCCTGACTTCTCCACCCAGGACGTCATGACTGCCTCCAGCTGGAAGGGTAGGTGGGCATCTGCACAGATGTCTGCAACACAGATGCTGCTCCTTGGGCAGTTGGCAGAGGATGCAAGCATGTTGGAAGAAAGTACTCCAGTATGGCCTTAAACTCTGCCCCCCAGCCAGCTCTCTACCCAGTTTTCCAATCTCCTTAGAATCAGTCTTCACCACTGATTCCCACCAGTGCATTTGAGACAGAGGCACTAGAACCCAGTGGGAAGGAGAAACTTTCAGAGGGCTGGTGCTGCGGCGTGCAGCACACATGTGTAACATAGGGCATCAGCGCATGCATTCGCTGGTTTACCAAGACCTCTGTCCATAGTCGCATCAGTTGCTTTTTTCCCACCTTCAAGTGCGCATCAATGACTTCTTAGTAAATATCCGAGGACCCAGAACTTCACTGTCTCTATGACAGCAGCATTCAGTTCTTTAGAGGTTTAATGCTTAAACTTAGAAACATAGAATTTGATGGCAGATAAGGACCGCTTGGCCCACCCAGTCTGCCCATTTCCCCTGCCTACTGGATAAGCTGCAGATCCTAGAGTTTGTTATTTTTGTGTCAGTTTAGTCTGTTTTACATAAATTGCTTCAGTTTCTCTCAGCCCTACCACGTGTAAATGGTCGACCACAGAGGATAGCAGGGAGCCTGAAGAGGCAGGCTGATTCAGCAGCTGGGGCTATGTCTGATCCACTGTCTCCTTCAGAAAGGGTTTCTAATGAAGGTCAGTCCAGTACTTGGGAGGAAAGACGGTCTTCATGTAATTAAAAAAGAAGCAGTACCAATCCAGCACAAGATCGGCATCGGGGTCCAGGCACCACTCATCCTCAGTCTCTTCCTCTTCTTGTAGAGACTCGACCACAAAACGGGAACCTCCACACTTCCTTGATCTCATACTTACTAATCGACCCACCTGAATATCTGATGTCACCGTACTTCCAGATGACTTGAGTACCACTCTCCCGTACTATGTCAATGGTCTACAAAAAAAAACAAATTGCCTCCCAAATACACCTTCCTATGCTGCCTAAAAAGAGATCCCTCTCTCAGCTCAAAAAACACTTACTGCTCTGTGACTGGACCCCCATCAACACTGCACCATCAATAGACTGCATTCTAGCTCACTTTATCATCTCGTTTAATTTAGCCTGTGACCGTTATGCCCCAGTCACAAAACAGGTAGTCAAAGGCCAGGACACCCCCTGGCTCTCCCAGGCTCTGCTTGATCTCATAAAGTATTGGGACAACTGGTGGCAAAAAGCCAATGAATCGGGCAAACCACATGACCGGCAACTATATAGGGAAGCCAGAAATAAGTGCACCTGGGAACTACGTAAAGCTAAGGCTGCCCACTACTAGGAACCCCTCTCCTCTGCCTGGGGCTCCAGGCATAAGTTCTGGAGCAATATTAAAGAATTTAATGGCAAAACTATTTCCCCCCCAGCCCAACTGCTAGTAAATGGTGCACTCTCCTATGACCCCAGATTATTGCAGATACCCTTAACTCCGCCTTTTCTGATCTAAACGGTCCTTCCCTCCAATTTCTTCGACCCAGTTCCAGAACCAGTTTCAACCCCCTCATCTAACAACCACCCCTACCTTCAGGCTTCGAACAATCTTCCCTCGTGAAGCAAGGCACTACCTCACCAAAGTTCTCGGAAAAACTCGTCATGGTGGTGACTCTCTTGACCTAAAACTTGTCCTCCTAACTTTTTTTTTATATACTTTATTGTTATTATTTTCAATGTAGGTATACATTACATTTCAAGCAGAGACATTTCACATGATAATTACATATTTGACACATTGAGGACGCCACCCCTCTAAAATCCCTGTATATAAATTATTCTGCTTTAAGATACGTCGTGGGGGGTTACTTAATTACAATATACAATTTTCCATACAGATATTGCTAGGTATAAAGCCAATGAGCGGCATGGAAAAAGTTACTACAACAGTTTTAATATACATTTTCCCCTTATTTAAATGTCCCCCATAAGGGATTATTAAAATAACCATGCATTAACTTAAAAAGGTATCACAATCTGTGATAGTTCTAATAAGGTTGTGCCATTTTGAATTAGGTTACCCCTACTATGGGAACATCTGTGTTCATTACCAAGGGGCTATAACTATCTGATCACCCAAACTTAAGTAAACAATTAACCAAACATTAGAAGACTCATATAAAGTCCAGTAATATGTCTGTCACTCAGAAGGATTTTTCTGTTAAATCCAGAGACATTAAAACGTTCAAAAAATGGTAGTCCCATCATAAACTTTGTTAGAGTACTCACTCAGACCTCTTACTAGAATTAAACATGCTTTCATACTTATTAATACAGAGTTCCTCTCTTCTCCCAAGGTCTTCGTTGTAGAAATCCTAGCTGTACCTTCATGTCTCATCGTCTTCTGAGGCGCTCTCATCCTGGTCTACCTTGCGTCGTTTTCTCGGTGCATGACTCTGGACCCATCAATTAGCTTCTTTTACTTCCGAAAAGATGAAGATTTTCCCTTGGTAGGTTATTCTCAGCCAGGCAGGAAAAATTACATTATGTTGGATCCCTGCTTCACGCAAAAGTGCCCAGGTACCTTCAAACTGCTTTCGTCGTTGTCTGGTAGCAAAACTGATGTCTGGACAGAGTCGGACAGTTTCTCCCTCGCAAAGCCATGTCCGATTTTGTCTAGCTAAGGCCAGCAAGTAGTCCCTTGTTGCTACTCCGTCTTTGATTGCTAATACAGTACGAGGGGCTTCAGGGTTGTCTGGCCTACCTCTGGCTGCGATCCAATAGGCCTTTTGAATGCCCTTAATACGTAGGCAAGTATCTTCACTGAACTGTTGTTGAAGCCATTCATGTAAAAATAGAACGAGGTGATCTCCCTCACAGCCCTTTGGGAGTCCTAGGAAACAAATATTGGGAGCCCTTGTTTGGTCTTCCAGGTTTTGGAGACGCATTTGGAAATGCTTGTTCTCCTTTATTACACCATTTACTGCGCCCATTGCTGCTTCCGACCTTTTTTTGTTATCTGAAGATTCTGCTGACACCAGATCGATTTTTGTTTCTAGGTTTGTAACTCTGGTAGCAATTGCATCTATTTTTTCTGCCAGGTCAGAAACAGAGGTGATTAATCTATTTATTTTGAAGCCAAGGGATTGTAGAGTTTCTTCCCCTTCATTTCGGACCTCTGTACTTCGTTGTTGAGATGTGGACCGCATGTCAGAGGGACTGGGAGTATTCTTAGCTTTTGCCCCTTCATGGAGTGATCGATCCTTTCGAGGATTTCCTATGCTGTTCTTTGAGTCTTCCGATTGCTATTTTTGCGTTTAGGTATGTTCAAGATAGTACCTAAAATACTTTTATAAACTCCCAAATTTGACGTTGTAGAGAAGCTTTATTCAAAAGCGGCCATTTTGCTCGGGCTGTCTAGTGCTCCCCCTTGTCCTCATAACTCTTGACTCTGTCCTCACCCCCACCCCACCAATATTCTCAATCAGTCCCTTTGTCTCATACAACTCCCTGCCTTCTGGAAATCGTCTGTCATCACCCCTATATTTAAAAGTGGAGATCACACCTCCCCAATCAACTACCACTCCATCTCCATACTCCCCCCCCATCTCAAAGGAGCTCGAAAAATAGTGTCAGACCAACTCGCTGACTATCTTATAAAATCTGTCTTATTCTGCCCTGAACAACATGGCTTCAGGAAGGGACACAGTACCACTACTGCCCTTCTTGAATATACCACCTTTATAAACAAAGCTCTCGACAGACGACACTTAGTGGGATCAGCCTACTTAGACTTAACCAAGGCGTTTGACTCTGTCAGTCATACCCTCCTTATCCAATCCTTGACCGTAGTGGGACTGCCCCTGGAAGCCACTATGTGGTTTAAAAACTACCTCTGTGGCCAAAATCAAAGGGTTAAAATTAACTCAGCACTCTCGACCTGTAAACCTGTTTGCTCTGGGGTACTCCAGGGTTCAGTATTGGGCCCCCTTCTTTTTAGCCTGTTCCTCAGTGCACTCCCTACGTCCTGCATAGGTTAGACGCTCCTATATGCTGATGATGCGGACCTTTTCACCAGCCACCTGGACCCCCACTCTCTTCAATCCATTCTGCAGTGTTCCTTCTCTGAAGCTGAAGCCTGGTTCTCAGAACACAGACTTTTTTTGAACTACAAAAAAAACAAGGCAATGATCTTCATTCACTGTCAAAACAAACACAGCAACTTTCCTCTTAACATCCTTAACCGACAGAGCACCCCACTTGAAATAGTATCCACCTTTAAATACTTGGATATCATCACCCTTGACTCCTCTCTTATGTACCATGAACATATCAGCCTGCTCTGCTTGGCTGTCAAGTCTAGATTGGGACTTCTGTACAGGCACAGGGGGTGCTTGCTGCCTGAGGCGCTGCGATTGGCAGTGACCTCCTTGGTACTCTCCCTAATTGACTAAGGGATCATTTTCTATGGCTCAGCTGACCCCTCTGCCCTTCATCGAATCAAGATTTCCCGCCTTGTCTCGGGTTGTAATAGGTGGACTCACACCTGTGAGCTCTATAGGCTCACCTACTGGCTTAATTTTTTTTTGTAAATATACTTTTTATTGAGTGCTTTTTACATTTTTACAGTTGCATTTCCATAGTCATACTTTATTATAATGACAGGGTTACAATTCATAAAGATTTTCATTAATATACATCGGACATGTGCAGCATTATGAAATTATAGCTTTAGCAATTTCTTAAGTTACATGTGGTTATTCCCACACCTCCCTCCTCCACCTGGCCACCCCTCTTCTCCCTACTGGCTTAACTTGGATGGCAGACTTAGATACCACACCTGTCTCCTTGCTAGGAAGCTCTCACAAACCCCTTCCCCCTGAGCCTGCATAGCCTAGTTCAGCCCGCTCCCCACCCAAGGGCTACCAAAAGCTCACTGACTACTTCTCTTACTGTTCCCCGATGCAGGACCTCCATGTGCCAATGCTCCTTTTTCTATAGGGCCCCCTCTGGGTGAATGAACTACCCTCGGCTATCACCTTTGAACTGCGGCTAGGACCATACAAGTCCTCACTCCGCTCGGTACTCCTCACCCAATCCACCTGTGATTGCGACTGACATCTAACCCCCCAACTTATACTCTCACACAGCTACCTCTTTTCTGCAGCTCAACTACTGTTGGACCTTACTGCATATAATGATTAATTCCCTGTATTTTTTTCTTTTCTGTAAACTATGATGACTCTGGGTCTGTTTTAATACCCCTTGAAGCTGTAACTTGTCTATTGTATAGTTGGTGTTCTGTCTGTCTGTTGTTTGCTATGTATGTGAATTCTGACGTGGAGCTTTTGCAAAGGAGTCACTGACTCAAAGGCTTGTAATTCCGATCTCCTCAATAAATAAATAAATACAATATACCTTGGACCAGCTCCACCTTATTTTCCTGTAGTGAGGACTCTGTGGTGAACACCCCAAAGTCACCCTCACAACAGAAATTTTTTTTTTAATCGCAATATTATTTTTCCACCTCGACCCGGCGAGAACTACAGCCCCTCGGAGGGGATGTCCTGGGCCCCAAAAGACCATCATGGGTCTCGCTGGGTCCCGGTATTTTCCCCATTTGTGTCCCCTTGTGCCCATCCACACTGCAATGGGCACAGCAGCTGTCTCCGCCTCCGCGGAGAACGGCCAAGCACCCTAGGTGGGCAGAGCCCCTCTAGCTGTGCTGCTGCTCACAGCACAACCCCCACTCAAGAAGGAGGAGCTGTGACGCCAATCTCACTTCCCCTGCCGGCCCCAAATGACCCAAGTCCGTTCTCGCAGGCGTGGCACAAGGTGTGGCGTCCAGCGCCTCAACCCTTAGCGCCACTGGGTCAGACCTCCACAAAGGAAAATTTAATGGAATTTTTGGAGGTGCCAGACACTCCATCTATTGTCATTCCTGTCTTCTACCCAGCTCTGTAGGGTGCTACATATGCATCCTGGTATGGACCAAATGCCATACCAGATGTCCCCAGAAAGGCTAATAAGAGGTACCGTGCACCATCTAATAAGTCTTAATATGCAAATCAGCCAGAAACTGATTCTGTGGTGATCACAGCTGCCCATGATAGATCCAGGGCACACTCCCTCCTGTCAAGGAGTCCAAGAGGTTGGATGTCATGGGAAAATGTACTTATGCCTCTGCCTCATTAGGATTGTGTATTGCAAACTACCCACATGATTAAATACCAAACTACCCTGTGAAGAAGGGCCACGACTGCAGCACAGACCTTACCTGTGAGTAATTCCAAACATGACCTTATTAAAACCCTGATAGGTGACATTGCAGAGGGTCTGGAAGGAAAGGTATGCCTCTTTGCAGATGACATAAAGATCTGTAACAGAGTTGATACACAAGGGGGGTTAGAAAGGATGAGAAGGGACTTGGCAAGGTTGGAGGAATGGTCAGACGTATGGCAACTTAGATTCAACGCAAAGAAGTGCAAACTAATGCACCTGGGAAATAAAAATCCAGGAGAAGAGTACACAATAGCAGGAGGTACTAACAACAATAATGGAAAGGGACCTGGGGGTAGTCATATCAGATGACCTAAAGGTGGGTAAGCAATGTGAGAAGTCGGTAAGGAGGGCTGGGGGGATACTGGGATGCATAGGGAGGGGCATCACAAGTAGAAACAAGCATTTGTCAATGCCGAATGTTGCTTGCTTGTATGTGCTGTTTAGGTATTTGGAAGTGATAGTTCCATGCCTTCCTCCCAAGACATCCACTGTGTCTTTCTGTTCAGTATTCAGAGAAGAGTGGGAGGGGCAAGGGCCACAGCAGTACAGCAGTTGCCAAGGGGGTGAAGAGGTGGACAGTAGTCCATACAAAGGCAAGAGAGTCCTGCAGGAGCTCACTAAATTGAAGGCGGACAAAGCGATGGAGCCAGATGGCATACGCCCAAGGACAACATAACTCTGGTATTGTTTGCATCAATCCTACCTGTACCAGCTTGTTTGTATCTATGTCTTAAGTTACTGTTATACTGTGTTATACTGTTATACTGTGTATTTTCGTTTGTCTTACTGTGACAAGGTACCTTTGTAAATGAGCCTATGGCTCAAAGGTTTTCCAAACTGCTGTCTAAATAAATAAATAAATAAATAAAATATTAACAGAACTGCGAAGGGAGATAGCAGTACCTCTAGCAGCTATGTTCACTGAGTCATTCAACATGAGTGAACTGGAGGAGGGCACATGTGGTCCCTCTACACAAGTCCGGCAGCAGGGAGGAGGCAGGGAACATTAGGCCGTTCAGCCTCACCTCAGTAGTGGGGAAGATCATGGAGACATTGCTAAAAGAAAGGATAGTGGGGCAGCTAGATGCCATCAGAGCCCAGGACCACAGACAACATGGATTCACAGTGGGGACATCATGTCAGATAAATCTGGTTGATTTCTTTGACTGGCTGACAAAGGAAGTGAATCAGGGTCGGGCAGTGGACAACGCTTACCTTGATTTCAGCAAAACCTTTGACACCATCCCATATAGGAGGCTGATAAACTAGATGGGTAGGCTGGGCGTGGGGGAAATGGTGGTAAACTGGGTTAGAAACTGGCTAACAGACAGGAGGCAAAGAGTGGTGGTAAATGGTGTGCAGTCTAGGGAGAGGGGGCGACCAGTGGGGTGCTGCATGAATCGGTTCTGGGGCAGGTCTGTTCAATGTCTTCATTAGTAATATTGCAGAACGTCTGAAGGAATTTTTCGCTAAATTTTCAACATAGCCATTTTAAGATCTCTGCTCATGAACAGTGTCACTGTGATTTTCTTAATCTGTCCCAAACATTGATTGCACACACTGAATGCGCCATTGTGCACTACATGCACGGAAACACATTTTGGGCGACATGTGAAAAATGACAGCTGTACTGCTCATAAGGAGGTGTGGTAAAATGGCAATGTTGAAAATTTGGAGTGCAAATATTAAAAATTTGTGAACTTACGATCATGCGTAGGAACTGCACAACACATGCCCGTAAAACAGTCATTTTTAGGAATTATTTCACCAAATTTTCAACATAGCCATTTTAAGACCTCTACTCATGAACAGTGTCACTGTGATTTTCTTTAATCTGTCCCAAACATTGATTGCGCACACCGACTGCTCTACATGCACGGAAACACATTTTGGGCGATATGTGAAAAATGACAGCTGTACTGCTCATAAGGAGGTGTGGTAAAATGGCAATTTTGAAAATATGGAGTGCAAATATTAAAAATTCGTGAACTTACGAGCGTTCTAGAACCGCGCAACGACGCCGCGGAAACAGTCATTTTAGGAATTTTTCACCAAATTTTCAACATTGCCATTTTAAGACCTCTGCTCATGAACAGTGTCACTGTGATTTTACGTAATATGTCCCATACATTGATTTCCTGACACCGACTGCGCTTTGTAAGCGCTACATAATGCGGAAACATGTTTTGAGTAGATGTAAACGACAGCTGTACTGCTCATAAGGAGGTGTGGTAAATGGCAATGTTGAAAATCTGGAGAAAATATTGAAAATCTGCAAACTTACGAGTGTGAGTAGGAACTGCGCAACACACGCTTGTAAAACAGTCATTTTTAAGAATTTTTCCACCAAATTTTCAACATAGCCATTTTAAGACCTCTGCTCATGAACAGTGTCACTGTGATTTTCTTAATGTATCCCATACACTGATTTCGCACACTGACTACGCCATTGGGCGCTACATGGGCGGAAACACGTTTTGGATGAGATATGAAAAATGACAGCTGTACTGCTCAAAAGGAGGTGTGGTAAAATGGTAATGTTAAAAATCTGGAGTGAAAATATTGAAAATTCGCGAACTTACGAGCGTGTGTAGGAACTGCACAACACACGCTCGTAAAACAGTCATTTATAGGAATTTTTTCACCAAATTTTCAACATAGACTTTTTGAGAGCCCACCTTATGAACACTGGCAGTGTCATTTCCTTAATCAGTCCCGAAAGGTGATTTCACGCAGTGACCGCGAAATCACCCTTCGGGCCCAATTAACGCCATGACAGTGCAAGAATTCATGAGGAGGGGTCCCAAAAACCCCATGTTGAAAATTTGGGCCTACAATTCCAAAATGCCTGAGATATGCAATAAGTTGAAAAACCCATCTATACCACTATACAGCTTACCGCATTTCCTCAGTTCGTGGTCGGCTTTGAAGAGTGCAGATGTGTCCCGGTCCGCTCAAGATCGTCGCGCCGAGCTCCGGAGGTAAATATGGGGTGAGGGGGTGGGGAGGCAGGGTGCGCTGTGGGTGGGTGCAGGTTGTGGGAGGGGCAGTGAGAGCGGGGGATAGTTTTGTATTTACAGGTTTTTCCCCAGCGTGGCAGCTGGAAGGATGTTGGTGAGGGCAGGAGCCGACGGGGGATTGGGCACTTCGCCGGCCATAACATCATTTTGCGGCCACCTGGATGCTTGGGGGCGGCAGCCGACGGGGATTGGGCACCCCATCGGCCATAATATCATTTTGCCACACTGGGGTGGGCTCCCAGTGGCACCTGGATGCTTTGGGGTGCAGCCGACGGGGGATTGGGCACCCCCGTCAGCCATAAAACATTTTGCCACGCTGGGGTGGGCTCCCAGCGTGGCACCTGGATGCTTTGGGGGGGGCGTGAAGCCGACAGATTGGGCACCCCCGTCAGCTGTACAGTGTTGGGGGGGAAGGGGAAGGCGCATGAGCACGCAGTGTGCGTGCGTGCGTGCCTGTGTGTGTGTGTGTGTGGAAGGGGGAGCTCTGCTCACCAAAGCGGAGCTCTCCCTTTCAACTGTATGCCACTGCATTTTCAATGCTGTCATAGACAGCTGCAGCAGTGATTGGGGAACTGGGGCCGCGCCTGCAAACACACTGACTGCATTGGAAGACGGGTGTCACACCTCCGAAAACACGGATGATGGCACTATGTTTCTTGCACATGCATGCAAGCAACATAAAAAGGGAAGTGGTTATCCCTCTGTACAGACAGTTGGTGAGACCCCATCTGGAGTACTGCGTGCAGTTTTGGAGACCTCATCTGCGCAAGGACATGGACAGGATGGAAGCAGTCCAGAGGAGGGCAACTAAAATGGTGCAGGGTCTACATCAGAAATCATACGAAGAGAGACTGAGAGAGCTTAATATGTATACCCCCGATGAAGGGAGGGATGGGGGGGACATGATAGAAACTTTTAAGTACCCTCAAGGAATCAACGAAGTCCAGGAGGGTAGCACCTTTCAGAAAAAGAGATGTGTAAGAACAAGGGGGCACAATTTAAAGATAGAGGGGATGGCTCAGGAGTAATGTGAGGAATTTTTTTTTCACAGAGAGAGTGGTGGACACATGGAACCGCCTTCCTGGAGAGGTTGTGGGGTCTAAAACAGTGGGGGAATTCAAACATGCATGGGACAGACATAAGACAATAGTAGTGGGGGGTTGCAGGAAGTAGGCTGTTGGTTAACTAGAATCTGCAGCTTATCCAACAGGTAGGGAAATGGGCAGACTGGGTGGGCCAAGTGGTCCTTACCTGCCGTCAAAGTCTATGTTTCTATTTTTCTATGACTGAAGGGGCTGAGGTGGATAAACATTTAACCCACTCAGTCTATGATGTTTCAGATGCATTTGGCAGGGCAGCTGCCTCTGGCATTTGCATGAGGTGCTATTCTTAGCTCAGGGTATCTGGGTTTGCAAATGATGTCATGCAGGCAGTTTGAAATGTCCCTTCCAGAGGCAGTAAACTGTTTTGTTATGATGTTGCAGAGGCATTAAAGGAAAACTACACCCAAAACTTAAAAAAAAATATGTTGTGCAGAGTGTTTTAATTTGTATGTGAAGTTCTAGTGTTTCCTTCCCTCTGACTGGTATTAGGAGTTTTTTCCAAATTAGCCTGCTAGCTTTATGCTAGTTTTACTACCCCTGGGGATCTTCATCCCTGATAGCGTAATTGTATTTCTTGTTCCCACAGTGCATCTTGTCTCATGTGACTGTGATGTAAGAGAGACCCAACATTCAGCACACACATGCCAAACACACTAAATATCTTGGAAGCTTTACAAGCTGCACAAAAACTACCAGTAGCAAAGTTTTTCAGGACAGTAAAACCTTCAGGATGAGGGTGGTCACCAAGCTGAATTCTACAGATTTTAAAATATAGCCATCTCTATTGTTGTGAACTGATTGTAATGCAATGCTTTCTGCTGGATTTGTGGGCTCTGCCATATCACCATCACATGAAACAAGGTGCATTGTAGGACAAAGAAATACAGTTGAGCTATTTGATATGGACATCTCCAGGGGTCGAAAAACTACCCTAAAGTTAGCAGGCTAATTTAGGAAAAACTGCTAATACCAGTCAGAGGGAAGGAAACACTAGAACTTCACATACAAATTAAAACACTCTGCACAACATATATTTTTTCAAGTTTTGGGTGTAGTTTTCCTTTAAAAGGCCTTCAGTCATCCCGTACAACACCAACACTGAGATCATTAAAATCCCTGCACCCCACACGAGAAAGAGGTAGGGGCAGGGGTCAGTTTCATCAGCATGCTGCCAGAGGTGGCAGACAGGCCTACAGACAGCAAAGGAAAGGTAGGGGTGCGGAAGCCTTGCCAGACCCCACTGCCCCCCAGGTGCCTATTCAAAAGCACCTAAAGACAGTGAAGCCAGTGATGTTGCCCCCACCAGTTCAGATTGACAGTAGTACACCCCCAACTACTGTTTACCCCAGGGGTGGTTGTAGGGTATCATCTCTCCCTTCATTTGAGTCAGCGGAGGGAGATCACCACAGACAAATGGGTACTTGACATTTTTGAGAAAGATCATGCTCTGGAGCTTTTGGATATCCTCCAGATCATCTGCCACCTGTTTCCACTTATCTCCCAGGACACATGTCCCTGTTGAGAGAAGAGGTGCAGGCCTTACTCCATAAACATGCCATAGAAACTGTCCTACCAGGCAGAAGAATAAAGGGTTCTATTCCGGGTACTTCCTAGTCCTCAAGTGGACAGGGGATCTGAGGTCTATACTAGACCTGAGAGATCTCAACTTCTGCAATGGGTACAAGGAGTTTTGCATAGTTTCTGTGCAAGCTCTGATTCCCCTGTTGCAAACAGTGGACTGGATGTACTCCCTAGATATATAGGATGCCTACCTTCATATAAAAATCAGGAAGCATCACAGAAAATATCTGGGATTTATGCTGGAAGGGGAGCATTACCAATTCAGAGTATTGCCTTTTGGCTCTTCTTCTGCGCCACGGGTCTTTACCAAATACTTGGCAGTGGTAGCAGCAGCCTTCCACAGGGAAGGCCTATATATTTATCCCTACCTCAGCAATTGACTTCTAAAGGCCCACTCCAGGGATCAACTGCTGCACACCCTAGCTTGAACCAGGAAATTGTTTGACTTAGGGTTACAGTCAGTCTGCCAAAGACAGTACTGACTCCCTGTCAAAGACTGTAGTACATAGGGGCAGTCCTGAACACAGCTCAGAGCTGTGCGTTCCTGTCTCTGGACACAGCAGAAGACCTCATTGCTCAAGCACAAATGCATACAACAGTCAGTATGTCCCAGCCAGGAGTTTGCTATGGCTTCTGGGACTTATGGCAGCAGCCGTTGTCATTGTGCCACTGGCCCACTTGCATATGTGGATCCTGCAGTGGACCTTAAGAATCCAGAGGGACCAGTTGAACGACAAACTAGACCAACAGGTGCTAGTCACGTCTCCCTTGTGCAAAGCAGTGACATGATGGATGGACTGCAACTAAAGCACTTACTAAAGGGCAATAAGTGCCTGATTCCAACTCCATTGCAAATTCTCACCTCGGATGCCTCAGTCTCGGTAGGGGAGTAACCCTGGGACCCTATCAGACACTAGGTACTTGGACCCAGATGAAGACAAGATTGCATATAAATGTCCTGGAGATGACAGCAGTATTATACAGTCTCCAGGCATTTCAGGAGCATCTCACTCCAGGTCCTTTGTAAATACAGACGGACAACATCAGTGTGATGCATTACATCAGCAAACAAGGGGGAACTCATTCCTATCCGCTGTGCAGGGAATCAGTGAGAGTATATATGGGCTTTGGAACATGGCCTAGAACTATCAGCTGTGCATCTCCCAGGTGTCCAAAATGTCTTGGCAGACAAGCTAAGCAGGTTACAGTCCAGAATGCACAAATGGGAATAGCTGAACTCAGTAGTGGATGACCTCTTCATAAGGTGGGGTTGCCCAGAGTTGGACCTTTTTGCATCCCCACACAGTACAGAACTGACACATTTTTGCTCGCTTGGTCCAGGGCCTGCAGTTTGGAAAGGGAGGTTTCTGTATGCCTTCCCTCCCTTCCCCTAATACAGATGTAACCCCCCTGCAAATGGGGGTTCCCAAAAGACTTCCAGGAGCTTGCTTGAATGCTCCAAGCCTGAATGGTGTTTGGCATTTAAGCCATTTATCAGTGAGTGTTTTTAGAGCCTCTGGTACTGTCTCTTTAAGAGCTGTCTGCTTGTAGACATAATTAGTTTGTATGGGGGGACTGTGTGCTTCTCTGAGTACCACTTGAGCTGCTGCCAATTCACTTCATTTTGCAGTCACTAGGAGTGCAAAGGAACCTATCTGAAAGATGTAACTGTTTGCCAGAAATTATTTAGAGTAATAATGAAATTACAGTTTGTCTAACCTGCTTTCTTTGCAGTCAGAACTGTGTCTGCTAGTTCCCCATTCTAGTTTTGAACTGCTGAACTGGACCAATCAGTGTGGGGTAAGCTAGCTCTAAAATGGTGCCTTGGACGAATCAGAACTTGGACTCATAATCTGAGCCAGCCACAAGAGGATTGTATGGGCAGTGACTCTGGGAGATGTAGTTTAGACTTCAGTGCCTTTTTGGACCAACAGCAGCAGTCTATTGTGAGTGACAGCCAATCCAGTCAAGAACTGGGAGGAACTCAAAGGAAGTGCCAGTTTTGTCGGTTGGAGCTTCAGTTGAGCTTTGGCAGTGAAGAAGGAAGGAGCCCTGTGCTTTTCAGTGTGCAGTTTTAGTCAAAAAACGTGTGTAAGGCCCAGAGTTCGGTCTGCAGCTTGTGTAACAGCTTGTTAGGACTGAACTGGCCCTGTGAAAAGAATCAAAGGATCTCTGAAGAGTAGAAACCAGGCTCACCCTGTAGAAGACTGGAAGAATTGCTGAAAATTGCACTCGGTCTGTCAGAACTGAATCTGCTGTGTGTTCTCCCGGTATTGTGCAGTAATTACATCGGGATACAGATGCAGCCTGCCTGGTATAGTACTTTCTTTTATATGGATGTGTGAAGAGGTTTGTGTACCTCAAGTGAGCCCTGCTGACATTGAAGGACCCTATCTTATTTGGAGGTCGTGAGTACTAATTCAGGGTTGCTCCTGTTGAATTGCCACATTAAATCCAAATGGAATTACTGTACTGCTGACTGTTTAATTCTCCTTTTCTCTGTGTGAAAGGGCCCCTACCAGCTGCCACGGTTTGGACTAGCCACTAGGCTTGGGTACCCAGGGACAGTAACTGATAGGGATAGGCCTGTGCACAGAGCCATAGGTAGATTATTAGAGTGATAAGCTAATTAACCTGATTTCCCTGTCCTTGTTATATCCCCTAAATAAATCAGAGCTGCTTGTTTCAGCAAAGTTATACTGCCTGAGGTATTTGTCTATGTTAAAGTACTGTACTGTGATTGTTGCACTGTATCTCATTTCACAGGAGGTCCCAGTGCCGGAACCAGACCTGGGGTAAGTGTATACTGTAAGGTAATTCTGATATATTGTGTGGGCCACTAGTGGGAAGAAGGGGTTGCAGTGTCCCAGAGGGCTGTGACCAAGTTAGTTTAACTATTGCAAACCCTGACCTCTGGGTGGAGGCACCGCCATTGGATCCAGGCCCTCAACCTGTTAGTGGCAAATCAGGCAGGGGTAGTAGCCCCTGGGATAGCGCCATCTAGGGGTTACATCTTGGAGGCTCACCGCTGGGATTGTGTGTCCTCTAGTGGCCATATTTACGAACCACTGTTAAGAAAAAATGGGTACCCGACAGAAGTGGCTGTGCACCGCTGGTGGAGTGGTGTACTGGGGAGGAGATCGACCCCAAAATGCTATGCTTATCCTGGACATCCCCTGGGTATCAATACGGACACTGTGCAGGGAGTACTTTCCAAGGTGGAAGGTTTACAAACCCTGTGGTGGTGGGTCGGCATGCTAATCTGCTCACCCACACTTTCCTGGCCTTAGTAGGTTTAAGGATCCCATAGATAGCTCCAAGTGCCACAGACCATTACCCAGAGGGAGCCCTCACTGCTTGGAGAGTGATAACTAAGGACAGTAAAGACCCGGGGGAATCAGCCCTCACCACTATCTGAAACTTTTGAGGAGAAATTTGCTGAATGGTTGCTGGGAGGGAAAACTGTGGAGGACTTGAAGAAACTATTCTTGCCACCTGGGGTGTTCCTCCCCAACACCCTCTCCTGCTCCAGTGCCCGTAATGGTGGCTGAACCAATGCAGACTCCTATTTCTGCACCTGCCATTAGTCACGACTCTTACCGAAGGTTGAGGATCTTCTCTGGCACCCTCCCCACCCCCAAGGGAGGATGACTGGGAGACCTGGATAGACTATGTTGCCCCCAAGTGCTAGAATGGCAATGCTCGGAAGGTGAAAGCGTAAAGAGGGTTAGTGAGAGCCTCCGAGGTCCTGCCCTGGCTACCATCCGGCTAAACGGGCCAGTAACCCTGAAGCGACTGCACAGGCCTATCTTGAGGCCTTGGAGAATGTGTATGGGAGCCCAGATTCTGATGAGGACCTATGGTGGAGAGTAAGATGCACAACAGTACCAAGGGAGTTGTTGTCTGTGTATGTATCTCGGCTGGAAAATTGTTGCAAGAATGCCTCAGAAAAGGTAGTTTGCCAGCGATTGAACTGGACCGAACCAGGCTGGACAGGATCCTAAGTCTGCCCCTTCTCAGAACTGCTGTTGCTTCAGTTACACCTGGCAGATCGACTGGAATCCCCACCTCCTATGATGAGTTAATGAGAGAAATTCGAGGAGTTGAGAAAAGACGACCTCGGGAGGACCTGCACCAATAGCTGCGGCTACGACCGAGTGACTGAGGTGACCCATCAAGTGAAGTTCAGGGGCAGAGGTTGGCAGTCAATGAGTGCTCTGACAAGGAAAAGATATGTCACAATGGGGCGAACTGTTGAGAGATCCGAGAATTCAAAAACAGTCCCTTTATGAAGGCCACGCCTGCAAGTGCGGGCCCTGACCATATCCGACTGCATCTGCTATGGGGTGGGGTACCCACCCATGTATCTCCTGCTGATAACAGCTCCGAACTCGATTCCTTGACCATGGAAGTGGAGAAACTGACGAGATGTCTCCAAATGCTTATCACGCCGCAGACAGAGATGGCACCAAGGTTTCCAGTTAGTAATACCCCCGCCCTGGCTCCCAGTGTGGCGCCTCGGCCAGCTCAAACTCCAGAAAGTATGTTTTGCTATAATTGTGGGAAAGATGGGCACATGAAAAGGGAATGCCAGTCCCCAAAAGACACTGACAAAGTTGCATATAGGCTACAAGGAGAGCTTCGGAGAAGAAATCAGTGGTTAAGAGGTGCACGACATGATCCCAGTGAGGGCACCAAAAATGCTAATTCACGTCCTTTTGTGGCAAGGTCAGTTGCCCAGGCCCCCACTACCGCCTCTCCAGACTGGTCCAGAATAGTGGGTCCCTCCATGGAGACCACTGTAAAGGTGAACGGAGTGTCTACAAGAGCTATATTAGACAGTGGCTCCCAAGTGACAATTATGTTCCAAGATTGGTATCAGAAGCATTTGTCAGACGTACCCTTACAACCATTAGAAGGACTGCATGTATGGGGTTAGAGTGAGAAGGCCTACCCCTATTCCGGTATATCCAGATTTGGCTGTCTTTCCCCACCTCCGTGGCTGGAGGGCCGAACAAGTAGAGACCCTAGCCTTAGTGTGTCCCCACTGGACTGTAGTGATGGTGTCCCTTTGTTGATTGGAACAAATGCTCATATGTTCGGAAGGCTGGCACAGTTGTGTTATGAAAAACAGGGTCAAAGACTAGTAGAGCTTTAAGAGTTCGGCTTTAATTAAGAAGGCCTATGAGGCACAAAGAGATGCTGAAAAACAGAACCAGAGGAACCGGTCGGAATTGTATGGAAGAAGGATCCTGAGTCTCTGATCCTGGGCCAAATGCCAGTGTACCTACAGGAGAGGTCCAGATCAGAAAGGATGTTAAGAATAAAATATTAATGTTGGATGCACCAGGCGATGGAAAATGCCAGAGGGACTGCTGGTCAAGCCTAGTATTTTGCCCGCTAGAGCCCATGCTTATGCCAGAAGGGTAATGGTCCAAGTTCATAATGTCTGAAAGAGACATTCGAGTAAACAGAGGTTGCATCCTGGCTAATGTGCATTGTGCAGACACTGCAGTGCTACCCAGCAGCAAGAGTTCAAGGAAGAATGACAGAGTAACGCCTGACTTGTTTGATTTCGGCGACTCCCGCTGCCAGCTGAATGGAAAGTGAAGATCAGTGAGAAGCTTGCCCAGAGAGACCAGGTGTTTTCTTTAAAGGAATGGGATGTAGGATGCAAGGAGCTGAGCACAATATCCGGCTGCATGACGAAAGACCATTTCGTGAGAGGTCTCGGACGCCTGGCACCTGCTGACATAGATGATGTGAGACGGCATCTGCAAGAGATGTTAGCTGCTGGTGTAATACAAGAATCCAGAAGCCCTTATGCTTCCCCATTGTGGTAGTGAGGAAAGAATGGAACAGTAAGGATGTGTGATTATCGCACCTTAAACCGACGGACTATCCCTGATCAGTACACAATGCCCCGATTCAGGATGCTTTGGACTGCCTAAACGGGAGCAAGTGGTTCTCTGTGCTGGATCTCCGCGGTGGGTACTATCAGATCCCGATGGCCCCAGAGGACCGTGAAAAGACAGCCTTTATCTGTCCGCTTGGCTTCTATGAATTCATGAGGATGCCTCAAGGATTTCAGGTGCCCCAGCCACTTTTCAACGATTGATGGGCGTGCAGTGGGGACATGAACTTACTAGAGTGCCTGGTATACCTAGATGATGTTATTGTGTTTGGCAGCTCACGGGAGGAACATGAGAGCAGATTATTTAAGGTATTGGACCGACTGGAGGACTTTGGCCTTAAACTGTCCATTGATAAGTGTCAATTTTTCAAACATCAGTAAAGTATGTGGGACACATAGTATCCACGAGGAATAGAGACCGACCCAAGTAAAGTTGAGGCCTTGACCACCTGGCCACAGCCCAAAATCTAAAAAGAACTGCAAAGATTCTGGGATTCTGTGGTTATTATCGGCGCTTCATCAAGGACTATTCAAGAGTGATCCGCCTTTACTTAACCTTACTCAAGGGTATCCCCAACCCACAAAAATACCAAAGTCAGCGTCCTCAAGACTGAAAGAGTGTATTTTCATCCGAGTGAAGTATTTGGGGCCGCTGGACTCCTGATTGTGAGACTGCTTTTCATGAGATCATATATCAACTTACCCATGCTCCAGTGCTGGCCTATGCCGATCCAAGAAAACCTTACGTCCTGCACACTGATGCTAGCTTGCAAGGGTTGGGGGCTGTGTTGTACCAAGAGCACGAGAATGGCCTGAGACCAGTGGCCTTTGCCAGTAGAAGCCTGACCCCATCCGAAAAGAACTATCCTGTACATAAGTTAGAGTTCCTAGCTTTGAAGTGGCTATTGTTGACCAATTCCATGAGTACTTGTATGGGGCTAAAATACTAGTAAAACTGACATAATCCTTTGACCTATGTGCAGACCTCAGCTAAGTTGGATGCCACTGGCCATAGGTGGCTTTCTGCATTGTCTACATATGACTATGTCTCGAACACCGAGCAGGTCTGAACCACATAGATGCTGATGCTCTCTCCCGAGGCCTGTTCCCCAGAATGATTGGGTCCGATTGGCAGAACCTGACATTCGGGCACTCTGCCGAAGTTTGACAGGGAGGAACAAGTGTCCACGGACGCAGTGGACTGCATAGATTGCTTGGGAGCCTCTGAGAATGTGCATACCTGCTGCTTATTGCCACTTTTCTGCAATAGACATTGGTGCACTGCCTCAGCTGGACAATGACAGTATTCGCGGGCTCAACTCGCGATCCCATGATCAAAGCAGCTTAGAAGCCCTCTATGCAGGAAAAGATGTGTCCAAATTACGCCCACTGATTTGAGAACTGCTGTTATACAAAGAAGGTCCTAAGTTGAAACTGATCAATAAACTGTTATACAGAGAAACAGTAGACAGAGGGGGACAAGTAGACAAACAACAACTAGTGCTGCCCACTGCCCTTCGAGACTCAGTACTGAGGTCCTTGCACAACCACATGGGGCACCTTGGTATAGACAGAACACTTGACTTGGTGAGATCCAGATTCTATTGGCCTAAGATGGGGGCTGATGTGGAGCAACACATTCGAACTTGTAGTCGCTGCTTACAGAGGAAAGCTTTGCCCAGAGGGCTGCCCCCCTTGTTAACATCACCACCAGTGCACCCATGGAGCTGGTCTGTATTGATTTTCTAAGTCTGGAGTCAGATCAAAGAAATATCAGTAATGTGCTGGTGGTCACTGACCATTTCACGAGATATGCCCAAGCTTTCCCCACCAAAGACCAGAAAGCATCCACTGTGGCCAAAGTACTTGTAGAAAACTTTTTGTTCACTATGGGCTCCACAAAGAATCCATTCTGATCAAGGGAGAGACTTTGAGAGTCGTCCTGATCAAAGAGATGCTTTCTCTGTGGGGAGTGCGAAGTCCAGAACCACTCCTTACCACCCCAGGGACCCACAGCCTGAACGCTTCAACCGCACTTGCTAGATATGCTAGGCACCCTGCACCCAAAGGACAAGCCTAGATGGAGCCAACTAAATTAGCACCCTGGTACATGCTATAACTGCACCAAAAGTGATGCACTGGATTCTCCCCTACCGCCTGATGTTTGGAAGAGAAGCTCGACTACCAGTAGATGTGTTTTGGGGTCTCTCCTGATGGGGTTCAGGCTGAAAACTATTTACAGTATGTGCAAAAGTTAAAGGCCCAGCTAACTCATGCGTACCAACTGGCTCAAACCATGGCTGCCAAAAGAAATCTGGCCAACAAAGAAGGTATGATAAAGGTGAAAGCACAGGAACTCCAGGAGGGAGATCGGGTATTGCTAAGAAATCTGGGATTGCATGGCAAGCACAAGATTGCTGACAGATGGCACCATCTCCCTCACATTGTAGTGGGCAAACTAGATGATCTGCCAGTGTACAAAGTAAGGCCTGAGAATAATTCAAAGATGTAAAAACAATGCATAGAAATCATTTACTGCCCATTGGACAAATCTTAATTGAGTCTGAGCCCTAGAAGATGCCCCTCTGGACCAGTGACTAGAGCTGCTGCTAAGAAAAGATCAAGAAAGTCTGCACCTACAGAAGCAAAGTTAAAGTGTTCCCTCCACAAGTCCCAGTTGAGCATGACTGTCAGTCCACATCGGAAGAAAGTGAGAGTGACTTTGAATACTATCCTTCTTACAACTGAGTCAATTGTTTCGGGCAATCCCTAGTCAATACTGGAGACAAAGCTGGGCCTTCTGGACTGTTTAGCCCAGCTTCATCCCTGGAGCCAATGCTCCCAGAAAGTGAAGTGCAAAGCATCAGATCAGATGAAATGGAATCATTGTGCATGGTTGAACTGTTTGAGCTTTCAGGGGAGGAAAATGATAGATTGGGGCAGACTGGTGATACACCCGAACAAGAAGAGTATTTTGAGTGCCCTGACAGTCCACTGCCAGTGTCCGAAAGCTCTCCATGCGAGCCAAATGTTGTGGACTCAGATACTGTAACTCCTGGAGCTGAAAGTGCCCCAAGTTCTAGCCTCTCTACCCCCATGGAGACTCCCCTGACAAGTGTGGACAATGCTGAAAATGAGGCTCAGAGTGCAGAGACTGTAACAGTTCCCCCTAGAAAGACTGGTCGAGCTGTAAAGCCTGTGGTGCACCTCAGTTATGATTCTCTTGGGAGGCCTGTGGACTTGCCTCTCAATGTTGTCCATAAAGGAGTGTATGTGTCCCCGAGCTCATTGCCCAAACTGAGCGTCAGTGCTAACTCAAGTTACTTGTGTTGCCCTAAGTATGGTGCCCTTGCCCGTCCAGCCCCAAAGGTAACTGATAGGGAAGGGCCCCTCTCTTCAGGTTTCATGTACAAGAGGTAATAACTTGAGTTATGGTACAATGTGTATGTAATACTGTGTAAAGAGTGACGTACTGCAATGTTTCAGAAATGTGTTCTTGGTAAAATGATATATTGACTGATGATTACATGTGAGCCTAATGCAAATGTATATGGTTGCAGTTGAAACTTATGGGGTACTTGCTGTGGACGTCAAGCTTTCCCAAGCCAGGAAGGGTGTAACTCTGCAAATGGGGTTCCCAAAAGACTTCCAGGAGCTTGCTTGAATGCTCCAAGCCTGAATGGTGTTTGGCATTTAAGCCATTTATCAGTGAGTGTTTTAGAGCCTCTGGTACTGTCTCTTTAAGAGCTGTCTGCTTGCAGACATAATTAGTTTGTATGGGGACTGTGTGCTTTCTGAGTACCACTTGAGCTGCTGCAATTCACTTCATTTTGCAGTCACTAGAGTGCAAAGGGAACCTATCTGAAAGATGTAACTGTTTGCCAGAAATTATTTAGAGTAATAATGAAATTACAGTTTGTCTAACCTGCTTTTGCAGTCAGAACTGTGTCTGCTAGTTCCCCATTCTAGTTTTGAACTGCTGAACTGGACCAATCAGTGTGAGGTAGCTCTAAAATGGTGCCTTGGACGAATCAGAACTTGGACTCATAATCTGAGCCAGCCACAAGAGGATTGTATGGGCAGTGACTCTGGGAGATGTAGTTTAGACTTCAGTGCCTTTTTGGACCAACAGCAGCAGTCTATTGTGAGTGACAGCCAATCCAGTCAAGAACTGGGAGGAACTCAAAGGAAGTGCCCAGTTTTGTCGGTTGGAGCTTCAGTTGAGCTTTGGCAGTGAAGAAGGAAGGAGCCCTGTGCTTTTTCAGTGTGCAGTTTTAGTCAAAAAACGTGTGTAAGGCCCAGAGTTCGGTCTGCAGCTTGTGTAACTATACTTGTTAGGGACTGAATCCGTCCTGTGAAAGAATCAAAGGATCTCTGAAGAGTAGAAACCAGGCTCACCCTGTAGAAGACTGGAAGAATTGCTGAAAATTGCACTCGGTCTGTCAGGAACTGAATCTGCTGTGTGTTCTCCCGGGTATTGTGCAGTAATTGCGATCGGGATACAGATGCAGCCTGCCTGGTATAGTACTTTCTTTATATGGATGTGTGAAGAGGTTTGTGTACCTCAAGTGAGCCCTGCTGACATTGAAGGACCCTATCTTATTTGGAGGTCGTGAGTACTAATTCAGGGTTGCTCCTGTTGAATTGCCACATTAAATCCAAATGGAATTACTGTACTGCTGACTGTTTAATTCTCCTTTTCTGTGTGAAAGGGCCCTACCAGCTGCCACGGTTTGGACTAGCCACTAGGGCTTGGGTACCCAGGGACAGTAACTGATAGGGATAGGCCTGTGCACAGAGCCATAGGTAGATTATTAGAGTGATAAGCTAATTAACCTGATTTCCCCCTGTCCTTGTTATATCCCCCTAAATAAATCAGAGCTGCTTGTTTCAGCAAAGTTATACTGCCTGAGGTATTTGTCTATGTTAAAGTACTGTACTGTGATTGTTGCACTGTATCTCATTTCACAGGAGGTCCCAGTGCGGAACCAGACCTGGGGGTAAGTGTATACTGTGAAGGTAATTCTGATATATTGTGTGGGCCACTAGTGGGAAGAAAGGGGGGTTGCAGTGTCCCAGAGGGCTGTGACCAAGTTAGTTTAACTATTGCAAACCCTGACCTCTGGGTGGAGGCACCCGCCATTGGATCCAGGCCCCTCAACCTGTTAGTGGCAAATCAGGCAGGGGTAGTAGCCCCTGGGATAGCGCCATCTAGGGGTTACACAGACAGTACAACTCAGACTGAAGCTGAAAGGGGATAACCCTCCTCCTCATTGCTCCCCTATGGCCTTGGCAGATATTGCATCCACTGCTACAGCAGTTAGCAGTGGAATCCCCAGTACCTTCTACCGCTGTGCAGGGGTCTGTTGTCACAATGGGTCTCTGGTTCATCTGTACCTGAAGTCCCTACATCTGCATGCATGGTTCCTGAGGACATAACCATGACATTATTTGGAGTACAGTGGCTGATGCTGTGGTGGCTGCCAGAAAACCCTCCACCAGACATATCTATTGTTTGAAGTGGAAGCACTTTAATTTGTGGGCTGCCTCCAAGCAATTGAACCCATTTACCTGTTTAGTCAATGCAGTGTTGGAATACTTGCTGTCCCTCTCAGTCTTCAGTATTCCTCACTCAGGGTGCATTTGGCCCTTATTTCAGCATTTCATGCCCTGTGGATGGATTTGCAGTTGCCCAATTAGAGGTATCCCATACTTTTCTGAGTGATATATTACAAAATGAAACCTCTCATTAGGAAGCCAGTCCTGGCTTGGGACCTGAATTTTGTTTTGTTTTAGAGAAGTCTACTTTGGTTTCTTTTGAGCCAGCCATGAGCTGTGGCGTACGCTTCCTTTCATGGAAAGCATAAATTTTAGTTGCAATCACTTCTGCTCAAAAGATTTCAGAACTGCACGCTGTAATGTGTGAGCCTCCCTATTTGATTTTCCAGAAGGACGGAGTGTCTTTACTTAAGAATCCTAAGTTATTACCAAAGGAGAAGTCTGAATTTACTTTGAATCAAACCATTCACCTCCCAGTTTACTACCCAGAGGATGCCAACCCGGTTGAAGCATTAGTCAATACTGTGGATTTACATAGAATTCTCAGATATTACGTGACCCACACCAGAGACTGCATAAAGTCCTCTCAGCATTTTGTTTTGTTCACCCCTGTGAAAGAGGGTGCCCTGGTGTTTAAACAGTGCCTGTCCAAATGGCTAACACATTATATTACGTTCTGTTACAGGAAGTCTGGTAAAGAACTTCATAGTGTGGTCTGTGGTCATTCCACAAGAGGCATGGCCACTTCTGTTGCTGGTTTTCGAAATGCTACTGCTGCTGAGATTTGTTTGTGCAGCTGCCACATGGAGCACTATCCACAACTTCACTAAGCGTTACAGCTTGGAGATTCTGTCTTGCAGACTTGCAGGATTTGGCCTAGCTGTATTACAGGGTCTGCTGTCCTGAACATGAATATACCATCTGTCCATATTGTCAGATCTTCTTCGAGATACAGCTGTTGCAGCAGGTTACACCATTAGGACTGAAGCCGGCAGGCGTCAGGACCCCACGGAAATTTTCTAGCTAGCAGTCTTCAGCGGGGACTGCCTCTGACGTCGGTCCCGCCCCCAAAGTCAGGCATAGTACAATAAGGAGGTGGTCCCGCCAGAATCTCCAGTTCTTTCCCGCCGTCGACTTTGCATGTCTCGACCTCTCGGTAAGTCTAGCATGCGACGACCAGGAAAACTTATCAATCTTCGGAAAATATCTACTCTTCAGATGTTTTTTCGTCTGATGTCCTCCCCAACCTCAGTGGAGGGCCATTCTTTGAAGTGTGCCTGTGGAAGCAGATTCCTTTCAAAGACCCTCATTTGGCCTGCGTTCGTTACCTGGGCCCAGACCACGACACCCAGGCTTGCTCCTTCTGTCAGGGCTTTAACAGCTGAACGAGAATCCGCTGACAGAAGGCCCTCCAGGCTTTCCTCTTTGAAGAAAAACTTAAGGCCATGGAACCTTCCTCCAGAGGGGAATCTTCAGGGAAGTCACACAGGCACCATGAGAAGCACTGGGAGAAGGTGAGACCCAGATCCCCCTTCAGGGCATAGGACTCCTGCAGCTCCGGCTCCAGGTTGGACCACTCTCCGTCAAGGGCCCATTCTCAGCCTCCCCTGGTTGTGGTTAAATCCGCCAGTGGTTCTTCTACTCTGCGGCCTGCCAAGACCTCCAGGCCTGCTTCCTCGGCTAAGGCCTCGTCCAGGTCTGGGAAGTCCCACAAGTCGTCTTCCCGGCATTCGGCCTCCGACGTCCGGTTAGTCTCCCTGCCGCCGCCACCCCAACGCAAGACCAAGGAGCTGACCTCCCTTAAGCGGACGTCGGACCCGACGTTGGCCAAGGTACATAAGCACTCCAGGGAACCGGCGACCGTTCGTCACCCATCACCGGTCAGGCATTCACCCCTTCAGGACGCCGGCGGGGGGACCGGCATCAGAGACCGCAGTCAGGAGGACCACACCACTGCCTACCGACGTCGGCCAGGAGGCGCTGTCGGAGGAGGAGGAGTCTACCCAGCCCGAAGACCAGGCGGGCAATTCCAGACCCGTCGAACTCCCACGGGAGCCCTCTCCAGAACCAGAGATCCCCGGGGAGCCGGCACCCGGCCCCAACGACAGGCCACCGGCGCCTGGTCCGTTGTCGGGTTTAAACTTGTCAGAAGTGAAGGAGCTCTTCACCTTCTGGTGGGACACCATCAAAAAGGATGTGGTCACCACGCAGCCTCCTCCCGCACCCGCGGCACCACCGACGCCTGCACCCCCTCCTTCACCTAAGGGGTCAGCAGGATGAGCACCTTCTCCCCAGGAGCCAGCAGCACCTCCTAGGGGTAGATCTTTGGAAAAGAGAAGGCCTCCGTCAAGATCCTCTTCAGGGTCACGCAGCCCCAAGAAACCCAGAAGATGCCGGTATTCACCATCCATGGAGGAGTCCAGCTCTGACATATCTGAATGCTCCAGGTCTCCTTCAGCAATCAGCATCCCCTCTCTGGACCCACGCGACCTCCCTAGGTCTCCTCCGGATGACCCCTCGTTCTCCGAGATAATGAGACATATTCAAGAGAACATGGGATGGGATGCTGAGGAACTTGACCCCGAAAGACTACGCCTTGCCCACTACCTTTGGCAAAAAGACCCCAAGCCTGTGGTAGTGCCACCCTTGGTGGACACCTTTGTGGACATCACCAAGGCAGTGTGGAAGTGTCCACATTTGACCCCGGCAATGCCGGAGAAGGCTGACTGCCTGTACAAGGCCCCAAGGGAGGACCAGTACCTGGCTAACCATCCTCTGGCCGACTCCCTGGTCATTACAGCCTCTCGTGACCGGTCTCAGAAACCACAACATTTGAGCATGCAGCCACCGGACCCGGAGTCCAAGCAGTTGGACGTGCTGGGCAGGCGCACGTACACAGCCGCGACTTGTGCCATTAGATCATTGAATTACCTGACCCACATGGTTCAGTTCCAGAACGCATTGTGGGAACAGGGACAGGATCTGGCGGAGAAACTCTCAGACGGTGGCCAAAAGGAGGAACTCCTGCAGCTCCTCCGTACGGGTTCAGACGTGGGGACCCAGGTGCTCTGAGCTGCATATGACTCTGCGGACTCTTCGGCCAGAGTGGCAGCCTCAAGCGTGTGTCTCCGGAGGCACTCATGGCTCCGTGTCTCCAGGTTTACCCCGGATGTCCAGAAAAATATCATGACGCTCCTTACCATGGCGAAGTTTTGTTTGGTGAAGCCTCAGAAAAGGTGATCACCAAATTGCAGGAAGCAGGGAAGGCTGTTAGATATGTCCATGCCATGTACAGATCTAGACTTAGTTCCTTTCGTAGGAACCAGAGTCGCTTTCGCAGCCAGACCCAGAGGCAACAACCTCGTTCTGGCCAGTAACAGAGGGGTTCCTTCTCTCGGAAAGCCCAGGCTAAGACATCCTCAGGCAGAGGCCAATGAGCTACCAAGTCGGCCCAACCTGCAGGATCCAATGCTGCCACAGCAGGACTCCTTCCCGGCTCCCGCCCCTCCTCAGGATCAATGGGAAACAAAGGTCGGGGGTCGCAACGCAGACCACCTGCTAGGGTGGCGGTCGATCACCACCGACAGGTGGGTGCTACAGTTGGTTGAAAAAGGCCATTATATAGAATTTGTAGACAAACCCCCCACAAGGCCTCCTCTGCTCTCCTGTTATTCGGGTCAGCACGCCCTGCTCATAAGGCAGTAAGTGCTCACGCTTCTACAGAAAGAAGCTTTGGAGCATGTTCCAGGGAACCAGAGAGGGGCAGGTTACTATTCACACTTCTTCCTGGTTCCAAAGAAAACAGGGGACCTCCGTCCAATCTTGGACCTCAGCGACCTCAATATGTTGGTCATTTACAAGCGCTTCCGCATGGTAACCCTCCCAGGACTAATCCCCATGCTGAAGAAGTATGCTTTCTTGGCGTCCTTGGACATGCAGGACGCTTACCTGCACATCCCTATTGCTCAAGCGCACAGGAGGTTCCTGCGCTTCAAGTTTCTCGGCCACCATTATCAGTTCCGAGTGCTTCCTTTCGGGCTGTCATCAGCACCCAGGGTATTCACCAAGTGCATGGCAGTCGTGGCAGCGTCTCTGAGGAGACAGGGCCACTATGTGTTCCCGTACCTGGACGACTGGCTTCTCATGGCCTCCTCCAAGGAGGCATTGCTGTTGGCCATTCAGCATACTCAGGCCCTTTTTCAGTCTTTGGGCATCCTAATCAACTACGAGAAGTCTCTCCTGGTACCGTCCCAGAAACTGCAGTTCATAGGGACAGTTCTGGACACCGTCAAGGGGAAAGCTTTTCTTCCCGAAGACAGAGCGGAACGCATCCGATCCCTCATAAGGGACCTATCAGCGAAGAAGACCATCCCAGCCAGATTGGTCCTTCGCCTGCTCGGACACATGGCTGCGGCCATTCCAACAGTCCCGATGGCAAGACTCCACATGCGGGTAACCCAGTGGATGTTATGAGTGCAGTGGGACTAAAGGCAAGACCATCTGCAACATCCAGTCAGAATCATGAAGACCGTGGTTCAGAACGCAATGGTGGCTAGATCCGGGAACCCTCTCTGTGGGGGTTCCCTTCTTAGCGCCGTCCCCGGTGATAACACTCTCCACAGACACCTCAGGGCTGGGGTGGGGAGCGCACTTGAACGGGGTGAGGTCTCAGGGAACATGGACTACCCAGGAATCTCACCTCCATATCAACATATTGGAGATGAGGGCGGTCCTTTATGCCCTGCAAGCCTTCCAGTCAGAGATTCTACCAAGTACTCTCCTGTTACAAACAGACAATACTGTGGTGAGGTATTACCTCAACAAACAAGGAGGCACACACTCCTACCTCCTTTGCAGGGAGGCCGTGAGGGTGTGGGAATGGGTAATACAACACGGCACAAACCTCATTGCAGTTCACGTTCCTGGGGTGGACAACACTGTCGCAGACAGCCTGAGTAGTTCCCAGGCCAGAGTCCATGAGTGGGAACTTCTACAGGAGGTGGCAGAGGATCTGTTTTACAGATGGGGCATTCCAGAATTGGATCTATTCACGTCCCCATCCAACGCAAAACTGCCCAATTTTTGCTCGCTAGATCCAGGGTCTGGTGTTTTCTGGCGAGACTCGTTGTCCCTCTCCTGGGTGGGCAGATTACTCTACGCCTTCCCTCCTTTCCCGTTGATCCAGAGAGTCCTTCTCAAACTTGAGGAGCACTCAGCGCTTATTTTGATAGCGCCTTTTTGGCCCAGGCAAATTTGGTTCCCGCTTCTGGAACAGTTGTCCCGGGAACCTTCGCTTTCCTTGCCAATCAGCTCCCACCTGTTGTCTCAGGAGGCGGGTTCACTAGTTCACCCGGAGTTACATTCATTGAACCTACATGCTTGGCTCCTAGAGACATAGCCATGATGCAACACGGGGTCTCGCAAGAGGTGGCAGACGTGCTTTCTGCCGCCAGAAAACCGGCAACACACGCAACATACACCATGAAGTGGCGCAGGTTTTGCCTGTGGACTCAAACACGCGGTTTCTCACCCTTAGACTGTCCTGAGAAGCTGGTTCTGGAGTACCTGCTTTCCCTTTTTTCTATCCGGGCTCACTTACTCCTCGATCAAAGTGCACCTTTGTTCCAATCTCAGCTTATCATGCCCCCATAGGCCATCGCATGGTGGCCCAGTTGGATGCTACTTGTGCCTTTCTAAGGGGGGGGTCCTCCACCCGTCCCTCCTTGGGACTTGCCCTTCATCCTGGAGCAGCTTACACTGCCACCTTTTGAACCAGCCACGGATTGTGAGCTACGTTTTCTGTCATGGAAAACATTGTTTTTAGTTGCTGTTACTTCGGGTGAGAAGAATCTCCGAATTACATGCTCTCATGTGCAATGAGCCTTATTTAATTTTCCACCAGGATAGGGTATCCCTGAGGACAAATCCTAAGTTCCTGCCTAAGGTGGTTTCAGCCCTTACTCTTAATCAGGACATCGATTTACCAGTGTAGTTTCCTAAGTACACCAGTCGAGGAGAAGCACTGCTTCACACCCTGGATGTTGACAGGTGTCTCAGATATTATCTGACCAGAACCAAACAGCACTGGAAAATGGAGCAGCTGTTCGTACCCTTCGCTGAGAGGATGAAAGGGGCCCCCGTTTCGAAGCAGACCCTTTCACGCTGGCTCATTCAGTGTATCTCTTTCTGTTATGACAAACGCAGAAAACCCTTGCCAGGAGTGGTCAAGGGCCATTCCACCAGAGGAGTGGCTACCTCCTTCGCAACACTGAAGAATGTGTCCACTTCAGCTATCTGTGCTGCAGCCACCTGGAGCTTGGTGCATACTTTTATCAGGCATTATAGTCTGGACATCGCCTCAAGGCGCAGGGCTGGTTTCGGCCTAACCGTCCTCCAGGGACTTCTGTCTTAGGCTCAGAAGGGGTCTTAATCTTCGTCTTTCCTCCTCCCGATGGCTTTACAATGTCGCCATTGCTTGGGAATCAGTCCTAATGGTGTAACCTGCTGCAAGAGGTGTATCTTGAAGAAGATAGTACAGTTACGTAAGAACTTACCGTAACAGTAGATCTTCGAGAACAGCTCTTGCAGCAGGTTCCTTCCCGCCCACCATTCCCCCTTGGAGGAAGTAGGTTCTAACCTATCACTCATCCTTCGGATTGGAAAGGTCTGTCCTTAGTCTTGGCCATCTGATGCCGGGTCCTCGGTCTCCTCTTCTGATGTCATCCAGCGGCCGGAAGTCTCCGGCGGGAGAACTGGGGATTCTGGCGGGACCGCCTCCTTATGTATTACGCCTGATGTCGGGGACAGGACCAACGTCGGAGGCAGTCCCCGCTGAAGACTGCTAGCTAGAAAATTTCCGTAGGGTCCTGACGCCTGCCGGCTTCAGTCCTAATGGTGTAACCTGCTGCAAGAGCTGTTCTCGAAGATCTACTGTTATGGTAAGTTCTTACGTAACTGTACTTTTTTGGTACTACTTGTGAGTCGTTCCAAAGGTGTGGCCTGATGAAAGAGATATCCTCGAAGAAGATAGAACAGTTACATACTTACTGTGACTGTAGATCTTTGAGAGAATCTCTTTTCATTAGGCCTTTTCGTCCCACCCCCCTTCCCCCTTCAGGGGTATGGCACCAGACTTTGTGCATTACTTCATTCCATAGCTGCCTTTTCCAGCATCCATTGTTGCCTGGTATGCTGGGTGCTGGCATTATCTGCTGGTTCCCCACAGAGAGGTCCTCCAAGCATAATCTCTGGCCGGGAACTGAGGAGAGATGGGGCTGCCCATGTTTATGTAGACACTGGCGCATGACATCATCATGGGCGGCCTCTGGCTTTCAGAAGTTTCCATGTGGTCCTAGCACTGAGGCGGGTTTAGTTCCAAAGGTGTGGCCTAATGAAAGAGATTCTGTTGGAAGATTTACTCTCACGGTAAGTATGTAACTGTTCTTTCCTATGTCTGTTCTACAGAAAGACCTATCCTTCCAGGCTGTGCTCAGAAATATGCACTCGGCATTGGATTTTGAGCCAGCAGCTATTGACCAGCTATACACCTTCAGCTGGAGTTCCTGTATGTGCCCAATATGCTGATCAACTTAGTCCCTCCTAGCCAGCCCGTTCTAGAGACCTTGTCTGATGTGGTTTTTCAAAGGCTTGCTTCTGTAGCAGCTGTCCCCAAACAGGAAGACTACTACTACTATGCTCCCCAAAATAAACCAGTGTATTTTGCTCAACCGGTGACTGATGGTGACATCTATAATTGATTCTTCCCTCTCCCCTTTTTCTACCCCTATATCTGTCCCTTCCACATTCCTTTGACCCTGGTTCCAGCTCTAAATTCTCCATACTGTATTACTATATATCTTTTTATATTAGGTTTTATTTGTGTTCTGTGCACCTGATATGTATATTTCTTTACTTTTATGAAAAATTGTGTCCTACCCAAAACTAGCTGTATCTTCTGTTCCAAACATATACTGTTGTCAATGCTACCTGCTGATACTTTGTATATACTGTATTATTGTATCTCACTTTATTTGTATTATTACTATTTTCTTGTGTGTTGCATCCCATGTATATTGATTGTCCCTTGTTCCTTGTTAACAAACCCAGGTCCACCTCGAAAATGAGCTTGCTCAACGGTGATCACCTGATAAAATAAAGACTTTGAAGACTTTGAAAGACTTTGATAGATGCTGTTATTATTCTAACTGAGAATGACAAGGCCATTGTGCCCAAGAAGGTCACTGCATGCCCTGCAGATAAGGAGTCGCACAAGCTTGACACCATGGGAAAATGGGCTTATGTTTTAGTTACCGTGAGCATTAGGATAGCTAGCTACCAGGGGCATTTTTTCCAAGTATGAATATACCCTCTGGAGTAAGCTAAAGTTTCTGGCAGAGATTCTGCCAGATTCAGAGGCTAAATAGGGTTTGTACTTTTGACTGTTAAGCAAGGTATTGAATCCACCAGTTACCAGCTCAAAGCTTCTGTGGATGCTTTTGATGCAGTTTCTCACTGTGCGGCTGCAGGCATGTGCATCAGGTGGCATTCCTGGCTGCAGACTACTGGTGTCACCCAGGATGTCCAGCAACAGGTAAGGAATGTCCCCTTAGATGGCTCTTACCTGTTCAGTCTGCAGGTGGAGCAGTCTCTTAAGGCGTCTGATGAAACTAAAATGACTAAGACCCCCATCCCAGTTCTCTTCAAATCCCAGAGAGGCAAGGGACATGGGTTCTTTCACAACAAGCAGTCCTTTTGTGGCAGAGGCAGGGGAGCTTAAAATAACAGAAATCGGCCTCCCCACCTCAAAGGAAAAGAAAGGAAAGTCGAAGGCGCAGGCGCCAAAAGCACTTAGTACCACTATCTGAATCTCTGGCCCCCGGTCCTTTATCAGCTGCCTGAGGCAGACCTCTCTTCCCAAGTGCAGAAGGTGTCTGACCCAGTTTTACGATCAGTGAGAGTCAATCACGATGGA
This sequence comes from Neoceratodus forsteri, assembly GCA_016271365.2. Classification (NCBI taxonomy): domain Eukaryota; kingdom Metazoa; phylum Chordata; order Ceratodontiformes; family Ceratodontidae; genus Neoceratodus; species Neoceratodus forsteri. The sequence continues at coordinate 248,414,809 of CM057457.1, forward strand.
CTAGTGGGTCCTCAGGATTATCTGAGAGGGATACTCCGTGGATGTCATAGAAACCTCCCTAGATTATCCACCCAGAAGGCAACCCCCTTTGTCAGCTCACATGTCAGAGCTTCTGGCACAAGAGATTGCGGGCCTTCTGAGAAACAGGGCAGTGGAAACAGTGCCAGAGACAGAACAGAATACATGGTTCTAGTCCCAAAGAAATTAGGGAGTGTGTGCTCCATTCTAGACTTAAGAAATCTGAGCAAATTCATGGATCGAGAAACATTCAAAATTATTTCTCTGGGCTCCATGCTACCCTACCTGAATCCTCAAGACTGGCTTGCATCCCTAGATATGCAAGACGCATACCAACACATACTGGTGCACCCCGGCCACCACAGATGCCTCCATTTGTTGTGCTGGAACAGCATTTCCTGTTTAGAGTCCTGTATTCTGGGCTTTCCTCGGTGCCACAAGTCTTTACAAAGTGCTTTGCAGTACTCACAGAGCACCTGTGGAAATTGGGACTCCAACTCTTCCCGTACTTGGTCGACTGGCTACTTTCGAGCCCATCCACACAGAAGATGGAACAGACAGTGACCACTGCTTCTCAGTTCCTAACTTCCATGGGAGTCTTGCTGAACCTTGACAAGTCTCAGCTTGAACCTTTCCAGCTACTTCTATTCATAGGGGCTATGCTGGATACAACCCGGGCCCAGGCCTTTCTTCCAGAAAGCAGACTACGAGCAATACTACAGAAGGCATGCTGTATCATAGAATGCAAGACTTTGCAAGCCCACTTCATGCAAAGCTTGCTGGGTCTGATAGCCTCCTGAGTGTTCACAATGTCCCTAGCACATCTACACATGAGGACTACTCAGTGGATGCTCTGTGCTCAATAGTCACAAACATTGCACCCTCAGAATCACCCCATTCAGGTGACCAAACCCCTAGTAAGATCCCTTATATGGTGGTCAGAAGAGGCAAATCTCTTCCAGGGCTTCCACTTCTCCCCACCAGAGCCTGAAGTGGTTCTTTCCACAGATGACTCCCTGCTGGATGGGGAGCCCACTGCCAGGGCTTTCAGACACAGGGTGCGTGGGACCCGTCAGAGGCTCATCACCACATAAATGTGTTGGAGATGTGAGCCGTTTTGTTCAGTCTGAAAGCATTAATGGACTTAGTCAGCCACAAAACAGTCCTTCTTCAGACAGACAAGCCTGTCATGTATTATATCAACAAACAAGGAGGAGCACACTCTTACCCCCTCTGCAGAAAGGCAGTGAGAGTGTGGGAATGGTGCCTGAAGCAGGGGATCCTGCTTCAAGCAATTTATCTGCCAGGTGTCCAGAACACTCTGACAGATGAGCTTATTTGAACAGAGGCTGATCCTCACAAGTGGTCACTAGCTCCAGATGTCATGAGATTGCTATTCCGTGATTGGGGTACCCCTGATGTGGATCTTTCTGCATCTCCAGTCCACACTAAACAGCCTCAGTTCTGCTTCTGAAATGCAGGACATAGTGCTTTCTTTCAGGATGCATTCAGACTGCCACGGCAAAATCTGTTTCTGTATGCATTCCCTCCAGTCCCTCTCATCCAGAAGGTGTTGCTTAAATTGGAGGGGCAAGATAATTCTAGTGGCCTCCTGCTGGCCTTGACAGATATGGTTTCCTCTGTTGAACAGACTTTCAGTCAACAAACCAAGGAGTCTACCATTCAAGCCAGACTTGTTGAAACAGGGTCAGCTGGTCCATCTCAACCTACGCTCCTTTCAGCTTCAGGCCTGGCTCCTAAAGAGAGGGAAGTGAACAGGTGCAAGTTACTGTATCTCACAGGGTCTTTGAAATACATTTGGCTGCGTATAAGCCTTCTTGTAGGAAGACATACACAGCCAAATGGAAAAGATTTTCCATCTGGTGCTCCGAAACCCCACATGGACCCCCTTCAGGCGTTCACCTGATAAGGTTCTAGAATACCTGCAGAACCTTACCAAGAATAATTGTTCAGTATTTCTACCTTCTCCTTGTCCCCTTCTCCCACCTATCATTGCTGTTAAGTCTCACTATACTCCCTTTGACTTTGCACTTCTCCTGGATGTACTGGAAGAACATCTCAACTCCTTTGTTCACCCCCTTTGCCAACCCGAGCTCGGTCTCTGCTTTGGCCTCCCTCACTTTGTTGGTGGTTCTCTTGTTACTTCCACATACTTTACCCTGTCTTCCTTCTTTGACTACCATTATACTTAGAAAACACCCTCCTTTTGGTTCTTACTGCTGCCCTTAGGTTGGCAGTGAACCATAATGGTCCCTTAGCCCTTTTGCCGTGAATACCTCGGAATTGAGCTATCTGCCACTTTTGTCATTGCCTTTTTAAATGCTGCACACTTTTGTTCTGTGCCCCCTACTGTCGCTGAGTCCTTCATAGATGCATGGAAGCTGATGGCAGAAAAAGCCTCTTGGCCCATCCAGTCTTCCCACCCTACATGCTTTTCTCCACTTTTTCCCTCATTTTGCCGGAGTCTAGCTACTGTCACTGACTAGTACTCCAGTTTTCAGTCTCTACTACAAATCTTGTTGGGATGTTGCTATCTTTCTTCTGCCATCTGTGGTCCCAGAGGTGATTAGGGAAAGGTTGGCATTGGAGTGTTTTGCAAAGCCCCCAAGTCCTCTCCCGGTGGGAGTACAAATAACGATTGAGCTTCACACTCTGAGAAATGCCATTTGAAGTTAAGCGCAGTAAGGGGGTCACTCCCAAGTTCTTGAAGATGGAAGTGAAATCAGGGGAATGATGTCCCATTTTTGATCTTTGTTGTTATTTGTTGTAAAGTGACATCAACTGCTTAATGAGCTTCTGCATCTCGACATGGTGTTCCTGAGAAGGAAGTGGATGCAGCTGGTCTTCAGAGTGGCTGTGTCCCCTTGGAAAAAGAAAAATGATTTGAGCAACCACTCACCTTTGAAATCATGGTTCACACTGGCACTGCTCCACTGCAAAGGACTTGCAGACCATCCCAAACTGTGGGCATCCATTTGGACACTAGATAGCCATTATGGACTCTTGAGAGAGAGGCTAACAAGGGAAAGAAGGTATAAAACAAGGATACAAAGCAGTTGGGGAGTCTAATGTTTTTGTTCTGTTTTCTATTGACAGTAGCACTTCTAAAACTGAAGAAGGTGTACGAAGACGAGGAGGAGGACGACCCACTGAAGCGGACAGGAAGACCCTTTGGGGGTTTTGTTCGTGACATCCAGAGGCGGTTCCCCAAATATGCGAGCGACTTCAAGGATTCCTTGAATGCTCAGTGCATACCTACTGTGATCTTCATCTACTTTGCTGCCCTGTCCCCGGCCATCACATTTGGGGGGCTCCTAGGTAAGGTGTCTGTGTTCTCTAGACAGTGTATACATCACATTCAGGGAACTTCTCAGTAAGGTATCAAATGTTCTGAGGGTAGCATATGCATCACATTCAGGGAACTCCTTGGTAAGGTGTCTGTGTTCTCTGTATAATGTATACATCACATTCAGAGAGCTCCTCGGTAAGATGTCTGTGTTCTGGGGGCAGCATATGCATCACATTTGGGAGGCTCCTCGTAACATGTCTGTTCTGTGGGCAGCAGATTACATTCGAGGGGGGGGCTCCTCAGGTGTCTGTGTTCTGTGGGCAATAGATACACCACATTCTGACACATTTGTCTAGTGCACTTACCCGGTCAACAAAAACTAAATAAAACTAAATAAAAAGGAAACACATTCGGGGGGGGAGGCTCCTCAATAAGGTGTCTGTGTTCCATGGGCAGTAGATACATGACATTCGAGTGGGCTCCTCAGTAAGGTGTCCATGTTCTGTAGGCAGTATATACATTCAATTCTGAGGGCTCGTCAGTAATTTACATGTTCTGTGGGCAGTAGATGCATCACATTGGCGGGGACCTCCTTGATAAGGTGTCTGTGTTCTGTGGACAGTATATACATTCAGAGGGAGGGGGCTTCCTGGTAAGGTGTGTGTGTGTTCTGTGGGCAGTATATACATTGGGGCGGGACCTCCTCAGTAATGTATCTGTGTTCTGTAGGCAGTATATACATCACATTTGGGGGACTCCTCAGTAATGTGGCTGTGTTGTGTGGGTAATATATACATCACATTTGGGGATCTCCTTGGTAAATACATGTTGTGCTGGCAGTATATACTTCACATTTGGAGGAGGGCTTCTCAGTATGGTGTTTGTGTTCTGTGGGTAGTATATACATCACATTTTGGGGGCTCTTCAGTAAGGTGTCTCACCATTACCTCAGAGGATGCCAGGGAGGAGGAATGGCTGGACTGTGGTGGGGGTGGTGGGTTGGAGACACGTCCCTCAGCTGGTACCAATACAGAATTCCTACGCTGTTCTGGCAGGACGGGACTGTCAGGCTGAGGCGCCCGTGGTAGTGGCCAGGGAAGATGTAGGGGTTCTGCGTAGTGGAGACCCCAAGGAAGGTAGGAGAGAACCCCAGGGGAGGAGGAGGCAACTTCTGGTGGGGACTAGATTGATGGTGGATAGATTTGGGAGTAACAAGTGAGATGCACAGGGAGATCAGGGGCCTACATGGCACCATGGCCCAAAGAGATGGGATGAGGATCCTGGGGATCACTAGGGCAGCAGAACGGAAGGGGGAGCTGCATGTCAGTGTCCAGCTGGGGACCACTGGTCTGGCTAGGGATGGGGCTGAGATAGTGCAGGGGGAGTTTAGGGCGCTGCGGAGTGGTCTTGGACAGGTAGCGTTCTCAGTGGCTTCCTCTGAGATGCTGCTTGTCTATGACAGGAGGGAGGAGAGGGGTCTCAGTACCAGGAGCTTCAATTTATGGTTAAAGGAATGGTGCAGAGGGGAAGGGTCCAGCTACACTGGGGACTGGGAATCCATATGGATGGATAAGGGCCTGTACAGGGGAGATGGCCTGCAATCCATCCAGGAGGGGTACTGTATTTCTTGGCAGATGGTTTAAATGTTACTTTGAACATTTAAACTAGCTGAGGGCAGAGGTGGAAGTAATCGGGGAGACAGAAACTGACCCCCACCAACTGATGTAGAGAATAGGGAGAACCCGAGGGAAGAGGGAATCCCAAGGATGCAAAGTAAGGAAGGTAGCAAGGGGATGGAGACGAAGGGGGGATGGAAACAGGAACATTACAGGGGGGGGTGGCAAAAGAAAAAGGGGGATAACAAGTAGAGCGCTAACAAAATCTGGAAGGCCATGTGTACAAATGTTAGAAGTCTAGGAAATAACATTCTGGACCTAGAAACCATCATGGCAGAGGCCAGCCTGGACTGGATACTGTGTCCATTACCAAGTCATTGTGCACTGAAAACCATGACTGGGACATGACCATACCAGGTTACACTATTAGGGGGCTCATCACATCACATTCAGGGCTCCATGGTAAGATATCTGTATTCTGTGAATGGTATACATCACATTCAGGGGGCTCCTCAGTAAGGTGTCCTGTGTTCTGTGAGCAGTATATACATCACATTTTGGGGGCTCCTCAGTATGGTCTTTGTGCTTTGTGGACAGTATATACATAAGCAATAAGACACGACAGGGTGTGCATGGAACATATTTTACCACAGGGGTAGCTAGGGGCGTAATAAGGCATGAGGCCATGGCCGAGTGCCTTTAGCCCCTGGGTGTGGTAAAATATGTTCTGTGCACACACCTGGAGTGTCTTATTGCGCTTATAACATGGGCTGCTACATTTATTTAAATTTGTACGGTTAGAAAAATGTTGCTTGTCTGTAGAAAAAAACATTTAATGCTGCTAATCCATCATAAAATAGTCCTTCCGTGGCATTGTGCTAATATTCATTAGGTCATTTGCATTTCACACCAGGTTGCTACATGATAGCCAGCATTTTTTTTTACTATAGGCAGCACAATGGCAACGACGGGAGCGGACGCTCGACATTTGTTGGCCACATGTCTTTCTGAATGATCGGCGAGGCTCCTGGTACAATTTTGCTGTTTCTGCAGCCAGAGAGAGAGAGAGACAAGAAGCACTACGCATAAAGCATGATCTGAACTTTCCACCTCCAGTCTAAAGTCCCAAGACCAAGTTATTGTGACTGCAGATCTAAATTCCAGACTAATTAGTGCCTGACAAGCCCCAGCTGAAGTAAAAATATTAATAGTAACCAGCAAACGACTCTGTCTAGTAAGACCATTTGATAGTAGGATCGTTTGATGTACTGAAGGGAGATGAGGGAGAATCAAGCGAGAGGTTTATAACAGGTGGTCGTCAGCCCTGCCTTGCTGGGAGTAGGACCGATTGACGTACTGAAGGGAGACAGAGAATGAAATTAGAGGTTTTCTGTGAATTAGTGGTCCGTGAGCCCTGCCTTACTGTGAGCTGCGAGCAACCAGGAAGTGGGGCAGCAGCAGAGGCAGCACGATTCCTGAAACAGCTCATATATACGTACATGGGCATCAGACCTGGGGGTGACTAACGAGAATGCACATTTCTATGACAGAAATTCAGCACCCACAAAGAAAAGAGACAGAGAGATAGAATGTCCATGGTGCACCATTGAGACCAGTCAATTCGAGCCTGCATTCATTATCCCAAATGGGTAGGCTGAATAATTCAACTCTGTTTTCCTTGCGCTTGTCAAATAGAAAGATGGCAGACAGTAAAAATCCCAACGTTCAATGTCTTATGGATATTGGCCTTTTTACTGCCAGACCCTTTTTTTACCCATGCATGGAACATATTTCATGCATGGGTAAATAGCGAATCACATTGCTGGATTTAGCCTACCCATTTTTTAAATCACATTCATAAGGGGCTCCTCGGTAAGGTGTCTTTGTTCCGTGAGCAGTATATACATTACATTCATAGGGAGTTTCTGGGTAAGGAGTCTTTGTTCTGTGGGAAGTATTTACATCACATTCAGGGGGCTCCTCAGTAAGGTGTCTTAGTTTGCTGGGCAGTATATGCATCACATTCAAGGGGCTCCTCCATATTGTGTCTTTGCTCCGTGGGCAGTGTATACATAAATTTGTGGGGGCTCCTTGGTAAGGTGTCTATTCTGTGAGGAGTGTATATATCACATTCGTAGGGGGTTCGTCGGTATGGTGTCTGTACTGTAGGCGGTATATTCACCACATGTGGGGGATCCTCAATAAGGTATCAGTGTTCTGTGGGCAGTATATTCATCACATTCATGGTCTCCTGGATAAGGTGCCTATGTTCTGAATGCAGCATGTGTGCTTACTACATTCTTTTCCCTCCTTGGTCTGCCAGCTGCGTCCCCTGGACCTTTGAGATCCTGCTGCAGGATGGTTACATAGTGAAATGTCAATCCACCCCAGTGGCTGAAACTTAAGGAAGCTTTTCTGCCTCCAAACACACACACATATGCACTGTCTGTGTTATCTCTAGCCAAAGAGATGAAAGACTAACATGTTAGAGGTTAGAACATTGGATACTCAGATATAGTGAGTTGCAATCTCTGTGGTCGAGCTAAGATGATGACTCATCATTACAAAGATGGATCTCTCCATTAGCCTTGATCAGGTTAGGACACACTTTATTATGAGGGCTGTGGGTAGGGGGTGGGACTTTCCTGTGACTTAGGTCAGGCTAGGGCACAAACACTAAAATATGGAGGGTAGACGGGACCATCTGTGGACCTATGTCGAGCAAGAACACAGATTATTCAAATAAGAGGGTGTGGTACTTGCAATGAAAATTCTAATACCTAGATTTAGTTCACTATATTCACTGAGGCATTCCTTCGCTGAGCATACTTGGTCCCCAGGAAAAGTCTTCAAACAGCAGTCCTCCTGTTACCTAACCATGTGGTATTCTGGCTCCACCCTACTGATGTCAGATTTTTTTCATACAGCTTTTTGCTCCAGAGCTATCGGCATCCACTTACGTCACGTCTGAACCCAGCGACCTTCTATCCCTATCTGCCACTCACCCCCACTGTCTGAGTTGGTGGGGGTCACTGTGAAGTGTAGCCCAAGGGTGTCATCAGTCTCCACATCAGCTTTACCCCACTGTCGCTGTTGTCATTGCTGTTTGGACTTCTTGGACCTTCAGTCCCTTTCAAAAACTTGTAGTCATAGAAACAGAGACAATGACAGCAGAAAAAAAACATGGTCCATCCAGTGTGCCTGAGTTCTGTATTTAGCCCTGGGACCTACTGCCTCTCCAGGGTCCTCGTCCTCCCTAACCTCCTCCCCATTCTTCTCCCAGCTTCTGCTGCCCCGAACAAGCACTATACCCTAAATTCTTTCCCAACCATGCTTGAACCCACCAATGTTTTTTGTACTTACCATTTCGACTGGTAGACTGTTCCACGGTTCCGCCACCCATTTTGTAAAATAATATTTCCTCATGTCCCTCCTGAACCTCCCTTGCATTAGTTTCCACTCACATCCATGTGACCGCAAGCTAGTAGTCAAACTAAATAGTTCCCCACTGTTCATTTTGTTTAGTCCTTTTAGTAACTTGAAGGTCTCTATCATATCTCCCCTCTCCCTTCTGGTCCCGTGAACACATGTTCAGTGCCTTGAGGTGCTCCTCATATGACCAGCCCTGTTAGCCCTGCACCGTCTGTAGCCTATCGCTATCTTTCCTAAGGTGAGGACTCCAGAACTGGGTGTAGTAGTCTAGGTGTGGCCTCACTAAGGATCTATATAGCGGAAGTATTACCTTCTTCCTTCTGCTATCTGTACCTCTCCCGATACAACCCAGCATCCTACTCATTTTGCTGTTTGCCTTGTTGCACTGACTTGCTTGTTTGAGAGAGTTACTGATGATAACTGCAAGGTCCCAATTCCTCAACCACAGTGCTAAGTCTCACCTCAGCCATCCAGTACTCTGTCCTGAGATTCTTGTTCCCTAGGTGCATTACATTGCACTTCGTGGTGTTGAATTTCAACTGCTAAACCTTAGATCACCCCTCTAGCTTTTGTAAGTCCCTATGCAGTTCCTCAATTCCCTAATTACTGTCTACTCTCCCACAGTGCTTACTGTCATCCACAGAAACAGAACCTGCCCCGGATTCCCTCACCAGTGTCGCTGATGAATGTATTGATGTGAAGAGGACCAGACTCAGGACAGATCCCTGTTGTACCCCGCTCACGACCTTCCTCTTCTGATTTGACCCTGTTGACAACAACTCTCTGTTGCCTCCACTTTAGCCAGTTACCCAGTTTACTATGATCTTAGCTGCACCCAGATCCTCCATCTTCTTCAACAAGCATCTTTGAGGCATTGAGTCAAAAGCCTTGCTAAAGTCAAAGTAGAGCAAATCCACAGTGTGTCCCTTATCCAATTCCCTCATCACCCAGTCAAAGAAAGCTGTCAGGTTAGTCTGACAAGACCTCCCTTCCATGAATCCATGATGTTTTCTGTCCAGGAGCCCGTTGCTCTCCAGCTAGTCCACGAGGTCCTCTTTGACCAGTAACTCCATCAGCTTCCTTAGCTTCCCTGCAATAGCATTAAGAGTGACAGGTCCTAATTCCCTGCTTTTTCCTCCCCCTGTTCCCCATGGAGCAGAACCACGTCTCCCACCCTCCAGTCCTTTGGAACCACCCCGTCCCCAGTGAACTGTTCAGTTAGACCTACCAGGGATTCGGCCAGTTCCACTGCCAATTTCCTGAGTAATCTCAGATGCAACACATCTGGTCCTGGGGCCTTAACTATCTTTAGGGCTGGCAGCCCTTTCTGGACCCTTTTGCTTGTAACTGTTGGCTGCCTCATCTCCATTTAGTGTCTGCCTTGATGCCACTCCCTGGGAAGGGCTAACCATCCTCCCTAGTGAACATTGAGTAAACGTAATCATTAAGGACAGTGGCCTTTTGTCCATCCTCCTTTGTCATCTTACCCCCCTTCAGTTAGCTGTACAATTCCCCCACCTTTCTTCCTTTTCTCCCTCATATATCGGAAGAACTGTTTTTCTTTGCTTTTGACCCCCTCCACAATAAGAAGCCCTGTGTCTGCTTTTGCAACCCTATTTTTCAGTATTTATTCTCCCCATCCTTCCTCCCCCCTGCTTTTCTTTATACTTGGAAAAGGCATTTTTCTTGGCCCTCACTGCTTCCCTGACCCTTGCTGAGAACCATGATGGTCCCTTGAACCTGTTCTTTTCGGTTACCATTCTCATGCATACGTTTGATATCTCAAGAATGGCACCTAAATTGCCTCCCATTTCTCTTTTACCCCACCTATGTTGTCCACCCCTACTAACTTTTTCCTGACCAGTTCTCTCAGTCTATTGCAGTCCGCCCTTCTAAAATCAAGGACTTCAGCTCTCAGTTTGGGTTTTCTGGGCCCAAGGGCCAGTTCGAACCAAATGGAGTTATGGTTGCTGTTCCCCAGTGGCTCCTACACTCTCACAGCTCCTACCGCCTCCAAGTTGGTGAGCACCACCTCTAGAATTGCAGTGTTCCTAGTGGGTTTCTTAACTATCTGTACCTGTAGACAGTCCTGGAAGGTATTCAGCAGGACCTGACTTCTGCTGCTTCTGGCAATTAAAGACATCCCAGATGATGTCAGGCAGGTTCAGATCACCCACCACCACCACTACTTCCTCCTTTGCCACTCCTCTTTGAAGATCTCCCTGGACTAAAAGTCTCCAACACTCATTCACACTAATGGTAATAGGACTACGCCGGAGATGCTAGGACTCTGCGGGAGACAAAAATCTTCAGGAGGGCTGGCACCGAAATAGGAACGCCATGCACGGTGCCGTGAGACTAGCTCATGGTGTATAGGCTATCTCGGCGTAGACCCTTCAGCCACCTCAGTTCCTTTTCTCCCACCATCAAGTGCACTTCGATGATGACGTCACTCGCCTGCCAGGAGTCAAGTCTTCGTCTATATGACAGCAGCTATAGCCATTCAATATTCGTTTAACTTACCATTTGTAGTGTTCTTTTCTTATTTTAAAAAAGAAGATGATGATGAAGAAGAAGAAGAATTTCTCAGCTTGCCATCAATGGAGTCAACCTTAGATGGAACGGTGATGGTAGGGAGACTTCGTTTGAAAGCTGTGATGGCAGTGGGTCTGTGTCCGGTCTGCCGCTCTTTGCCTAAGAGGGGGGTCCAACCACGGGCAGTCCAGTGCTCAGTGGGGGAGGACAGTCTGCCCAAAGCACAAAAGTAGCAGTTCCGGGACCCAGCTCCGCTTGACCTCGAGCTCTTCTTCCTCCTGTTGGTGGAAGAAGAATAGGTACCGCTTGAGGTTGCCCTCTGGTATGTCGGTGCAGGAATCGTCGCTGGTGGAGAACAGTATGCCGGAACTGACTCCGGTGGGTTACTCTGTGGCTCCTCTCTTAATGGCTGCGATCTTCGACACTGAATCCCATCTCTGTCCTCGATGGGGTTCCGGTGAGCAGTTTCGCCTCTGGGCCGCTCTTTTAGAGCAGGGGGTATGACGTCTGCCCAGTTGCCCTGGCCAGTGGACCCAGTTCCGGGGCCTTTGGGCCGCAGCTGGCTCTGTCGGGCCAGGATGTGCGCGGTGCCCTCTCTGGTGCCAATGCCATCGATGCCGACTCCTCGTGCCTACCCCCTCTCCTTTTTCCCTGCAGGGGCCGGCACGGTTACCGCTTTCCTTCTCCCCCTTTCTTCAGGTCTAGGTCCAGCAGCGGTTCTGACACCGCATTTGGTACCGGTGCTGCATTTGATGCTGGTGCTTTGTTTGGTTCCAGCACTGTGTTTGTTGCCGGCACCAGGTTTGGTGCCGGCGCCGTATGTAGCGCCATGTCTGGCGCTGTATGTGGTGCTGGCAGCATGAGTTGTGCCGGTGCCATGGGTGGTGCTGAGTCTGGCACCAGATCTGGCACTTGGTCTGGTGCCATGTGTGATGCCGGTGCTGCGGATAGTGCTGAACTCTTCGCCAATCCAGGTGGTGGCATCTCCCGTGTTCCTGGTCTAGACCTGCCTTTTTGGAGGTTATTCTGGGGTAGAACTGGATCTGGATGAGTCTCTTCCTATTCCGCTTTGTCGAAGACACAGCGGATGATTCATTTTATGGGTTGGAATGCAAGCCTTCTGTATCAGTGTGATGGAAGATTTTCTTTCCAGTTCTTTTTCCTCGGGGATATGGGGTCTACCATAACATTTCAGTCTTCATCTGTGGACCAAAGCTGACTTCTAGGTCTTGAGTTCCTACATTCATCAATAGGAGTACACCCTGTGGAACATACTCAGTGTAGTGATCGAGAGCCTCTGGAATCTAACGCTCCACTGCTAGGGGCTTATAGCCCAATAATCATCTGAAAGCTTTTATGGATGCCTATGTCTCTGCCTCTAGGGCAGCTGCTGCTGGCAGCAGATGGTTAATGTCTTCTTGACAGTGCTTATCTGTTCAGCCCACAGGCTGAGTTTTGGGGGCCACTCAGAACAATACAGCTGCTATTTAAACAACAGGCAGCACCTGCTGTCTCTCAGAGGGACGGGACCTTCAACATTCTTGTAACAGGCAGTTCTTTCAAGGTAAAGGCCTAGGTGCCTTTATCAGGAACCAACCCAGTAGAGAGCACAGGGCCCCAAAGTGCCCTATACCAGTCTCTGTGGATCCAGCCCAGGTCCCACCTCAGTTGTCTGAGGGGGAAGCCTCTTGGCGGTAGGAAGGGCATCTAATTCGGTTTTACAGCCAGTGGAAGTCCATTAAAGCGGACATATGGGTCATCAGGATTGTCCGAGAGAGATACTCTCCCAGTTTCGCAGATTTCCCCAGACCTTCCACCCAGATGACAGCCCAATCTGTCCGGCTCTCAGTCACACTTTCTTGCTTCTGAGATATGGGGCCTTTGTGGGAACTGGGCAGTAGAAGTTGTTTCATAGCAGTATGGAGCACAGGTTCCTATTTCCATTACTTCTGGTTCCAGGATAATAGGCGGTATGTTCTATTTGTCGACCTTGGTAGGTTAAACAAGTACCTTTTCAGGGAGGGGTTCACTAAAATCTCCGCGTTCAAGTCTTCACTTCCTGGACATTTGGCTCCTAGCTAGCCCATCCGGGCAAGAGACGCAGGAGGCAGTTGCCACAGCTTCTCAATTGATCTCTTCAGGGGGTTTTCTGATTTGAGGATGGTGCTAGTTTCATCTTCCCAGCAGCTCCTCTTCTTAGGAACCCTCCTGGATACCTGCAGGGCATCAGTTTTCGTTCCAGAGGACGGGAGAAACGACATCTTCAGATGGCTCGTTACATCATGGAAAATGACCCTATTTGGACCCCTTTCGGTTGAGCAGATGCCGAGACTCAGGGCATCCCCTGCAGCAAGCAGTGGTCTCCGACCACGCATCTGCAGTCCTCCATACAAAATGACAGAGCCTCTGACAAAATCTCTCGTGGGGAGCTCACTATCAAGACCTCCACACTCGGGTGTGGAGCCAGGAGGAACCTCATCTTTTCATAAATTTCTTAGAAATGAGAGCTATCTTATAAGCAAAGTCCTGAAGGTTGCCTTCTGCCACGAAGTGATCCTACTTCGGATAGACGACAGAGCTGTGATGTATTACATCAGCAAGCAGGGTGGGGCACCCTCCTATCCTCTCTGCAGGAAGGCCGTGAGGTTGTGAGAGCGGTACTTTGAGCACGATGCACCAGTTCAGATTTCGTGTAGTCTCTTTCGGTGAGTGAGGTCATTCGGACCTGCTCCTTTTTGTGTCCCCTCTCACGGCAATACTGCCCCTATCATGCTTCAGAAATCCAGTCCCTGGTGTTTCCTGTCAGGATGTATTCACTGCAGTAGACAAGACGATCCCTGTATGTTTTTCTCCTGTTCCCTTAATTCAGAGGGTGCTGCACAAGTTGTAGGCACAGGAGGGCAGGATAATTCTCATTGTCCTAGACTGCCTCAGCAGATATGATTTGCATTGATCAACAGCCTGTCAGAAGTTTCCTTGAGGCGACTCCCTCTATGAGCGGACCTCTGACACAGGGACTTTAGTCCATCCTAACCTGCATTCCCTTTATCTCCATGCTGGGCTCCTCAGGAAATGGAAGTGGGCAAGTTTTACGTTTCCCAGACCATCGCAGACATCTTCTAAGCCACGCATAGGCCTTCCACCAGGAGGGCTTACGCAGCTAAGTGTAAACCCTTCTCCATCTGGTGTGCAAATCCCATCTGGACTCTTCTGTTGCCCACCAAATAAGGGGTTAGGGTGCCTCTTTGACCTGTCAAATGCAGGTCTACATTACTTGGCAGTGAAGGTACACCTCTGCACGTTTTCAGTCCATCTTGAGCCAGCAGACAGCATGTCACTGGCTCAGATACCGTTAGTCAAGTTTTACTTCTTTCTACTTACTTCATTAACTTCAGAATGAAGGAGAGCGCTCCCTTCATTTCTCTGGATGTTAAGAGCGTTCTGCGATTCTTAATCGACAGAATGAAGAGATACGCACTTGAGCAACTGTTGTGTCTTTCAGCACGCCTCGGCTGGGTCAGCCTGTTGCCACAAGATGTTTTTTTGGCTTGGTTAGTAGCATGTCTTCGACACTACTAATCCATGGCACAGGTCAAGTTGGAAGGCCGGGTTCACACACTCTACCGGAGTGGTTGCGGCTTTCCTAGTAGAGATTTGTAATGTACCCGATGCAGACTATTGCAGGGCGGCAAGCTAGAGCTCGATACATACCTTTGTAAAAGCTCTATGTTCTGGATGTTCATGCCAGACAGTTCACTTTCTTCGGCAGGACAGTCCTTATGGACTTTTTTTTGTGAGTGAGCTTTGTCTCCAACCGCCCTACTCAGGGAGGTTGATTTTGGCTTGGTACTCTCCCATTAGAGTGAATGAGTGGTGGAGACTTTTAGTACAGGAAGATATGGAAATTACATACTTACCATAATTCTTGATCTTGGATGAAGTCTCCACCACTCATTCACACACCCACCCACCCACCATCCCCTGAGCTCACTCATTCTGTTTTCATCTTCACTTTCTTGTTGTTCAGGCTGTGAAGACATTGTTGAATTAACCCCTTTTTTCATGGGTCATCCGGGCCTTCATATGCCCAGAAGTTAAGGTTAGGTTTTCTTTCGTTAGTTTATGCTGCACCTCCTCGGTCGAAAAGGTACTGAGGCGGTTGGAGGGCCAACGCCGAGATAGCCAATACGGCGCGAGCTATCCTTGAGGTGCCGCACATGGGCGGTCGTATCCCAGCATTGGCCCTCCTGAAGATTTATGGCTCCTGTGGGGTCCTAGCACCTCCGGCGTAGTCCCATTAGTGTGAATGAGTGGTAGAGACTTCATTCAAGATCAAGAATTACGGTAAGTATGTCATTTCCATTTCTTCCCTGAGCCCTCTGTCCCTCTCTTCCCCCTTGCTCAGGAAGTCTGTAGATCACCCCAAGTGCAGTTTCTTGTCTGAGGCTGCTGTAAATTGCACCCACAGAAACTCTGGCTCCCCTTACTATCTCTGATGCACCCATCTTCTTCCACCGTCACCCTCCCCACCGCGGCGAAAAGCAAAGTGTGTGTGCGGGAAGCAGATCCCAGCCAAAGACAGCCACACAGCCTGCCTCCTTTCCCTAGGCCCGGAACACCAGCCCGACGCCAGCACACATTGTCAGACGTTTAACCAGAAGACACGTACCAGGAGGGCCAGTGCACTGGAAGCTGAAGGGATGGTCAAGCAACTCCAGGAGTTGGGGAAAACGGTGGCCGATGTGCACCGGGTGTATAAATCCCAGCCTCAGGAACCCCGCCGATGCCCTTTTCATAAAGGACAAGGGCAGGTACAGGGGAGCAAACAGTCCCAGGGTAAGGGGTTCAAGAGGCGGGGTCACCCTGCCCCTCAAGGTTCCCAGGGCCCCAAGCATCCCAAAACTCCCAGAGCCCAGGGCCCCCACCACCCATCCGTCTGACTACATCTGCCCCCTCCTCCATTCAGACAGAATGAGCAGGTAGGAGGGCAGTTTGTGCTTTACCACTCGAATGGTCCAGTATCACGGCAGACCAATGGGTGCTGGACACCATTCAAAAAGGATACGCAGTAGAGTTAATCTCTATCCCCCCCCCGGACAACCCCACCCCCACTCCAGCCTGTTGTCCACCGGCACACAGCCCCCTTCTAGAAGCGGAGGGCCAACAGCTTCTTGAAACAAGCATTTGTCAATGCCGAATGTTGCTTGCTTGTATGTGCTGTTTAGGTATTTGGAAGTGATGGTTCCATGCCTTCCTCCCAAGACATCCACTGTGTCTTTCCATTCAGTATTCACAGAAGAGTGGGAAGGGCAAGGGGCACAGCAGTACAGCAGTTGCCAAGGGGGTGAAGAGGTGGACAATAGTCCATTCAAAGGCAAATGAGTCCTGCAGGAGCTCACTAATTGAAGGTGGACAAAGCGATGGAACCAGATGGCATACGCCCAAGGATATTAAGAGAACATGCGAAGGGAGCTAGCAGTACCTCTGGCAGCCATGTTCACTGAGTCATTCAACACAAGTGAATTGGAGGAGGGCACATGTGGTCCCGCTACACAAGTCCGGCAGCAGGGAGGAGGCAGGGAACAATAGGCCATTCAGCCTCACTTCAGTAGTGGGGAAGATCATGGAGACATTACTTAAAGAAAGGATAGTGGGGCATCGAGAAGTCATCGGAGCCCAGGACCATAGACAACATGGATTCACAGTGGGGACATCATGTCAGACAAATCTGGTTGATTTCTTTGACTGGGTGATAAAGGAAGTGAATCAGGGTGGGGCAGAGGACAACGCTTACCTTGATTTCGGCAAAGCCTTTGATACCATCCCATATAGGAGGCTGATAAACTAGCTGGGTAGGCTGGGCATGCGGGAAAGGGTGGTAAACTGAGTTAGAAACTGGCTAACAGACAGGAGGCAGAGAGTGGTGGTAAATGGTGTGCAGTCTAGGGAGAGGGGTCACCAGTGGGTGCTGCAGGGATCGGTCCTGGGCCAGTCCTGTTCAATGTCTTCATTAGTAGCATTGCAGAATGTCTGAAGGAATTTTATCAAATTTCAACATAGCCATTTTAAGACCTCTGCTCATGAACAGTGTCACTGTGATTTTCTTAATCTGTCCCAAACATTGAATGCGCACACCGAATGCGCCATTGTGCGCTACATGCACGGAAACACATTTTGGGCGACGTGAAAAATGACAGCTGTACTGCTCATAAGGAGGTGTGGTAAAATGGCAATGTTGAAAATCTGGAGTGCAGTTATTAAAAATGTGTGAACTCACGAGCGTGCGTAGGAACTGCGCAATGCACACTCGTAAAACAGTAATTTTTAGGAATTTTTTCACCAAATTTTCAAACTAGCCATTTTAAGACCTCTGCTCATGAACAGTGTCACAGTGATTTTATTAATGTGTCCCATACAATGATTTCGCACACCGGCTATGCCATTGTGCGCTACAGGGGTGGAAACATGTTTTGGGCAAGATGTGAAAAATGACAGCTGTACTGCTTATAAGGACGTGTGGTAAAATGGCAATGTTGAAAATCTGGAGTGAAAATATTGAAAATTCGTGAACTTACGAGCATGCGTAGGATCAGCGTAACAAATGCTCATAAAACAGTCATTTTTATGTTGCTTGCATACATGTACAAGAAACATAGTGCCATCATCGGAGATTTCGGAGGTGTGTCACCTCCTCCTCCAATTCAGTCAGTGAGCTGGCAGGCGCAGCCCCTGTAAGCCAATGCATTTTGGAGCTGTCTATGACACGCTCCAAAATGCAGTGGCATACAGTTGAAAGGGGGAGCTATGCTTCAGTGAGCAGCGATAAGAAGCGTAGCCCCCCACACGCAGGCGTGCGCGCCCCCGCACGTACTGTGTTGACGACGGGGTGCCCAATCCCCGTCCAGCTGAGCTGTCGCTTCGCCTCAGAGTTGGTGCCACGCTGGAGCCCACCCAGCGTGGCAATCAGTCCTTGGCGACGGGGGTGCCCAATCTCTGGCCGGCTGAACGTGCCCCTGCCCTGTACCACGCTGAGCCCACCCCAGCATGGCAAACGTCCCACAATGTCTTTTTTTTTTTTAAACCTATAAAACAAAACGGTCCAGCGGCGTCTCGACCCTCCTCCCACAACCCGCACCCAGCCACTGCGCACTCCAGCCTCCCACCCCTCACTCCCATACTTACTGGACTCGCGCGACGATCTTCGTGGACCGGGAACACGCCTGCACTCTTCAAGCCGACCGCGAACTAAGGAAATGCCGTAAGCTGTGTAATGGGCTAGATGGGGGTTCAACTTTATTGCATATCTCAGGCATTTTGGGGAATTTTGTGGCCGAATTTTCAACAGGTTTTAGGACCCTTCTCATGAATGATGTCACTGTCATGGATGCTATTCGGCCCGGCAGGGATTTCGCGACAGTGACTGCGCGAGTGACTGCGAAATCACCCTTTGGGCCCAATACCGCCACATGACAGTGACATCATTCATGAGAAGGGTCCCAAAACCCCATGTTGAAAATTTGGTCCAAAAATTCCAAAAATGACTGTTTTATTTATAAGGCTATGCAGTTCTCTACGAGGCTCGTAGTTCGCGAAATTTCAATATTTTCACTCCAGATTTTCAACATTGCGCATTTTACCACACCTTCTTATGAGCAGTACAGCTGTCATTTTCACATCTCACCCAAAATGTGTTTCCGCCCTTGTAGTACAGAATGGCAGTCGGGTGTGCAAAATCAATGTAACGGACAAATTAAAAATCACAGTGACACTGTTCATGAGCAGAGGTCTTAAAATGGCTATGTTGAAAATTTGGTGAAAAATTCTAAAATGACTGTTTTACGAGCCTGCTTTGCGCAGTTCCTACGCAGGCTCGTAAGTTCACAAAGTTTCAATATTTCACTCCAGATTTTCAAACATTGCCATTTTACACCTCCTCATGAGCAGTACAGCTGTTATTTTTCACATCCTGCCCAAAACATGTTTTCCGCCATGTAGCGCACAATGGCGCAGTCGCGGCGTACCTCAGTGTATGGGACACATTAAAGAAAATCACAGTGTCACTGTTCATGAGCGAGATCTTAAATGGCAATGTTGAAAATTTGGTGAAAGAATTCCTAAAAATGACTGTTTTACGCAGTGTGTTGCACAGTCTCTACCTTCACTGTAGGTTTGCTATGAATTTTCAATATTTCCACTTCAGATTTTCAACATTGCCATTTTACCACACCCTCCTTATGAGCAGTACAGCTGTCATTTTTCACATCCTGCCCAAACGTAGCTTCGCCATGTAGCACACAATGGCACAGTCGGTGTGCAAACTCAATGTATGGGACACATTAACAAAATCACAGTGACACTGTTCATGAGCAGAGGTCTTAAAATGGCTATGTTGAAAATTTCATGAAAAATTTCCTAACAATGACTGTTTTACGAGCGTGCATTGCGCAGTTCCTACGCACGCTCATAAGTTCGCAAATTTTCAATATTTGCACTCCAATGACTTCCAAATACCTAAACAGCACATAGAAGCAAGCAGCATTCGGCATTGACAAATGCTTGTTGGGAATTTTTTCACCCAGTTTTCAACATAGCCATTTTAAGACCTCTGCTCATGAACAGTGTCACTGTGATTTTCTTAATTTGTCCCGAACATTGATTGTGCACACCGACTGCTACCATTGTGCTACATGCATGCAAACACATTTTGGGTGACATGTGAAAATGACAGCTGTACTGCTCATAAGGAGGTGTAGTAAATGGCAATGCTGAAAATTTCCGAGGAAAATATTAAAAATCTCCAGAACTTACTTAGGCTGCAGCATAGAATCCGCGCAACGCATGCTCATAAAACAGTCATTTTAGAATTTTTCACCAAATTTTCAACATAGCCATTTTAAGACCTCTGCTCATGAACAGTGTCACTGTGATTTTTTAATGTGTCCCATACAATGATTTTCAAGACACCCATTCGCGCCATTGTGCGCTACATGGGCGGAAACATGTTTTAGGCAAGATGTGAAAAATGACAGCTGTACTGCTTATAAAGAGGTGTGGTAAAATGGCAATGTTGAAAATCTGGAGTGAAAATATTGAAAATTTGCGAACTTACGAGAGTGCATAGGATCAGCGCAACAAATGCTCATAAAACAGTCATTTTTGGGAATTTTTTCACCCAGTTTTCAACATAGCCATTTTAAGACCTCTGCTCATGAACAGTGTCGCCGTGATTTTCTTAATCTGTCCCAAACATTGATTGTGCACACCAACTGCGCCATTGTGCGCTACATGCATGCAAACACATTTTGGGCGACATGTGAAAAATGACAGCTGTACTGCTCATAAGGAGGTGTAGTAAAATGGCAATGCTGAAAATTTGGAGGAAAGTATTAAAAATTACAACTTAATGAGCACGCGTGAGGAACTGCGCAACGCATGCTCGTAAAACAGTCATTTTTAGGAATTTTTTCACCAAATTTTCAACATAGTCATTTTAAGACCACTGTTCATGAACAGTGTCACTGTGATTTTTTTAATTTGTCCCATACATTGATTTCGCACACCGATTGCGCCATTGTGCGCTACATGCGCGGAAACACATTTTTGCATACCGACTGCGCCATTGTGAGCTACATGTGCGGAAACACGTTTTGAGCGTGATATGAAGAATGACAGCTGTACTGCTCATAAGGAGGTGTGGTAAAATGGCAATGTTGAAAATCTGGAGTGCAAATATTAAAAATTCGCGAACTTACGAGCGTGCATAGGAACTGCAAATGCACACTAGTAAAACAGTTATTTTTAGGAATTTTTTCACCAAATTTGCAACATAGACTTTTTGAGAGCCCACCTTATGAACACTGGCACTGTTGTTTTGTTAATCGGTCCCAAAAGGTGATTTTGTGCAGTGACCACGAAATCACCCTTCGGGCCTGCTTAATGCCATGACAGTGACAGAACTCATGAGGAGGGGTCCCAAAAACCCCATGTTGAAAATTTGGTGCCAAAATTCCAAAAAATGCTTGAGATATGCAGCAAAGTTGAAAAAACCCTATCTATCCCATTATACAGCTTACCGGCATTTCCTCAGTTCACGGTCGGCTTTGAAGAGTGCAGACGTGTTGCCGATCCACCGAAGATAGTCGTGCCGAGGTCCGGAGGTAAGTATGGGGTGGGGGTGGGGAGGCAGGGTGCGAGTGGTGGATGCGCGGTTGTGGGAGGGGGCAGGGAGCGCAAGGACAGTTTTTGCATTTACAGTTTTTTAATAAGACGACGAGGGACGCTTGCCATGCCAGAGTGGGCTCCCAGTGTGGCAGCTGGGATGCTTTGGGGGGCGTGAGCCGACAGGGATTGGGCACCCCGCCGGCCATAACATTTGCCACGCTGGGTGGGCTCCCAGCGTGGCACCTGGTTGCTTTGGGGGGCGTGGAGCCGACAGGATTTGGCACCCCCGGCGGCCATAACACATTTTGCCACGCTGGGGTGGGCTCCCAGCGTGGCACCTGGTTGCTTTGGGGTGGGCGTGAAGCCGACAGGGGATTGGGCACCCCCGTCGGCCATAACACATTTTGCCATGCTGGGGTGGGCCCCAGCATGACACCTGGATGCTTTGGGTGTGGAGCCGACGGGATTGGGCACCCCGCCGGCCGCATGCATGGGGAAGGCGCATGAGCACGCAGGGCGCGTGTGTGTGTGTGTGTGTGTGGTGGAGGGGGGAGCTCTGCTCACTGAAGCGAGCTCTCCTTTCAACTGTACGACCACTGCATTTTCAGCTGCTGTCATAGACAGCTGCAGCAGTGATTGGGGAACTGGGGCTGCGCCTGCAAACACACTGACTGAATTGGAAGATGGGGGCCACACCTCCGAAAATTCGGATGATGGCACTATGTTTCTTGCACATGCGTGCAAGCAACATAAAAAGGGCCATCCAAAGTGTCCCACAGGCCCAAAAGGGAAAGGGTTATTACTCCCGCTTCTTCCTTGTCCCAAAGAATACGGGAGCCCTTCGTCCCATTCTGGATTTAAGCCAGCTCAGTCTCTCGGTAAAATACCAGAGATTCTGGATGGTCACTCTGGCAAGGTTCTTCCCCTTGATCCGTCAAGGGAATTGGATGTGCTCCCTAGATATGCAAGACGCCTACATACATATCAAAGTCCTCAAGTCTCACAGAAGGTTTCTGCGCTTCAGCTTCCAGGGTGAACACTACAGATTCAGGATACTCCCCTTCAACTTTCATCCGCTCCCAGGGTCTTCACCAAGTGTCTAGCGGTGGCAGCGGCAGCTCTGTGAAGGAGAGGCCTCTTCGTCTACCCTTACCTGGACAATTGGCTCCTCTCCGCTCAGTAGGAGGAGGAGCTTCTAATCACCTTACGAGAGACACAGGATCTATTTTCCTCCCTGGGGATCACAGTAAACTGGCCAAAATCACATCCTTGGCCAACACAAAGGCTGCAATTCATAGGGGCTATTCTGAACACTGAGCAGGGGAAAGCTTTCCTGCCCCAGACAGAGCAGATTGCCTTCGGGATTTGGCCAGCAGGCTCCAGAAGGCCTCCTCTTCCCCCACCCAGGTTGTTCTCCAACTCCTAGGCCATGTGGCAGCTGCCGTAGCCACAGTACCCTCAGCCAGACTATATGTGTGGACCCTCCAATGGCATCTCAAGGTCCAGTGGGACCAATCAGTGGACAATCTGTATCTTTGAATCTGGATTTCTCATGCGGTACACTGCTCCCTCGAATGGAGGCTCCGTCACGACAGGCTAGAGGGAGGGGTCCCATTCCGGAGCCCCACCCCTCTTCAGACTTTAACCACAGATACCTCTCTGTCCGGTTGGGGAGCTCATTTAGGGGATCACAGGACCTGGGGGTCTTGGTCTGCCATAGGGAACTCTCTGCATATAAATGTTCTGGAAATGAGAGCCGTGCTGAATGTGTTTATCGCTTTCAGAGACCAATTCTCGATGGGTCCTCTCCTGGTTCAGGGTCTTCTACATCAGCAAGCAAGGGGGACTCACTCGTACCCCTTTTGCAGAGAAGCCATGAGAGTGTGGGATTGGGCAGTAGAAGACCGAATGGATCTCATCGCAGATCATCTGCCAGGGGTCCAGAACATTCTCGCCGACAGTCTCAGCTGCTCTACCTCACTGAATCACGAGTAGGAATTGCTCCAACAAGTCGCAGACGACCTGTTCGGTTGCTGGGGCCGTCCAGAGTTGGACCTCTTTGCGTCCCCATACAACGCCAGACTGCAAAATATTTGCTTGCTCACTTCAGGGCCTGGTGTTTTCTGGCGAGACACATTGTCCCTCTCTTGGACAGGGAAGTTCCTGTCTGCCTTCCCTCCTTTTCCCCTCATTCAGGGAGTACTGCTTAAGTTGCAGTCAGAGGGGGCCAGAAATGATTCTGGTGGCCCCTCTATGGCACCACCAGATCTGGTATCCGTTGCTCCAGCAACTGTCTCTGGAACCTCCAATTCAGTTGCCACTCTCCACCCACTTGCTCTCACAAGAGCAGGGGACACTCGTCCATCCTACTCTTCACTCTCTTCACCTGTATGTGTGGCTCCTGCAATCCTAACGGAAGAGAGGCTAGGAGTGTCAAGCAGGGCGGCTGAGATCTTGGTGGCAGCGAGGAAGCCTACCACCAGGACCACCTATGCTCTGAAATGGAAACACTTCTGTCTTTGGGCTACGACCCGTGCCCTAGATCCCTTGGGTTTTCCGGCATGGCACATGCTAGAATATCCCCATCACCTTCTGGACTTAGAACTGAGCTATTCATCCATTAGGGTGCACATGCGTGCAGTTTCCGCATATCATGATACATAGATACATGGACAGTGTCAGCAGATAAGGGCCTATGGCCCACCCAGTCTGCCCATTTGAGCTTGTAAGTTCGGTTTATGTTTTCCTAGAAGTCTGTTGCCCCTTACCCCTGACCTCCAGAATTCCTTTATGTCTATCCCATGCATTCTTAAATCCCGTGATTGTTTCAGCCCCACCACTTCCTCTGGCAGGGTGTTCCACTTGTCCACCACCCGTTCTGTGAAGAAATTCTTCCTCATGTTTCCTCTGAATCATCCTCCCTCCAACTTCATCCCATGCCCTCTAGTCCTGGAACATCTTTTTCGCTTAAAAATAGTGTATTCCTGCACCCTGTTCCTCCCTGTAAGATACTTGTATGTCTCTATCATATCCCCTCTCGCCCTCCTCTCCTCCAGGGAGTACATATTCAGTTCCTTCAACCTGTCTTCATAGGACTTGTGATGCAATCCATGCACCATCTTTGTTGCCCTCCTCTGAACCTTCTCTACCCTGTCTATGTCCTTATGTAGGTATGGTCTCCAGAACTGTACACTGTACTCAGGTGGGGCCTCACTAGTGTCTTGTATGAGAATTATGACCTCCCTTTTCCTGCTGGTGATGCCCTGCCTATACATCCCAGCATCCTATTTGCTTTACCTGCTGCCTTGTCACACTGTTTCCCTACCTTGAGGTCATCAGAGATGATAACCCCAAGATCCCTTTCCTGCTTGGTGCATGCTATATCCGCACCCAACAACTGATATATTGTGCCAGGGTTTTTGTGCCCCATATGCATTATTTTGCACTTCCTTGCATTGAATTTCAACTGCCAAACCCCTGACCATTCTTCAAGTTTCTGCAGGTCCCTTCTTATTCTGTCTACACCCTCTGGTGTGTCTACTCTGTTACAGAGGAGCTTTGTGTCATCAGCGAACAGTGAAATTCTGCCTTCTAGGTCCTACGCAATGTCACTGATGAAGATGTTGAATAGGACCGGTCCCAGCACTGATCCCTGTGGTACCCCACTGTTCACTCTTCCCTCTGTGGAGTGACAGCCATTTACCACCACCCTCTGTGTCCTGCCACCCAGCCAATTACCTACCCATCACACTACTGTCCTGCCCACACCCATATTCCCCAGTTTGTGTAATAGTCTTCTATGTGGCACAGTGTCAAAGGCCTTGCTGAAGTCCAGATAGGCCATATCCACTGCCCTCCCCTGATCCACCTCCCTAGTCACCCAGTCAAAAAATTCAACGATCCCTTCGGAGATGGAACACTGGCACAGCTCAATGTCAGTAAGACATTTCTAAGAGGGGTCTTACATATCAGACCTCCCAGGAGAGACATCATTCCTCCTTGGGACTTACTTTTTGTCCTTTACTTTTTTTCCTGGAGAAACTCACTCTACCCCCCTTTGAGCCAGCAGCTTCATGCAAGCTACACTTCCTCTCATGGAATAACCTCCTTTTGGTAGCTATTACCGCTGCTCGAAGGGTTTCAGAACTCTAGGCCCTGATGTGTAAGAAACCTTACATAGTTTTCCACAGGGACAGGGTGACCCTGCGCACGAACCCGAAGTTCTTGCCGAAGGTGGTGTCCATGCTGACTCTTAATCAGGACATTAGCCTTCCGCTTTAATATCCGGAATTTGTCAATCAAGGTGAAGCGCTGTTGAACACCTTGGACGTTCACAGGATTTTGAGGTATTACCGCCACAGGACCCGCTCCTCCCGACAGTTGGACTAGTTGTTCATCTCATTTGCCAAACGAATGCTAGGGGCTCCTGTTTCCAAACAGTCGCTAGCCCGTTGGCTGGTACAATGTGTATTACTTTCTGCTACCAGCATCATAATAAACCACTTCCGGGAATAGTCAAGGGCCACTGTACCAGAGCAGTGGCCTCTTCCTTCGCAGCACTCAAAAATGTCTCTTCAGCAGATATTTGTGCTGCAGCTACATGGAGTTCAGTCCACACTTTCATCAGGCATTACAGCCTGGACATTGCATCCAGAAGGAGAACAGGTTTCGGACTAGCAGTCCTGCAGGGCCTACTCTCTTTAGTGCCTTTTTCGCTTCAGCTGTTTTCAGCATCTCTCCCTGCCACCCTCTCAGACCTAAGTCTATCCTTGGGTACTGCCTGGGACTCAGTCTTAATGGTATCATCTGCTGCAAGAGCTCCACCCTCGAAGTCAGGTAGTACAGTTACGTAAGAACTTAGCATAACAGTAGATCTTCAAGAGGGGCTCTTGTGGCAGGTGGCTTTCTCAACCTCCATCCCCCAGGATTGTTATTTGGTTTTTATGTCACCAGATCATGGTGGGGACTTCCTGTTCAGTTTTCCAGTTTTGTTTCTAGCCGGGTCTCCGGCAGTGGAAAACTGAGATTGCACCAGGGGACCGCCCCCTATATACCATGTCTGATGTCAGGCGTAGCCGACTTCGGGGGCAGTCCCCTGCCTCAGACTGCTAGCTGCAAATTTTCCGTGGAGTCCTGACGCCTGCCGGCTTCGGTCCTAATGGTACGGTGTATACCGCTTAGGGCGGACTGATTGGTATCATTACATTATGTCCACCGAAAGTGGTATCCGCAGTTGCCAACTTGAGCCAAAACGGGAGTTTAACATAAGCACTAGCAATTCTGAAATGCATAACAGCATTTTTAGTACAGTATAGCCTCATTTACAGTGCCATTAGTGAGAATTCAGACTTCAGCATTTATTTTCCTAGCTTTCTGACAGAACGCGAGCCACTTTATTTTGTTTGTGTCACACAGTCTTAGTGCACTGGTGCTGTAATGTACTTAGGAAGCAGTGAGAAGTCAGCCTTTTATTTCCTGTGCCTTCAGTTGTGGAGGCGGTGGGAGGTGGGGGTGGTGTTTAAAACTTTAATTGGTTTTTTAGTTCACTTTAAAACTGATGTGCCTTTTTATTCATTGAAGAACGTTGTCATACTGGTTTGAACTTAAGGCACCAACCCGTACCATCCTTTTTCAGTGTGTTGAAGCAGTATCACTGGCAGAAATTATGAGAAGAGGGTTAACGAGTGTGAAATGAGTGGTAAGCATTAGTGACACATTATAATGTGCCTAACTATCACATATTTAAACAAACCACCAGCAAGCGCTGTCAAGTCAGGTGGGAATTGGCTGTGTGGTACAAAAAAAGTTGCTGCTGCTCTGTTTTTTTGTCCGTGGTGCACGGTGTGCATAGTCCGCATTAATCAAAAGTTTTTACATTGTGGCTATGGAAAATGTTTTCGGCAAAGAGATTTTGTCCGCGGAAAGTGATTGTCCGAGGTAAACGTGTCCGCACAATGTGGTGCCAACTGTATTATCTGCTGCAAGAGCTCCTCTCGAAGATCTACTGTTATGGTAAGTTCTTACGTAACTGTACTTTCCTCCACTTTACCTGTTCCTCTATTCCTCCAGAACAATGAGTACCCAGATGTGACAGGGTAGACTAGGACCCTGTCCTTGTTGTTATGGAGAAAGTGTTTAAATGCAAGGATCTGTTCTTTCCTTTCCTGTCTCTTGTCTGTTTGGTTGTGCAATCAGATTTTCTCGTGAGACCTAAGACTTGATCACCCCAACAGTCTTGCAGTTCTTTGCCTCTCACTGTCTCTCAGTCCTCCCTTGCTGTTTGTCTTTTCCTCCCTTGCATATCTGCTGGTGTAAACATCTATGCAAATCATTATGTGGATATGTAACTGATATTGGAATCCCTTTGTTTAGAAATTATATAGGGTTAATTTTTGAAATGTATATCATTATAGTTTGAGAAGATTGCAAAAAGCTATTAGAAACTCAAGGGGTTACCTGAGTGCAGTTTGTAAGCCTTTTGCAAAAGCTGTGGAGAAGGGGTCTCAGTTCTGGGACACTGTGTTCTTGAAACACCTGCCTGAAATATACAAGAACACTTTGGAAGATGCTTGTTAAGAGTGGGGGGTTGGAATAACTTACAAGACAGAGCTGCAGTTGCTTGCAGAATTGGACACAGAGACTGAAGGAAAACTCTGATGGATCTCTTCTATTTCATTTTGCCTTTGTAAATACTGTAGTTATACTGAACAATTATATTTTTTATGTTACTGCTAGTACAAATAAATAGTTTTGGTAAATTCTACAACTGCTCCTAGTTTTCCTATGCTTCCTGACCTATGCCTCAACGACACCTTGGATCATTATTTCCCAGTCAGTATTTTCCAAAGCCCACGTTTCTGTGATGGTCACAATGTCCACCACAGTGTCTGCCATCAACGCCTGGAGTTTGCTGAGTTTGTTACCTAAGCTCCTGATATTAAGGCATACCCCTTTCCATACCCCTTTCCTTTCCAACCCTAATTGGATTTTGCTACTGCCCTTGTGCTTTCCTTGCCCTTTCTTCCTCATGTTTTTCCTTATGATTGCACACTATGCAATTAACCCTCTTTAATGCCCTCTCACGTAGTTCAGTTTGGGCCACAGCTCTCCTTGTACCCGCTGTGCTGCTACAAGCCCCCAGATGTAGGGGAGTACTAGCTAGAATCCCCTTCCTATTACCTGCCACCATGGCTCTCCTAGACCCAGTCTCCCTTACAGTTTACACGTCTGATATAGATATCAAACTTCTGCCCCAGCGCACAGGCCCTCCTCGCTCATTATGTGAAGTCTGTAACCCTTGAAGAGTTCCCTGTCCCAGAAGTCCTCCCAATCCCCCACAAAGTGGTGCTCATTCTCCTAACACCATCCATTAATCCACCCGTTAAACTCCTTGATTATCTCTCTCCTTATCCTATCCTATCCTATCCTGCTACCCTTCCTGCACCACAGAGGGAAGACTTTGAAAAACGCCAGGGAGGCTGAGTGTGCCGCCAGTCTGTCCTCAATACATTTCACCATCTCCACTAACTGGTTCGCCTGATCGGTGGTACCCAAGGGTACCAGCACCCCTAGCTCCCCGCACTCCCTCTCCACCATCTTTCCTCTTCTGTCTAAATTCTGGAGGGCGGATTCACCCAGAAGGCATCGGACCATCCCCCTCCCACCCACCCTCCTCCACCACCTTATGTACCCCACAATCATGGTGTCCCCAACCATTAAGGCTGTCCTGGTAGACTTGCTATCCTTGGGTGCTATCACGCTGTCCTTCCCTTTCCAATCAACTGACTCTGAGCCTCCCCCCCGCCGTCAGTTGCCTGAGCCTGCTCCAGAGGTGCAAACTGTTTTGCCATCTGGATGGTGCTGGGCTGCACAACCTCCTTTTGGCTACCCCCTCCACCTCCCATTACCGACTACTCTCCACCCCCCAGACGTCTGCACTATGCTCAGTGAGGCACCCAACTGCATGCCCCTGGCTTTCATGCCTGGGTTTGGCTTTCACTGCCACTTTTGTTCTTTCTAGCCTTGTACGTGTTGGCCATGAGCTTGGGTTCTCTCAAACTGTGACTGCCCTTATTTTAGACATCCTAAAACCCTGCCAATCCTCCTTACTTTGCCATCTGACACGTTTTTAGTTTTCCACTATGATATGCACCCGCTGTTGGACTTAAGGGCTTTCCTCCTAGTCCCTTGGAATGAACTCAGTGGTTTCACTTCTGGGTTCCATGGTCTCATAATGGCTGGGTAATCTCTGTGATGTTCAGGGCACTTTGCCATTGCTGTCCTTTAAGCATTACAGTTCTCTTTGGATTGTATGTAGGACTGTAGGAAGTCCTCATTGCTTCTCGTTTTATCTGCCGTTAGATGGTGGACACCTCTATTATTACAAAGTATCTTCCAAGTGGTTGGCATCCTACTTTTCCTTTTGTTATCAGACACCTGGAAATATACTTTTTGGTTCTGTCATTGTGGACATGCCAGTCTGGCCTGGTAGCACAGCGGTAGCTCTGCCACAACCTACACCAGTGACCTGGTTCAGGTACAAGCATGTGTTGCTGAGGTGCTGCCCAGGGAAAGAGATTAGAGCATCTTAAAAACTGCTATCCTTCGGGAGGGGGTGGATTGTGTACCTCATTTTATGACTGCTGCCCATTGCAGGGTGTGTGGTAGCATGGCTGGGGACTCTGCAGAGGCAGGAGGAATGTAGCTGATGCAGGCAATGCTATATGCGTGCGCGTGCATGGGCCTTGTGTGTCCTGCATTGTAGCGCCCCAAGGGAAGGAACTACCAAAGTGGTGGAAATCAGGCAGCCAGCAAGAAAGATGAAATCTTACCCCCCTGGCTCCCAGGATGGTTCCTGAGGTTTAC
Source organism: Neoceratodus forsteri (assembly GCA_016271365.2). Lineage (NCBI taxonomy): Eukaryota > Metazoa > Chordata > Ceratodontiformes > Ceratodontidae > Neoceratodus > Neoceratodus forsteri. Next base: position 248,444,746 of record CM057457.1, read on the forward strand.
CTCCACTGTTGGTTGTTGGATAAGTGAGTGGAGATGCCATGGAGTTGAAGGCAGACTGAGCTGAGGGGGCAACACAGCAGTGTATCTCTGGTGCCCTAGGAGTCCTAGAAAGCCCAGGTAGGAAGAGCTTCAACAGGACGGGAGGTGGCATTGCTGGTGATGGTTGACAGAGATCCCTGCTAATAGGTGCCAAGGGGGAAGTAGAATTGGGGAGACAAATATGTCAACATGCCACTCATGGTATGGGCACTTCTGTGGCTTGCTTCCATTCTTTTTTGGAAGCTGCCATATGCTCTGCCGCCACACGGGGTTGTATCAGTATTTTCCCTAAATATTACTGTTTGGTTTGGCATGTCACAAATGGGCCATGGCCTACTGTCCTATGGAGCTAAGTGTCTTCCCTGCAAGGTCTTCTTTCCACTCTACAGAGCTGAACTGCTTTGGAATCACTCATTCCAGGGACATTGATATGGTGTTCTATCCACACTTCTGGCAGTGTCCTTCCCTTTGAGGCTTGCTGGAACATCTTCAAGCTGGCTCCTCCCACCCACCCTAATGGTAACTCCCTAGGCACTATTCTGTGATGTCAGATCTTCCTTTCTGCTGGAAGAAGAAGGTTCCCTCCTTACCGCTCTCGTGCTGAGAAGGCCCTTTGCTCTTAAATCTTCAAATTTTCAAATAAAGTTTGTCTTCAGGCTATTTTTTTTTTTTCACCATCGATATGGACAACACACAGTCAGCTCCAGGATTCCGGAAACGTACCTGCAGGCAGAAGATGTCCCGGATGGATTCACACACCATGTGTGTTTACTGCCTGGGCCACAAGCACGATCCCTGGGTGCTCTTGGTGGAGTCTCCTTACCTGATCTTCTACAGGGATAAGATTGTCCTTCGCCCCAACCCGATGTTCCACCTGAAGGTTGTGTCGGATTTTCACCTTAACCAGGTGATTAATCTCCCAGTGTACTTAGCCAACCACACCTCAGAGGCTGAGCACAGGCTGTATAATTTGGACCTGTGGTGAGCACTAACCTATTATAAGGAGTGCACGGCTGTAGTTCGGGGAGAGGGTTCGCCAGCTATTTGTCACCTACACTGAAACCGCACCTGGCAGCCTGACAGGTGGATTGTATCCTGCATCGACCTCTGCTATAGTTTGGCGAGAAGGGAGCCTCCCATGGGGCTTAGGGCTCATTTCACCCGCCATACTGCTACCTCAGTGGCTGCTTCCAGGGATGTCCCTATCCAGGAAATCTGCAAGGCTGCTACCTGGAGGTCAGCACACACCTTCATTTCTCATTACCGCATCAACCTTGAGTCACGCTGGGATGCTGGTTTTGGGGCCTCAGTTCTCCAGTCTCTGGTCCCTAAGTGTGGCACACTGATCTGGCTTCCAGCAGGCAAGATCTAATGTCACGGGGTGGTGCCGAAGGAGTTACCACCTGGGTGGGTGGGAGGAGCCAGCTTGAAGATGTTCCGGCAAGCCTTAAAAGGAAAGGACACTGCTAGAAGTGTGGATGAATACCATATACCACTCCTAGAACTACTGTTATAGGTGTAACCCCTAGGTGGCGCTATCCCAAGGGCTACTACACTTGCCTGCTTGGCTAGTAGCAGGTTACGGTGCCTGGGTCATGAAACGGGTGCCTCCACCCGGAGGTCAGGGTTGTTAGTGGTCAAGCTAACCTGGGCACAGCCCTCCGGGACACTGTAACCCCCCTTTTTCCCTTCTAGTGGCCTGAACAATATACAATAATTACTTTCACAATGACCCTTATTCACCAGGCAATTACCCACACTGTTTGCACTTGCCACTAGGACTGGTTCCTCTAGCTTGACCCTGGGGACCCCCTGTAAAACAAGGTTAAGCATAGCAAATAGCAACAGTACAATGTGTTTGGCACAAACTGGAACCACAGTCAGGTTAAATGCAAACAAAGTTAAATCTGATTTATTCAGGGGAGTTGAACAAGGGAGGGGCATAATCAGGTTGATTTGCTTAAAAGCTATATTAATCAGACAGTTACGCATGCAGTTCAGAGTCCCTACACAGTCACTCACTCTGGGTACCCAGGTATGAAAACGGTGGGCTAGCCAGGAACGTTGCAGCTGGTTGGGGCCCTGTGTTGGAAGAAAGCAACATACTCAACACACACTATTTGTAATCCGGGAGCCGGAAGGCTCAGTTCGTGAATGAAAAGGCAATAAGACAAACAGATGACAGCATTTTTAGATTTAACTGTTATTGCAGGGAGCTACCCTGATGTTTACTCATGATACCCAATACTGGACACAGGCAGGACAAAATCGAGACTGCAGGCTGTTGAGCTGGAGTGCCCGGAGAAGCAGGGCCCACACCAGTCACCGAGGTGTCATTCTTGTTCAAGGCGTTGACCGGGGGCTGATCCCCATGCCGGTCTCTCATCGATGACTTTCTCTGCATAGCAGTTATTCTGGCTGGGCCAGTGTAGCAGGGCCCAGGCAAATGGAAATGGATATGGATTCAGTCCGTGGAGCTGGATACAGCCTCCAGCAAGCAAAACACAATTCAGTCACACAGTGGGGAACCAAATCACGGCCCACTATAAGCACACAGCACATTCACATGCAAGGAAATTCCACTGTACCAGGCAAATGGCTCTCTGGTCATCATTACAGAGTCTCTGCACAATCCGGGAGTTCAGAGGTAGCTGGAAGTCCTGACAGGCCAATCGCATTCAGCAAATCTTCGGTCTTCTTCAGGTTAAAAGCCTGGTCCCAATTCAGTGGCTTAATTCGTTCTCCAAATTTGGATTCAGTCCGAAAAAAGCACAAGTTCCCTCTCAAGGAAAGCAGGTAGGCATGCAGGCAAAACTCAGGCATTTCCACAGTTCTCCCACACGAATCCACTATGGATTGCTGCTTGAACTATCTCAAGCTGTTACTTCTTCACTTTCCAACTGAGATCTAATGAAACTGCAAGCAGTGTGGGACTTTCCCAAAGATCCAAAAGGTTCGGTTGGCTGATCTGTCAGTCACAACAAGGGCTCCCCCTCCAAGTTATTTTAGGCACCAAAACTACAATTCCTACAAGTTTTGACCCCACCAAGCCCTTGTAGGCAGGCTTCATTTTACAGTCCCAAATGTACTGATTGGCCCATTCTGACAGTCCCTGGCCAAGATGATGGAAACAAACAGAACTGTCCATGCTGCAAAGACAGCAGGTTAGAACAAACTGCAATATTATTACTACTCTAACAAATGATCAGCAAACAAGTACATCTTCTAACAGAGCTCCCTCTCAGATTAATTATGACTGCAATCCAGGCAACTCTTAAAGAGACAGTACACAGAGGCTATACAGGCGCTCTCTGGCAATACATTTAAACTGGTAAAACACAGGACACCAGCCTGGCAGCGAGCATTTAGGCAAGCTCAAGGAAGACTTTTCAGGAACCCCCTTTTGTGGGGGGGGGGTTACACAGGTGAGTAACCTGTTTATTTGTGTAGCTCTATGGAGGGAGGTGTACTGGAAGAAGATAGTTTCTAGGGGTGTGGATATATTTCATTTCATTTTATTGTTTATGCTGAAAAGGCATGTGAGCAAAACTGCCAATTTTCACACACGTCCAGTGACAAAATGTGGTACAATAATACATATAGACAAACATTACATAGTTTGGAATGAGAGTACGTACAAAACTGGTACAATAACACATACTGGTTAACATTACATCGCCAGGAATAACAGTCTTACAAAGGGGACAGAACTTGGTAACTTGGTGATTAGGACATAAGAAGGCCGTAGCCCATCGAGAATGTCCTCCACACATGTGGATCATTAATAGATTTGTTATTTATTCAAACGCCATCTATCTAATTTAAGCTTGAAAGTATTAATATCCTTGCAATCAACAATTTCCTGAGGCAAGGAATTCCAAACTCTTGGAGCTCTTACATTAAAGAATTGCTGTCTTTTATTTGTTCTTGTTTTTTCAATTATAATTTGTTTGTTATGAATTCGGGCAACAATTTTCTTAGATGCAAAGGACAAACCACAAGAATCCATTAATATAGGAGATAATACAATTTTAAATAATTGCAAGATGTCGCCTCTTAGTCTTCTGTTTTCAAGAGAGTATAATCCTGTTCTTTGAAGCCTAGTTGGGTAATCAAGACGTGAAAGGTGGGGGATGATTTTGGTTGCCTTTCTTTGTACCCTCTCAATTTTTGTAATATCTTTTATCAGGTATGGGCTCCACAAAGGTGAGCCGTAATCCAAGTAGGGCCTAACATGAGACCTGTATAGTGTCATAATACATTCTTCGGTCTTTAAAACAAAAGTATTTTTAATCCTACGCAATAAAGCATTAGCTTTGTTAGTTACTTTATTATAGTGATTTGAGAAGGACAAGCCATCATCAATCATTATACCTAGGTCTTTTTCAACAACTGAGTCTCGTATTTTGGTACCATTAAGATAATATGATTGTATAGGGTTATTTTTACCACAATGCAGCACGGAACATTTGGATACATTAAAAGACATCTTATGTGTGCTTCCCCAAGTTTCAATTATTTTTAAGTCATCTAATATTATATTCCTGCTATTTTCATTATGCACAGGTCCCCCCAATTTGGTATCGTCCGCAAATTTCGATAACTTATTCTGTGATGTGATCTTGAGATCACTTATAAAAATGCCAAACAGAGTGGGGCTCAACACGGAACCCTGCGGAACCCCGCTTGTCACAAGTCTTTCCTCTGATAATACCCCATTGATTCTAACCCTCTGAGTTCTTTCGTGTAACCAGCTGTTCACCCGACACACGATGCATTTAGAGAATCCTAGTGTAACCAGTTTATTAATTAGTATCGAGTGTGAGACCTTGTCGAATGCCTTACTGTAATCCAACAGAACAATGTCCGCTGGAATATTTAAATCAAGATTGTTACTTATAAAATTGTAAAAGGATATCAAATTTGTAGTACATGAATACCCCGGTTTAAATCCATGTTGCGTATGGTCATTTATTTTTAATTCAAGCACTTCTTCTTCAATTAAACATTTGATATATTTTTCCATTAGTTTACAGGGTATGGAGGTTAGACTGATAGGTCTGTAGTTCTCGGTTTTGGAATGCACTCCTTTTTTAAAGATTGGGGTAACAATGGCTGTTCTCCAAGTAATAGGCACAGTTAATTCAGTAAGTGATTTATTAAATATAATTGTAAGTGGATTAACAATATTGTCTTTAGTTCCCATAAGAAATTTAGAAGTAATACCATCAGGACCTGGGCTCGTAGTTGATTTCAAAGTTTCCAGAAGTTTATAAATGTCCGAAGTAGTGATGGTATAACTATAAAATATGGGAGTACAAGTGGTCGTTCTAGGTTCTTTATCTTGTTCAAGACAGAACAAAAGTATTTATTAAATTCAGGCAGTCACCTTATCTGAAAGAATAGTTGTATTGTTGATAACTATTGGACCTGCTTTATTAACAGTACCCTTTTATTTTTAAGTATGAATAGAGACTTTTATGTGAATCCTTGGTATGAGCAATCCTAAATTCTAGGTTCCTTTTAGCCAAAGTAATAGATGTTTTTAAGTTTTTTAGTGCTACTTTGTACTTGGTATAAATGTCCTTCTTATCCTCTGGTTTGCTCATTTTTAACAAATTGAATAATTTTCGTTTTTGATTACTAAGTTTTCTGATGATGTTACTATACCAAGCAGGGACCTTTCCTTTGTTATTGTATCTCCTTCTTACAGGTACATATTTATCTTCTAGATTGTGTACTATTTTTTCAAAGGTGTTCCAAGCATCGTTTGCATTAAGAGGTGCCAGTAATGAATCCCAAGATAGGGCTGCAAGATGTTCATTGATTTTAGTAAAATTAGCTTTCTCATATTGTTTTGTCATGCAGCCATTTTTAGGTGACTTGTATGTGCTAGAGCCATAGAAAATTGATAGTCGAATGATCACTGTTTCCAGTGATCCAGCACCTAAGCATGATAAAGCTGTATTCATATTAGTAAAGACTAAGCCAAGAATATTATTCTCTTGTAGGTGCTCTTACATGTTGTGTAAGGCCAAGATCATTGATAGCAGAAATCAGCTGTAGATCATATGAATTATGTCCAGAGAGAATGTCCTAGTTTATGGATGGGAGATTAAAATCCCTAGAATTATTACTAAGCCTTTATCTGCTGTTTGAGCCATTTCTGAGGTTAGTTGGTGTAAATAAGTAAGGTCTGAAGAAGGTGGCGATAACAGTTTCCAACCAAAATTTGAGGATGTCCTTTGGGCTGTAATATACCCAAACACTTTCAGTGGTTACTGTTGTTGGGACCTCAAATGAGGGAATATCATTGGTGACATAAAGACTAACCCCTCCTCCCCTTCGATCATCAGGTCTATTTTTACAATAGTGTTTAAATCCTGTAATATTTGTTATCCATTGTTTATCCTGGTTACCCCATGTTTCTGTTATAGCAACCAGGCCAATATTAGACTCCTGGATTTTTAGTTCCAGTTCCGCCATTTTAGGTATGCTAAGTGCTCTCGCAATACAAGTCAAAATATTCAACTTGTATGAATTATTTAGAGATGGCTTTTTGAGTCCAGTCTCCCCCTTTAGTTTCAGTTTAAATTGTCATTGATGAATGATACAAATTGTCGACCTAGGAGAGAACTTCCCCTATGGCTGAGATGCAAACCATCCCAGCAAAAGAGGGCCGGGTTATCACTGAATTCCTCCCAATGGGTGAGACATGTAATACCTTGTCTTAAACACCATTTCCGAAGCCATTCATTCAAGGATTTAATCTTCCTTTGAGTATAGAAGGATGCTCTAGGTACTGGGAGAATTTCCGAAATACCAATGTTACATCCTCTCTCGTTTAGTACATTACAGGGAGCAACTAGGTCCAGTTTAAGTTGTTGTAATGGGGTTTTTGTTATATCATTTGTCCCAGCATGGATTATAACTAGAGGGTTAGTGCCCGCTGCATGTAAAGCAGTACTGGTCATGGCAATTATATCGGAGACCTTGGCCCCCCTGTAACTTAAGCAAGATCTATTAGTTTTGTCAGGATTACAAATGGTTCGGTCTATAAATTTAATCATAGAGTCACCTAGGACGACGACCTGAGTGGGGGTGCTGTTTTTGTAAAGAGAAATATTTGGGTTATCATCCTTGACAATATTAGATGGACACTCGGCACTGCAGTTATCTCTATCAGTAATGAAGGCCAGTGGTTCATAGGAATTGTGTAATGGGATTGGGGGGGTGGCGGTGTTAGACTCCCCTACTTGTAAGTTTGATTTTTTAATATTATTATTGTTAGAAACAGTAGTAGACCAAGCAGTAATATCAGTCACTATCTGTGGTTGTGGGGGGAGATCCAAACAGTGTGGAGTAGAGACGATTTGCTTATTAGTTAAAATAGTCTTTTTTTTCAGGTCCCCCTTGGGGTTTAAAGGAGTATTAATATTTTCACTATGAGACCTATTGATTACAGGGGTACCCTGGGGGCAATTGTCATGGAGATGGGGGGAATTATTGGCTTCCAGTAGAAAGGACATGTGATCAGTGTATTCTTCTAATGCTTCTATTTCTGGGTCAATAGTGTGCTGAGTGGCATCAGAAGCAACTTCCCCAGGATTACGAAGTAAGGCTATTTCGTCCTGTAGGGTTTTGATCAAAATACACCTGTCACATATATAATTCGTAATATGTTTACCTAATGCATACATTTGGCAGAATGTACAATGTTTATTTGCTCTTTCATTATGATGCTAAGCTAAAGCTCTAACTGAGAGTACAGTACCTTGGATTTCCTATATAGATCTATCCAAACTGTTGTTTAAGACCGCTATCCCGATGGTCACGATGGACACGATAGATAGCACTAGCCGTGTCTCTGCGCCGTTGCAGACACACGCCGCCCCGCCGCTAGAGCAAGTGTTTATTGTTAGTGGGACCGAAGCGTCGTCACACCACTTCCGGTTTCGCGCTAGCAAAACGCCAATAAAGTTTTCTAGGGCTCTCAAATAGCCCTTAAAAGTGAATTTTAGGCTGTAGTGCAGTCCCTTAGTAGGGCACAGTCTGACAGTAGGAAAACAGCTGAGGAGTTGGAGGCACCACTAGTACAGTCCTCCGCTTCCCACACTGCCCCTGTGTTCCTAATCAGGAAGTAAGATGTTTCAGCAAGCAACAATACAGACTGGTATATTTATCAAAGTTTTTTAAAAATAGTCAGGCACAATTGATCACACACAGCATACACTCAAAGTTAGAGTTATCTGCTGCCCGCGCTAGAGCGAGTGTTTTATTGTAGTGGGACCGAAGGCGCACACCACTTCCGGTTTCGCGCTAGCAAAAAACCGCCCAATAAAAGTTTTCTAGGGCTCTCAAATAGCCCTTAAAAGTGAATTTTAGGCTGTAGTGCAGTCCCTTAGTAGGGCACAGTCTGGCAGTAGGGAAAAACAGCTGAGGAGTTGGAGGCACCACTAGTACAGTCCTCCGCTTTCCCACACTGCCCCTGTGTTCCTAATCAGGAAGTAAGATGTTTCAGCAAGCAACAATACAGACTGGTATATTTATCAAAGTTTTTTTTAAAAATAGTCAGGCACAATTGATCACACACAGCATACACTCTCAAAGTTAGAGAGTTATCTGCTGCCCGCTTCCGAAGCCGAAGTGTTTTATTGCTCAGATGGAACCGAGATGCGCCGCCACACCACTCCGTTTGAGCCATAAAACGACCTAACAAAAGTCTAGGGCTCTCAAATAGCCCTTAAGAAGTGAATACAGGCTGTAGTGCAGTCCCTTAGTAGGGCACAGTCTGGCAGTAGGGAAAACAGCTGAGGAGTTGGAGGCACCACTAGTACAGTCCTCCGCTTCACACACTGCCCTGTGTTCCTAATCAGGAAGGAAGATGTTTCAGCAAGCAACAATACAGACTGGTATATTTATCAAAGTTTTTTAAAAAATAGTCAGGCACAAGTGATCACACACAGCATACACTCTCAAAGTTAGAGAGTTATCTGCTGCCCGCTTCGCTAATAGCAATGTTTTATTGCTAGTGGGACCGAAGCGCGCCGTCACACCACCGACTCCACTAGCAAAAACGCCCAATAAAAAGTTTCTAGGGTCTCAAAAAGCCCTTAAAAGTAATTACAGGCTGTAGTGCGGTCCTTAGTAGGGGCACAGTCTGGCAGTCAGGAAAAACAGCTGAGGAGTTGGAGGCACCACTAGTACAGTCCTCCGCTTACCCACACTGCCCCGGATGTTCCTAATCAGGAAGTAAGATGTTTCAGCAAGCAACAACACAGACTGGGCATATTTATCAAAGTTTTTTAAAATAGTCAGGCACAATTGATCACACACAGCATACACTCTCAAAGTTAGAGAGTTATCTGCTGCCCGCTCGCTGAAGCAGTGTTTTATTGCTAGTGGGACCGGAAGATGAATGGTCACACCACTTCGGTTTGCCAGCTAGCAAAAAGCCAACCATAAAAAGTTTTCTAGGGCTCTCAAATAGCCCTTAAGTGAATTTAGGCTGTAGTGCAGTCCCTTAGTAAGGGCACAGTCTGGCAGTAAGGAAAACAGCTGAGAGTTGGAGGCACCACTAGTACAGTCCTCCGCCTTTCCCACTGCCCGTGTTCCTAATCAGGAAGCAAGAGATGTTTCAGCAAGCAACAGTACAGACTGGTATGTTATCAAAGTTTTTTTTAAAATAGTCAGGCACAACTGATCACACACAGCATACCTCTCAAAGTTAGAGAGTTATCTGCTGCCACTTCGCTAGAAAGTGTTTTATTGCTAGTGGGACCGGGAAGTACGTCGTCACACCACTTCCGGTTCAAGGCTAGCAAAAACGGCCCAATAAAAGTTTCTAGGGCTCTCAAATAGCCCCTTAAAAGTGAATTTTAGGCTGTAGTGCAGTCCCTTAGTAGGAGCACAGTCTGCAGTAGGAAAAACAGCTGAGCAGGTTGGAGGCACCACTAGCACAGTCCTCCGCTTTCCCACTGCCCTGTGTTCCTAATCAGGAAGTAGATGTTTCAGCAAGCAACAATACAGACTCGAATATTTATCAAAGTTTTTTTAAAATAGTCAGGCACAATTGATCACACACACAGCATACACTCTCAAAGTTAGGGATTTATCTGCTGCCCGCATTAGAGCGAAAGTGTTTTATTGCTAGGACCGGAAGTGCTGTCACACACCACTTCCGGTTTCGCTAGCAAAACGCCCAATAAAGTTTTCTAGGGCCTCAAATAGCCATAAAAGTGAAGTACAGGCTGTGGTGCAGTCCCTTAGTAGGGCACAGTCTGGCCAGTAAGGAAAACAGCTGTGAGGTTGAGGCACCACTAGCCAGTCCTCCGCCTCCCACACTGCCCCTGTGTTCCTAATCAGGAAGTAGATGTTTCAAGCAAGCAACAATACAGACTGGTATATTTATCAAAGTTTTTTAAAAATAGTCAGGCACAATTGATCACACACAGCATACACTCTCAAAGTTAGAGAGTTATCTGCTGCCCGCCGCTAGAGCGAGTGCTTTATTGCTAGTGGGACCGGAAGTGCGTCGTCACACCACTTCCGGTTTCGCGCTAGCAAAAAACGGCCCAATAAAAGTTTTCTAGGGCTCTCAAATAGCCCTTAAAAGTGAATTTTAGGCTGTAGTGCAGTCCCTTAGTAGGGCACAGTCTGGCAGTAGGGAAAAACAGCTGAGGAGTTGGAGGCACCACTAGTACAGTCCTCCGCTTTCCCACACTGCCCCTGTGTTCCTAATCAGGAAGTAAGATGTTTCAGCAAGCAACAATACAGACTGGTATATTTATCAAAGTTTTTTTAAAATAGTCAGGCACAATTGATCACACACAGCATACACTCTCAAAGTTAGAGAGTTATCTGCTGCCCGCTCGCTAGAGCGAGTGTTTTATTGCTAGTGGGACCGGAAGTGCGTCGTCACACCACTTCCGGTTTCGCGCTAGCAAAAAACCGCCCAATAAAAGTTTTCTAGGGCTCTCAAATAGCCCTTAAAAGTGAATTTTAGGCTGTAGTGCAGTCCCTTAGTAGGGCACAGTCTGGCAGTAGGGAAAAACAGCTGAGGAGTTGGAGGCACCACTAGTACAGTCCTCCGCTTTCCCACACTGCCCCTGTGTTCCTAATCAGGAAGTAAGATGTTTCAGCAAGCAACAATACAGACTGGTATATTTATCAAAGTTTTTTTTAAAAATAGTCAGGCACAACTGATCACACACAGCATACACTCTCAAAGTTAGAGAGTTATCTGCTGCCCGCTCGCTAGAGCGAGTGTTTTATTGTTAGTGGACCGGAAGTGCGTCACACCACCTCCGGTTCAGGCTAGCAAAAACGCCCAATAAAAGTTTTCTAGGGCTCTCAAATAGCCCTTAAAAGTGAATTTTAGGCTGTAGTGCAGTCCCTTAGTAGGGCACAGTCTGGCAGTAGGGAAAAACAGCTGAGGAGTTGGAGGCACCACTAGTACAGTCCTCCGCTTTCCCACACTGCCCCTGTGTTCCTAATCAGGAAGTAAGATGTTTCAGCAAGCAACAATACAGACTGGTATATTTATCAAAGTTTTTTTTAAAAATAGTCAGGCACAATTGATCATACACAGCATACACTCTCAAAGTTAGAGAGTTATCTAGGGGTTATCTAGGGACAGAACATAATAGGGAAAGTACTGCTAAAGATAACATAACTATATAATAAATTTAAAGAGAAAAACAAAAATATATCAGGGAGACTGGAGTTGTGAGTGTGGGTCAGGGGCTGCCGCATTGGAGTTTGTCTAAAAAGTAGGATTTCAATTGGTTTTTGAATTATGTAAGAGTACTGCACTGGACCAAGGGCGGGTGAAGGTTGTTAAAAAGTTTGGCACCTTTGTAGGAGAGGGAGTGTTGCCCCTGAGTGGTGTAACACCAAGGAATCACAAAGGCATGGGTACTGGAGTGCCTAGTGGTCTTGGTGTGTACAGACATATTGAAGAGGGAGGAGATGCTGCTAGGTATGAAGCCCAATTGGATTTCAAAGAAAAAAGTGAGAATTCTGCTGTCAAATCTATCCTCCAGGGGGAGCCAGTTTGCAACTTTGTACAGATCACAGTGGTGTGTCCTAAGGGGGAGGTCTATGATGAATCGGATGATGCTGTGATATGTGGTCTTTAACTAGATTTTTCTGCGAGAGCCGTAGTCTGAAATGGGGAACAGGAAACTGTTGGCAAACAGGGCCCTAGTTTCTGGTATGAGGAAATGTTTTAGTTGATGTAGGATACCAAGTCTTTGGTGAATTCTTTTAATTAAGTGATGAGCATGTAGCTTATAGTTCAGGTGACAGTCCAAGTGAATCCCTAGGTATTTGAAGGTGGTTACTCCCTCGATTAGGTTGCCGTAGTTGTCTGTATGAGTAAAATCAAAATTTAGGGACTTCTTAGATCCTAAGAATACCATGACCTTAGTTTTCTTGGAGTTGAGGACCAGGCCCCAGGAGGAGAACCACGAGTATAGTTTATGGAAGTCATGTTGCAGTTTGTTCTGAAGGGAGAGGGGATTCTTACCTTGCAAAGGAGGGCTGCATCATCTATGTAGAGGATGAACAGATATCAGGGAACCAGGATCCTAGGTAATAGGTGTAAATGCTTCATTGGCAAACATTTAAACTAGCCAAGGGGGGGAGGCACTGAAAAGGAGCAGGGAGTTTCCAGCCCCCCCCCAAAAAAAACAGGGTTGTTAGCGAGGTAAACACCAAGATACAGAAGTCGATAGGAAGCAGGACATGGGTAAGTGGAGGCAAAGGCAGTAAGGACAGGGATGGGGCTAAAAGGGGTAAGGCCATAAAAAAATGCAGGGCAATGAGTACCAATGCCCATAGTCTGGGTAACAAGCTTCCTTAACTAGTGGCCTTGATGGAAGAGGGATGCCTGGATATCATGGCATCACAGAAACATGGTACACAGAGGACCATGACTGGGATGTTAACATACCGGGGTACACAATCTACAGGAGGGACAGGGAGGGTAAAAGAAGAGGAGGAGTAGCTCTCTACATAAGGGAAGGGATCAAAGCAATGGAACTAAAGGGTAAACAGAGGAGTGGATGCACTGTGGTCACCCTGGAGACAAGAAATGGCACCACAATCTGCACAGGGGTTGTATACAGACCCCCATCTCAGGGGGCGGCAACGGACAAGGAAATGATAGAAGGCATCCTTAGAATGGCAGAAAAAGGGGAGATATTGTTGATGCGGGACCTGAATATGTCAGATGTTAACTGAAGCACCTTTGCTGCAGCCACATCCAAGAGCAGAGTCATTCTCAATGCCCTACAGGGGGCATGCCTCAGACAACTAGTGTTGGAACCCACTTGGGAGAGAGCATTCTTAGATCTGGTACTCTCAAACGGGGATGGAGAGAGGATCTCAGATCTAGAAGTGGGTAACCATCTGGGAACAAGTGACCACCAAACAGTGTGGTTCACGATAAACACAGCCGTAGAGTCAAGCCATACAAAAGTGAGGGCATTTGGACTTCAGGAGGGCTGACTTTGGCAAAATGGGAGCATGCCTCAAAAAACCACTAGTAAACGGGCAAGAAGGAGGGGTGGAGGAACAATGGGGCAAAATCAAAACTGCCATCACAGAGGCAACAAGGCTTTGTGTGAAACAAATAAACAAAACAAAATGAAGGAAAAAACACTGAGGTTCTCAAAAGAGGTGACAGGGAAGGTCAGGGAGAAACACATAGCATTCAGGAAGTATAAGGAATCACAGAAGGAGCAGGACAGAGAACTGTGCCAGTTAAAGCAGAAGGAAGCGGGGAAGGCAGTCAGAATAGCAAAGGCCCGAACCGAGGCAAGGATAGCCAACTCAGTTAACAAGCAGGATAAAATCGTCTATACAACATGTGTGTGCCTCTTTTCAGGAAGATAAAAGAGCTATCTCACTGACCACATGTGAGATACCTGTATCACTTTTTATCTTCACAGTTGGGTAGGTCACAATGGGTATCTTTGCCAGTCGGGTATGTCATAAAAGGTTTGGAACTCATTTAGAATGTTTGGTCTCAGTAACAGTACTAATCGTATTCAAATGCAAATAACTTTAAAATTAAAAATGATAGCATTGTACTGTGAGCACGAAAGTTGTTCAGCACAATAAGATCTACAAAATGAGTGGTGTTTCATTTATAGCTACCTTTTATTTGTTTTTTTATATAATTAAATAAACAGTAGAAAATGTATTTTCTTTTCACTTTTTCAACAAACAAATGTGAATAACTTAAAACGAAAAATGGCAGCATGGTACTGTGAGCACAACATTTGTTCAGCACAAAAAGATCTACAAAATGAGTGGTGTTTCATTTACAACAGGGTTGATACACAAGGAGGTGTGGAAAGGATGAAAAGGGACTTGGCAAGGTTGGAGGAATGGTCAGAAGTATGGCAGCTAGGATTCAATGCAAAGAAGTGCAAAATAATGCACCTGGGAAACAAGAACCCAGGGGAAGAATACACAATGGGTGGGAAGGTAGTAACAACAACAAAAAAGGAAAGGGACCTGGGGGTAATCATATCAGATGACCTTAAGGTTAGCAAGCAATGGAGAAGGCAGTAGGGAGGGCTGGGGTATACTGGGATGTATAGGAGAGGCATCAGCAGCAGAAAACAGGAAGTTGTTATCCTTCTGTACAGACAGTTGGTGAGACCCCATCTGGAGTACTGTGTCCAGTTCTGGAGACCCCATCTCCGCAAGGACATAGACAGGATAGAGGTAGTTCAGAGGATGGCAACTAAAATGGTGCAGGGTCTGCAAGAGAAGCCGTATGAGGAGAGACTAAAGGAGCTTAATATGTATACCCTTGAGGAAAGAAGGGAGAGGGGGGGCATGATTGAAACTTTTAAGTACCTCAGTGGAATCAACAAAGTCCAAGAGGGTAGCATCTTTCAGAAAAAGAGACTTGCAAGAACAAGGGACACAATTTAAAGACAGAAGGAGGGTGGTTCAGGGCAATGAGGAAGTATTATTTCACAGAGAGGGTAGTGGATGCATGGAACAGCCTTCCTGAGGAGGTTGTGGGGTCTAAAACTGTGAGAATTCAAGAATGCATGGGACAGACATAAGGCAATTCTTGTGGGGGTAGAAGAAATAGGCTGTTGGTTAACTAGGATCTGCGGCCTGTCCTGTAGGTAGGGAAATGGGCAGACTAGATGGGCCTAGCGGTCCTTATCTGCCATCAAAGTCTATGTTTTTATGTTACAGATACCTTTTTATTTTGTTATAATTAGCAAAAAAAAGCACAAAATCCAATTTTTTTCACTTTTTGCAGCAATCAAATGCAAATAGCTTTAAAACTAAAAAAAAGAGGCCCACGATTGTTGTATAAATTGAATATGACATGGGTGGCATTGAGATAGTAGAAATATCTCCACTCGCTGTCATTGAACTCTAGATATCCCACTTGTGGCATATCAAGAGTTCAGTGGCAGCTTGTGGAGATATTTCTGCTATCTCGCTCTCACCCATGTCATATCCCATATTTATAGGTACATCAGGGAGCAAAGAAAGACCAAGGGAGGGATAGTGAAGCTTAATAAAGGTAAGGGAGGGTGGGCAGAGGGTGACAGTGAAAAAGCAGGGATACTGAACCAATATTTCTGCTCAGTGTTCACAAAAGAAGAGGAGGGGAAGTACCTAAACCAAACAGTGGGAGCACTCTGGATAGTGGGGTCGATACCAGTCCATTCACAGAAGAAAGGGTTCTGAAAGAACTCCTAAAACGGAAGATGGACAAAGCAGTAGGGCTTGATGGGATTCACCCCAGAATTCTAAAAGAACTAAGGTGAGAACTAGTGACACCACTGACTACCCTTTTTAACAAATCATGGGAGGATGATGTGGTACCTGAGGACTGGAGGAGGGCGGATGTGATTGCCCTTCACAGAAGTGGGAGCATGGCAGAGGCAGGAAACTACAGGATTTAGGTTGACCTCAGTGATAGGGAAAATGATGGAATCACTTTTTTTTTTTTTTTTTAAATATATTATGCTTTTTCTGCTGCTGGCCGCCTGACACCTCAGCCCGGTCACAGACCCTCTGCTTCCACTCTCATATTGGCTGCGGCTCCCTAATACCTCCCCCGGCTTACCCTCCAGGGCGGGTTGCGGCACCGGCCCTATGGTGCCACAGCTGACGGGATAGGTCAGGGAACCAGCCTGAGAGCTAATTGAAACCGAGGGCAGGCTTCATCAAGGGTGTCTGGCAGCACTTTTCCCCGATGTACAGGGGAGGGGATGTAGAATGACGTCCAGTGTCCGCCCCGCCCCCTTGAGCGAATTGGTGTTGGCGTGCTCGGTACCCCCAGCCTCTGCTAGGTGTCCATGTTACACCAAACACTCTACCCCCTGGAGAAGGAGAGCAGTCACTGGAAGCTCGATCCTTCTCTCCCTCCTGGCCAGCCTTCCGATGTCACAGGTCCGTTCCCGAACCTGGGTTGCCGGCGTCACAGGTAGGCAACCTGCCACTGTGCCGGAGGGCCAGCTGTTGCAATCACTTTTGAAAGAATGAATTGTTGAGTACCTAGAGGCCAGTAGGGCACAGGACCCAAGGGAGCATAGATTCACATCAGGAAGTTCATGTCAGACAAATCTAATAGATTTTTTTGACTGGGTGACCAAAGTAGTAGACCAGGGAGGGACTGTGGACATGGCCTACCTAGACTTTAGCAAGGCATTTGACACAGTCCCACACAAAAGATTAATAAACAAGTTAGCCAGCCTGGGAGTGGGTCCCAGGGTGATAACCTGGGTAAAACATTGGGTGGACAACAGGATGCAGAGGGTAATAGTAAACTGAGTCCACTCCAAAGAAAAGGGGGTTACTAGCAGGATACTGCAGGGTTCAGTACTGGGACCGGTCCTCTTTAATGTCTTTATAAGTGACATAACGGAGGGACCGGAAGGAAGAGTATGCATCTTTGCAGACGACACAAAGATCTGCAATGGGGTGATACATAAGGGGGGGTGGAACGGATGAGAATGGACTTGGCAGGTTTGGAGGAATGGTCAAAAGTATGGCAGATTACATTCAGTGCAAAGTAATGTACCTGGGAAACAATAACCCAGGGGAAGAGTACACAGTGGCGGGGGGGGGGGAGAGAGAGATAATACAACAACAAAAATGGAAAGGGACCTGGGGTAGTTATATCAGACAACCTAAAGGTTGGCAAGCAATGTGAGAAGGCAGTAAGGAGGGCTGAGGGGATACTGGAATGCATAGGGAGAGGTATCACCAGTAGAAAATAGGAAGTTGTTGAGACCCCATCTGGAGTCCTGCATGCAGTTCTGGAGACCCCAGCTCTGCAAGGACATAGACAGGATGGAGGCAGTCCAGAGGAGGGCAACTAAAATGGTGCAGGGTCTGCACCAGAAGTCATACAAAGAGAGACCAAAGGAGTTTAATATGTATACCCGCGAAGAAAGGAGGGAGAGGGGTGACATGACAGAAACTTTCAAGTACCTCAAGGGAATCAACAAAGTCCAAGAGGGTAGCATCTTTCAGAAAAAGAGATGTGCAAGAGCAAGGGGACACAATTTGAAGATGGGGGGGGCTCAGGGGCAACGTGAGGAAGTATTTTTTCATGGAGAGGGTGGTGGACGCATGGAACGGCCTTCCTGAGGAGGTTGTGGGCTCAAAAACAGTGGAGGAATTCAAGAATGCATGGGACAGACATAAGGCAGTTCTAGTTGGGGAGGGTAGGAGGAAGTAGGCTGTTGGTTAACTAGGATCTGCAGCTTATCCAATAGGTAGGGAAAGGGGCAGATTGGGTGGGCCAAGCGATCGTTATCTGCCATCAAAGTCCATGTTTCTATGTAAGCGCTTAGCAGCTGTAGCAGCAGTCCTTCAGTGCGAAGGCCTGTATGTGTTCCCATAACTGGACAATTGGTTACTGAAAGCCCAGTCCAGGGAGCTCCTATTGTCGACCCTAGAACACACCCTGCAGTAATTTCAATCCTTTGGCATCACTGTCAGTTGACCCAAGTCTGTGCTGACCCCTTTTCAGCGATTGCAGTACATAGGGCGGTCCTGAACTCCAGTCAGGGCAAGGCCTTCCTTCCTCAAGACAGGGCGGACCGCCATATTGCCCAGGCCCAGGAAGTGGCTCACAGCTGGCATGTTCCAGCCTGGACTTTTCTTACGCTTCGAGGCCTCATAACCATGGCCATTGTGATGGTCCCTCTGGCCTGGCTGCACATGAGGATTCCGCAGACCATCTGGGTTCAGTGGGATCAGCACTCAGATGATCTAGATCAGCTGGTCCTTGACTCTTCGCCAGTACACAAAGTGCTTCACTGGTGGATGGACCCAGCCAATCTCTTGAAGGGGATCTCCTTTCTTATCCCCACTCCTCAGCAGATCCTCACCACGGATGCTTCAGGTCTGGGGTGTGGGGCCCATCTAGATCCTTATCAGACCCAGGGTCTTTGGTCCCACTGGGAGACTCACCTCCATATAAACCTCTTAGAAAGGAGGGTGGTTCTGTATGCCTTACAGTCCTTCCAGAACCATCTCTCTCTGGACCCACTGTTGATGCAGTTGGACAACCTCAGTGTGGTCTGTTACATCAACAAGCCGAGGGGGGGACCCATTCCTAACCTCTGTCCCAGGAAGCAATGAGGGTCTGCTTCTGGACTCTAGGTCACGGTCTAGAACTATCAGCTGTCCATGTGCCAGGTGCCCAAAACCCCCTAGTGGACAGCCTCAGCAGGTCGCAGTCTAAAATGTACAAGTGGGAGCTGCTGACCTCAGTCACAGAAGACCTTTTCGACAGGTGGGGTCGTCCAGAGTTGGACCTTTTTGTGTCTCCACGCAACACAAAATTGCCACATTTCTGCTCGCTACATCCAGGGCCTGGAGTTTTCTGGTGAGGCACGTTGTCGCTCTCTTGGAAAGGGAGGTTTCTGTATGCGTTGCCTCTGATACAGAGGGTTCTCTTCAAGCTACAGATGGAGGGTGTCACCCTAATTCTAGTGGCTCTGCTTTGGCCTCGGTAGACATGGTTTCCATTACTGCCACAGTTGGCTGTGGAATCTGCAGTTCCCCTGCCCCTCTGCCGGAATCTGCTGACTTAGGCCCAGGGGACCCTGGTCCATCCAGACCTCAAGTCCCTCGACCTGCATGCATGGCTCCTGGGGACATAGCCATTGCTTGGTTTGGGGTGTCTGAGAAGGTGGCTGATGTCCTGGTGGCTGCCACAAAACCTTCCACCTGGCCCACTTACTTTAGGAAATGGAAGCAGTTTGCTATCTGGGCTGCTTGTCATAGGCTGGTCCCTTTCAGCTGTCTGGTTAACCAGGATGTGGAGCATCTCCTGACTTGTCTGATGCAGGACTCAAATACTTCTCCCTTAAAGTGCACCTGTCAGCCATATCAGCCTTTCATGTGCCCATTGAGGGCCATACTGTGCCATAGCTAGATGTGGCCCGTAATTTTCTGAGAGGCATTCTCCATTTGAAGCCCCCTAACCATTACCCGGTTCCAGTTTGAGACCTGAACTTTGTTTTGGAGAAGTTGACCCTGCTTCCTTTTGAGCCAGCTGCACCTTGCAAGCTATGCTTTCTGTCGTGGAAAGTGTTATTTTTAGTTGTCATTACTTCTGCTTGAAGAATTTCAGAGCTAAACGTTCTCATGTGTGAGCAGCCTTATTTGCTTTTCCACAAAGGCAGGGTCTTTTTGCGCACTAATACTAAGTTTTTTTCTAAGATGATGTCTGAGTTTACTCTAAACCAATCTATCCACCTGTCTGTGTATTATCCAGAGCATGCCAATCCAGGGGAAGCATTGCTTCATACTTTGGGTGTGTAGAATTTTGCGTTACTATACATACTGTATGAGGGACTGCAGGAAGTCCTCTCAGTTATTTGTTTCTTTTGCCCCTGGCAGAGAGGGCACGCCAGTTTCAAAACAGTGTTAGTCCAAATGGTTGGCCAACTGTATTATTTTTTGTTACAGGAAGTACGGTAAGGAATATCCTGAGGTTTTTAAGGGCCATTACACCAGGGGCATGGCCACTTCCATTGCCTGTTTCAGGGGCGTGCCGACAGCTACGATTTGCACTGCTGCTACTTTGAGTACTGTCCACACTTTCACCAAGCACTACAGTCTGGACATTGCCTCCAGAAGAAGGGTAGGGTGTGATCTTGCTGTGCTTCAGGGCCTTCTTTCTTTGGCCTCTGGCCTCCTGCCACCCAGACTGTCCTTGCTTCAAGCACTGCTTGGGGTCGTTCCATAGGTGTGACCTGATGACAAAGATATCTCCGAAGAAGATATAGTTATATAAGAACTTACCATAACAGTAGATCTTCAAGGGAATCTCTATCATCAGGTCATGCCGTCCCTTCCCCCTCCTCTCTCGCTCTCTCTCTCTCTCTACAACTTGGCTGTCTTGTTGCTCCAGCCTTTCTGCTAGCTGGGGACCTTCTCTCTGTCTCTTTCTCTCTCTCTCGCCTTGGTTCCCTGGTAGGACTTCTTTCTCTCATGGCCTCCAGCTAAGGAAAGAACTGAGGAGGGAGTGGGGCCGCCTACACTTTTATAGGGTATATGACGTCAGAGTCTAACATCAGTGTGGGTGGCCCTTAATAGACTGCTGCAGAAAACATTTCCATGAGATCCAAACGCCTGCAGTGAAGGGCCATAGGTGTGACCTGATGAGAGATTAACTCAAAGACCTACTGTTATGATAAGTTCTTATGTAACGGTTCTCTCCTGCATCTGGATCTTTATCCCCTGCACCTCATGGCCTGGTTGCTGAGCAGCTAGAGTTGTAGGCTTATCAGATGAGGTTCTCTGTGTTGTGGAGGCCTCCTGGAAAGAGCTGACTTGCAGCTGCTATGCCTGTAAAATGGAAAAGATCTTCCATTTGGTGTCAGGACAAGGAGCTTGATCCCTTTGCCTGCCCCGTGTCTAATATCTTGGAATAACTCTGATCTCTCTCTCAGTTGGGACTGTGGACGACGACCCTTAAAGTGCACCTAACAGCCATCTCTGCTTACTGGGTG
Source organism: Neoceratodus forsteri (assembly GCA_016271365.2). Lineage (NCBI taxonomy): Eukaryota > Metazoa > Chordata > Ceratodontiformes > Ceratodontidae > Neoceratodus > Neoceratodus forsteri. Next base: position 248,465,808 of record CM057457.1, read on the forward strand.
CAGACTGGTAAGCCAGCAGTGGCCCAAGAGAAGATGATTGGGTGCTTCTTCAAGGGCCTGGACCACCTGTCCCCTCTGCTGTGTGAGACTCCTCCACTAGGAGACCTACTGCTGATGTTGGCTATGCTCATGCACAAGCCATTTGAGCCGACACAGAGGTGTGAAATGTCACACATATCATGAAAGACAGCCTTCCTAGTGGACATTATATCAACCAGAAGGATCAGGAAGTTCCAGGCGCTTTCGGTGGAGTCTCCCTACCCGGTCTTCCACAGGAACAGAGTCGGCCTTCACCCCAACCCAAAGTTCTCCCTGAAGATTGTATTGGAATTTCATCTAACCAGATGATTAACTTACTGGTATACTTCACCAAGCCATTTTTGGAGGCCGATCGCAGACTCCATACTCTGAAGTTGCAGAGGGTGCACTCTTATAATGAACACAAGGCTGGAGTTCGGGGAGAAGCTTGCCAGCTGTTTCATGCTGAAGCCACACCTGGCAGACCAGCAGCACAGTGGATGACTGGCAAATGGATCACATCCTGCATCGACTTCTGCTATAAGTTGGCTGCTAGGGAACCTTCTGTACTGTTTAGAGCTCATACCGCCAGACATACCGCTGCCTCAGTGGCTGCTTCTGGGGATGTCCCTATCCAGGAGATATGCAGGGCTGCTAACTGGAAGTCAGCACACGCCTTCATTTCCCATAACAGCATCGACCTAGAGTCTCGCCAGGAAGCTGGTTTGGGGATCTTGGCTCTCCTCCAGTCTCTGTTTACTAACTAGGGGTGTGCGTCTTGTTCCCTTCTCCCAGAAAACTGCTAGGAGTCTGCCAGAGTATGGATACTGAACTATATCCAAACTCCTAGAAAAATAGGTTGCTCACCTGTAGCTGTAGGTCTGTGAGTGGTATATAGTTCACATCCGCACAACCAACCCGGCCTCCCTTGGCAAGTGGCACACAGATTCCTGCTTCCAGTGTACAGTATCTGACGTCATGGGGTGGAGTCGGGATATACTGCCTAGGTGGTGGGAGGAGCTTAACTTAAAGATGTCTGCCAAATCATCTATTTTAGCGAAACTGCCAGAGTATGGATGTGAACCATATACAGTGAAGCCTGCCAGGATGAAACCCAACTTTGCAGAATTCTGCAGTAGAGTTACTGCATGAAACAATGCAGTTTCAATGGAAGTTAATCCCTTTTTTCATGCAGGAAACCTGTGACACAACACTTCATCCTGGTGGGCCTCACTGTACCACTCCTAGAACTGCAGTTACAGGTGAGTAACCTGTTTTCAGTTACTTGTCTGTAATAGTAGATCCTCTATAGAATCTCCTCCAGAGAACTACAGCTCTACCACCCATCTACCCCTTCTGCATTTTTGGGTGGAATACTGTTGAAGACCTGTCGGTTGCAGCAGGTTTAGTTGTCTCCTTTCTATGGACCTCTATATGATCTCTTTGTCCTTGCTGTTCCTGTTGGCTCAGTCAGGGTTTTGGTCTCCCATAACTATTGAAATTGTATCAAACCATTGCAGAGTACGTGTTCAGACTTGTTCTCTTAAGATACTTGGACTAATTATTGTGTACTCCATGTATTGTAGTGTTGCAATATTATAATAAAGAAGTATAAGAAAAAGAAATTGTATCACACCGAGTTCGACTTTAACGGAAAACTAAGGAAGAGTGGGGCTGACTACATTACATGGGTGCTACCGACATACATCATCATGGACGGTCCCAGGTAGGTATAAGTTTTTGAATTGTTCTGATTCTGGTGGCTTACAGTTCATTGTGTTTGGCTATATGATCTACTGTTACTGGTAAGGAACCAAACTTTCTACATGGCACCCAGGAAATTCAGTACAAAAACAAATTAAGGACCCTTGTTACTAAATGGTATCTCGCACAATAAGGGAATTACTGCAGATAGTGAAAGAGGGCTTGTCTTCTAATCCTGATCTGATAACCACACAGCACTTAAATTCAATGACAGTACCAGCAAATTGTAACAAAAATAAATACAATCAGTTCAGCTATATAGCAGATGCGCCAGTCTTCCAAGTTTCTTTTTATTTTTTAACAGTTTATATTTTCCCCATCTTTGGTGCAGAGTCCCAGTTTTCTCATTTTTTCATCCAACTTCGCATTTGGAACTTTCCTCTATGATGTAGCTGCCGAGCTCGTGTTCATTTGCATGCTGAGCCGGTGATTACAACACAGGATGGCAGCAGTCCATTTACAGTTCATTGAGAACACAACAGTGATAATCTTATGGACTTTAACAGCATTCAGCCCTGGTTCCAAGAAAATCAGTTATCTCTCTGTGCTAAGAAAACAGTCTGTATGACATTTGGCACCAGGCAGACGATTAGTAGTCTCACTCCTTCCCTCCTTTCAGGCCCTTGATGGTGTAACTATTGAAAATGTCTTCTCTAAGTACCTCAAGATCTGGCTGGATCACCACCTTGATCTTTCTGTTCATGCGGATGTTATACACAAGACACTCCACCTCAAGCTAGGAGCACTATACAGAAATAAGAGAAGTATTCCACTTCCTCCTCGCAGAGAAATCCTCACTAAGACGAGTCTCCCCTTTTTCGACTGCGGAGACATTGTTTATAAAGCTGCTCCCAAGTTTACTTTAGCTAGACTGGATGCTCTCTTTCACTCCTTCTGTCGCTTTGCCTTTGATAAACCTCTATGTACTCACCATTGCACTTTGTACTCTTTCCCCCTCCTCCCCTGTTTTGATACCAGATGCTTTTCCCACTGTGTTTCCTTTATCTCCAAATATTGGTTTGGTTCTCTCTCCCTTCCTGTCATGCTTCTCCCCCACACACACACACTTCTTCACCTTACTCCATTCGCAGTGCTTGCTCTCGCCTCGCCTTCTTGCTGTCCTCAAGTGAAATCTACTGCTGGCCAAACTGCCTTCTCATTCTGTTTCCCTCAACTGTGGATCTCTCTTGTTCCCCTTCCATTCAATCAATCAATCAATCAGTCAAGTCTTTATTTATCCAGGCGAACACCATTGAGCAAGCTCATTCACAAGGTGGACCTGCATTACACAAGGTCAAGGAACAATACAATACAATTATGTACAGGCAATAAATAGGCATTATCATACATAACACTGAGAGGGAAAATACATACAGTGCCAGGGTAAGTATGATCAGGGGATATCTTAGTTAAAAGAAAATAGAAAAAAGTGAAAGGAAGGGAAGCAAGTAGTGGAAGCAACAGAAATAGGCCAGTTGAATTATCAGAACTTTTAAGAACGCAAGTCAGGCTTTAGAGGGTGTAGGTGTGGAGCAAAACACAGCCAAGGGTGGGAGGTATAGGGCAGTCGCTTTATGGCGACCACTAAGGAAGTGAGCTGAGGGCACCTCAGGGGGAGGTCGGGGTAGGAAAGGGTGAGGAAGGCAGCATGAAAAGATAAATTTAGTAAGGAAGAGGAGGTCAGGAAAAAGTGGTGTAGCATAGGGCGGGGGAACAGTAGGCAGTTGAGCATTTTAGGCACGAGGAAAGCAGTTACATAACTCCTTAACAGTTTTTGCAAACAAGGTTTTAAAAGCTGCGAGACAAACAAGGGTGCTTAGTTTCCTTGATTTCTGCATATTATTTGAGAGAGAAGGCAGCACGAAGCTTATGGCCGCTCTTCTGAACCGTGTATTGACCCTGGGCACTTTCAGTGAAATAAGAGAGGAACTCCTCAGTGCATAATTGCCTATCAAACTTGGAGGCAGACAGTCGGCAATATATTGGGGGAGTTTGTTGGTGATGGCTCTGAATGTCCAAAGAACCGTGTATATGTTCCGCCTATACTTGAGGGAAGACCATCCCACGGCTGCATAAAGGGAGCAGTGGTGAGTGGAGAAGGGAAGGCCAGTTATGAATCTTAGCACTCTGTAATACAATGTGTCCAGTTTACCAAGATAGGCAGCAGCACACTGTCTATAGATGATGTCAGCATAGTCAATTAGGGAGAGGAAAGTGGATTGGACTAGCTGTGTCTTAGCTTCTTTGGTCAGGAGGCAATTTATCCTAAAAAACAGACCAAGCCTCTGTCTCGTTTTTTTCAGTAATTCCTCGATGTGGTCCAGTCAGACCCCCAGGTACTTGAATTTTGCTACGAATTCCAGTTTTTCTCCTAGTAAAGTGGAGATGAGGGGGGGGTACCGAACCGACCATAGAGGAGTATGCTGTGTGTTTAGCAGGTGAAAACAATATTGCTTTTGTTTTGTTGGCATTGAGTAATAGCTTTTTGCTTAGGAGCTGATACTGCAACAGATCGAACTCAGTTTGCAGGTCTCTGCAGACAGCTTCAGGTGATGGATGGCTTAGGTATAGCACCGTGTCATCTGCAAACAGGTGAATATTGGCCTCCTTGATACCGACATCTAAATTGTTCATATAGGTAGCAAACAGCAGGGGCCGCAGGATGGATCCCTGCGGTATACCTCTTTTTAGCAGTTTAAGTGGGGAGAGCTCCCCTTCGGCCTTTACCTGCTGATGCCTATCTGTGAGATAGTCGTTGAACTAGCAGAAGGAGGATGCATCCATGCCTATCGTCTTTAGCGTAGCGAGGAGCAGGCAGTGATCGACGGTGTTGAAGGCCTTGCTAAGGTCCAGGAACACAGCGCAGACAAAATTTCTATTCTCCAGATCACTATGCCAGTCATTGGTTACTTTAGCCAGAGCCGTGATAGTACTATGCTTAGCTCTGAACCCAGACTGCGTTGGGTTTAGCAGGTTTGTATTGTCTAAGAAGATTCTTAACTGAGCGTTCACAATTTTTTCCAGGAGTTTTGAGAGTATGGGGAGGAGAGATATAGGCCTGTAATTATTTAGATCACAGGTATCCCCTGATTTAAACAGTGGGATGACGTGGGCAGTTTTCCACAGCTGCGGGAGAGCCCCCTGCGATAGGGACAGGTTAAATAGATGAGTGATCGGTACTGCTAGGACATGGTGTGCAATCTTAAGGAAGTAGGGGTCGTGGGAATCAGCGCCAGCACTTTTCCTAATGTCCATCTGAAGAAGAAGATTTTCAACCTCTTTCAGTGAGGCAGGCACGAAGGAAAAGACTGCATTATTGGTGCTGGGTTCCGGTGGCTGAGCAACAATTTGGGTACGTAGCATACATGCAGGCGAAGTATCGAAAGCTAGACCTGCAGTGGCAAAGTGGTTGTTGAAAGCTTGAAGGATTTCCATTCTATCATTAATGGTAACATTGTCTGAAGTAATTTTTGAAGGAAGCGCAGTCTCAGACTCGTGGCTGGACAGTTCTTTAATTGTGGACCAAAATTTGGTAGGGCATGTTGAGGCAGAATCTAATTCCGAGCGGTAAAAGCTGGCTTTGGTCTCTCTGACCAACTTGGTGCAAGAATTCCTAGCTGATCTGAAGAGACACCAGTATTCATCTGTCTTTGATTTTCAAGCTTTTTTCCAAAGTTTGTCTCTTTCTAGTAAAGCGGCCTTGAGGTCAGCAGAAAACCATTGGCATGTTCTAGTCTTTATGCAGACTTTTACAAGGGGGGGGGAGCGCATGGTTGTTTAGGGCACATGACACAATTTCATGGAAGGTGTTGTAGGCCGTGTTCACTGATTTAGCTAAGTAAAAACTCTGCCAGTGCAGGGAAGCTCTCAGCTCGTTGATGTATGCGAGTGGATCGAAGTTGCGTCTAGACCTTTTAATGGAGAACTTGGATGTAGAAGGGGGTTTGGAGTCAGCTCTTACACCAGCAATGAAGGAATGATCACTAATGTCTGAGGAAAATATTCCAGCGTGAGAAAAGAGATGTGGTTTGCTCACAAGAAGAACATCCAGCAGGGTGCTGTTTACTGTTTTTTTTTTGTTTTGTTTAGGCGAGTTGGTTCCTCAATGAGTTGTGTAAGCCCATGTGAGTCACAGAAGGATTTAAAGGGTAGTGAGGCCCTAGACAGCCAGTCATAGTTAAGATCCCCTAATATAATTGTTTCAGTGTTCCCATGGCCCATAATGGTCGACAGGTAGGACAAAAACTGAGACCCCGCAGATGGGGGCCTGTAACATCCTATGACACAAATAGCCATCGAGGGGGATATTTCGACTTTAAAGGACAGGCATTCAGGTCCATTTGCACTAGAAGAGGAGTCAAGGATAGAGACTGAGAATTTGTCTTTTACAAAGATGGCTATTCCACTGCCTCTGGTTTGTCTGTCAGTCCTAAACAGCAAATAGTTAAGGATGTTAACCTCCTTGTCAGGGGTGGCTGGCCTAAGCCAGGATTCAGAAACCACGAGTACATCTGGCTCGGTGTGAAGGACCCAGGCCTGGATAGAGGTGAACTTTTTTAAAAGGCTGCATGCATTAACATGCATAAAACTCATTCTTTTAAGCCTTGTAAGGTCAGATGGCAAAAAAAGGGCTTCTCTGGGACCAGGTTGAGTTCCACATCGCCTGCACACAATAAGAGGAGGAGCACAACTTTTCTTAAGGCAACTAGGGATAAATTGAAGGCTCTAACCCGTCCACGTCTATTTGGGATAGCAGTGCAGTGGTGCAACAACTTGCTTTTCACACTAGGCTGACATAGAGCTGCAAAGACAAGAACCCTCACTGTGTAGCACCAGCAGGTATTGTGACTGGGAGGATGGGGGGGGGGATACCCTGTGCGGGCAACAAAGTGCAGGTCCCACCCCCAGATGAAAGCTCAGTCCGATCCATAGGCAGAGGCATAGGGGTACAGCAAGTACTATGCAATGACTCGTTGTGTAAATGGCATTGGGAGAAGGGGCACAAGTCCCCTTGGGAGTAATTTCGGCCTAAAGGATTCACTACATAAGGCGCCATACATAATGTGGCAAGGAGAAACTGCCAGGTAGCAGCCCTCATAATTGCGGTTTATGGTGTTTCGGGAGAAGGATTACGTGTAGGTAGACTAGCCAGGCTCCAAGTTTAAGGCTCACTGTTATCAGTATAAAAACTGGGGAAGGAAACAGAGTAGTTTGGAAGTGGGACAACTAGTAGGATAGAGAAGACACTAGATGAATTGCAGGCAGAGCAAAGATAGTGGGGGTGATTTGATAGGCTTACAGGTTCAGCTTCCTTTGCAGAGGGAAATGGAAGTGAGTAGTACAAGGTGACCAATAGGAGGGGAGACACAGGAGAGGGAGGAGCAGAAGCATATTTAAAGGAGGCCTGGGATGGTGCGGGGGGTGGGAGAAAAATGTGAGCAGAGCAAAACGAAACGAGAGAAAATATGGCAATTGCTAGTGCCAGGGAAAGCGCTGAGGGTCCGTGGAAAAAGGCGCACCAATCAGTGAGGCCGAGGCAGGCAAGTGAACCAATCAGGATCCACTTACAGGGCGCCCGCACCAATAGGAGAGCACCGAAGCGTATGGTTCTAAGCTTGAATCAGCAGTAGTACCTTAGATGCTGAATCTGGTTCCTGGGACCGTGAGGGCGGCAGAGGGTGTCGGGAATGCTCGCGTGGAGGCCAGAGAGATGGCTGGTACACCACCTCGAAGGGAGAGGAGGCGCCACTCAGGCGCGAGTCCCTAGGGAAAAAGAGGAGACAAAGAATTAATATAGTAAGCAGAGAGGATGGGAAGCTGGCGGCAGCCAGACAGTAAGGGGCGGGGGTGCTTTATTTAAACAAAAGAACTACAGGAGTCAAGGTGGGGAGATCAGGATATAATAGGTGGGGGAGCACAGATTGAGAAGAGATGCGAGGAGGGGAATGGGGAAAGGGTTGAGAAGCGAGTAGGAGAGATGGTTATCTAGAAGGTCAGCTTGCAGCAAAGAAGCCGCAGTGCCGAGCGGGGGGGCAGACAAAGTCAAGGATTCAAGTTAGAAGTGTTGCAGGAGAGACTGGGTGAATAGGCAATATGCACAGTTTAGTTCACCAAGGCTAAGGACTAAAAACAACACACTACAGGTCTACCTGCATAAGTTCAGTTAATACAATGCACTGCTACCAGAGTAGTTTAGCAAACAAAAAATCCCAGAACAGGCTAGCAATAATAGTTTCAGTTTTAACAGTTAGAAAAATAAGGTTTGAACAAAATGCAAGCAGAGCAAAATGAAGCAGGAGAAAAAAAACGGCAATTGCTAGCATCAAGAAAAGTGCTGAGGGTCCATGGAAAAAGGCGCACCAATCGGTGAGGCCGAGGCAGGCAAGCGAGCCAATCAGGATCCACTTACGGGGCACCGCACCACTAAGCTTGAATCAGCGGTAGTACCTTAGATGCTGAATCCGGCCCCTGGCACCGTGAGGGCGGCAGAGGATGTCGGCAGCGGTCGGGCAGCAGCCAGAGAGATGGCCGGTACACCGCCTCAAAGGGAGAGAGGGCGCTGCTCAGGCGCAAGTCCCTTAGATGCTGAATCCAGCTACTGGGACTGTGAGGGCGGCAGAGGATGATGGCAGCGGTCAGGCGGCGGCCAGAGAGATGGCTGGTACACCACCTCGAAGGGAGAGAGGGCGCCGCTCAGTCCATTCGCTGTGCTCTTTCCTTTCCTGCTCTGAAACCTCTCCTCCATGAGTTCTCTGCTCACTTTTGCAGTTGCTTCTGATATTGGGGTGAATTTCTTTTCATCTTTCTTCTGCCAACACTGCCATCTCCTTCCACCAACTCTGACACCAGAGCACTGCCCTCTCCTTCCACTAACACTGACACCAGCGCTGCCCTCTCCTTCCACCAACACTGCTCTCTTCTTCCACTAACACTGACACTAGCACTGCCCTCTCTATCCACTAACACTGACACCAACACTGCCCTCTCCTTTCACTAACACTGACACCAGCACTGCCCTTTCCTTCCACTGATACTGACACCAGCACTGCCCTCCTTCCACCAACACTGTCCTCTCCTTCCACTAACACTGACACCAGAGCACTGCCCTCTCCTTCCACTAACACTGACACCAGCACTGCCCTCGCCTTCCACCAACACTGACACCAGCACTGCCCTCTCCTTCCACTAACACTGACACCAGCACTGCCCTTTTCTTCCAATAACACTGTCCTTTCCTTCTACTTGCACTGACACCAGCACTGCCATTTCCTTCCACTAACACTGACACAAGCACTGTCCTCTCCTAGTTTCAGTCATTTCTCTGTGACAGGGTTGAATACAGCCCTGTCCCAGTTGTTATGGAGAATGAGTTTAAATGTAAGGATCTGTTCTGTTCTCTCCTTTTCTGTCTCTTCTCTGTCTGGTTGCGCAGCCATATTTTCTCGTGAGACCTAGGACTTGAGCACTCCGACAGTCTCGCTATTCTCCGCCTCTTGCTAGCTCTCTGCCTTCCCTTGCTGTTTCTATCTGTCTTCCTCCCCCTTAAATATCTGCTGGTATAAAAATATATGTGAATCTTTTTGTGGAAATGTAATTAATACTGGGATCTCTTTGTTTAAAACTGTATACAGTTTTACTGTTGAAGTGATTGCAAAAACCTATTTGGAACCCAAGGCATTAACCTGAAATGCAGTTTTTAAGCCTCTTGCAGAGATGTAAACAAGAGGTCAGTTCTGGGTCGCAATGTTCTTTTTGCTGCACCTGCTGAAACTGACAAGAACACTGTGTGAGTAGCAGAATGTTCTCTTAATGAGCGCCTGCAAAGACTTGTTATAAACAGAGCTGCAATGTTTTGCAAGAAAGAGAGACAGATACAGACTGAGATTTGAAATTGAGAAGAAAAAGGACTCTGCTTTCTATGTTTGTGCTGCCATTGTAAATATTTTGAACATTTTTTTTTAATTTTTATTTTACTGTTATTAATAATAAAACACTTGTTGCAAATTTTACAACTGCTCCTGGTTTTCCTGTGCATCCTGACCTGTGCCTCAATGACATTCTTCTAGTTTCTTATTTTGTTGCTGATATTGTGTAATGTTCTTTTTCCCATTGTATTATTTACCTTATAGTACTGTAATTTACTGTTTGGCTATTTATTCATTGAATGTTCTTAAACTGTATATTTCTACATACTATTTCAGTGTTATTGTCAGGGGTGTGCAAATTGCATTGCCCGATGTCCGAGGCTGACCCAATTACACTGTTGGGCAGACCCTTTGATCTCTCTACTTCAGCCCTTGGACAAGTGTTTTTCCCATCCGTTTTTTTTTTCTTTGCATTCCTCGCATGCATTGTTTTTTGTTTTGTTTTTATCACAGGTCCTTGCCTCACTCTCTGAACCTCTCTCCAAGACATGCCCCAGCTAGTGTTCTGCCCCTCTGATTCGTTTCTGCAGGCTAGCAGCATTGGTGGCGTGTGCTAATTGGCCACAATGAGGATGGAGGGAGGAGAACACTGTAGCACGCGGAAAAAAGCAATCAGTGTTGCACGCCATTACAAAGGAAGGCTAATGTTACTGAACCTCTGGATGCGAGGCTAATTCTGGTGGGTGATCGCTGATGGTAATTGTTTCCATCGCTGATTGGCTACTGAATGGAGAAGGCCTGAAGAAGAGAAGAGTGCAAGAGGCTAGGCTAAATTGGGACCGAATATCCCTCCCGTTCTTCTGTGCGGCTCACTGGCTGGCTTTAACGATGGACAGAGGTGGGTACAGTGTTGGGGAGTTAACTCACTCACACTTGAGTCTTAGGTTGTCACATTGCTGAATTTTATCATTTTCAAGAAGTGGCTGGTGGTCGGGTGCGTGTACGGACTAAAAGTCCCCGGACTAAACGTCACGGTCATTAAGTTGCGGTCAAAATACAGAGTGGACAAATGGTAACGGTACAACTTGCCGCTTCGAACGGTGGTCGCCAGACAGAAAGTCACAATGAAAACAGCATGTGGGTTTGCTTGATGCAACAGTTGGAGGAGATGGGAAGATAAGAGAAATAATGATGACTGAATCAGAAAGTCGCAAGTCAGAAACAGCATGATCCACTCACAAATTCATAAATAAATATTGCATTTCACTATTATCCAGTGTTAACTGCCGCCACACGACCAATACTCATAACTGGCAAAAAGTTTGAGATGAATCAGTTATTAATTGCAGCTCCTGTGGGTTATTTACTTACATGCCTCTGTGGGATGGGGTATATGGGACAAACTAAACGAGCACTGAAATCTAGGGTCGGTGAGCATAAGGCAGCCATTCGTAATAACAACATGGAATATGCCATTGTCAGGCACTATCAAGAGGCACAGCATGGATTCCCAACTTCCCTTAAGTTTGTGGGATTGGAGAACGTGGAAGTCAGTATAAGGGGTGGCGATTTGAAGAACAGGCTTCTTCAAAGGAAGCATTTTGGATTTATATGCTCAGTACAGTAATACTGCATGGTTGAAACAATTATATTCCTATGCACAGTTATTTGTGAAGCCGAGTGTATTTTTTATCCCTCCCTCAAGTATCAGTGTCTGAAATATTTCTTATGGGCTTTGCTCAGCTTTGTCTTGTTTCTGACAACCAGTAGAAACACTATTAATTGCAGTTTGGACTTAACATGACCTGTAGGCTCTGCTATTTACCATCACTTAGATTTAACATGTCTGCTATGGGCTGGTGAGCAGGAGTATGCCGCTCCTATCAGCTCTCGCTTGCATGACCTATTGTTTTGTTATATGTATATTTTTTTGATCTGTCTGCCGACTAGCTGTTTTTTGCTATGGGGGACTTGTGCAATAACACTTCCTTTGAAAAGGAAAACTTAGGGGACCTGCATTGAAAATGTAGTCTGCATTATCAGTAGTAGGGAATACTTTCTCTCATAAGTTAGCCTTTTTGCAGTAGCTGTCAGGTGTTACAGTGACAAAAAAATTTTTGCTGAAGAATGGTGATTGGCAGAGGAAGGAGGAAGGAATCACTGGAGCAGACAAAGTGACTCTCTTTAATCCCTGATTTCTTTGCTGCAAACCGCTGGCTACAAAATGTTTCTCTGCAAGTTGCTGTGATGTGCAAACCACAAAACGGTATTACAGAGGCAGTAAGTCATATTGCTACAGCAGCACTGGCAAGTATGACTGCGACCGGTGTTACGGCGATAAAACAGTTTCTACCGAATGGGACTACAAACATATTGTCCATGTAAAAAGATTTGCTATTTAATTGACCGTGATGCCGGTCGGGTGATATATCGGACTGTATAGAGTATTGGAAGTGCACTGTGATTTCCTTTGCAGGGCCTGTACTCATTATTTGGTGTTCCGTGCATACCAAAATCATGCACAGAACACCAAATAGTGCTGGCTGGTAACCCGCGCTGTATACCTGTTTCTGATCTCTTATTCAAACGGCTGCTGTTGTACTCCTCTGCTTTTTTTTTTGTATGTGTTTTCTGCTGCTTTTGATGAAATACGGATGCCGAAAAAGTAATGTAAGTACGCCCTAACTGCACAGCCACTACAGAAAAACTGTAATCTCTTAGTAAAACACAGCACTTGTAAACACAAGTCAGCACCAGCTCATGCTACAGCTAGCAGGACTTTCTCGCTCTCTCATCACTGTCGTGCCACACCTCTGAAACATGACTCTGACTGCAACCTTGTAAACTGTACTAGTGAGAGAGAAACATGCAAAGCAGTTTCTTAGGCCCCTAACTTTTTGCAGCTGCCCATTTGTCACCATTGTGTAAGGTGAGACCAGTGTGTTTACACAGTACTGTATTTCAGAGTAGCGACCTGCCTGCTAAAGACTGTTTGGCAAAATAGGTAGAAACTAGGCTTGCTGAAATTTGTAATAGAAAAGGGGAGAACACTTTTGGCAGATGTTTAACTGTATCAGCATAAAGACAGTTCTGGTTTCCTTCTGTAAACAAAAATAAACACCTGTGAAGTGAACTATGACCTTATTGCTACTAACCTTGTCCACGTCCCTAGACACAATACCTACAAAGGTGCGTGTGCATTTGCCTGTCACTCCCCCGCCCCCAGTACTGGAACTCCTCCCACTGAATTTACGCTGAGCCTTTTCCCATGCCTCTTTCAAGAAGGCGCTACGTAATCATCTCACCACTTCTAGCTTATGCTCTTGTTTCAAACCACCGTAGCTTGCAAATCTCTTCCTAACCTTCACTCCCCTGGCCATTTCTGATCGCCCCGCTTAATGCTGTGCACTTGCTTCCTACCTGCTCTTACTACCCCTTCTCCAACTGATTTTTCCCTCTTATCTTGTCCCAATTTCTACTCTATCCCACCCTCTTCTCTAGCTTCCCTACTCCCCTCCATGCTCTATATTTTCTACTATACCTATCCTGTATTGGCTATTATATAGATTATAGTCATCATTGTATTATCCTCCCCTATTTTCTGCAATATACTCCTAGTCTTGATTTAGTGTATAGCTACTAGTATTTTTGCTGTACTTTCACACTGTTATGTATTTTACCTTGTTTTGTTGTTTTTCACCTGCTGACATTGTTCATATGCTCTGCAATTTTATCTGCTATGTACTGTAAATTGTTTCCGGTTGTTGCTCTGTACCCTCCCGGGTCATGCCTGAAAATAGTCATTGCCATGGCTAGTGCACCTACCCGGTAAACAAAAACTAAATAAATAAAATAAATAATCACTGCTCAGTCTGAGTGCAAAACGGACACAGTTCAAAAAGTTTTGCTGTTACACGGGTTATCTAAAGAAAAAAAAGAATTACTGGGCAAGCAAGTTATTTAATGTATGTGACTCAGGACTGACTGCCACCAAAATATAAGAAAAACATGGTGCCTGAATAAGCATTTTGATTAGGGGTTGGGCATTAGAACAGCAAGAAAAAATGTTGTTTGTGTAGCCAGGGAATTAACTGGATAGCAGGGGAATAAACAGAACACACTGAGACACTTAAACTTCAGTTTTTAACTTTTTATTCAATACTGTTAACACATTATTAATTTCAAAAGTTGTGTGTCTGTGTTTAGGCAGGAGCAACTTCTGTTGAAGAAATCAGGGATATGTGGCACCATTAGCACTGGCTGGAGAGTGCAGCTTCTCAGGCTGAATTTTTCCTTAAATACTTTTATTTTGTGCCTGATTATTTCGCACACACACACACACATATATATATATATATATATATATTCTAAAAAAAATCAATTTTAAAATAAGATGAATCCCATTACTGGACTGGCAGGACTCTTTCTGGGATCTCCACATAGAAGATGCATGAGGAAATTTAAAATGTTTTTAAATTTAGTCAAATTGGGCAGTTCGGGCTATAAACAACTAAAACATTGTTAAATGCTGTGGAAAAAAACAACAGTTGAATAATGGTATACAAAAAATAGGGTTGGTATACCAGTTTTCAAGACGGAATACCAAAGCTTGTGAAATGGTATTCTGTGGGGAACACCACTTTTTAAAATGAATTTCTAGCCCTGCTTTGCCAGTAAAAATATGGTAAGGTCGTCGGTTGGGTGGTGATGCATGTATGCTGCTGAGCGCATACAGGGTTTTAAATAGCTGGTATTTAGCTGGGCGGGGGGCAATGCAATGCACAATGAGGAAAATGGTCTGGATACTTGACGCCGGAGTTGGGGGTTACTGTGACAGAGGAGTCTTGTCTTGTCCCTTGCTTGCTGCCATGTTTTAAGGTGTGTGGAGCGGACACTTGTGGCTCGGGGGGGGGTGGGATTCAGTGATTGAATGATGTGTTGCAGCTACACTGGCTACCCGAGAGATTCGACATGCCACACCCCTGCTTGCTTGGTTCTGGAGAGGGTCTGGTTGGCTCAGTGGGGTGTAGTGTTGCCAACTTGCTGTTTGTTGTGCTGCAACTGCTGTTTTCTGCAAAAATATAGCAGTTGCATAAAAGTCTATTCCTGATGCTGAGTATTTTATGTGTCTTATTTTGTGGCAGTGTAATGAAAACAAGTCACAAGCCAGTAGTGAAGAAGTGGAGCAGGGTTGGTAATGTGTGTCATGTCTTTTACAGTACCGCAACATTGTACTCACTACTCAGTGTGATGTCACTGGTACCCTCAGGTCCCTCACTGCTGGTTGCGAATGATTGCATTTCTTTTTTGGCTTCTTGTACTAGTGTTACCCAGCCACTTGCCTTTGATGGGGTTTTTTTATGGCCTGTCCCTTGCCCGCCTTGGGCTTTGTGTGTTTTTTGAGGGTGGGGGGGCATCAGTGATCATTTCATAGTGTGTTGTTAAGACAAAAATATATATATATTTTTTTCTAATACAGTGGTAGTAACATGTTTTTACCAGTCATAGCATGTTTCACGATAGGGCAAGTACAAGATTTCGTGGGCAAGTAATTTTTAGACCTTGACTTGCCCTGGGGCAAGCGTTTAAAAATGTGATTTGCACACCCATGGTTATTGTTTTATTTTATACATTGTACGTTGTGTATATTCTCTTCCCCTCACTTCCCCCTCCCTCAGGACGCATCTGGAAATGAGATGATACCACCCCAGTTTGCCTTTCCTGGTGAAACATTTGAAATAATAAATAAATACATACATAAATAAATGTGTGTATTTATGTATGTATGTATATTGTGACCTAATGTTAGCAGCTGCATGGTTAATGATTATGCCATCACTATCACTGTGAGGTACACATCCTAGAGTCTTGCATGAGTTGTCTAATGTGAAATCTGGTTTCTCATGACATGACATGGTGAAAATTTGTGGTTTCATTGAGCAGGTCTGTATGTCTTATTTTTGTGGTTTGTGAATGTGTTTGTGTATGTTTCCAGGTGAGAAGACCAACGGCCTGATTGGCGTATCTGAACTCATAATCTCCACTGCAATCCATGGCGTATTCTTCTGTCTCCTGGGGGCTCAGCCGCTGCTAGTTGTGGGATTTTCTGGGCCCCTGCTTGTCTTTGAGGAGGCATTCTATAGGGTGAGTATCCAGGGATGAGGACACACCCATCTTCCAAAAAACTGCTGCATAATCTTAAATTGTAAGTTTATCTGTATGTGTTAAAATGATGCTATACTGGCATGCTAATCTTGTTTAATGTTCTTTTTTTGTTTATTAAAAATGTGGTGATTGGGACAGGCACACTGAGTTGGAGCTCATTTCCAAGTGCATGTTAGCAGAGGGGTTACAAGAGGCAATAATACGGCAATAGCAAATACAGTGACAACAACGGGTGCATGTGAGGTAACAATAAAAAGCAAGGTTCAAGCAATAAATTCCAGGCAAAAAATACAAACAGTGTGAAAAATACATAAATTACAGGGGTACCTAAGATCAGTGCTAGGGGAGTGTGCAACCTATGAAAAGCAAGATGCTTTTAATAAAACCACAGGGGCATAAAAATACAAAATTACAGAAGATGGCTATCTGTAGGTGCACACTTTAGAGACGTTTGCTAGTAGGATTAATTTGAGAGAGTGCATGGGAGGGAGAGAGAGAGTTTGCTTCACAGTGTTGGAAGGTGGATAGAGAAAGCAGTCTGGCCTGCTACAGACTTATAGTGAGGTTGTGAAAGGGACAAGCTTCGGATGATCTGAGGGAGCAGGGGGGGCCGGATGCAGGGGATTTGTCTGTATTCTGTGTTCAGGCATGGCTGGAAGTGGATCAGTTGATCTAGTCTGCTTCCTGGTAAAACAAATAATTAAAATATAAAATAAATTCTGTAGGTCTGTAGAATGGCCAAGCAGACATTGGAAAGAAAAAATAGTAAATCTGAGCTACATTGCATTTAGTTTTCACATGAATCTAGAATGCTACTACTTGTTAGTTTTTGAATGGTTCTTTTACTTCAGCGATTGTGTATAATGGATATTTATGACAGAAATAGCAGACCCCACCCCTTCATGTGATTAGCTTTACATTTCCCAGTGAGCTGGGACACAGCCCAACCCTTCAGATCAATGAAACATTAGTAGTGCCTCTGGCTGTAGACCTTGCTGTTCATAGTTCAGCGGGTAGTTAATATAGATGTATTTATAAAATGAGGAGGAAAGTTGCTGTGTCCTGATTGTTCAGAAGAGACTCCAGTCCCTGTCCTTACGTGGAGCAAGACACCAGTTCAGGACTTCTTTTGGGAGTCAGGACGCAGCGCATGCTAATATCCATGCCTGCCAGAAATGTTTGAAATAAATTTCTGGCTGCCATGTTGGTAAAGTAAAAAAACCTTAACATCCCCTGTTTCCTGTAACTTCAGAATCAACATTTCACTACACCCACCACACCTAACAGACACCTGACCTAACATGTAAAAAAGAAAATGTACTCATCCTTTTACTTCTTTTTTCTCACGTTCGTTTTTCAGGCCTGTAATTCTCCATCATAATTTAGTCATACATGCAACCACTGCTAGTGTCTTGCTCAATATTTTACTCAGCGCCTCTCTCCTACTGGACGTCTTGCTCTGGTTCACCCCTACAAACAACCCCCCCCCCACGCTTGTCAGGCCACTCAGTCTCCAAGCCAGCATTCCAGTCTTTAAAAAATGAAATGCCCCTTCTGTGGTGACCAGTGCTGTTAATTTGTCATTAAAAATAACTGCCAGCTGCATGTCCTTTTCCTTGTCTCGCACAGTCTGGCAATGGCCGCACGCTCCTATCCTCCTGTGAACATACGCCTATCCCTTTCACAGATGTTGCAATACGTCATCTCACTTCCTCAGCACATTTCCTCTTGCAATGGCTGCATGCTGCTGTTCTCCCCTACTACTACGTTACATACAGTATACAACACATAAGTACACAGCGCCACATAGTGGCACAATAAAACAAAAGGTGCCGTAACTACTCAGACCTACAAAGTAGAACAAGAACTATATTTTTTTCGTTTTTAGTCTTCACTTAAAAAATGTAAACATAGCCGGCCCAGTGGTGAAGAGGACTGAGGCAATCTACACCTTACCTTTTCCTACGCCAGTGACCCAGATTCAGGAACAAGCTCGGATCACCGGGGTCGGCCGGGGAGGGAGAAGATTGAACGTTGGACAGCTCTCCTCTCCCAGGGTGGGGTGGCTTGCCATCTCAGCCCTTGGCTGCCCCCAGGTGGAGGCCTAGGGTAGAGCCAGCAGCCTCGAGTGAAATGAAGGGAAGGGGCCGCGGTTCCATATGCGTGTGCAGGTCCACGTACACACCTACGTGCCTCCATAGCAAGGAGGCTAATTGAGAAAAGTCGAAAATGTCTGGTGTGGGCTATATGAAGCCCTGCCCACCTACGTCTGCCCCACACCAACTAGTTGCCTGCCCCATTTGGATGTGTGTCACCGGGTGGGGGGGGAGGACAGCCCTCCCCATCCCTACCCCGCCATGGGGGAAATCCATGGAGATCTTGGGCATAGCGGTCCAGTACGGCAGGTACTGGGAGAGAGGAGCCAAATACATGGCTGAGAGCTGTTCACACCAACCCTGGTGAGAAAAACCTCAACAGCAAAAAATTTATATATTTGAGTATGTAAGTACCTTTAAATGCTTTTTTATAGGGGACCCATTTTATAAGTGGAAAAAGACACTACAGATTATTGGTTATGTAGCGTTAATGCGCTTCCTTGTGCTTCGGTGCAAGAGTCTCATGCCTCACTATGCAACCAGGAAAGCATTAACCGCAGACAACCAATGCATGACGTATCTTATTGCTTACTTATACTGTATATCTGTTAGGGGAGATTAAATATCTGATGGCAAAGTGCTGTATACAAGGATATACTATCAAGGAGGGGCTAACGAGATCATAGAGCCATGAGCTCAAAGGGCAAGTTTATTTATTTATTTAAAGGTTTTACCAGGAAGGCATGCTGAGCAGACTACTGCTCGATTTCAGATGCGACCTTGGGGTAGGGAGAAGGGAGTACACACATTATAGACATGTTCAGACAACTTTATAAGACATTCTTACAAGATGAAAGTGCAGTACTGCAGGCCGATTGTACAGATCATCTGACAGTAAAATATAGAAAACCGAGTACAGTTACAATGCACATGACGATGAAATATAGTAACAGATACAGAAAATTAATACAACCCTATTACTAGGATTCCTGATTTCAGAGTCAAGAGCTAACATTGGTGCATGAGCAGATGGGGAGAAATGTGTTTTGAGAAGGGAGTTTAGGCGCTGACTGGGAGAGGCATGCCTGATATCCAGGGGGAGTGAGTTCCAAAGTTTAAGCATGTGATACATGAATGCTGACTGGCCTGCTGAGGTGGATGTGAGTGGAATGGACAGGAGATGCGAGTCGTTTTTCCTGAGTGCATAACCCAGGAAGGTAGGGCCAGAGAGGACGGAGGGGAGATGAGGGAGGGACTGTGTCCAGTATTTGACCATGATACTGGCACAATGGGAGTGATGCCAGTCCTGCAACGAGGGAACGTCTAGGTTTCGATATAAGACGCAGTGATGTGTGGTTGGAGGACAGTCAAGGGCGAAACGACAGAAGGAGTGGAAGAGGTAATCCAGTCCAGCAAGTGGCCTTTATGAGCTCTTCGTGCCCTGAGATAGTAATATTGTAGTGAGGCAGACGTGAAGGTGGGAGGCCACCTGGGGAACAGGAATTACCATACAGTGTAGTTTAATACAAAGATGGATGCAGAATTGAACCACACAAGGGCCCTGGACTGCAGAAGGGCAGATTTTAAAAAGATGGGTAAATGCCTTAGGGGTGACCTGGTGGGGAGGGGGATGACCTTGATGGGGTGGAGGAACAGTGGGTGCAGCTAAAAAGGGCCATAGTGAATGCAGCAAACCTCTGTGTCAGCAACTGAGCAAAAGCAGAAGGAAAAAGAGACCATTATGGTTCCCAAAAGCAGTGGCAGAAAAGGTAAGGCTAACAGGGTAGCATTCAAAAGGTATAAGGAGACGCAAAGGGAGGAGGATAGGGAGGTGTACTGGGAAAACAGAGGGAAGTAGGGAGAGCAGTAAGGAGTACGAAGGGGAAAACTGAAGAGAATAGCCCAGGCATTGACTTAGGGGGCAAGACATATTTTAGATATGTAAGCGAAAGGAGGAAGGTCAGGGATAGGATTGTAAGGCTAAAAAAGGAGGGGGACTGTGAAGAGGGGGACCAGGAAAGGGCAGATTTCCTGAACAAATACTTTTGTTCACTGTTCACAGAGGAAGGAGAAGGGGAAGGGCCACAAAACGTAACATGAGCACTGGACAGAGGGAGGTGGAAACTAATCTGTTTTCAGAGGAGAGTGTCCTGAGAGGACTTGCTGATCTAGAAGTGGACTAAGCAGTGGGGCCAAACAGGGTGCATCCAAGGGTACTGAGGGAGCTCAGGGAGGTGTAACACAGACATTGACATAGAGGACTTGCCTAAATAGAGCTGACTGGCTCTAATTGCAAAAAGATTAAATCAGTGGAAGAGATCACAGCCAGACTAGGTTTAGAAATGGATATATTTACGGGAGATGGAATATGATTTTTACAGAGTTAACTGCCCTTCTATCATCCTCACCATGCCAGTTATGTATTCTGATATGTTTTGACTAATTTTTTTATAAATACATAAGCTAGCTTTGAGGTTCCCTCAGATCTGCATAGAGTTCCTCTCCTCACCATCTACTGCTCTTGATTTTCAAATTTCTAAGACATCAATAATTCCCATTCCATGCTATTCATCTGAATGGCCTGGAATGGGTGTTATTGCTGTCATAGAATGTTCAGGCAGAATGAAAAGAGACAGCAGCAACTGCCGAGGAGAGAGAGATTTAGGGTAGTTACAAAGGCAAAACAGAGTTTGGAACTGTTTGATTTTGAAAGCAGCACAAGGGAAGTCAAAGAGTTTGGAACTCTGATTTTGAAAGCAGCACAAGGGAAATCACAAAGTTTGGAACTGTCTGATTTTGAAAGCAGCACAAGGGAAATCTCAGAGTTTGGAACTCAGTGCCTTGGCTTCTCAGAAGGAACTAGAAGGGGGTCAAGATCAGATCTACAGTACAGTAGCTTCTTGTTGTTTTACATTGTTTCTTGTGGATTCTACTTGGTAGAAGGTTATTTATTTTCTTTCTTACTACTAAAGGGCTAGCAGGGTATTGTTTGGGGCTGTTGGAATTTTGAAACCTGTTTTGGATGCTATAAGTGGGCTCATTTGATTCACTGTGTGGCAGGCTGCATTTGTAGAGACCTATTTCTTCTGTTTTAAAACATAATTGGTGTGATTTAACTGGGTCTGTTTCTTTGAATTGGTGACATATATCTTCTAATTCCAAGCCTATTTTGATGTGTTGTTGGTGAAGCTGTTTGAATTGGAGTCCTGTTTCTTTGGGTAGCAAACTTATTTTGGGGGCTTTGAGTAGAATTGTGATTCATACCTCTCAACCTTCCTCATCACAAATCAGGGACAAGGCTTAAAATGATCAGGGACAAATGACCAAAATCAGGGACACATCTGAAAAGATAGTAATATTATTTCCAGAAGCTGTGTACAACATGCTTCCTAGTGTGAATAGCATTTTCTTAATGAGAACTAGACTGTAACACCAAGGGCTAGCATTATTTTGTGATTCAAATCCCTACTCTTCAGTGACAGAAGCACCAAATTTAAGAGGGACAGAAGAAATTTCTGAGGCAAAATCAGGGACATCCCTGAAAATCAGGGACAGTTGAGAGGTATGTTGTGATTCATTGTTGCTGGCTTCACTAGCTGCAAAGTTTGAGTGCAGAGTGGGGGAAGGGTGCTAATGGTCTGACCAGAGGCCTCAGCTACCTGATTGTTTCTGGAAGACTTGGGCTGGTCCCACCCTTGGTCCATTATTTCCTTTATACCAGGGGTTCTGACATCACTTCCTCAAACAGGCAAAGGATATGCACCTGTCATAGCAAAAGCAGACATCCAGGAAAGGAACAGCAGCAAGTGAAGAGGTGACTGCTCTCTCAGTGGAAGGGAAGTAAATGCAAATATAGGAGCTTTCATTATTACTTCTTCGCATGGATATTGCATTGGGGAAAGGATGAGTAGGAGTTTTAAGAAGGTTGTGCAATGGCTACTTAAAGTTGGTTTTTGAGTGTGGATAGGAAGGATAGGAATATAAAAAACAGTTGCTCAATATATCTAAACGTGTGCAACAAAGGAGGTAAGGGAAATAAAGAAAATGTTTTGCACTGATAGAGGAGGGAGAGGGGGGACTTGGGGGAGTGTTTGGTATCCTGCATCTGGAAGGGTGGGGGTCGCTGGTGGGCAACAACAGCAATGGGTAGGGTGGTAGGCTGCAACAACTGTGTGCACCAATCTTCTAAAAATTGCCTGGAGTGTGGGAGGATGTTTAGTGTGCAACCACATGGAAAAACTTAGAAAGGAGATTGAGGGTCTGCAGGAGGAACTAAGACAGGCAAGGCAGATTGGGGTGGGTTTAGCCCAATACTGGAGGGAGGAAGAAGGGGAGATGAGGGAGGGCAATTTAAGCCAACAGTGGTGAGGAGAGGGTCAGAAGAAGGGAAGCAGAGACAAAGGGGCCCAGGCCAGGAAGAACAATTGCCGGGGAAACCAGGTCAGGAGACAAAAGACAAATGGAAGGAGGAGATAGGGACTTGTGAGGGGAGGCGAAGAAGTGGCAAAAGTCATGGAGTGGAAAGGAGAGAACAGGTTACTATGCAGAGAGAGGGAGCGGGCATTTGTGAAGAGCCTTCAGAAAATAGTTGTGCACTGCTAGAGAGGAAGAAGGTGGAGGAGGGAAATGATGAAATTAGAGGAGTAATTGATAAATGCCTGGACCAACCTGGAGCGGGGGGAAGTTCTGCTGGGAGAATTGCAACAGGGGTAAAAGGGGAAATAATGTGCAGGAGGAAGAAGAGGAGCTGGAAATGAGAAAGGGAGATGAATGGAAGCAAGCAGGGAGTAAGAGGGGTGGAATCTTAGTGCTGGGGGACTCAATACTAGGAGGAGTTAGGTGGGGTAGCAAGGGGGAGAGGCATAGTCGCATTTGGGTGGAGGCCATGCCAGGAATGACAGCGGAAAGGGTGGGACAGTCTGTTCTGAAATATGCTAGAAGGGGTTGGGACAAGCCTCATTTAATTATACATCTTGGGACAAACGACCTGGCTGACAAGACAGTAGATACAGTCCAGAGGAGGTTTGAGGAACTAGCACAATTATGTGAGGGGCAGGAAGATTAGTAACTTTTTCAGAGGTACTTCTGTGCCAAAGGCAAGCACAACAAGAAAGCTGAGAATAGAGGAATTTAACGGATGGCTAAGAACCTGGTGTTGTGCTAAAGGGTATGGGCTGTTGGGGGTGGGAGGGACCTGGGAGGACAGTAGTCTCTATGCCAAGGACAGACTACACTTGAGTGAGGAGGGAAAGAAAGTGTTGAAACAGAGGATGGAGGAGTACATAGAGGAAGTTGGGAATTTAAACTAGGAGTGGGGGTGGCAGTTGGGGAAGAGATATGCAGAGACCACAGGTTGGGAAACCATATGAGCTTACCCCCATAACAGTGACAATGGACAAATGGCAAGTACTGTTGGTGATGCTAGGAAAGGAGGGCAGGATGGGGGAGGGTGGAAGGTGGTTACCCTTAATGCTAGGAGCCTTAGGAGGAAAACTGCAGAGTTACAGGTTCTCATGGCAGAGGAGAGGTGGACATTGCAGTCATCACGAAACATGGGCCACCCAGTACAATGACTGGGACCTGTCTGTACCAGGGTACAGATTATTTCAGAGGGACACAGTGATTGGGAAAGGGGGTGGCACTATATGTGAAGGAAGGACTGAAGTGTAATGGAGGAAGGGAGGAGGGTAGCATGGAGTCACTTTGGATGCAAATCCAGGATTCCAAGAATAAGATTCTTAGAATGGGAGTGGTGTACAGACCGCCATCTCAGACAGAGGAGTTAGACAGGGAACTAGCGGGACAGATCAGGAGGACCTGCAAGAAGGGTAGTGTGGTGATTGTGGGGGACTTCAACATGCCAGGAGTGGACTGGAGTACCCCAACAACCAGGAACAGAAGGGAGCAGGTACTGCTGGATGCCTTCCAGGACAGCTTCCTGCTGCAAATGGTCAGTGAACCAACCAGGTTAGGGAATACCCTTGACCTTGTGCTGGCAAATGGGGACTTTGTGAGAGAACTTACAGTGGAGGAACCGCTGTCAGGGAGTGACCACCACTCAGTATGGCTCACATTGGATATGGGCAAGGAAGGAGTGGAATCTGGCACAATAGTGCTGGACTTCAGGAGGGCCGACTTTGGGAGGATGGGGAAGTGGTAAAGGGTACGCCAGAGAATTCAATCTAGTATGGACACTAACCAGAGGTGGGAGCTCATAAAGCTGGGGATAGTGGAGGCAACCAAAACCTGCTGCAAAGCCCAGAGCAAGAAGGCTAGGGCTAAGAAACCGATCTGGTTGAGCAAGGAGGTCATGGAAAAGGTAAGAAGGAAAAGAGCTGCCTTTAGGAAGTACAAGAAAACAGGGAGGGGAGGACAGGGAGGAGTACTTGACAGAATCGAAGGAGGTGACAAGGGCAGTAAGGGGAGCCAAAGCATCTACGGAACTCAGGCTGGCACAAGGCATTAAGAAGGGGGAGAAGGACTTCTTTAAGTACAACAGGGAGAAAAGGAGCTGTAAGGACCACATAGTAAGGATTAGGAAGGAGGGGGGTTGGGTGGAAGCAGGGTGCGATAAGGCGGAAGCACTAAATGAGTACTTCTGCTCAGTATTTACTAAAGAGAAGAGGGGTGACACCTAAGGTGGGAGAAATGGCAGAAGCAGGGGGAAGTGGTGACAGATGGGGAAATCATGGAGAGCAGAGTTCGAGAGGGTTTGAAGGCACTGAGGGTGGACAAGGCGCCAGGCCCAGATGGCATCCACCCCAGGGTACTGAAGGAGCTGGCAGAGGTCCTGCAGGACCTTTGGCAGACCTATTTAATGCCTCACTACATTCGGGTGTGTACCTCAGGATTGGAGGATGGCTCATGTGGTGCCCTCCACAAGAGTGGCCCCAAGGATGAACCAGGAAACTACAGACCAGTGAGCCTCACATCCATCGTGGGTAAGCTAATGGAGACTATCCTGAAGGAGAGGCTGGTGGCCCTCCTAGAGGCCAAAGGACTACAGGACAGCAGACAGCATGGCTTCATACATGCAGATCCTACCAAACCAACCTGGTCGAGTTCTATGACTGGGTAACTAGGCAACTGGACAGGGGCCATGCAGTGGATGTCCTGTATCTGGACTTCAGTAAGGCATTCGATTCAGTGCCACATGGAAGGCTGGGAAGGAAGTTAGTAGGCACAGGGGGGTGCAAAGCTGGTGAGATGGGTAGGAAACTGGCTGCAGGGAAGGCAACAGAGGGTGGTGGTGGGTGGGGAGCCTCACACCCAAGGGCAGTGACGAGCGGTGTTCCACAGGGCTGTGTTGGGACCAGTGTTGTTTGGGATATTCATTGCAGACATATCATGGGACATCAAGAGCAAGATCAGTCTGTTTGCTGATGATACCAAGGTAGGCGCGGTAGTGGATGACCTAGGGGGATGGCAGGGGTTGCAGGATGATCTGGCAAAGCTTGAAACCTGGTCAGACACCTGGCAACTGGGCTTTAATGCCAAAAAGTGCAAGATGCTGCATTTTGGGATGAAGAACCCACATAAGCCCCTCCCGGGTACAGTCCGGGGCCACTCGACAAGGGGGGTGGCTACCTCCTTTGCAGCACTGCGCAACGTCTCCACCTCGGCCATTTGTGCTGCAGCTACTTGGAGCTCAGTGCACACATTTGTTAGGCACTATAGCCTGGATATTACATCACGGCGGAGAGCTGGTTTCGGCCTAGCCGTTCTACAGGGTCTCCTGTCCTAGAGTCAGGACTTGTTCAAGATCTCTCCTAATTTCCTCCTCCCAGAATGCTTTCAGGCGCTATTGCTTGGGAATCAGTCCTAATGGTGTTACCTGCTGCAAGAGCTGTATCTCGAAGTAAGATAGTACAGTTACGTAAGAACTTACCGTAACAGTAGATCTTCGAGAACAGCTCTTGCAGCAGGTACCTTCCCGCCCACCATTCCCCCTTGGAGGAGGTACGGCCTACCAGGCCTTGGCAGGAGCTTTAGCTCTTTTTCTTCTGATGGCGGATCCTCGGTCTCCCCTTCTGATGTCATCCTGCGGCCGGGAGTCTCCGGCGGGAGAACTGGGGAATCTGGCGGGACCGCCTCCTTATGTACTACGTCTGACGCCGGGGCGGAACGGACGTCGGAGTGTCCCCTCGCTGAAGACTGCTAGCTAGAAGATTTCTCAGGTCCTGACGCCTGCTGGCTTCAGTCCTAATGGTGTTATTCGCTGCAAGAGCTGTTCTCGAAGATCTACTGTTACGGTAAGTTCTTGCGTAATTGTACTTTACTGAGGGGGTGCAGCAGAGCGGACAAAGATGATCAAGGGGCTGGGGGACTTATCATACGAGAGGAGGTTGAAGGAGTTGAAGATGTACTCACTGGAGGAGAGGAGAGACAGGGGTGACATGATTGAAACCTTTAAATACATGAAAGGAATAAACAAGACGGGTACAGAGGGGCTGTTCAAAGTAAGGGACGGAGGGCCACCAGGGGCCATGATATGAGACTGGAGTGAGGAAGGTTCAGGAGGGAGATGAGGAGACACTTTTTTACAGAGAGGGTGGTGGCTGGGTGGAATGTGTTATCTGCTGAAGTGGTATGCAGTAGAACAGTGGACTGCTTCAAACGAGGATGGGACAGGACAAGGGGGAGGGTTAATGAAGGGGAAGGCTGGGAGGGAGGGGCAGCTGCAGAATAAGGGGTGCTAGCTGCACATTCGAGCAGACTTGATAGACCTCTAGGCCTTTATCTGCTGGCAAATTTCGTATGTTCGTATTAGATTATTAATTTAACAAAAAAGGTCAAAAACATATCAGAATATTGGTAGACACTAAAACGACAGCAGGAGGGCATCTAGAGGTGTAAAAACTGTTCTAGGGATGTGGATATGTTGTTCTTAGCCACACGTTATGGCATGTCCTTTCCCTTTAAATATCTTGCTGGAAGTCTTTAAGCTGGCTCCTCCCACCCACCTGGGTGGTATATCCCTCAGGTCCGCCCCTTGATGCCAGATCTTCCTTTCTGCTGGAAGATTCAGGTTCCTTCTTATCGCTCCCGCGTTGATTAGGCCCTGGCACTTAAATCTTCAGATTATTTACCAAAACTTAAACTCATTAGAGTTTCACAGCATCAGTCTTCGATCATGACCACAATGGAGGACAAGTCCTCACCCGGGTTCCACTGCTGCCCCTGGAGGAAGAAGATGTCTTGCACTGACCAGCACGCCACGTGCGTCTATTGCCTGGGCCACGATCACGATACCCAGGCCTTTCGATTTTTGTCGCTCATTCCAGCCGAACTTGTTGGATGATTGCCTCGCACAATTACAGCTCGACCAACCAGAGAAACGGAACCCGCCAGTCAAATCTAAAGAGGCCTGTTGGGTGGTCTGTGTGGCTGCAGGGGCCACTGAACAACTCGAGCAAATGAAGGCTTTCGAGGAGGAGGCGGCTCAGGCTGCTGACCAGTCCTCTTCAGCATCAATCTTCGTACCTCTCAGTCTGGGCTGTACCTTTACAGGCTCCTTCAAGGAGTTGTGCCAGTCCCTCCCGACCAAGGGGGAGGGCCTGTCGGCTTCGCACTGCTCCCATTCCTGTAAAAAGGATTCCTATGAGTCGCGAGAGAAGAAGTCTTGTCAGCGTTGTTCTTGGGATTGGGAGCGGTCTCATTCCCAGGAATCTCCATTTTCGGCTTGATCAGTGCGTATAACCGCTGACTCATGTTACCCCGTCAGGCCAGCTGGCTAGGCGTGGGACAACGACCTGGTCAGAATTATTATCGACCCCGTCGACCCGTTGTCGCTAGATGAGTCCGACAGTTCCTTGTTAGGACTCCGGTCCTGACTGGACCTACCGAGGAGGAAACCCAGCCTGCTGGGAACCTTTTCACGGTCCCTTTCTCAGACCTGGAGGAGCCACAGGTCTCCCTGGCTCCTTCTGAGCACCCCGTCAGTCCCCCTGATGGTCAAGATCTAGATCTCGGTTGGCTTTGACCAACAGGTCGAAGAGAACTTGCAAACACCACTCTGGGCATTCCAAAAAGCGGCACCGACACTGTTCATCCTCATCCTCCTCGGAAGAGGAGAGGCTTCAGTGCAAGTTGTGTCAATGCTACGAGGATCTATGTAGCAACAGTTGGTGTTGGCCGGTCCGAAATCGACCCCGGCTTGCATGCTGGCCATCACATGGCTGTCACCCTCTAGGCCAACGCCAACTCCTCTGGAGCCAGCCGACATAATCCTTCCACCCGCTGAGCTGGTGAAGGCCCTCCCAACTCAGCCACCACCTAAACAGCCTCTCTCTGGGGCTTCTTTCAAGGAGTCTTGGCCCGCTAAAGGCCTCCTGCACAGGCTGTCGGTCACCCTCACTCCCGACCGTCCACGGTGGGTCAAAGGCAACTCAGGTGGTCGGCTGATCTGTCCAGATTCCTCAGGGTCCGAAGACTCCTCTTTGCACTCTTGTCCGTTCGACGAGGTTTCACTTGGGGGTCTCTCAGTGGAGAAAGGTCCCACATCCTTCATGGTCATTCTCCGTCTCATATCCAAATCCACAGGGATGTCTTTGGAGCCTGTTCAGAAATGGGCTTGATATCCCCTGACAGACATTCTGAAAAAAGGGGATTCTCCGACAGAAGCCTTCCCAGTGGCCAAAGCCATTGTTGGCCCAGCCCTGGAGCTTTGGCAGCACCCTGCCTCCTGCCCTGCGCCATCAGCCCGGATGGCCCTCAAGTATGCAGTTCCCATCAGCTCCCTTTCTGGGTTCACAGAGCACCCCCTCGACTGAGGGGTTGGTGACCAAATCTGTGTTTCTGCACTCAGGCAATTCAGGAGACACTGATAGACCTCCGGGCGAAGAGTCCAAAAAACTGGACCACTCTGCCAGGAAAGTCTATGCTGCCTCTTCACTTGGTCTCCGTCAGGTGAGCTTGGCTGTCATCATGGTACATTTCTGCCATGCCCTCCTGGGCTCTCTAGATGAGGTGCTTCCTTATCTCCCCCGGACCTTCAGACTACGGTCAAGCAGGTCCGCGATCAGGGTTGGGCTGTGGCATAACAGCAACTCCAGATGGCTCTGGACGTTGGGGATTCCTGTGCCTGTTCGGTGGTGGCCGCAGTAGCCATATGCCGCAGGGCCTGGCTGAGGGTCTCGACCTTTACGGCTGACACCCAGCACAAACTGACGGACATTCCCTTTCTGGGTACCGACTTGTTCAGTCCAGGGGTTGATGATCACCTTCAACGCATCAAGAAGTCCAGTGCCACCTTGGACTCTGTTGCTTCTACCCGGAAGGAATCTCAGGGTTCCAGAAAGCAGAAGCATAAGCCCTTTTGCCCCTGCAGCCAAGCAGGCCCAGTACCAATCTGGGCAGCAGCAGGCTGAATCTTGCCACCCTTGGCCCAAGTCCAGGGCTTCGGCAGCCCATAAGCCCGGAGGGAAAGGTCCTAGCAGTCCCTCAGCCGATCCTCCTCCTCCATGTCTTCACAGTGACGGGATGGGGGTTGCTATCCCTATGCCCATCACGCCTACTCTGGGTCCTCCCATGGGGGGCCGGTTCCGCCACTTCCTTTCCGCCTGATCTGCTGTCAGAATGGACAGGTGGGTCTTGGAAGTGGTCGGCCAGGGGCTGCCCCTGGAATTTGAGTATTACCCACCAAGCTGAGCCTGCGCCCTACGGGAAGAGAAGGTAACCGTGCACACTCAGTCGGCTCTCCGAGACAGCATCACTCAGCTCCTCCAAAAGGAGGTTGTGGTCAGAGTCGTGGATCCCCCTGTCTACCGAGGGTTTGTTTCCAGGTACTTCCTGGTCCCGAAATGGATGGGGGAGCTGGTGCCCCATTCTAGATCTGCACGACCTGAACCAGTTTCTCTGGTCTCACACATTCAGGATGGTAACTCTGTCTCAGATCTTATCATCTCTTGAGCAGAGCATGTGATTTTGCTCCCTGGCTCTGCAGGACGCGTTTTTCCATGTCCCGATCTGTCTGTCACACCGAAGATTCCTCTGCCTCAGGGCAGAGAGAACCCTGTACGAATTCCAAGTCATGCCATTCAGCCTGTCATTGGCCCCCAGGGTCTTCACCAAATGCATTGCAGTGGTGGCGGCCCATCTTCGGCGTCGAGGGGTCAGAGTGTACCCCTGTCTGGATGATTGGCTTATAGCAGGTCCCTCCAGTCTGGAGGTGGGGAGGTCCAGGGATCTTGGCCTCCTGGTCAACGAGACCAAGTCAGAACTCATGCCTTCATAGGTGATCTGCTTCATCGGGGCAGAGCTCGACTTTTGCCAAGCCACAGCCAGGCTCCTGGTGGACAGGGCGGAGGTTCTCTCCTCCTTTGCCCGATCATTTCTGGTTGGGCACTTCTGGGTTACATGGCGGCCTGCACCTCCGTGGTCTGATGGGGCCCAGTGGTATATTCACCCACTTAAATGGGAGCTGGCCAGCCAGTGGACTCAGCGACTAGGTCATTTAGACCAGCTGGTCACTGTGACCTAAAAGATGTGGGACGTTCTTCAGTGGTAGACCGCCCTAGAGCATCTGCAGGAGGGGATCCCGTTTGTCTGCCCCGAGCTGACGGTCATCTTGATGATCAGCGCCTCTCTTATGGGCTGGGGTGCCCACATGGGGGACCACAGAGTCCACATGCTCTGGACCCCCAAGGAATCCCAATGCCACATCAACCTGCTGGAGCTACGAGCAGTCCGCCTGGCGCAGACTGCATTCGCTCCATTCCTTCAGGGTCAAGTGGTTCAGGTCCATACGGACAACACCACGACCATGTACTATCGCAACAAACAGGGCGGCATGCACTCCCAGCCTCTGTGCAGGGAAGCTGTCCGCATCTGGACCCTCGTGAGTCAACTGGAAGCGGATCTCCTAGCCATTTATGTGGCAGGAGCCTCAAATCAGCTGGCGGACGCCCTCAGCCATGTGGGCAAGGCATCCTATGAGTGGTTTCTCCATCCAGAGGTAGTACATAGCCTGTTCTCCCAGTGGGGCACCCCTCAGGTGGACCTATTTGCCTCCAGGGAGAACGCAAAACTGAGGCTTTTTGTGCCCGCCCCCCTCAGTAAGGCTTGCTGCAGGGGGATGCCTTCTCAAGGCCATGGACCCTAGGCCTCTTTTGTGCCTTCCCTCCACTTTCCTTGCTCCTCAAGGTCAGGAGGGAGAAGTCACAGGTGATCCTTGTGGCTCTAGAGTGGCCCCGCCCATTTTGATGTCCCAATCTCCTCAGCATCAGGCTCCCGAGGCATCTTCCAGCATGCCTGGACCTGCTCTCAATCAATCAGGGGAAGATCCTCTACCCAGACCTTCAATCCCTGCACCTGACAGCCTGGTTCCTGAGCAGCTAGAGATCCAGGCTTTGGGTCTCTCTGAAGATGTCCTCACTGTAGTTGAGGCATCTAGGAAGGAATTGACCAGGAAGTGCTATGCCTTCAAGTGGAAGAGATTCTCCATTTGGTGTTGGGGCAAGGGCCTGGACCCTTTGTCCTATCCGGAGGCTAGCATTCTCGACTACCTTTGGTCTGTCTCCAAAGCGGGTCTTTGGTCTACAACCCTTAAGGTGCACCTGGCAGCCGTCTCTGCTTACCGGGCACAGGCCGGTCAGCAGACAGCACAGGAGAAGGTGGTCTGGCATTTTTTCAAAGACTTTGACCATATTTCCACTCCGGTGCATGAACCACCACCACCATGGGATCTACTACTGGTACTGACAAGGCTCATGGGCAAGCCATTTGAACCGATGCACAGGAGTGAGATGTCACACCTCTCGTGGAAGACCACCTTCCTGGTGGCTGTTATCATATCAGCCAGGATTGGAGAGCTCCAGGCAGTCTCTGTTGAGTCTCCTTATCTGGTCTTCCACAGTGACAAAGTCGTCCTGCGCCCCAACCCGAAGTTCCTTTCAAAGGTCATGTCGTAGTTTCACCTGAACCAGGTAATGACTCTGCTGGTGTATTACCCGAATCACACCTCAGATGCCGAATACAGGCTCCATACTTTGGATCTGAGAAGAGCGCTCTCTTATTATAAAGAGCACACGGCTGGAGTTTGGGCAGAGGTCCGCCAACTGTTTGTCACCTATACTGAAGCCGGACCTGACAGACCTGCAACCAAGCGGACGATTGGCAAATGGATTACATCATGCATTGATCTCTGCTATGGGTTGGCGGGTAGGGAGCCTCCCGTAGGGCTAAGGGCTTATTCCACCCACCATGCCGCTGCATCGGTGGCTGCTTCTAGGCACGTCCCTGTCCAGGAAATCTGCAGGGCTGCTACCTGGAAGTTAGCAAACACCTTGATTTCCCATTATCACATTGATCTAGAGTCATGCCGGGAAGCTGGTTTTGGGGCCTCATTTCTCCAATCTCTGTTCCCTAAGTAGGGGGTGTGTGCTTTGCCTCCCTCCTCCCGGAGAACTGCAAGGAGTGTGCCATAACATGTGGATAAGAACAACATATCCACATCCCTAGAAACACAGGTTACTCACCTGTAACAGTAGTTCTAGGAGTGGTATATGTTGTTCATCCACACGGACCCACCTAACCTCCCCAGCTTTGACACACAACCACTGCTTCCAGCGGGCAAGATCTGGCGTCAAGGGGTGGAGCAGAGGGCTATACCACCCATGTGGGTGGGAGGAGCCAGCTTAAAGACTTCCAGCAAGATATTTAAAGGGAAAGGACATGCCATAACTTGTGGATGAACAACACATACCACTCCTAGAACTACTGATCTTACTTCAAGACGAAGCTCTTGCAGCAGGTAACACATATATAGGACTGATGCCACCTGGCGGCAGATCTCGGCATTTCTTTTTCTCTAGCAGTACTGATGTGGGACCACCTATCCGGCATCGGCCTCGCCCCCAAAGTCACGTAGTATAAAGGGCGTAGGCGGTCCCCACGTGCTCCAGTTCTTTTCTGCTGTGGCAACTCGCTAGTCAGCTCTTGGCTCACCTACGGGTTCCTCAGCTCTAGAACAGTTCCATTTTCATATTTTCACGGATTTTCAATGACGTATGTCATCCATTTCGACCGGGCACCATAACAAGTGCTCTTGCGGATGGCAGATCCCTGCCAAGGACAGTCACTCAGCCTGCCTTTTTTGCCTGGGCCCAGACCACGATACCGGTGCCTGTACCCACTGCCAGGCCTTCAATAGTCGGACCAGGATCTGAAGACAGAAATCACTCCAGGCCCATCTAGCACAGTAGCAACTGTCCCAGATGCAGCATGACACGTCCTCTGGGAGGGAGTCTCGCTCCCCTACTCCTCAGAAGGGAAAGGAGAAGCACCGCCACTGGGACCAAGACCGCTCGCCTTCCAGGCCCAGGTCTTCCAGCTCTGCTGGTCATTCCGGCTCCTCTGGACATGAGGCCTGGCTTACCTCCCTCAAGCCTCCCGCCTCGCTTTCCAAGGTGCCCGCCTTGCAGCCCATCAGGATCTGGACTTCAGATTCCGGTTCTGCAGCAGCGTCTGAGCCCCTGGATGCAGGTGCATCCACCAAGAAACCATCCGGCTCAGGCTGCTCTGGCCACAAGAGGCATTCTGATCCTCCACTGGTGCTGGACAAGGCTGTTCCACAGCCGTCGTTAGTCCCTCCGTCACCTCGCGACCATTCACAGGTCCACCTGACGCCAGATTTGCCCGACGTCACTGAGGAGTTTTTACCGGTGTCACCTGTCCTACTGACGCTGGGTCACCCCGACGCCAGTGCCCCTGTGGGCTGACCGACGTTGCCTTCTAGGCCGGACTCTCCAAGGTTGGGGATGTTCCAGGTCAAGGAACTTTTTGCTCACTGGTGGGATACAGTCAAGCACAACCTGCACTCCCTTCACATGCATGCTTGCCTCCTGCGGACCTATCAAAGCTTCGCTTTGGAGTTTCTGATGACATTGCCCTTATTTGGGTGGAGGCTCGGAGGCCCACTACCAGGGCCACTTATGCCATGAAGTGGAAATGCTTTTGCCTCTGGGCCGCATCCAGGAGGCTTGACCCTGTGGTCTGTCTGGTTAATGCAGTTTTACAATACCTGCTATCCCTGTCGGAGTCCGGTCTCAGCTACTCCTCCATTAAGGTACACCTGGCTGCTGTTTCTGCCTATCATCACTGTATTCCGGACAGGACAGTGGCTCAACTGGAGGTGGTTAAAACTTTTCTTTTTTTTTTTAAACTTTATTTTTTCATTTTGTAATAATTCTTACAAAAGAAAATATTCCTTGATTCCAGGTATAAGAATAGTTGCAGGAAATATTATGTTAGGTAATACAGAGCCCATCTCTCGTAGTTACAACATTGAGGGGACATAATACATCCATAGAAAGAAAAACTATACAAAGTTAACCAAAATTGGCTTTATGCAGCAAGACCATGGACTACCCTTCCAAAGATAATTTAAAAAATAAGTCCAGAGAGTTCCATCTTTTCAGAAAGGCCTTTGTCTACAGACGTGGCCCAGGGGTCCATGAAGTATAGCAAAAGTTGAGAATAAATCCCTTTTATATAATTGATAAAGATGCCCCTCAGGTATGCTCACAGACATTCCCCTTCAATATACTAAATACCTTCTAGGTGAATAACAATAAAAGCCTCAAAAATCTTATAGAGAAATAAAAAAAAACACTCCTCCAAATCTACCACAGGGTGGCAGTTCTGCCCCTAATATAACTGCTAATTCCATTAATATATTGTTTGTAATAACAAACTTAAGATAACCGTAGGTGGCTCTGATACACTTTTATAACTAATGTTAACCCTTTTAAACTGTAATAAAACCTCTCATCTGTGATCAAGAGTCTCCAGTGATATAATTATTAGGAGCAGCTCAGTATTAAGCAACCAACCTGTAAATTAAACTCAAGTCCCAGCTATCAGGGTTCATCATTGTCCTCTTCTAGATCCGAATGACCAGATTTGGCAAAATCCTCCCGGATCATCTCCAACCTCCGACCTGCGTCTGCTGGATCGTTGTACACGTAGGTCTTTCCAGCATATATGATTTTCAGCCTCGCTGGCATTTGTAA
Source organism: Neoceratodus forsteri (assembly GCA_016271365.2). Lineage (NCBI taxonomy): Eukaryota > Metazoa > Chordata > Ceratodontiformes > Ceratodontidae > Neoceratodus > Neoceratodus forsteri. The sequence continues at coordinate 248,500,728 of CM057457.1, forward strand.
TGCGTGATTAATCCCGAGTTCCCTAAGGCCTGCACGAACTGAGTCAAATCCTCAGTGCCTCATTCTTGTTGAGTAGCTGAGATCAGGAAAACAGTGCACTACTGATCCATCTGGGAGGGTAAGGGCACCTGTCGATTTAGCTTTTTGAAGGATTATGTCCCGTATATATGGACTCCTGTGGTTACCGCCAAGACAGTCTTTGGAAGCTCAGGGTTGTTAGGCTTCTTACATGGGGTAATTCGGTAGGCCCGGATGATCTGTCTTTCCGTACTCAATTTTAGAACGTCTTGCAGGAACTGATGCATGTAGTTCACCAGATTAGCTCCCTCAACTCCTTCGGGTATGCCCAAAAATCGGAGGGTACAGGAACGAGCTCCGTTCTCTGGATAGTCCAGCCTGGTGCGTAAAAGCTTATTTTCCCTCAATACTCCATCTGTCACCGTAGCTGCTTTTGTGACAGTAGAGCTAAGAGCAGAATGATTTTTTCAAGAGCCATAACTTTTATTTCTACGGTCGTCAGTCTGGTGTTGTAGGTATCCAGTTTTTGATCTAATTGCTGGACTGCTTGGAGAATGGCATTTATCTTAACCTCCAGGTCCCCGGGCTTCTCATTAGGCTGTGCGGCATTCAGGACACCACTAGAAGGTGGCGTAGGGCCTTTCCCTCGGCCTGGGTCTTTGTAAGTCTTGTTTTTGGTTCTTCCCATCGTCGAATCAACTTAAATTTGTTCTGAGAGAGGCTGTAGCACTGCAGTTTGCTAATGATTGATTTAGTTCAGGGTCCAAAGTGATAAATTCAGAGTTTCAAAACTTTTACTATAGCATAGGTCTGGAGCCACGTGAAAGGCGTCTAATCCTGTCGGCTGCTAGCCACGCCCCCCCAAAACTTTTCTGAAGGGGATTTTACATCTCCGTCTTCCGGTCCGAGACCCTGTTCCTCCTTGGGACTTCTTGTTTGTTCTGGAGAGGCTTACACTTCCTCCCTTCAAACCAGCCATGTCGTGTGAGCTCCGCTATCTCTCATGGAAGACTTTGTTTCTGGTGGTGGTCACCTCAGCTCAACGCATTTCAGAGCTTCCTGCTCTTATGTGTCGAGAGCCCCATCTTATTTTTCATAAGGACAGGGTAGACCTCTGCATTAATCCGAAATTTCTTCCGAAGGTAGTGTCGGAGCTCACTCTTAACCAATCGGTTCAGCTTCCAGTATATTTTCTGGAGCATTCCAATAGGGGTGAAGTGTTCTTGCACACCCTTGATGTGCACCGCGCTCTGCAATGTTTTTTGTCCAGAACAAAAAGTGTCAGGAAATTGGACCAACTGTTTGTATCCTTTGCGTATAGTTCCTTGGGGCACCTGGTTACAAAACAAATGCTTTCATGTTGGCTGGTAAATTGTATATCCTTCTGTTATCAGCAGGCTAACAAGACCCTTCCGGGCTCTGTTAGGGCTCATTCCACCAGAGCGGTGGCTACTTCCTTCGCAGCCCTTAAGAAAGTGTCGGCAGCTGACATTTGTGCTGCCGCCACCTGGCACTCTGTTCACACCTTCATCAGACATTACAGTCTGGACATTGTTTCCAGACGTCATGCAGGTTTTGGCCTGGTGGTCCTCCAGGGTCTTATTTCCTGAGAGGTCTTGTCTCCCGAGGGTTTTCTGCCTCTCCTTTCCTTCCCACTCATGGTTGTCTTAAGTTTAGACCTTGAGTGTGTGTGTGTAGTTGACTCCCCTTCCCAGGGGTTGTCTTAAGTTTATACCTCTGGGAGATGTTCCTATTTTTTCCTTCCCCCCGCCCTTTCCCAGCGGTTGTCTTTAGTTTATACTGCTTGGGAATCAGTCCTATATATGTGATACCTGCTGCAAGAGCTTCCTCTCGACATAAGATAGTACAGTTAAGTAAGAACTTACCATAACAGTAGATCTTCGAGAGAAGCTCTTGCAGCAGGTATGATTTCCCTCCCTCCTTCCCCCGGGAGTGAGCCTTTCTGCTCTGGGTCTAGTTTAGCTCCCTTTGCAGGCCTAGCAAATTTTATTGTTTTTCTGTGGAATGTCTCTTCCACACTGTTGTTGTTATTTGGCCTGTCTTTGGCATGCAAGAACTGGAGTACGTGGGGACCGTCTACGCCCTTTATACTACGTGACGTCGGGGGTGGGGCCGACGCCGGGTAGGCAGTCCCATGTCAGTACTGCTGGAGAAAAAGAAATACCGAGATCTGCCACCAGGTGGCGTCAGTCCAATTAGTACTGTGTTACCTGCTGCAAGAGCTTCTCTCGAAGATCTACTGTTACGGTAAGTTCTTGCGTGACTGTACTTTACGGGTGAGTGATCTGTGTTTTCCTGTCACCTTCAACACAAGATGGTTACCATATGATTGTTACTGTACATATTACCATCAATTTTGTAAAGCAAGTATTTATTAAAACAGTTAAGGCTGCCCAAGGTCTTAAGGGCCTCAAACATTTTAAGACAGAATTCCTAACAGAGACACCTATTTGCTCTTTCAAAAATGACACATTCTTAAAGTAATGGATACATTCTTGAAAATTAAAAAAAAAAAGTAACTGCCCTCCCCCCAGTAAGGGTGAGTCATGAAAGCAACACTCTTGTACTTTCAATAAGTATATACAACCCCCCATGTCCCATTCAAACTGTACCACCTACCTGATACACCCACTGGCACCTACTCAGCCACACTCCTCCTTCCCCCTTGTCCCTCCCAAAGGTCCATACTGTTTGACTCTAGTTGGTGCCTGTAAAAACGAAAACAGTCCCCTGCAGCAGCGACCAGTCTCTCTCAAGCTCAGCGCTCATTCCCACTGATCGGGAATAAGTGCTGAGGTTGAGAAAGACTGATCTCCGCTGCGGGGCACTGTTTACACATTTATAGTTATCGACCAGAGTCAAACAGTATAGATCTGTGGGGAGATGAGGGAGGAAGGTGGCTGGGTGTTAGGGGGTGTGTCGGGTGGGGGCAGGTACAGTTGAATGGGACTGGGGTGGGAGTCATATATACTTATTGAAAGTATAAGATCCCCATGATTGCAACTTGGCTTTACTGGGGTGGGTGGGTGGGGGCAGTTACTTTTTTGTTTCATTTGATTTTAACAATAAGGATAAATACAGGTACTGTACATGTTATTAGTTGGAGCTGGACACCTTGGGGGTGGAAGAAGCTTGGTGCTACGAGGTTGGACGGGTGGGGGGGAGTAAACTACAGTACTGTTTTTCAGTTGGTGGTGTGGGGGTCAATACTGTTATATATGGTATTATGCAGCTGGGAGGATTTCTTGCAAGAAATGGGGAGTGGTGTTGACCTATCTGCAAGGTATATATAAAAAGCTGCTAAAATCACAAGGGGGGGGAGTGGGTCGACTTACATGTAGAAACATAGAAACATAGACTTTGACGGCAGATAAGGACCACTTGGCCCACCCAGTCTGCCCATTTCCCTACCTACTGGATAAGCTGCAGATTCTAGTTAACCAACAGCCTACTTCCTGCCACCCCCCACTATAATTGCCTTATGTCTGTCCCATGCATGTTTGAATTCCCCCACTGTTTTAGACCCAACAACCTCTCCAGGAAGGCTCCATGCATCCACCACTCTCTCCGTGAAAAAATTTCCTCACATTACCCCTGAGCTGTCCCCCCATAATCTTTAAATTGTGCCCCCTTGTTCTTACACATCTCTTTTTCTGAAAGATGCTACCCTCCTGGACTTTGTTGATTCCCTTGAGGTACTTGAAAGTTTCTATCATGTCCCCCCGTCCCTCCTTTCATCAAGGGTATACATATTAAGCTCTCTCAGTCTCTCTTCATATGGTTTCTGATGCAGATCCTGCGCCATTTTAGTTGCCCTCCTCTGGACTACTTCCATCATGTCTATGTCCTTGCGTAGATCAGGTCTCCAAGACTGCACACAATACTCCAGATGGGGTCTCACCAACTGTCTGTACAGAGGGATAACCACTTCCCTTTTTCTACTTGTGATGCCCCTTCCTATGCATCCCAGTATCCCCCTGGCTCTCCTTACTGACTTCTCACTTTGCTTACCCACCTTTAGGTCATCTGATATGACTACCCCCAGGTCCCTTTCCATTTTTGTTGTTGTTAGTACCTCCCCTGCTATTGTGTACTCTTCTCCTGGGCTTTTGTTTCCCAGGTGCATTGCTTTGCACTTCTTTGCATTGAATCTTGTAAGTTGCCATATGTCTGACCATTCCTCCAACCTTGCCAAGACCCTTCTCATCCTTTCTACCCCCCTCCTTGTGTATCAACTCTGTTACAGATCTTTGTGTCATCTGCAAAGAGGCATACCTTTCCCTCCAGACCCTCTGCAGTGTCGCCTATAAAGATGTTAAAGAGGACTGGACCCAGTACTGAGCCCTGAGGTACTCCACTAGTAACCCCCCTTTTTTCCTAATGTGTTCCATTCACTACTACCTTCTGTGTCCTGTTATGCAGCCAGTTTGCTACCCAGGCTACCACCCTGGGACCCACTCCTAGGCTGGCTAACTTGATTATTAATCTTTTGTGTGGGACTGTGTCAAATGCCTTGCTAAAGTCTAGGTAGACCATATCCACAGCCCCTTCCTGGTCTATTACTTTGGTCACCCAGTCAAAGAAATCAATTAGATTCGTCTGACATGACCTTCCTGCTGTAAATCCATGCTGCTTTGGGTCCTGTGTCCCGCTGGCCTCTAGGTACTCAACAGTTCTTTCTTTCAGAAGTGATTCCATCATTTTCCCTACCACTGAGGTCAAACTTACAGGTCTGTAGTTTCCTGCTTCTGCCTTGCTCCCACTTTTGTGAAGGGGAATCACATCTGCCCTCCTCCAGTCCTCAGGTACCACCCCATCCTCCCATGATTTGTTAAAAAATGTGGTCAGTGGTGTCACTAGGTCCTCCCTTAGTTCTTTTAGGATTCTGGGGTGAATCCCGTCAGGCCCCATTGCTTTGTCCACCTTGAGTTTTAGGAGTTCTTTCAGGACTCTTTCTACTGTAAATGGACTGGTGTCAACCCCCCTACCCGGAATGCTTCTATTGTCTGATTTAGGTAACTACTACTCATCTTCTTTCGTGAATACTGAGCAAAAGTATTCATTCAGTATCTCTGCCTTTTCATTGTCTCCCTCTGCCCACCTCCCCTCCCCTTTATTAATCTTCACTATTCCTCCCTTAACCTTTCTATGCTCCCTAATGTACCTATAAAAGGTTGTATCCCCCTTCTTAACTGAGTTGGCTATTTTTTCCTTGGTTTGGGCCTTTGCTATTTTGACTGCCTTCCCCCACTTCTTTCTGCTTTAATTGATATAGTTACCTGTCGTGCTTCTTCTGTGATTCCTTATACTTTTTGAATGCAGCCTTTTTCTCCTTAACCTTCCCTGCCACCTCTTTTGAGAACCATAGTGGTTTTTTACTCCGCTTTGTTTTCTTTATTTGTTTAACACAAAGGCTTGTTGCCTCTATGATGGCAGTTTTGATTTTTCTCCATTGTTCTTCCACCCCTCCTTTTTGGCCATTTGCTAGTGCATTCCTCAGTTATTCACCCATTTTGCCAAAGTCAGCCCTTCTAAAGTCCAGTATCCTTGTTTTTGTATGGCTTGTTGCCATGGTTGTGCTTATTGTGAAGCACACTGTGCAGTGGTCGCTTGTTCCCAGATGTCTACTGACTTCTAAATTTGTGATCCTCTCTCCATTTCAGAGTACCAGGTCTAGTATTGCTCCCTCCCGAGTGGGTTCCAACACTAGCTGTCTAAGGTCTGCCCCCTGCAGGGCATCGAGAATGACCCTACTCTTGGATGTGGCTGCAGTACATGTCATCCAGTTAACATCTGGCATATTCAGGTCCCCAATCAACAGTATCTCCCCTTTTTCAGCCATTTTGAGAATGTCCTCTATCATTTTCTTGTCCGTTTCCTCCCCTTGAGACGGGGGTCTGTATACAACCCCTGTGCGGATTGTGATGCCATTCCCTGTCTCCAAGGTGACCCAGAGTGCCTCTTGTCCTCCCCCTTTACTTTTTAGTTCTGTAGCTTTGATCCCTTTCGTTGTGTATAGAGCTACTCCACCTCCTCTTTTACCCTCCCTGTCCCTTCTGTAGACTGTGTACCCTGGTATGTTGACATCCCTGTCATGGTTCTCGGTGTACCATGTTTCCGTGACTGCCACAATATCCAATTGTTCATCTTCCATCAGGACTACTAGCTCAGGAAGCTTGTTTCCCAGACTATGGGCATTGGTACTCATTACCCTCCATTTAATGTTGGCTTTATCCTTTTATCCCCCCATCCCTGCTCTTTTTGCCCTTGTCTATTTTTCCATTTACCCCAGTCCTGCCCTCTGTTGAGATCTGTACCTCAGCGTTAACCTTACTACCTGCAATGTTTTGTGGGGGGAGGCTTGAAATTTCCTGCCTCTTTTCAGCACCTCCCCCCTTGGCTAGTTTAAAAGCTTGCCAAGTAAGCATTTAAACCTGTCACTTAGTTCCCTTCGAGGACAGATGCAGACCATTGTGCCAGTATAGACCTTCATCTCTCCAGGTGTACCCCCAGTCCACAATGAAGCCAAAGCCCTGTGCTCTGCACCAGTTTTGCAACCATGCATTAAACTGCATGTTGTGCAGTACCCTAACCTGTGAGTATATACAGTACATTGGATATTCTATGAGGTGGCTTGTTTTGTCATGACATGGAACCTTTGTAAACGAGCTTCCAGCTCAAAGGTTGTGATCCGAGATTTCAATAAATTAATAAAAAATATGATTGTTATTCAGAAACATAGAAATTGTCAGCAGATAAGGACTGCTAGGCCCATCTAGTCTGCCTGTAAGCCCTGTACTTGATTACGGCTTCTGACCCTCCCTCTGCTTTACCTCTATGGTTCCCCTGTGCCTGTCCCATGCATGTTTAAATCCAACCACAGTGCTATGCTTCAGTATAGACTGTTGATTTTATTGCTCCCTTGCACTTGTGACTTTGCTTTACACAGCCACTCATTGCAAGGCAGCAATGACAGCAACATTCTACACAGAATAACAGTCACATCTTAAGCTACCTCATAGAATATTCCCTATTCATACAACAGGTGTGAAAATGCATTTTCCAAAATAAACATGTTATTTTTGGCAATATGAGCAAAATAATGTTGGTCATTGAGCATTCTTGTAAGCAATAGGCCTTGAGAGGGTGCAAATTTTAATATACGCCCCAGGAGAGTGAGGCACGGGACCAAAGGCTGAGTGTCCTTACGCCTCTGAAAAGTAATAGACTGGCTCCTGGACTGAGTTAGGGACTGGATAGACTGCATGGACTAATGGTCTTTGTCTGCCATGTTGTCTGTGTTTCTGTGTAACCCCTTCACCCTATCTGCTGTTTCTGGGATACTGTGCACACTACCCTCTCCACCCGGCCTGTGTACAGATCACTTGCTTGACACCCCTAACAATTTAATCCCTATAAAGTGTGCACATTTATGTGTAAGTGTATCCCCTGGAGCCACTTGTTGCAGGATACAAGTGATTTCATGCACATTTGTTGTGTGTGAGAACAGGGAAGCGAAGCTGGTCTGATACGAGCAAACCCAAGTAAAGCCACTGTTCGCCAGACATACTATAGATCAAGGAACAGTTTTTTCATTTTAGAAAAGTACGTGCTAACAAAAGGGGCACTGTGATTGGTTGAGGGCATCATGTGACACTCCCTCGATCTATAATGCATAGCAAACTTATTTCATCCCTACGTATGAAGCAGGAGGGTGGACCTGATGGACCTAGAGTCCCTTCTGATGTTTAAATTACTCTGTTACCAAGTTGGTCAGAGGTCCCAAAAGAAGCTAGATGTAGAGCAAGAGTAAAAAAGGTAAGGCATCCTTAGTAGTGGAGGTGGTGGTGGGGGCATAACTTAAATTAGATCTGTTACAAATCAGATGTGGGGTTGTAGATGAAAGAATGCTGATTGAGCCGTTTGTCTGCTTTTTCAGTTTTGCACATCAAACGGTATGGAGTATCTCACCGGCAGGGTCTGGATTGGGCTGTGGCTGATGATAATTGTCTTGCTCATGGTCGCCTTCGAGGGGAGCTTCCTGGTGCGATATGTCTCTCGATTCACTCAGGAGATCTTCGCCGTCCTCATCTCCATCATCTTCATCTATGAGACCTTCTACAAACTTATAAAGGTAAAGGGGATGGGGCAGCAGAACTAGTCCCTGAATAAACGGGCTGGGAGGGCATTGTTTGTGATTCTGGAGTTAGTGCCTGACCCGCATAGCAACAAGTGGATTTAAATCAGTCTGTTACAGGGTTGCATATTAGTGCTTCACAGGGTGCACGAGAAGAAACATGCACTGCTCCTAGTCTTCAAAGCCGGACAGACTGTGGTATCCCTGTGAGCTCATTGTAGGAGCAGTGTAACTGGATGGGCAGCATCACACCACAGTGCTGCGTAATGGTGCCCTGGCCAGAGGGTGTTATCTAGTCAAGTTAGTATTTCCTACCGCACCTATCAGTAGTCCTGCTCAGGAGGAACAAAACTCCCTTACATCTCGACATTTAAAAATTGTAAATTATTCTGTATAAAACCATTACCCTGGCTCACCCATACTTGGCTTCCTTCCAGCCCTGACTTTGTAATCTGCCACTCAATCCCTGTTCCCACAGCTTGTCTCCTTCAGCAGGACCCTTGTGTCAGGGCCCTCCATAGATCACTTCTTGTTGGGGTAGGTGGTCTGTGAGATAGGGCCCTAGGATGCCTGGACATCCTCCTGCATCACACTGGAGGCGCTCCCTTTGTTGCTCCCAAGGATTTGGCATGAGTTTCCAGATGCACAAGCACTTTGCTTGGTGGCACCTCATTGTCCCTTCCCCCACCCCATCCACCAACGTGTACCGCACGGCCACCTGTGGTCACTCAAGTGACAGTGCTGTAATGTTGCTGAGTAACCTTTCTCTCCCTGGAGGAGGACAGTGTTTTCTGGGATGATCAATCCTCAGCACTTACCCCTCCCTCCACCCGCCATTCTGATGCCCCAGGTGAATACTCAGACCTTGGTCACCACCTTCGTAAACAGCAGCAATTCAGCTACTGTGACGATGGGTGGGCAGCAATCGTCATTTTGGTAGTAGTGTGTACTACACAAGGCGAACTTGAGTCGAGGACGTTACAGATGGCACAGCTTTCAGTCATGTCTGCCTAAGCTCAGCATATACTAAAGGCTCTTTCTTCCACAGATCTTCAGTGAGCATCCACTACGGAACTGCGGGAGTGAGCTCAACAGCACCATTGACAACACTACAACCTTCTATAGCAACTCTACAGAATCTACACCGCAGAAAATCACAGGGCAGCCCAACACAGCACTGCTCTCCCTGGTTCTCATGGCAGGAACGTTCTTCATTGCTTTCTTCCTACGAAAGTTCAAGAACAGTCGCTTCTTCCCTGGCAGGGTAGGTCGTTTTTTTTCTTTCCCATCCACCATCTTCCCTTTGTGGTCTGCCTTCACAGCAAACCTTGCTGGGAAGAACTGAGGCTACACTATCTGTGGTTCATGTCTGTGCTTTTATTTAGTCCCAGTATGTATGGTTATGTTATGGCAGGTTAAATAACGAGAGACAGACATGATGTGGCTGTGTTGTCAGAGCAGGTTAAATAATGAGAAACATCATATGGTTGTGTTACTATGGCAGGTTAAATAATGAGAGACAGACATGATGTGGCTGTGTTGTCAGGGCAGGTTAAATAATGAGAGACATGATATGGCTATGTGAAATCTTTCGATGCGGTTCGTTCCGAGCTGAGACAACTGGGAATCTCACAAGCACTCTTATATCCTGCAAGGCTCCGCATATCCTATGCCGGTAAAACTTTCCTCTTGAATGATCCTCAAGAGGCCGGGAAAAGATTGTTGAAAATTAAAGCTGATTGTGAGAGCCGACAGGCCGTAGAACAACTAGAGGATGAAGGGGATTGATTCGGGAGCACTCAATAACTTTTTTTTTTTAATTTAGTCTTTTTATTTCACTTATAAATGCAACAATTTTACAGGCAGCAATACATCACTTATTAATACCAGTTGATAACATCACAATACATTACATGTGTACTTGTAGCAGTCATATTAGGGGAAAATAAATTAACATCTTATCACTTCAGTGTCCAGAGAATTATAATTACTCATTTTAAGTTCAGTCTGTGATCCATTCAGATCAAATCAGGCATAGCACGGTGAGCCCTCCCCTTTCCCTCCCATATTTTATTCCCATTAAAATTCAAGAAGCATCACAGATCATATCCCGAGTATCTTTTCAGTGCAAAAGAAGAGCAAAATTACATGTTCAGTACATAGCTTAAGGTACAAAATCATCATAATGATTTAGTTGGTATGATATCCACTTTTGTCATTGTACATCAGATTTTTTAACTTTGTCCATCATCTTGGCCGGGAGTCGCTCAAGGGCATATACTGTATCTCCCTGGACAAAACAATCCAGGCTTTTTTAGTGGGTATTTTATTTGTAAACCACAGTCTAGTGATAATTTTGTGGCCTGCTGTTATGAATTTTAAAATGTGTTTCAGCAAGTTTTTGTCAATTCACAGACCTTTTGGTTTAATAAAAGTCAATGTAAATGTAGGAGTGAATAAATCAGTGGTGTCATAAATTGCACTCAGCTCCTCGAGGATCTCCTTCCAAAACTTGGATGGCTTAGGACATGACCAAAGGACATGGCTGTGATTTGCTGTATCATCCCCACATTCTCTCCAACAGTGTCCCTCCCCTAATTCTCCCATATTTGCCAGCAATGCTGGTGTACGGAAGAAACAAGAACGGAGTTTCCACATGTATTCACGCCAGTATGGTGAGAAAAAGATTTTTATAGTTGGTAAAGCAGAGTTATTCCAGTCCTGCTCACTGATTGATACCTGTAGTTCTTGTTCACATCTAAACCTGATTGAGTTGGTCGAGTCTCCCTGTCTTTCATTTAAGGCCTTATATATCTTATTAATCAGGTGATCCAAGGTTGTTCCTCTGATATGAGCTTGTAACAGTTGTATTATTTGGGTAGGGTTTTCACTTAGGCCTTCGAGGGACCGTTCATATGGCTGAAGGTATGATTTAAGATACAAATAAGAAATAAAATATTTATGGGGCAAGTGATATTCCTTCTGAAGGGAGACAAAGGGAAGGAGACCTGTTCTGCCCACTAACTGGAAAATGAATAAAATGCCATATCTCTGCCATTGAACTACATAGGGGTCTGAGGGACCTGCTGTCAAATTTGCATTATACTTCAGTGTTCCTAAGAACAGTTTTTCTGGGAATGTAAAATAATCATTACTGACCTTAAGCCATATTTTAAGGGTTCCCTGGTGAACTTCGGATAATTCATTATCCCTTGGCACTTGGAGGGCATCCCAAAAAGGAGCTCCTGAGTGTTGTATAGGTCTCCCCAGGTTATTTGTAATTGTTTCCAGTGAGCATCATACTGTTTATTTAGCCAGTGTAGGACTACCCTTAACTGTGCTGCCATCGCATACATTTTGAGGTCAGGGAGGTTAAGGCCACCTCTCTCTCTCTGCCCAGTTGCAGAACAGAATATCTAATTCTGGGACGCTTTCCGCTCCAAATAAAGTGGGATAGCATTCTGTCCCACACCTGGAAATATGTTTTAGCCGAGGTGAAGGGCAGTGTCTGAAGAAAGAACAATATGCGGGGAAATACATTCAGCTTAATTGTATTATCTATCCTACTGAAAAGGCTTAGGGGGAGACGTGACCAACGAGATAGATCTTCTGTCAATGTTAGGGTTAAAGGTTCGAGATTTGAGATCTCTGCATGAATGGGGTTTCTTGTGAGCTTTATTCCCAAGTATCTCATCTCTTGTCTGTGCCACTTAAAGGGGAAGTCTTTTTTGAAGCGGGAGGGAGGGAGGTAATTATACGTCAATACCTCGGTTTTTGATTTGTTAATTTTATATCCTGCTAACTTACCAAATGTTTGTAGCTGTTTCCATACCTCTGGGATGGATTGTTCAGGCTCGGTAAGAGCCAGCAGAATATTGTCTGCAAATAGTGATATCTTGTGCGGGCAACCTCACAGTGGAAGGCCCTTTATGTCCCAAGAAGATCTAATGGCAATGGCCAGGGGTTCGAAATATAGAGCAAACAACATTGGGCATTCCTGGCGGATGCCCCTAGAGAGTTGGAATGTATCGGAAAGAACCCCATCCACCTTAATATTTGCTTTAGGGGAGGCATAAATATTTTGTAATTGTTTTATAAGTTGTTCCGGGAATCCAGAGTGTTCCAGAGTCCGCCATAAAAAAGACCAGCTGACCTGGTCGAATGCCTTTTCAGCATCTAAGCCCAGTAGCACTAAAGGGATTTTTATTTCTATGGCATAATCTGCTAAGAAATGTGCATGCCTTATGGCATCGTGGGCCTGTCTGCCCTTAATAAAGCCCACTTGATCAGGGTCAATAATAGCTGGTAGTAAATGGTCTGTTCTAGAGGCCGTGGCTGACGTGAACATTTTGTAATCATAATTAAGCATTGAAATGGGGCGAAATGAGGAGGGTTGTTTAACATCTTTATGGGGTTTACGTATGGCTGGTATGGTGCCATATTGCGATGTGGGTGTGGGGGGGGGTTCCCTCCTGGACCACATGTAAGGCCAGGAGTAATATGGGTAGTAGCAGCTTTTTGAATTTGTTATAAAATTCAGAGGGATACCCATCTGGACCTGGTGCCTTCAGGGTCTGAACTTTTTTAAGAACTTGGAGTAGCTCTCCCTCTTTGATTGGCGCCAGCAAGGCTTCAGCCTGTAGTGGGCTGATTCGTGGTATTTGTAAACTCTGTAAATATGATTTGATGTTGTCTAGGGGAATTTCCTCTTCCTTAGTGTACAACTCATGGTAAAACTGCTGTAGAATAAGTCTAATTTCCTGGGGTCTTTTTGCTAATCTCCCTGTTTTAGGATCTACCATGCTGATTATGTTTGCTCTGGTTCTCTGTTGTCTCAATTTTCTTGCTAAATTTCTGGAGGCCTTAGGTCCCCCCTCATGATATCTTCACTTTAGATAAAATGGTTTTTGTTGTACCAATTGGTCTACTATTTTTTGTAGCTTTTGTTTTACAATTCTTAATCGTTGTCATATTGTGGGGTCCTTTTGATTTGGCCACTGCTGTAAATGTAATAGCTCCTCCTGCAGGTCTTTATGGGTTTTTTCCCTCTGCCATTTTTTAATGACAGAAAATCGTATGATCTCTCCTCTTCATACTACTTTTAAAGTATCCCACAGAATTGTGGGAGCAATTGCATGTTGCGTGTTTTCTTGTTTAATTCTAGGTACAGCCTCCTGGACCAAATCAAGGAACTCTGGGTCCCTAGGATGGGCAACTTTCAGGCGCTAATTGGTTTGCTTATATTGCACCCCTAAGTCCACCCTGAGATATAAGGGAGCATGATCCGATAAGAAGGTGATCCCATGCCATACATCACAAATGGAGTCTAAATGCTCGACCGTGGTTATAAAGTAGTCCAGTCAAGCCCACTTCCCACTTGCGGGGCCCAGTGGGTGTATTCTTTTGTCTTAGGAAAAAAATGTCTCCAGGTGTCCACCAAGCCCAGAGAAGTGGTAGTTTGCGTTGTGTATTTTTGGAGAGCGCTAGATCTCTGGGACAGAGGGGTATCAGCATCCAAAGAGGGATTTAAAGTGATATTCAAGTCTCACCCCCAGCAGCAATTGTCCATCCATGAGGGACATTAAATCTGCAAAGAATTTTACTGCCAAGGGCTTCCCTGACCCAGGAGAGAAATAGACAGATGCCAGGGTAACGGGTCTTGAGTACAGCTTGCCTGTCACTACGGCATAGCGGCCCTCTGGGTCACTAATCTCACTTTGTTTTTCAAAGGGCACCTCCTGGGAGAGTAGAATCATCACCCCTCTCCTTTTCCCACCGCTATAGGATGATTCAGTTACTACAGAATACCCACACCTCTGAAATTTTTTATGTTCGTCAGAGGACATGTGGGTTTCCTGCAGCATAATAAGCCCCGGTCTCTCTTTTCTGATCAGTTGAAATAATCGAGAGCGCTTTATCGGATTACCAATCCCATTCACATTTAAAGTAAAATCAAAGTTGTCTTAGCCATATCTACTTCTGATCAGTCCTTGTATGCATATTTCCTGCATGTTAATGGGTCTGAAGGGAGTACAAGGGGTGAGAATGGTGCAGAAATGGACACAAGTCCCTTTACACGAGAAAGGGTCCTGAAGGAACTGGAAGTAATAAGAGTTGACAAAGCAATGGGGCCAGATGGGGTGCACCCCAGGGTCCTTAAAGAACTAAGAGAGGTGGTGGCTGAACCTCTGGCTATCCTGTTCAGCCAATCACTGGAAACAGGGAGTACCCAAAGACTGGAGGACAGCAGATGTAGTCCCTTATACAAAAGTGGGAACAAAGAGGAAGCAGGAACTACAGACCAGTCAGCCTCACCTCGGTAGTGGGAAAGATCATGGAAGCACTACTGAAGGAGAGATTGGTGGAACATCTGGTTGTCAATGGACTACAGGACCCAAGGCAGCATGGTTTCACCAGGGGGAGGTCATGTCAGACCAACCTCATTGAATTTTTTGACTGGGTGACTAGGGAGGTGGATCAGGGGAGGGCAGTGGACATGGCCTATCTGGACTTCAGCAAGGCCTTTGACACTGTGCCACATAGAAGACTATTACACAAACTGGGGAATATGGGTGTGGGCAGGACAGTAGTGTGGTGGGTAGGTAACTGGCTGGGTGGCAGGACACAGAGGGTGGTGGTAAATGGCTGTCACTCCACAGAGGAAGAGTGACCAGTGGGGTACCACAGGGATCAGTGCTGGGACGGTCCTATTCAACATCTTCATCAGTGACATTGCACAGGATATAGAAGGCAGAATTTCACTGTTAGCTGATGACACAATGCTCTGTAACAGAGTAGACACACCAGAGGTGTAGACAGAATGAGAAGGGACCTGCAGAAACTTGAAGAATGGTCAAGGGTTTGGCAGTTGAAATTCAATGCAAAGAAGTGCAAGATAATGCATATGGGGCACAAAAACCCTGGCACAATATATCAGTTGGGGGTGAGGAATAGCATGCACCAAGCAGGAAAGGGATCTTGGGGTTGTCATCTCTGATGGACCTCAAAGATGAGGAAACAGTGTGACAAGGCATCAGGTAAAGCAAATAGGATGCTGGGATGTATAGGCAGGGGCATCACCAGCAGGAAAAGGGAGGTCATAATTCCGCTATACAAGACACTAGTGAGGCCCCACCGGAGTACAGTGTACAGTTCTGGAGACCATACCTCACGTAAGGACATAGACAGGGTAGAGAAGGTTCAGAGGAGGGCAACAAAGATGGTGCATGGGTTGCATCACAAATCCTATGAAGACAGGTTGAAGGAACTGAACATGTACTCCCTGGAGGAGAGGAGGGAGAGGGGATATGATAGAGAACATACAAGTATCTTACAGGAGGAACAGGGTGCAGGAAAACACTATTTTTAAGCGAAAAAGATGTTTCAGGACTAGAGGGCATGGGATGAAGTTGGAGGAGGGACGATTCAGAGGAAACATGAGAAAGAATTTCTTCACAGAGCGGGTGGTGGACAAGTGGAACACCCTGCCAGAGGAAGTGGTGGGGGCTGAAACAATCACGGGATTTAAGAATGCATGAGATAGACATAAAGGAATTCTAGAGGTCAGGGGTAAGGGGAAATAGACTTCTAGGAAAACAAACTGAACTTACAAGCTCAAATGGGCAGACTAGGTGGGCCATAGGCCCTTATCTGCCGACACTGTCTATGTATCTATGTATCTATGTTAAAAGTGCAAGATATCCCCTTCCTACCGTATTTATGCCTTTTTCACGCCTATGCTCAATAATATTGTATTATTAATTGCTATATGTACTGTCACTGATATAAGTAAGCATTAAGCCATGACGAAGGTGGCATCTAATGGTGGATTAATGCATGGTTGGGAGGGCATACAACAGCCCAACCATGCATTAATCCACTATTAGATGCCACCTTCGGAGTGGCTTAATGTGCTTGTAACATGGCATGGAGGGCTATAGAGGTGCCATAGTTGTTTCTGCCATACTGTTGACAACATAACACAGCCAGTCTCTGTGTTTTGGTAAACTTTTTACTGCACTTTAGAAAACTATTACAGACAACGATTTATATGGTGATGCGATGAAAAGATAATGTTATCATATATCTGCACAACGGTGCCTTTCACGTCCTCTAGCGAATTTTTTTTTTTAAACTTTTTTTATTTCAGATGTTAACTTCATTGACATTACAGTTGTTATTTACAGGATGTCAGTTAAAGGTGTAAAGTATAGTATTAAATAAGCATGAGGGCAGACCTCAGAGGGATAAGAAAAATTAATAAAGTATACAAATAGATCTTGATAAAGGTGTGTTAAAAAAACAAACAGCACACCTGGGTCTTCCTTTAGTATCTACTACTTTACTCAGGTCATCAGCAACCAGATTGCACTTTCAATTTATAAACTCAAAAAGTTTATTAGGAGAGAGAGAGAGAGAGAGAGAGAGAGAGGCCCAGGAAACCCCCAAAGTGCCATATATACAGAATCTCCTCTCAATCAGGATATAGGAGGTCTTCGAGAGGGGAACCAGGCTAACCGACTGAACAGGTAGCACAGGGTAAGGACTGGTATGACCCCACCCACCGGGATCCTTGTCATAGCATGCTTCCCCCCAGGAGCTACGGTATCTGGTCCGGTCTAAGTTATGCTATGTATATAAACCATCTATTCCATCGGTTCATTAATCCAGGGATCTTTTTACATAGATTACATAGACAATACTGACCATAAAGACATTCGTCCGTGAGCTCGCAAGTAACACCTAATTATATCCTTTTATATTCTTCCTTTCCAAGAATTTATCTAGCTGTGTTTTAAATTCCTGCATTGTACTGCTTTCCACAACCTCTCCTGGTAGCATATTCCAAATTTCTGTTACCCTATTACTTAACCAGTATTTCCTTCTGTTTGTTTTATATCTATCCTTAACCAGTTGGTAAAAATGTGCTCTAGTGTCATATATTTGAGCCCTTTTAACCAAGCCCAGTAAGTCCCATAAGTTAGTATCAGTCCATGCCCTATATATCAAACACATATCGCCTCTCATTCTACGATATTCCAGGGAATACAGCTCCAAATCCTGCAGTCTCTGCTCATAACTCAATCCATCCAATCCTTGATTCTCTTTGTAAGTCTCCTCTGTACCCCTCCATCGTGCAACATCCCTCCTCTTATACGGGGCCCAAAACTGGACACAGTACTCCACGTGGGCATACCAATGCAATATACAGAGGCATCACAACCTGCCTATCTCTACTTTTATGTGTCTCAATATACAGTGTGTTATACTACCGCCTTTTAATAGCTGTATTACAGTGTAAGCTGAAGCCAAGATCTTTATTAACCATAACCCCAAGTCTTTCTCTTCATCCACTACTTTTAGTACAGGTCCTCCTAAATTATACTGGAATTTGTTATTTTTCTTTCCAAAGTGCATAACATTACACTTTCCGATGTTGAAAATAGATTGTTTCTGGGAGGCCCATGTGTCTAGCCTATCCAGAGCTGTTTGTAGGACTAGATGTTCTTCCCAGTTATTTACTGGACTCCCAACCCTAGCGTCGTCTGCAAATTTAGATAGCCACACATCTGTATGCACCTGCATGGATGAAATGTACATATTAAACAAACATGGTCCCAAGACCGAGCCCTGTGGGACACCACTAGTCACTCCGACATAATCAGAGTATTCACCTTTTATGCAGACTTTCTGGACTCTGTCCATAAGCCAAGCCTTCACCACGTTTGTATCCATATTGGTATCTCAGCTCATAAAGTGCTTTAACAAGCTCCCCATGGGCACTTTATCAAAGGCTTTGCAAAGTCCAGAAAGATCACATCCACTGCATTACCCATATCCATAGCCTTGCTAACCTTATCGTAGAATTCTAATAAGTTAGTTTGGCATGATCTTCCCTTGGTGAATCCGTGCTGAGTCATGTCTATCCTGCCTGTCCTCTCAATATGTTCCATAATACAATCCTTGATTATACCCTCTAGAATCTTACCAAGAACGGAGGTTAGACTAATAGGTCTATAATTTGAGATGGTCTGCCTACAACCTTTTTTGTATATGGGTACAATCACAGCTTGCCTCCATGCCTCAGGAACCTCACCAATGTTAATACTTTCCTGAAAAAGGTAAATTACTGGCTCCACTAATAGTGTTGCCATTTCTGGCTGTTATATGTTCTAATTTATAGATATCATATACTGTATCCTCCCAGGCTGTGATGGAGGGAGGGTTAGTGTTGAGCCATAGTCTAGTTATGCATTTTTAGATGCTCCTAACAAAATATTAAGGAGGTATATTTGATGTGGATCTCTGAGACAACGGGGATAGTGAAGTCTTAGACTGATCGCTGGTGTAAAAGTGCCTAAGAGAGGAAAAAGATTTGCAACTCTGTCTCCGATAGAAGACTAGTATTGTGTCAGGACCGAACAAGTCCAGAAGATATGAGAATGTGTTGCTACTTGGCAACCACATTTCCTCCAACAGGAAGAATCACTTCCCTTAAGGTACTTAGCTGTGATCTGTGGTGCACGGAAGTATCTGGATACCACCTTCCAAGAATACTCTCTCCAGGTGTAATAGCTGGAGGTTTTGTGTTGCCTACTACAGATCCTGTGCCAGTCTTCCTGAGACAGTGCAATCTGTAGTTCTGCTTCCCAGTGGAAATGTACCAGGTCCGTGGCTTGGGTTGGCAACCCCTGTAGGGCTTTATAAAGATGGGAGATCAAATGACTCCGATCACCGGCCCTTT
The DNA here is from genome assembly GCA_016271365.2 of Neoceratodus forsteri. Taxonomy (NCBI): domain Eukaryota; kingdom Metazoa; phylum Chordata; order Ceratodontiformes; family Ceratodontidae; genus Neoceratodus; species Neoceratodus forsteri. Next base: position 248,519,648 of record CM057457.1, read on the forward strand.
CCAATTGAATCAGGAGCGGGCGGGGGTGGGGGGAATGATCTGGGCTGCAGTATTTAGGCCTATCTTTGAATTTAAGAAATGACGCAATTGTAAGTATCTATAAAAATCACTTTTCATCAGGGAGAACTCTTGTTTGAGTTGGTCAAATTATTTGAATACTGCATTTTCATATAATTGGTATGTGTGTCTTAGACCTCTACAGGCCCAGGATTGAAAGGTGGTATCCAAACGCGTCGGGGCCCAGTCAGGATCCTCTGCCGGAATTCCTATCCAGGTCGCCATAAACCTATAGGCAGGATGAGTTAGAAACTTTATCCAAGAACGAAGTATCTCTTTTGTAAATCTGGAAGCCTTCTGTAGTCTGATGATGTCATTAGGTTGGAAAACTAGTGATTGAAGTGAGGGGCCATCTATCAAAGTCTGCTCAATGAAATGCCAAGGTGGCGCCTGAGATGGAGGAAGGAGCCATGTAGTTATGTGTGAGAACAATGAGGCCATGTTGTAATGTACTATATTGGGAAGAGATAAGCCTCCGTTATCCTTAGGCTGCTGAAGTTTAACCAGTGCTAATCGAGGACGCTGATTCACCTATAAAAAACGGCTAGTTGAATTGTCCTATCATTGGGCATCCTTCCTTAGTAGGGGTAAGGGAATATTTTGAATCAAATAAAGAAGTTTTGGGAGGGAATTCATCTGGGTAGACTGAACTCTAGCCATTAATGATAATGGAAGAGGAGTCCATCTCTGTAAATCTGAGTGTATTTTACTAAGAGTAGGGGAATAGTTCATTATATAAGTCAGATAGCTTAGATGGAATTTTAATCCCTAAATAGGTTAAATATGTTTTGTTCCATTTATATGGGTATTTATCAATGAGACCCTGGGGAAAGGGAGGCTGTACCAGGAGGGCTTCTGATTTATTTGGGTTTATAGTATATCTTGTAATATTCTTTATTTCTGCAAATAAAGTAGTTAAGGTTTGTAGTGATTCTTCGGGATGGGTAATGTATAGAAGAAGGTCATCATCATAATATACTATTTTATTCTGCATAGGTTCAACGAAAAGAGTGAACAGATATGGGGAAAGGGGGCAACCTTATCGAGTGCCTCTGTACAGTGAGAAGCGATCAGAATGTGAACCGTTTAGTTTCACTACTGCCTCTTGATCTGTATATATATGCCTTTGATCACATCCATAAATAGGATAGAGAATTTAAATTTTTGTAGGGCCACCTGTAGAGAATCCCATGAGACCATGTCAAAAGCCTTTTGGGCATCTAGGCTTAAGATCAGGAGGGGGACGTTGTAGACAGAGCATGATCTATAAGATATAGGGTTCTTCTGATATTGTCCGTTGTCTGTCTGCCTTTGATAAAACCAGATTGAACCGGATGTATCAAAGAAGGGAGGATATGGTCAAGCCGATGTGCCAGGATACTTGTATAAGTTTTATAGTTCTGATTGAGTACCGAGATAGGGCGGTATGAGTAACAAAGATGCGGGGTTTTTTGGGGCTTCAGGATCACTGAGATGGTTGCTTGTCTCCAAGAAATTAGAAAAGAAGAGGTGGTGTGAGCGTTTTGTAGTGCCTGAAGAAAGGGGGTTCGCATTAAGTCCCATGTGCCTTTGTAAAATTCTGCTCCATAGCCGTCAGGGCCTGGGGATTTTCCATTTTTGAGGCTAAGAATTGTGTTTTGAAGCTCTGTTTCTGTGATCAGAGCTATCATTTCAGTTTGTTGTGATTCTGACAAAGTAGGGAGGTAGAGTTGGGAAAGAAAACTTGAAATTTTGTGAGGATCAGAAGCCCTCTGAGAGGAGTAAAAATTCTGGTAATACTTCTTAAAGGCATCTAAAATATGCGAAGCCGAATATCTGAGCTGGTTGGAAACAGGATCTTTGATTTTGGTAACGGTGTAATTTTGTATTTGATTTCGGAGGTGATATGCCAGGAGTCTGGAAACTCTCACCCCACCCTCGTAATATCGCTGCCTCAACCAGGCCAAAGCCTGTTCAGTTTTGGCTGTCAGGATCTGTTGAATTTTGTTCTGTGTTTGGTCTGTCATGGGTAAAAGATCTGTATTGCCCTGCATATGAGCCTGCTGGAGAAAGTCAAGTTCCTCCTGGAAGGATATTAATTTACTCTTGGACTGTTTTTTCCTATGAGAGGCATAAGCTATTATGTCGCCTCTAAGGACCACCTTCAATGTGTCTCAGAGAATTTGGGGGGAGATCTGGGAGGAAGTGTTATCTCTAATAATTTCTGGGATACGTCTCTCCAGCAAATCTTGGAATTCTTTATCCCTAAATAGGGATGGATTGAAGCGCCACTGGGTATTTATTCTTTCTTTTTGAATATTAAGGTCCAAAGTGATGGGGGCATAATCCGATAAAACAATATTTAGGATCTCAGCGGATCAGTCAGATCCACGTGTTCCTTACCTATGCAAAAGTAGTCAAGTCTAGAATAGTGTTTGAAAGCATGAGAATAATAGCAGAATTTTCGATGCGTGGGGTGTAACTGCCTCCATGTGTCTATCCTTCCCACATCCCAGATAAGGCGTCAAAGGTGCTTTTGACCAGATGTCTGTGGGAGGGGCGAGCTGCTGAGGAATCTAGTGAGGGATTAAGCTGACAGTTAATAAGCCCCCCATAACTAAAACACCCTGTTGCCTGGTAAGGATGGTATCTACTAATTTTTGGATAGATGAGGCATCTGAGCCCGGCGGGATGTAGAGACTGCACACTGTTAGGGTTTGTTGGTTCAGTTTAACCACTGCTAGTGCTAGCCTGCCCATTCTGTCGGTGTACTGATCAATTAACTGTAGTTTTGACTGCTTTGGAATCAGAATTACTGAACCCCTTTTCCTGCCCCTCTGGTAGGAGGTTTCTATTATATGTGCAAATCCGAATTTGAGTAACTTTTGGTGCTCTGTAGTGGATAAATGAGTCTCCTGTAGTAAGAGGATATCTGGATTTAATTTTTTAAGTGCTTGAAGTGTACGATCCCTCTTGATGGGGCCGACCAGTCTGTTTACATTATGAGATATAAGTTTGAATGGGTTATTCATGACTATCCATAATCCCAAGTGTGTATTGATTCCCTGGGCCTCCCGCCCCCCCCCCAAAAAAAAATAACTCCTCCGACAATCTGTTGATTATTAATCTTGTTCCTAATAACATATGGCATCTGAGTTATTAGCAATTTTCTGATAAATGATGGTACAAAAATAAAAAAGGGGACAATAACTGGGAAAGAATTATTTAAAAATGGGTGTGTCAACCAGGTGTATGTATCTACATACTGAGAAAAAGTAATAACTATATACAAACCCCAATTAAGGGGGAGTTCTGTGACTTCCAAGCGTGCCTACCCAATTGAGGCAAGCACATGGGACCGATCTATTGATCGTCCATGTATGGACTCCCTATCCACCGAGTGAATTGGGTTCTTGGGGAAGCTCCTGCCCCTAAATGTGGAAGGGAGGAGGGAAGAAATAGGGATAACCAATAGCAGGGGTAATAAAAAAAAAAACTAAGGGTGGTGATGAAAGGCAAGAGTTAGGGGAGGGAGAAAGATACAGTTCCCTTATAGCATGTATCTTAATAAGCAGCAGAGTCTCGATCCCGCTCCTCCTGTATTAAATAGAGATAGGAGAGGGAGTAGGTTAGATTTAAAAGTTTAGTCCTGGGGTAGGTGGTTAGTATCAGGGGCTTGAAATTGCTTGCTCTGGGATGTGCTAGCCCTCAACCCAGCACTAACTGGAAGTAAAGGAGAATCATCGTGGACAAAAGGTTTGGATAATATCGTAACCCCAGGGTAACCCCTCCCACTCCACTGCTTCCATCATTTCCCCCTCATAGTAGCCATATTTATCCTATAATGTTAATAAACAAGATCTAGCATGAGCAAGTCCTCAGTGATCCCTTGCCATATGTTCTCAGAATGGCTCAGGCGGACTAAAATAGTGAGATGTCAGGGCAACTGCCCTCCAGTCTTGTGGCCTTTCTGATCAAGTTATTTCCCATGACTGTATGGGTGCTCTTCTGTATCATGGCTGAATCTTATGCCCCATAAAGGGGAGTCTCTGAAGTTGTGAACCAGCAGGAGTGATTGTGGAGCTTGTTGCGTGGAGTGCAGGCAGGGGGGCGGGGAGGCACAGAGGACATACCGCTCATGCCCATCCCAGGAAGCAAGAAGGGTGGACAACTGTGAAGAGAGGGCACGCCCCCAGAAAGCTGAACTGACCACCTGGCTCAGATCCCAAGGTGTGAGAATCCTCCTTTAGAGAGTTAGATTGGGAAGTGGGATGCGGAACACTGCCTTAGGCCCATCATTCAATATGTTTTCCCCCCATAGCAAAAACTTGGGGGGGTTAAAAAAAGTGAGCACGACCATCCAGCGATCGTCTAGACCTCTTTTGTTCGTAATTCCCCTTCAAAGTCATCCATGGATCATGTTGAATTTATTTAAAGCTGAGGGTATCTATGTATTTAAATAGTTGGGAAAAAAAAAAGGAGGGGGTAAACACCCTCTATGATGCTACCAGGCCACGCCAGGTCGAGAAGACCCATAAACTGTGCCCTATTTAACGGGCTTTCAAATGGCCGCCAGTTGGGTTTACTTAAGTATATCCCCAGGCCTCCCGATAGGCATCCGGGTCTGAGCAGGCTTATCGACCACTCCGTGCCCTCTAGCCCCCGGTGGTATCCGGGATCCTCTTATTGACCTTTATTTAGTGCGGACAGAGTAGATATATAGACCCCTCCTGGCTGATTCTGAGAAGGCTGGATCAGTGTTCTCCTACCTGGCTCAACCCAGTAGCTGTTTATCCAAATAGAAAATCCATGGTAGAGGATCGTCGAGACCAAGGCTGGGACGAGTCCACCTTCCCCTATAATAGATGAGCACTGAGGAGGCCCCACTCCCCCTCTTCCCGCCCGAGTAAATAGTACAGCTTGAAGCCGAGGATGTGGTTCGGCGCCCCCCCCCCCAAAAAAAAAACAGTCAACATACCTTGATTATTTTCTCCCTAATCTAAACAATTCAATTATAGACTCTATGTCCTCCACCATCAAGCCCTCGTCGAGGCGAGCGCCCAGCAGCCCGTCATGGGCTACCCCCACCCCACCCCCGCCATGCTACTCACGGCGAGTCAAAAGTTCTATTTCCTGAGGGGATTCGGCTGTTCTGTTGGGAAAACTGTGCCTGCAGGGCTTTGATTGAGTCGATAGTCACTTGTTGATCTGGCAGTTGCTTAGGAGGGGTCGCCCTGAGTGTAGTCCTGTCATCTGATGCTCTCCGAGATGTTTGAATTGTGGCTGGTAGGGTAAACCCCCGCTCCCTTAGATCTGTGCTGGCTTCCTCCATGGATTCATAACATTGCTGCCCCGATGGGAACTGAATCACCATCCGGCTCGGGTATGGTGTCCTGAACTTAAGTTTCTGCTGTCTGAGGTAGGGGAATAGCGGAATGTGTGCCCTCCTTCTCTGCATTGTAGCGGGAGCGTAGTCGTTGTCCACAAATATGCATTTATCCCCATAACAGATGCGAGCTTTGGCCCAGGCTTGTTTCAAAATAAACTCCTTTGTTTGTGTAACCCCCCTGCAAATGGGGGTTCCCAAAAGACTTCCAGGAGCTTGCTTGAATGCTCCAAGCCTGAATGGTGTTTGGCGTTTAAGCCATTTATCAGTGAGTGTTTTTAGAGCCTCTGGTACTGTCTCTTTAAGAGCTGTCTGCTTGCAGACATAATTTGTTTGTATGGGGGGACTGTGTGCTTCTCTGCTTGAGTACCACTCAAACTGCTGCCAATTCACTCCATTTTTGCAGTCACTAGGAGTGCAAAGGGAACCTATCTGAAAGATGTAGCTGTTTGCCAGAAATCATTTAGAGTAATAATGAAAATACAGTTTGTCTAACCTGCTTTCTTTGCAGTCAGAACTGTGTTTGCCTAGTTCCCCATTCTAGTTTTGAACTGCTGAACTGGACCAATCAGTGTGGGATAAGGTAGCTCTAAAATGGTGCCTTGGACGAATCAGAACTTGGACTCATAATCTGAGCTAGCCACAAGAGGATTGTATGGGCAGTGACTCTGGGAGATGTAGTTTGGACTTGGCCTTTTTGGACCAACAGAGTCAGTCTATTGTGGTGACAGCCAATCCAGCCAAGAACTGGGAGGAACTCAAGGAAGTGCCAGTTTGTCTGCTGGAGTTTCAGTTGAGCTCTGGCAGTGAAGGGAAGGAGCCCTGTGCTTTTCGTTGTGCAGTTTTAGTCGGAAGCGTGTGTAAGGCCCAGAGTTCCGGTCTGCAGCTGTGTAACTGCTTGTTAGGACTGAATCCATCCTGTGAAGAGAATCAAAGGATATCTGAAGAGTAGAAACCAGGCTCACCCTGTAGAAGACTGGAGAAATTGCTGATTTGCACTCGGTCTGTCAGGGAACTGAATCTGCTGTGTGTTCTCGGGTATTGTGCAGTAATTGCGATCGGGATAGAAGCAGCCTGCCTGGTATAGTACTTCTTTCACCATATAAATGTGTGAGAAGGCTTGTGCAGCTCAAGTGAATCCTGCTGCCATTAAAGGACTTTGCCTGTTACTGTTTACCATATAAATGTGTGAGAAGGCTTGTGCAGCTCAAGTGAATCCTGCTGCCATTAAAGGACTTTTGCCTGTTGCAGTTTGCCATATAAATGTGTGAGGAGTCTCGTGGAGCTCAGGAGTAGCCCTGCTGACGTTGAAGGACCCTATCTTGTTTGGAGGTCATGAGTACTAATTCAGAGTCGCTCCCTGTTGAATTGCCACATTGAATCCAAATGGAATTACTGTACTGCTGACTGTTTAACTAATTTTTCTTTTCTCTGTGTGACAGGGCCCCTACCAGCTGCCACGGTTTGGACTAGCCACTAGGGCTTGGGTACCCAGGGACAGTAACTGGTAGGGATAGGCCTGTGCACAGAGCCATAGGTAGATGAATAAAGTGATAAGCTAATTAACCTGATTTCCCCCTGTCCTTGTTATATTCCCCTAAATAAATCAGAGCTGCTTGTTTCAGCAAAGTTATACTGCCTGAGGTATTTGTCTATGTTAAAGTATTGTACTGTGATTGTTGCACTGTATCTTATTTTACAGGGGTCCCAGTGCCTGAACCAGTCCTGGGGGTAAGTGTATACTGTGAAGGTAATTCTGATATATTGTGTGGGCCACTAGTGGGAAGAAAGGGGGGTTGCAGTGTCCCAGAGGGCTGTGACCAAGTTAGTTTAACTATTGCAAACCCTGACCTCTGGGTGGAGGCACCCGCCATCGGATCCAGGCCCCTCAACCTGTTAGTGGCAAATCAGGCAGGGGTAGTAGCCCCTGGGATAGCGCCATCTAGGGGTTACATCTGGAAATGAAGGAACCTGATAATTATGGATCTGGGGTGTGCAGTCAGACTGGTAGGCTTTGGGCCTAGGGCTCTGTGTAACCTCTCTATCTCGAAATTGTAATCTAGGTCCAAATCAAGGGCATCGCGTAGGAGGGACTTCACAAAACCCAGCAAATCTTATCCTTCGCTACGGTCTGGCACCCTGTATAATCGTATATTTTCTCGGCGGCTGTGGTTCTCCGAGTCCTCCTGGCGTTCCACCGTGAGCTGGCAGAGATGAGCTACTTGGTCCAGGGTATCTTGCAAAAGAGGGGTGGTTGAGGCCTGCTCCTGTATCTGCCGGTCTAGAGAGGCCACTGTGGTGTGCAGCTCCATGAGATCATTTTGGAACTTTTCTTGAGTTTGCCTGAAGGACTGAAAGTCTGTTTTAAATTCCTGGATCTCCTGTAAGATTTTATGTAGTTTAGTGTCCATGTTAATGGTTTGTTTGATTTTGGATTTATTCCATCTATGCGACCTAGATTTTGGCGTCTGGGCCGGAAGCGCGGAGGTCCCCGAGTTTGTAGCTTCTCCGTCGGAGTTTTCCGTGTCTGGTCGGATTACTGTGTGTCTGTTAGCCCCACGTAGATTGCTAGCCACCATAAATTTTCCAGTAGTAGATCAGCGAAGTTGGAAGGAAAGCGGCTGTTTTATTAAATAAATTTAGGAGAGCGGAGCGAGAGCTCTAAAGCTAGGCTACCATTTACCTGGAAGCTGCACTGGAAGTCCCATCCTCTAGCGATTTATTTCCAGTTCTACACGGGTATTCTTTTCATACCGGGCATAGGTGGTCTCTCGTGCTCTGATTTCTACCGCAATCTCTGTACTTCCGCTACAGATTTGCATGCTGTGTCCCTTGTGTGTCTATCCTTCTCTTACAGTGGTCCGATATTCTGCGCTCTGTGTGTTAGTCACTGTGCTTCTAGTTCTTCTGATGTGTGTCTTGCTCCCACATCGTGTCACCCACAATATCTGTTGCCCCTGTTACTGAGCCATAATTAAAATTTACTGTTCCATGTACTGTGAATGTCTGGCACTGAAAAGCAGGAGACATATATCCGTGCCCAGGAATCGCATGTCTGTTTACACCTGCAATTTTTCCGGGACCGTGTACTGCGTGATCCTCTCCGTCATGACTACTTCTGCTCTCCGATTCGTGCATATCTCTTCTTTCTCTGGCACAGGTTGCAGCTGCTTCTTTCAGACTTCTGTGTCTCTTCCGGGTCTCCTCGCCTTTGTCATCGGGTCGTCCACTTCTTGATCTGTCTGTCACCGTGGATGTCGTTTGCCTCCTGCTGGAGCTCCCTTCCTCACTAGAGGATAGAATCAGTGACCACTTCTGCCGATCGTCGGCACTTGGAGCCCAATAATTCCTGAGGCTGGTCTCACACCTGTGTCCTATCACAGACATTATTTCTCTGGATGCGAGACCAGCCTTTGTGAACATCTGCACAGCCGTACTTCTAACACTGTGATTCGTGTATCGCTTTGTTAGCTCTGCATCCTCTGATATTTGAGACATCATGTCTCCTAAATAATTCCGGCCCATTGGCTGTCTAGAATACCACACTTCTCTGCTATCCAGCTCATGCTGCGGGAATCGCAGTGGGTGAAGAGAAAAGGAGGGTGCTCCTGCCGAACACCTACTTACATACTCTTTGTACAGTGCAACAGGGCACAGAGCGCTCCCCGGTTGCCCATACAGGACTCCTCTCAAGCTTTGTTTATTTACCTCGGAGACAGAGCTATGGTTTTTGGTCACCTCATTAAAAGCTAGAGCTAGATACTCTCTCCCACTTCCGTCTTTCTCCACAATAAATGACTCCTGGTTAAGTTGCCTCAGCCCCTCTCGCCCTCTTCTCGCTAAACCTAGTTGGATTTCAAACCAGAGACACCTGACAAGTCCATAGGCGGTCTCTGGATTTAGCTTAGCACAGTGTCTTATTCTGTGTAGGTCTGTGCTGATAGTGGGGTAGTGTGCAGCCACGTCTTTCCCAGCTCTCTGATATTTTTTCAACACAGCTAGAAATACATTATTGGCTGTCGTGAACTCAGTGTCACTCATTATATTTATATTGCGTCTCACCTCCACACTTTTAATATACCTACTGAGGCCAGCTCTTATTCCTATATAAGAGCTGATGCTATACTTGTCTCCACCTTCTGCTCTTACGCTCCCATAGAATTGCCTCAGTATATCAGCAAGTGCTCCCTCACCTACAGTTGCTATATCTACGGACATACTCTTCTCTTGCAACCAATCCGAGAAGACATTACATGCCCATGAAGTACTTTTGTGTGTGTTTCTCTCCACTTTACTACATTCTAGCTCATCGACCTCTTTTGACGACAAGTACACATGCCTGCTCTTCTCCGTCTCTCTCTCTCTCTCTCTCTGTAGCTCTCTCCTGTACTTCTCATCTATGTCACTATTCACATGCCACTTCTCTCTGTGTTTCTGTCATGTCTCCTCATTTGTGTTCCCAATATTGCTCTCTCTTGCACTCCTATCTACATCTGTCTCCTCCATCTCGTTTGTGCTATATACTGAGCCTCCGTTTTCGTTGTTCCCTTGTCTATCTGATCCTCTTCGACTGTTTCCCTCTTCCGCTCCATTTTCATTCGTGCCTGTTACTTCATTCATTCTTTCCTCACTACTTTCCTTTCTATATCTCGCTGACGCTACTGTTCCTCCAAACTTGCCTTCAACCCACTCGTCTACCGGAATCCTTCCTGTCACAGAAAATACTACACGGTACGGATGCATCTTACTATTCTTTCTCTACTGCTCGTTATTCGTGTACTACTTCTGTAATATTTCTACTGTTTACCTCTCCAACACTTACCATATCCTGTCTCCCTCCCTCCCTGCCCAAGACCAGCACTCCTGTTATACTTTTTCGCCACTTCTCGCCAGTGCTGCTTTTTCCCTATCTGGATGCTGCTGGTATTTCAGTTTGGGGACGGCATTACTGCTGGATTAATGCCACCTCCAAACTATACCAACTGATCCATTTGCTCCAATCCATTATCCCCATTTCCTCATTGATTTCTATGCCATGTTACAAGCGAATTATAATGTCTGTCTGTTGTTTTATTTAAACACCATAATACTGTCCGAGTGTTTAAAACTACACAAGGATCTAAAAAATTCGGCACTAGGCCTATAACAACTAATCATGCGCAGGCCTGTTAACATTTTAACATTATACTTGACACTTAGTACTTTTAGGCCTGCCAAAATAACCAAATGCCAACAGGGCATCAACGTTTTTGTACCAGCAAATTGTACCTGCTGTAACAGATCTCTAAACCTGGCAGAAAATTTAAGCAGCTCCCAAGGTAGGGCGAGGACAGATACCTCTCCTTTGAAGGGGCAGATGTATGCACCCTGAAGGGGAGTGTCAAGGCAACGCCAAGGGCCCCCAGCACCACTATTTCCCTGGTACCTAGTGGTGCAGCAGGCCACACTGGAAATAAAAATGAGGAACAGAGACCCCCAGGAAATGGTGCCTGTGTGCCTCATCTCCAGTAAAGCCTTATGGATACGTCAACCGTTTAGGGATGGATTTCTGACCCTATAATGGTCAGGTGGGCATGTAGCGCTGCAAAAAATGCATTAAGTCATGCCACCTTTCCTGGGCTATGGTATAATTAAACAATAACTATGGGAGGACTATCAGCAAGCTTCGGGGGGGGAGGAGATATCCAAGGGAAATTCAGAAACATCCTTCTGATTCACTAACCTTTTTCCCATATTTTAGCTTGGGAATATAAACAGGATTCCCATTTCCCAATGTCCCCACCCCAAACAGACTTCCCCGAGTTGCATTGTGTAGTCCCTGTATGCAGAGGCACCTCCGCATCAAGTTCCCAGGTTAAGTCTCTGCAGAACCTCTCTCGCCACTCACTCACTCTGGTGCAGGTCGCTGAAATGTTTGTAAAGGTTTTCACATCCTCTAGGGTTGCTTGACTCTGTCTCTTTCTGGAACCCGGATTCCTAGCATAGTCCCAAACAGCATCGTGAAGGCCTTGCTGAGTTTTCCTGAGTGAGGAATCTTCCTGGGTAGATTGAACCAGGCCCCTGAGTTGAAGAGCTTTTGTTGCTTCATCTGGGGTCTCAAAGGTTTGGGGGCCATCTGGAAACATGATGACTAGTTAAGCAGGGTATGGAGTAGCAAATTTTAGTTGTTGATTTAAAAGACAGAGTTTTGGAGCGTAGGCCCTGTGCTTGGCTGAAATAGATGGGGAGTGATCGTTGTCAAAATAAATGTGCTTTCCTTTATACTTAGTATCCCTCATTCTCCAGGCTCTGGTAAGGATAGTTTGTTTAGTAGTATAGTTTAAAAACTTCATTATGATGGAGCAAGGTTGTCTGTCTGGCTGATTTTGGCAATAGAGCCCGATGGACTCGCTCTGTGTTGAATTTAAAAGCTGGGTCTAATTGCAGAGAGTCGCGGAGGAGCGCCTCCACAAATTTTAAAATATCTGTCCCTTCCTCGTTCTCCGGAATCCCATGTTTCTAGGGACATGGATATGTTGTTCATCCACACTTATTGGCAGGTATCCTTGCCGCTTTAAATCTTGCCGGAAGGTCTTCAAGCTGGCTCCTCCCACCCACCCGGGTGGTAAAACTCTCGGCTCCGCCCCATGACGCCAGATCTTCCTTACCGCTTGGAAGCTCAGGTTCCCTCCTTAACGCTCTGCGTATAAGACTGGTTCCTATTTCTTGATTTCAGAAGTTACTTTAAGGTTTTCAGACTTGGGTCCTTATTTCCCTCGTGGCTGCGACGGACAAATCGACTCGGTTTCGGAGGTGCCCATGCGAACAGAAAGATGTCTTGGGCGGATCCGCTCGCGTGCGTCTACTTGAGGCCCTGGGCACGACCCACAGGCTTGTGACCTGTGCTCTTCTTTTGGCCCTCGTCCTGGAAGACGTACGCCCATCTACAACTTGGGCGACCAGCGTTATCCTCGGTAAAAGTCGAAGGAGGCCTGGTTGGCGGTTTCCGCGACGGCGGGCTCGGCGGAACAGCTTGAGCAGATGATCGCCCTCGAGGAGGAGGCGGTGCAGGCCACATCTTCGTCTTCCTCAGCCGCGGCATTTTTCCCACTCTCCCTGGGATCCTCCTATTCAGCTTCTTTTAAGGAGCTCTGTCTCTCCCTCTCCACTAAGGGAGAGAGACCAGCATCTTCAGGACCTTCCTCTCGGTCCAAGAAGAAGGACCACAAGGTAAGTCCCTCCATCGGCGCTCTTGGGAGGCGGAGGGTCCCTCTCTGAGTAGTCGACCATCGGCTTGATTGATCCTTGGCTCGACCACTGGCTTCACAGTGTCCCTGTCAGGTCAGTTGACGAGACTCCCGTCGACGCAGTCGAGATTTTTCTCGACCCGTTGGACGGGCTGTCGACCGGTGAAGCCGGAAACCCTCACTCCCTGGTTCCCCCGGCGGTGGTTGAGGTGTCCGTGGACTTGCCCGTGCCTCTGGTTCCGGAGTCCATGGTTGAGCCCTCCGAGCCGAGGGAAGAGCGGGTTTCCCCCACCCTACCTCCGTACCCTCCTTGGAAAAGCCGAGGTTCACGGTCTTGGTCTCGGACTTCTTCTCGGTCTCGGCACCGTGGCAAGTGGCGCCGCCGCTCCTCGTCCTCCTCCTCGGATGAGGGGAGGCTTTGACGCAAGTTGCGTCGATGATACGAGGACCTCATGTGGCAACAGCTTCTTCTGTCCGGGAGCAAGCCGACATCATCGCCTTCCCCGGCTATCAAGTGGCTGTCACCGGAGCGGCCGAAGCAACCCCTCGCTTTGCGGCGCCTGCTTCAGGCCTGTTGCTCAGCAGAACTGGCTGCCCCGATTCGGTGGAACCTCCGCCTCCACAGCCGTTATTTGGGGCTCCGACCAAGAATTCTCGGTCGGCCCAAGGTCTCCCCATAGGCTGTCTGTCACCCTCACTCCCGAGTCGCCCTCGGCAGGTGGAGGTGGCTCAGGCAAAACGCTCTTTGCGGACTCCTCTGAGTCTGGCAGCGATTCCTCCCTGTTCTCCAGGCGGGTCGATTTGGAGTCCTCAGGAGGTCAGTCACTGGACGATAGCCCTTCGTCCTTCATGGGTTTGCTTAGGCTCATCTCAGAGTCCACCGGGATGCAGCTCGAGCCCATATCCAAGCGGGCCAAGTATCCCCTCATGGAGATATTGGACCAAGGGGATTCTCCTACGGAGGCCTTTCCGGTGGCCGAGGCCATTGTAGGCCCAGCCTTGGCGCTCTGGCAGTGTCCTGCTTCCTGCCCTGCGCCTTCGGCCAGGATGGCAAGGAAGTATGCGGTCTCTACCGGTTCTCGGTCCGGTTTCTCGGAACACCCCTCAGCCAAGGGGTTGGTTACTGACAGCGTCTTCCAGCGTGCCGGAAATGCCAGGGACATAGACAAACCTCCTGACAAGGAGTCCAAGAAGTTGGACTACGCCAGGCGAAAAGTCTCGCTTTCGTCCTCCCTTGGCCTTACGTCCAGGCCAGCTCGGCCCGTGCTGATGGCACATTTCTCTCACGCCCTGTTGGCCTCCCTGGACGAGGTAGTCCTTCATCTCCCGGCTGACCTGCAGACCACGGTTAAGCAGGTGCGGGACCAGGGCAGGGCAGTGGCCAAGCAGCAACTTCAGACTGCTTTGGACATCGGTGACTTATGCGCCAGGTCAGTAGCGGCCACGGTGGCTATGCTCCGTCGGGCATGGCTGAGGATATCCACCTTCATAGCGGATACCCGGTACAAGTTGGCGGATGTCCCCTTCCTGGGGACCGACCTCTTTGGCCCTGGAGTGGAAGGTCACCTCCAGAGGATCGAAAAGTCCAATGCCACTCTGGACTCGGTCTCATCCGCCCAGAGGGACAAGGGCTGCAGACGCAACCCAAGCCCTTCGTCCGTCTTGCGCCTGCAGCACGTCCGGCCCAGCAGCATCAGGGCCAGCAGGCTCGCTTGGCATCCCAAACCCAAGCCAGCGGCTTCCTCTTCCAGGAAGCAGGAGGTAAAGGCCAGGAGGGTTCCTCAGCTGGTCCCTCCTCCAAGCCTGCCTTAGTGGCGGGTTGAGGGTGTCGCCCCCAACCTCGTCACCCCCCCAGGTTCCCCGTGGGGGCGGCTCCCTTCTTCCTTTCCACCTGGTCTGCTATAACCACAGACCGGTGGGTGTTAGAAGTGGTAGGAAAGGAGCCTGCCTCTGGAGTTCAAGCAGGCCCGCCCTTCGAGCCGTCGCCCCAGGGGGGCCTCGGGGTCCGCAGCCTCGCTGTCGGCTCGCCGAGCCGACATTGCTCTGCTCCTCAAGAAAGAGGTGATCAGAGAGGTGGCGGACCCTCCCTCAGACCCGGGGTTTGTGTCCAGGTACTTCCTGGTCCCAAAACGGACGGGGGGCTGGCGCCCCATTCTCGACCTGCACGACCTAAACAAGTTCCTAAGGTCTCGGACCTTCAGAATGGTCACTCTGGCTCAGATAATACCATCCTTGGAATGCGACGTGTGGTTCTGCTCTCTGGACCTGCAGGACGCGTTTTTTCACGTCCCTATCCGTCCGTCTCACCAGAGATTCCTTCACTTTCGAGCGGAAGGATCCCTTTTCGAGTTCCGAGCCATGCCCTTCGGCCTGTCTCTTGCACCCAGGGTCTTCACCAAATGCATGGCAGTGGTGACAGCTTTCCTCGACACCGAGGGTCGGGTATACCCTTACCTGGACGATTGGCTGATAGCAGCCCCTCCAGACAGGAGGTGGAGTGGTCCAGAGATCTGGCCCTCCAGGTTTGCTCTCAGGTCGGCCTCCTCATCAGCGAGGCCAAGTCGGAACTTGAACCGAAGCAGGTGATTCTCTTCGAGCCAGAGCACGGCTCCCGGTGGACAGGGCCGAGGTTCTTTCCTCCTTTGCCCGATCATTTCTGGTTGGGCAATCGCGCCCTGCCCGGGACTTCCTGCGCCTCCTGGGTCTCATGGCGGCCTGCACCAGCGTGGTCCATTGGGGCCGCTGAAACATGCGCCCCCTTCAATGGTGGCTGGCCAGCCAGTGGTCTCAACGCTGCAATACATTGGACCAGCTAGTGACGGTGACCCAGGGGATGTGGAGCGCTCTCCATTGGTGGATCGTTTCAGCTCATCTGTAGAAGGGCATCCCGTTTGTCCGCCCCGAGCCAACGGTCTCTGTATCGACTGACGCCTCTCTGATTGGTTAGGGTGCCCATCTTGGGGAGCACAGAGTGCATGGCCTCTGGTCTCCGTGGGAGTCTCGATGCCATATCAACCTGCTGGAGCTCCGAGCGGTCCGCCTAGCTCTCACCGCCTTCGCTCCGTTTCTATGGGGTCAAGTGGTTCAGGTCCAGACGGACAATACCACGACCATGTACTACCTAAACCGCCGGGGTGGGATGTGCTCCATGCCTCTGTGCAAGGAAGCTCTCTGCATTTGGTCACTCGTGCGCAGCCTGGAGGTGGATCTCCTAGCCATTCATGTGGCAGGAGCCTCCAACACCCTGGCCGATGCCCTAAGCCGGATAGGGGCTGTGTCCCACGAGTGGTCTCTCCTGCCGGAGGTAGTACAAGATCTGTTCTCCCATTGGGGCACACTTCAGGTGGATCTGTTTGCCTCCAGGGAGAGCAGAAGCTGAGGCTGTTCCATGCCCGCCCCCCTCAGCAGGGCTCGCTGCAGGGGGATGCCTTCTCGAGGCCATGGACCCCGGACCTCTTCTACGCCTTTCCCCCATTTCCCTTGATCCACAAGGTGCTTCTCAAGGCGAGGAGGGACAAGGCGCAGGTGATTCTGGTAGCCCCAGACTGGCCCCGCCAATGCTGGTATCCAGATCTCCTCAGCCTCAGCTCCAGGCTCCCGAGGCAGCTTCCAGCTCGCCCGGACCTGCTTTCAGTCAATCAGGGGAAGGTGTTCCATCCGGACCTTCAATGCCTGCACCTGCCGGCCTGGTTCCTGAGCGGCTAGAGTTCCAGGCCTTGGGTCCTTCCGACGAGGTTCTCAATGTAGTTGAGGCGTCCTGTAAGGAGTCGACCAGGAAATGCTATGCCTTCAAATGGAAAAGGTTTTCCATTTGGTGTCAGGGCAAGGGCCTGGACCCTTCCTCCTGTTCCTTGGCAAGCATCTTGGACTATTTATGGTCCCTTTCTCAGCAAGGGCTTAGGTCGACGACCCTAGGGGTGCACCTGGCAGCCATCTCTGCTTACCGGGCGCGGGCCGGGGAGCAGTCGGTGGCGCAGGAGAAGGTGGTCTGGCGCTTTTTCAAAGGCCTTGATCACATTTCCCCTCCAGTGCGAGAACCTCCACCCCTGTGGGATCTACTGCTGGTACTGGCAAAGCTCATGGGCAAGCCATTTGAACCAATGCACAGGTGTGACATCTCTCACCTGTCGTGGAAGACCGCCTTCTTGGTGGCTATTACGTCAGCCAGAAGGATGGGAGAGCTCCAGGCGCTTTCCATCGAGTCTCCTTACCTGGTCTTCCACAGGGACAAGGTTGTCCTGCGCCACCACCCGAAATTCCTTCTGAAGGTGGTGTCGGAGTTTCACCTTAACCAGGTGTTGACTGTGCCGGTGTTCTACCCCAATCACACCTCGAAGGCCGAATATAGGCTCCATACTCTGGACCCTAGAAGGGTGCTCGCTTACTATAAGGAGCAGATGGCTGAAATTTGGGGAGAGGTCCGCCAGCTGTTCGTCACCTACGCTGAAGCCGCACCTGGCAGACCTGCAGCCAAGCGGACGATAAGCAGGTGGGTCACCTCCTGCATAGAACTCTGCTTTAGGTTGGCGGGCATGGAGCCTCCCAGAGGGATAAGAGCTCATTCTACCCGGCATACCGCTGCATCAGTGGCTGCTTCCAGGGATGTCCCTATCCAGGAAATCTGCAGAGCTGCTACCTGGAAGTCAGCACACACCTTCATCACCCACTACCACATCGACCTTGAGTCACGCCGGGATGCTGGTTTTGGGGCCTCGGTTCTCCAGTCTCTTTTCCTTAAGTAGGGGGTGTGTGTCTTGCCTCCCTCCTCCTGGAGAACTGCTAGGAGTCTGCCAATAAGTGTGGATGAACAACATATCCATGTCCCTAGAAATACAGGTTACTCACCTGTAACAGGAGTTCTAGGAATGGTATATGTTGTTCATCCTGATTCTCGACCTCCCGGCCGATGCACAACCTGAGCTTCCAGCGGGCAGATCTGGTGTCATGGGGCGGGCGAGTTTTACCTCCGGGTGGGTGGGAGGAGCCAGCTTGAAGACCTTCCGACAAGATTTAAAGCGGCAAGAATACCTGCCAATAAGTGTGGATGAACAACATATACCATTCCTAGAACTCCTGTTACAGGTGAGTAACCTGTATATTCTCAGATTATTCCTGCCTGACCTGTTTTCCAAATCCTCACATTATCCTTTTAAAGCATGCTGCTCATCTAGCAAGTGCACTACCATGCGTTCCAGCCTGTCAGTCCGATCATTTAATTCAGTATGTTGTGCTTCAACCTCAGTAACACGAGATGAAAGTTAACTGATTTCTGTAGTTAATTCTGACCGGAAAGTACGAACCTCAGTCCTGAATTCCTACAGCTCTGCTAGAATGGTAGTACTGCTGGGTTGTTGAGAGGAGGCCCCATTTGGAGCAGCCATGTCTGGTTGAATCTCTGCAGAGCTTAATGAAGGCTGAGAGAATCCTGCCAAATCCTTGCTTCTGGGGGGTGCGTGCAGTCCTTGTTTTGCCTCCCATTCAATACTGTGGCTCTCCCCGATATTCCTTTTTGATTATTTTTGTGTTTTATCTGTGAGAGAGTCTGTTTTTAGCCCAGGATCAGCAGAGTTAGGTTTTATCCTTGCATCAGCACTCAATAACTTTGTCAGGCTTTACATAAAGTTTCTGAAGACACATTAGATCTATGATATAAACTGGGCTGTTGATGGGGGGAATGATTTGATGGAGTGGTGTTTTAGTTGCTTTATTTAGTGTTTAAATATCCTCCTGATAACACACAGTCAACAGCTACTAAATTAACCCCGCTGGGTTAATGGCAGCCATTTTTCTCTTTTTGTAAGTAGTTTACAATTTCTACAAGCAGTTCACAGCTTACATTTAATATTTTACTTAATGTATGATGCAAGATTTATAATATACTGAATTCAGCATTTACTAAAACAGATTGCAAAGTTGTTTTGTGCTTAAGTGGAGTTACGATGTAGAAGATGTCTCAGTGTTAATATAGATCATATTTTCATGTACATGGTCTTATGAATGGTCTTTAGGACAATTTCAATGAGCATTGAGCTCAGGGACTTATCGTTATTTTAAATATATTGCATACAGTCCATGGTCTTGGCGAAGACGGCCATCTAGTACTACCATTATCGTAATTAAATAGAGAATAATATATGGGGTGGTGTGTGTAACGAGGTTTTACACACACCAGAGTTGTGGGATGCTACATAAACCCCGAGAGCGAAGCCGAGGGTTTATAAACTGCATCCTTATTAATGAGTGTGTGTAAATCCAGTTTACACACACTACCCTTATTTTATTTTTATAATTGCTGGCATGTGCTTTTTTGCCTCAGCAATCATAGAAAATAAAATGATCCGCTTTAGGCAACCAGGGAGCAGTCAAAAGTCTTAGTGTTCTGTGGTCTGACAAGTTCTAGTACTCCGCTTATGTGAGGTAACAAGTGGAGAAAGTAACGGTAGCTGTGTGTATATTTTTCTGTTTCCGGTATTCTTACTTACCGGCAAACAGCGGTTGCGGAGCTAAGGTGTTCTTCGGTGTGATGAGGAGAGGCCCCAGCTCTCGTGTCTGGAGAAGGAAACCAGATGGTGTGTTCCTTTTCTGCTGGTTTTGTTTGTGAGAATTTCTTTTTTTTCAAATACAAAGAAGAAAAAAAAGCAGACAGCGAGCGGCATTGCTTCTTGGAAGAATGAACTGAACGGCACATATTAAGGGAGTACTGTGACTGGCGCATGCTTGATCAGAGGGAAACCTGGCGCGTGTTTGCCGTTATAACCAGCCGAGCTGGTTATAACGGCAAATTATAACCTGGTTTCCCTATGGGAAAAAGTGCCTGCCAGTAATTATATGTAAATTATACATTGATGTTTTTATCGGGGTCACCTCCCTATGAGGTAACAAAGGTGATAAGTGACAAACTCCTATGTAAAGGATTTCTTGTAATATGATTTCTGTCTTGTCACCCTGCTTTACATATTGATTGTGTATCTGGATATACCCAATAAATATAAAGTAAAAAAAAAAAAAACAGGCATTTTGGGACCTCTGCTCATGAACAGTGTAACTGTGATTTCTAGGGACATGGATATGTTGTTCATCCACACTGTCTGGCAGGTTCCTTGCTGCTTTAAATCTTGCTGGAAGGTCTTCAAGCTGGCTCCTCCCACCCACCCAGGTGGTAAAACTCTCGGCTCCGCCCCATGACGCCAGATCTTCCTTACCGCTTGGAAGCTCAGGTTCCCTCCTTAGCGCTCTGCGTTTTAGACTGGATCCTAACTCTTCGGTTCGTTCGAAACTAGTTTTGAAGTTTTCTAAACTTCGGTCCTCATTATCCCTCACGGCTGCGATGGACAAATCGATCCCCGGCTTTCAGAGGTGCCCTCGCGGGTAGAAGATGTCCAGGACGGATCCGCACTCCACATGAGTCTACTGCCTCGGGCCTGAACCCGACCCGCGAGGCCTGCGAGTTGTGCCGCTCATTTCGACCATCGTCCTGGAGGATCGCTGCCCGATTGAAGCTCGGGTGCCCGAGCGTTACCGCTGGTAAAAATCAAAGAGGCTCATTGGGTGGTGTCCGCGGTGGCTGGCTCGGCTGAGCAGCTCGAGCACATGATCGCCCTCGAGGAGGAGGCGGCCCAGGCCGCATCTTCCTCCTCCTCGGTCGCGGCGTTTATCCCGCTCTCTCTGAGTTCCTCTTACTCGGCTTTGTTCAAGGAGCTTCGCCAGTCCCTTTCCATGAAGGGAGAGGGGCCATCGGGACATTTCTCTCGGTCCAAGAAGAGGGATTCGAAGGGTAAGTCCCACCGTCAGCGTTCGTGGGAGTGGGAGAGGTCTCCTTTCCCGGACAGCCAACCGTCGACTTCGGTCGAGGTTGCGGCTCAGGCCGCTGGCTTCACGGCATCCCCGTCAGGCCAGCCTGCCGAGACACCCGTTGACGCAGTTGAGATATTCCTCAATCCGTCGGACAGGTTGTCAACTGGTGAAGTCGACAACCCCTCTTTGCCGGTTCCCCTGGTGGAGACCGAGGATCTGCCCGTGCCTTCAGGGCGGCAGTCCCCGGTTAAAGTGTCCGAGCTGAGGGAAGAGAGGGTGTCCCCCGCCCTCAGTTGCACCGAGGGTCTCGGTCTCGAACTTCATCTCGGTCAAGCCGTTCCTGCCGACATCGGCGGTCTCGGTCTCGGCACCGAAGTACGTGGCGACACCGCTCCTCCTTGTCCTCCTCCTCGGAAGAGGAGAGGCTTCGACGAAAATTGCGTCGGCGTTACGAGGAGCTTATGTGGCAGCAGTTACTGTTGTCCAGGAGTAAGTCGACACTGATTCATCCCCTGGCCATCAAGTGGCTGTCGCCCGAACGGCTGAAGCAACCACTCGCCGCAGTTGAGATGTCCATTTCTGGGCCGGTTGTTCAGCCAAAACTAGCTGCCCCACCAATTGTGGTGGAACCTCCACCTCCACAACTGAAGTCTGGGGCACCGACCAGAGATTCTCGGTCGGGTCACGGCCTGACCCACAGGTTGTCGGTCACCCTCACTCCCGACCGTCCTCGGCAGGTGGGGGCTGGCTCAGGCCCAAGGCAGCTCTTCACAGACTCTTCAGAGTCCGATGACGACTCCTCCCTGTTCTCCAGGCAGGTCGTCCTGGAGTCCTCTGGGGGCCAGTCACTGGACGATAGCCCATCGTCCTTCATGGGTCTGCTTCGGCTCATCTCGGAGTCTACCGGGATGCAGCTCGAGCCCGTGTCCAAATGGGCCAAGTATCCCCTGACGGAGATACTGGACTTAGGGATTCACCTATGGAGGCCTTCCCTGTGGCTGAGGCCATTGTCGGCCCAGCCTTGGAGCTTTGGCAGCGCCCTGCTTCCTGTCCTGCGCCCTCGGCCAGGATGGCCAGGAAATATGCGGTCCCTACCGGCTCTTTACCCGGTTTCTCGGAGCACCCCTCTGCCGAGGGGTTAGTCACCGACAGCGTTTTCCAGTGTTCCGGAAATGCTCGGGACATGGATAAGCCCCCTGACAAAGAGTCCAAAAAGCTGGACTATGCCGGGCGCAAGGTATACACTGCATCCTCCCTCGGCCTCTGACAGGCCAGCTCGGCCGTGCTGATGGCACACTTCTCCCATCCCCTCATGGGCTCCCTAGATGAGATGATCCCTCATCTCCCAGCTGACCTGCAGACCACGGTCCATCAGGTGCGGGACCAGGGTAGGGCGGTGGCGAAGCAGCAGCTTCAGACTGCTCTGGACATAGGTGATTCCTGTGCCAGGTCAGTAGCAGCTGCGGTGGCCATGCGCCGCAGGGCGTGGCTGAGGAAATCCACCTTCACGGCGGATATCCAGCACAAATTGGCAGACGTCCCCTTCTTGGGGACTGACCTCTTCGGCCCTGGAGTAGAGGGACACCTCCAGCGGATCGAAAAGTCCAATGCCACCCTGGACTCAGTCACTTGCCCAGAGGACAAAGCGCCGCCGGCAACAACAGCATAAGTCCTTCGATCCTTGGCCCCTCTCGGCACAACCGGCCCAACAGCACCAGGGCCAGCAGGCTCGCGCTTAGCATCCCAAACCCAAGCCAGCGGCTTCCTCCAATAGGAAGCAAGGAGATAAAGGCCCAGGAGGTCCCTCGGCCGGTTCCTTCTCCAAGCCTGCCCAGTGACGGGTTGAGGTGTCCACCCCAACCTTGTCACCCTTCCCTGGGTTCCCCCCGTGGGGGGACGGCTCCGCCACTTCCTTTCCGCCTGGTCCGCTATCACCACGGACTGTTGGGTGTTGGAGGTGGTAGGAAAGGGCCTGCCTCTGGAATTCGAGCAGACCCCTCCCTTTCGAAGCCATCACCCCGAGTCAGGTCAGCCTCGCTGTGTCGGCCCGCGAGCTATGTGCCCTGCTCCTCGAGAAGGAGGTGATCAGGAAGGTGGTGAATCCTCCTCCAGACCGGGGTTTGTGTCGAAGTATTTTCTGGTCCCAAAACGGACGGGGGGGCTGGCGCCCCACTCTGGACGTGCACGACCTGAACAGGTTCCTAAGGTCTTGGACCTTCAGGATGGTCACTCTGGCTCAGATAATCCCATCCTTGGAACGAGGTGTGTGGTTCTGTTCCCTGGACCTCCAGGTCATGTTCTTTCACGTCCCAATCCGTCCGTCTCATCAGAGATTCCTCCGCTTCGGAGTGGAGGGATCCCTTTACGAGTTCCAGGCCATGCCCTTTGGCCTCTCTAGCTCCTAGGGTCTTCACCAAATGCATGGCAGTGGTGACAGCATTCCTGCGGTGCCGAAGGGTCCGGGTGTACCCCTACCTGGACGACTGGCTGATTGCAGCCCCCTCCCAAATGGAGGTGGAGCGGTCCAGAGATCTGGCTCTCCAGGTCTGCTCTCAGATTGGTCTCCTCATCAACGAGGCCAAGTCGGAACTCGTGCCGAAGCAGGTGATTCACTTCATCGGGGCGGAGCTCGACTCTTCGAGCCAGAGCTCAGCTCCCGGGGGACAGGGCCGAAGTACTTTCCTCCTTTGCCCAGTCATTTCTTTTTTTAAAACGTTCTTTATTTGTAGTTTTAGTTCCATAGAACAAGACAAACACATAAGTAACAGGTACAATGAATTGCAGTGTTTTCATAGGCAGTTTCATTAATTCTTTTCTGGAATTGATTATCTGTTATATATTGCTCAATTTACTAAGGCAGTCAAGTCTACAATTAATGAACTCACATTACTTTACTTCATTATTTGTTATGATACTAGTAGTAATTTAATAATTACCATATATGTTTAAGCGTTTATTAAACTTATACCTCACCTAGGGCATATGGCTCAACACCTTCACCAGAAGAGTCTCACTTTGATACAAGCTGTTTTTAATTATTGATTAATTGACCTAGCTAGCAATAATCCACATCATTATAGGTTGGAGTTTACCGAGTTTCATAGGGTCTAAGGCCCATCGCATATAACCTCCCTTAATATCTTGTGGATCCTGTTCACTATGGGATAAAGTCAGGTCTCATCTGTGCCATATATAGGATCCATCGCCTCCACAGAATTTCAAATTGGGGCAATCTTTTGTTTAAGGATGCTGTTATTGCCTCCATCCTATAAATGTTGATCATAATTTCCTGCCATATATTTAATGTGACAGGTATTTGAGACATCCAATTTTTAGTTATAGCCTTCTGGGCTGCTAAAAATGAAATTTTCAAAAACTTAATTGTGTGGGGGTCTCTGGAATCCTTTGGAGTGTCTAGGAAGAAAAAACAGGAAAGCGTTAAAGCCAATTCCGGGCCAATTATTGCCTTTAGAGCCTGATGTAGATCCTGAAAGAAGGTGTATAGCACAGGGCAGCTCCACAGCATGTGTACCAATGTTGCTGGGGAGTGTCCGCAGTTTCTCCAACAGGCTGTAAGGTTGTTTCCCTGATATTTCATCGAGATTGCTGGAGTCCGGAAGTATCTGGCAAAGATTTTCCAGGAAAATTCCTGCCAACTGATTGATGCAAGGCCCCAATGAATTTTTGTTTGAGTCCAAGCCCAAGTTTCCTCTGAAATCTGACTTCCCATATCAAGTTCCCACGCTCTTTTAATAGTGGAAGTAGTGTCACCCTTCCATGCCAACAAAGCCTGGTATATGTTAGAGATAATGTGTGTCCTGGTAGGTGCACGTTCTATTGCTTTTTTAACTATAAGTGCAAACTGGGGAGGCCCTGAGATCCTATTTCCTAAACCTGTAATGATGCTTCTAATACAGTTTCTAATTTGAAAATATCTGAATCTATCTTGCCAAGGGATTTCATACCTGTTGACTAAAGTTTCAAAAGCAACAATCTCCCCTTCCTCCAGAAAATGCCATATTAGGTGTAGGCCCCTTGCCTCTCACCTCTTGAACCCCGCATCCCACATACCAGGGAGAAAGGTATCCAGATATGGGATGGAAAGTAGCAGATACCTCCAACCAGTTGCCTTTCTGTCTCTCAGGATGCCAAACCATGTACTTAGTGTAAGAGTTGTAAATGGATTACCTTCTTGACCCATATTTAGTCTCTCCCTCTGTCTAAGGAGGGAGCTGTTCAAGTTTGAAAGGGCCCCCTCTCTGAGTTCCATGTTTTTCCATTTAGACTGATAGGCCTGGTCCAACCAATAAAAGATTGTTCGTAGCTGTGCGGCTTGATAATATAGTTTAAAATTAAGTAGTGATAGACCCCCCTCCTTTTTCGGTATCTGAAGAACTGAGAGCCAAACCCTAGGTTTATACGGCCCCCATAGGAAGCGCGAAACTGTCCTGTTAAGCGAGCTAAAGTAGGTATCCGGTACATGTATGAGGAGTGTTTGAACCAGGTATAAAAATTTAGGAAGAATTACCATTTTTACCGCCTCCACCCTTGCCCAGTCATTTCTGGTTGGAAAATTGCGCCCTGCCCGGGACTTCCTGCGCCTCCTGGGCCTCATGGCAGCCTGCACCAGCATGGTCCGTTGGGCACGCTGGTACTTGCATCCCCTTCAATGAGGTCTGGCCAGCCAGTGGTCACAATGCTGCGTTCCGTTGGACCAGCCCGTGACAGTTACCCAGGAGATGTGGAACGCTATCCAGTGGTGGACCGTTCCGGCACATCTGCAGAAGGGCATCCCGTTTGTCCGCCCCGAGCCGACGGTCTCTCTATCGACCGACGCATCTCTGATGGGTTGGGGTGCCCATCTGGGGGAGCACAGAGAGCACGGCCTCTGGTCCCCTCGGGAGTCCCGATGCCATATCAACCTGATGGAGCTTCAAGCGGTCCGCCTAGTTTTCACCGCCTTCACTCCGTTTCTACGGGGTCAAGTGGTTCAGGTCCAGATGGACAATACCACGACCATGTACTACCTAAACCGCCAGGGCGGGACACGCTCCATGCTGTTATGCAAGGAAGCTCTCCGCATATGGTCTCTCGTGCGCAGCCTGGAGGCTGATCTCCTTGCCATTTACGTGGCAGGAGCCTCCAACACCCTGGCCGATGCCCAAAGCCAGATAGGGGCTGCATCTCACGAGTGGTCTCTCCTGCTGGAGGTAGTACAAGATCTGTTCTCCCACTGGGGCATGCCTCAGGTGGACCTGTTTGCCTCCAAGGAGAATGCGAAGCTGAGACTGTTTCATGCCCGGCCCCCTCAGCAGGGCTTACTGCAGGGGGATGCCTTCTCAAGGCCGTGGACCCGGGCCTCTTCTACGCCTTTCCCCCATTTCCCTTGATCCACAAGGTGCTTCTCAAGGCGAGGAGGGACAAGGCGCAGGTGATTCTGGTAGCCCCAGACTGGCCCCATCAGTTCTGGTATCCAGATCTCCTCAGCCTCAGCTCCAGGCTCCCGGCGGCTTCCAGCCCGCCGGACCTGATCTCAGTCAATCAGGGAAGTATTCCATCCGGACCTTCAATCCCTGCACCTGATGGCCTGGTTCCTGAGCAGCTAGAGTTCCAGGCCTTGGGTCTTTCCGGCGAGGTCCTCAATGTTGTTGAGGCGTCCCATAAGGAATCGACCAGAAAATGCTATGCCTTCAAATGGAAGAGATTCTCCATTTGGTGTCAGGGAAAGGGCCTGGACCCTTCCTCTTGTTCCTTGGCGAGCATCCTGGACTACCTGTGGTCCCTTTCTCAGCAAGGGCTTCGGTCGACGACCCTTAAGGTGCACCTGGCAGCCATCTCTGCTTACCGGGCGTGGGCCGGAAAGCAGTCGGTGGCGCAGGAGAAGGTGGTCTGGCGCTTTTTCAAAGGCCTTGATCACATTTTCCCTCTGGTGCGAGAAACTCCACCTCCATGGGATCTACTGCTGGTATTGGCCAAGCTCATGGGCAAGCCATTCGAACCAATGCACAGGTGCGATATCTCCCACCTGTCATGGAAGACCGCTTTCTTGGTGGCTATAACGTCAGCCAGAAGGATGGGAGAGCTCCAGGCGCTTTCCATCGAGTCTCTTTACCTGGTCTTCCACAGGGACAAGGTTGTCCTGCGCCCCCACCCGAAGTTCCTTCCGAAGGTGGTGTCGGAGTTTCACCTTAACCAGGTGTTGACTCTGCGGTGTTTTACCCCAGTCACACCTCGGAGGCTGAATATAGGCTCCATACTTTGGACCCTAGAAGAGCACTCGCTTACTATAAGGAGCAGACAGCTGAAGTTCGGGGAGAGGTTCACCAGCTGTTTGTCACCTACGCTGAAGCCGCACCTGGCAGACCTGCAGCCAAGTGGACGATAGGCAGGTGGGTCACCTCCTGCATAGATCTCTGCTATAGGTTGGCGGGCATGGAGCCTCCCAGAGGGATAAGAGCTCATTCTACCCGTCATACCGCTGCATCGGTAGCTGCTTCCAGGGACGCCCCTATCCAGGATATCTGCAGGGCTGCTACCTGGAAGTTGGCACATACCTTCATTACCCACTACCACATCGACCTGGAGTCACGCTGGGATGCTGGTTTTGGGGCCTCGGTTCTCCAGTCTCTATTCCCTAAGTAAGGGGTGTGCACCTTGCCTCCCTCCTCCCGGAGAACTGCTAGGAGTCTGCCAGACAGTGTGGATGAACAACATATCCATGTCCCCAGAAATACAGGTTACTCACCTGTAACAGGAGTTCTAGGAATGGTATATGTTGTTCATCCTACCTCCGACTCTCCGGCACGCTGTCAACTGGCTTCCAGCGGGCTAGATCTGGCGTCATGGGGCGGAGCCGAGAGTTTTACCACCCGGGTGGGTGGGAGGAGCCAGCTTGAAGACCTTGCAGCAAGATTTAAAGCGGCAAGGAACCTGCCAGACAGTGTGGATGTACAACATATACCATTCCTAGAACTCCTGTTACAGGTGAGTAACCTGTATTTTCGTAATCTGTCCCACAGCGACCACGCATTTCTGTGCTGGAATTGCGAAAACACATTTCGGCCAGGGTGTGAAAAATGACAGCTGTACTGTTCATAAGGAGGTGTGGAAAAATGCCACTGTAGAACATTTGGACTGAAAATATTACAAATTCGTGAACTTACGCAGGTGTGTAGAAACTGCGCAATGCATGCTCGTAACACAGTCATTTTATGGACTTTTGTCACCAAATGTTCAACATAGCCATTTTAAGACCTCTGCTCATGAACAGTGTCACTGTGATTTTATTAATATGTCCCAAACATTGATTTTGCACACCAACCACGTCATTGTGCGCTACATGCGCGAAAACACATTTTGGGTGAGATATGAAAAATGACAGCTGTACTGCTCATAAGGAGGTGTGGTACAATGGCAGTGCTGAAAATCTGGAGTGAAAATATTAAACATTTGTGAAGTTACGAGCGTACATAGGAACTGCGCAAAACACGGTCATAAAACAGTCATTTTGGAGAATTTTTTCACCAAATTTTCAACATAGGGTTTGTGGGGCCTACCTCATGAACTGTGTCACTGTCATTTTGTTACTCAGTCCCGAATGGTGGTTCCGCGCAGTGACCGCAAAATCACCATTTGGGACCAAATAACAAAATGACAGTGACTGAGTTCATGGTGAACTAAAACCATGTTGAGTGAGTAATCAAATTCCCAGATGCGAAATATGCATCAAAGTTGAAAAAAAAAACATTTATGCCATTATATAGCTTACCTGCATTTCTTCAGTTCATGATCGGCTTTGAACCATGTTCCGGTCCACGAAGATCATCGCTGGGCTCTGGAGGTAAGTATGCGGGGGTGGGGAGGTGGAGTGCGGGTTGGAGAGGGCAAGACAGTCCTTGAGGGCCCTTTTTTTTTTTTACAGGTGTCTTTTTATTTTTTTAATAGAAGACAACGCGGGACTTTTGGCACGCTGAGGTGGGCTCCCAGCGTGGCAGCTGGAAGTTTATTTTTTTGGGGGGTAGTGGAGCCAGTGGGGGATTGGGGCACCCCCCTCACCATACGGATGTTTGCCATTCTGGGGTGGGCTCCCAGCGTGGCAATAGGAAGTCTTTTTTTTTTTTTTTGCTGGGGGGATTCAGTGCAGCCGACAGGGGATTGGGCACCCCCCGTCGCCATACAGACTTGTGCCACACTGGGGTGGGCTCCCAGCGTGGCACCTGGAAATCTGTTTTGGGGGGGCAGTGGAGCTGACAGGGGATTGAGCACCCCCGTCGGCCATACAGTGTGTGGGTGAGGGGGGTACATGAGCATGCTGGGGTGGGCTTCCAGCGTGCTATGTAGATGTTCGGGGCGGGAGGGAGAAGAACTGTTTATGACAGTTCAGATGCAGTGTGACGTGCAGGCAGGAGGGGGAGGTACCTAATCCAGTTAACAGAAGCATCTGGATAGGGGGGGTTGATCCCAGTCCTACCACAGAAGAAAGGGTTCTGAAAGAACTCCTAAAACTGAAGGTGGACAAAGCAATGGGGCCTGACGGGATTCACCCCAGACTTCTAAAAGAATTAAGGGGAGAACTAGTGACACCACTGACTACCCTTTTTAACAAATCATGGGAGGATGGTGTAATACCTAAGGACTGGAGGAGGGCAGATGTGATTCCCCTTCACAAAAGTGGGAGCAAAGCAGAGGCAGGAAACTACAGACCTGTTAGCTTGACTTCAGTGGTAGGGAGGGAGGATGATGGAATCACTTCTTTTTTTTTGTTTCTTTGTTTCTGTTGGGCTTACCTCCTCAGTTGGGAGGTGTTCTATGGAGCCCCCTATCCGAACTGCCAGCAGCTCCCGCACTGGTTGCCATGCCCGAGCTGTCACGTTCTCCCCTCTCAGGCCACATCGCAAACACCCGACACGGAAGGCCAAGGGGTCAGGACCAGAGGGAGCTACTGGATTATCAGGTGCAGTGCCACAGGTGGATCCTCAAATGCGTCGGAGGATTCAGCCATAATTTTTTTTCCCCTTGTTTCCCATGGTACGGGTGTACAGTGATGCCAGGGACACTGCAGCATGCGCTCCCACTGCCGCATGTCGGACGTCTGTCCGTACCGCCCCCACGAGTAAACCGTGAGGTGCACTATACCCTAGCCACCGCCAGGAGCCAGCACTGTCACGGGATTCCCTTCCTACCTTCCCCAGAGGAGGAGAGCAGTCACAGGGACGCTTGATCCTCCTCCCCCGGTGATCCTCAGTGCCACCGGGCTGGCTGATGGAATCACTTCTGAAAGAAAGAATTGTTGAGTACTTAGAGGCCAGCGGGGTGCTTGACCCAAGCAAGGCAGCATGGATTCACAGCGGGAAGGTCGTGTCAGACGAATCTAATAGATTTCTTTGATTGGGTGAATAAAGTAGTAGACCAGGGAGGGGCTGTGGACATTGGCTACCTATACTTTAACAAGGCATTTGACACAGTCCCACACAAAAGATGAATAAACAAATTAGCCAGCCTGGGAGTGGGTCCCAGAGTGGTAGCCTGGGTAAAATATTGGCTGGACAACAGGACACAGAGGGTAATAGTAAATGGAGTCCACTCCGAAGAAAGGGGGTTACTAGTGGGGTACCACAGGGTTCAGTACTGGGTCAGGTACTTTTTAATGTCTTTAATAAGTGACATTGCAGAGGTACTGGAAGGAAAAGTATGCCTCTTTGCAGACGACACAAAGATCGGCAACAGGGTTGATACACAAAGTGGGGTTGAAGAGGATGAGAAGGGACTCGGCAAGGTTGGAGGAATAGTCAAATGCATGGCAGCTTATGAGATTCAGTGCAAAGAAGTGCAAAGTAATGCATCTGGGAAACAAAAACCCAGGGGAAGAGTACACAATGGGGGGGGGCATTGACAACAACAAAAATGGAAAGGGACGTGGGGGTAGTCATATCAGATAACCTAAAGGTATGCAAGCAATGTGAGAAGGCAGTAAGGATGGCTGGGGGGATACTGGGATGTGTAGGGAATGGCATCACCAGTAAAACACAGGAAGCTGTTATCCCTCTGTACAGACAGTTGGTGAGACCCCATCTGGAGTACTGTGTGCAGTTGTGGAGATCTCATCTCTGCAAGGACGTAGGCAGGATGGAGGCAGTCCAGAGGAGGGCAACTAAAATGGTGCAGGGTCTGCAACAGAAGCCATATGAAGACGGACTAAAGGAGCTTAATATGTATACCTTTCAGGAAAGGAAGGAGAGGGGAGACATGATATAAACTTTTAAGTACCTCAAGGGAATCAACAAAGTCCAAGAGGGTAGCATCTTTTAGAAAAAGAGATGTGCAAGAACAAGGGGGCACAATTTGAAGATGGAGGGGACAGCTCAGGGGCAATGTGAGGAAGTATGTTTTTCACAGAGAGGGTGGTGGATGCATGAAACAGCCTTCCTGAGGAGGTTGAGGGGTCAAAAACAGTGGGGGAATTCAAGAATACATGGGACAGACATAAGGCAATTCTGGTGGGGGTAGAAAGAAGTAGGCTGTTGGTTAACTAGACTCTGCAGCTTATCCAGTAGGTACGGAAATAGGCAGACTAGGTGGGCCAAGCGGTCCTTATCTGCTGTGAAAGTCTATGTTTCTAAAGATATGAAAGTGAAGTAATTACTATAACTGTTGATCTTCCTGAAAATCTTCTCCATAGATTACCATTCCCCTTACCATCACCCGGACTCACTCCGGTATTGTGATGTTGGCCTTCACACCTTTGAACTTGGTTTGGGCTGTGAAGACATTGTGTTACTGAGTTTGGTGGCTCTTCTTATGTTAAGTGCACAGGTTACTTGTTAGGTTCATGATACTCTTCTTCTTCAGCTCAGACCCATTAGAGGTACTCTATAGAGAAGATGGTCTGGAAGATTGACAATTATGATAAATACATAACTTTCATTTTATATCTCATCTTAAGGGCAGCATACCCTAATATTACAGCACTCTCTCCCCTAGTGAATGCAGTAGAGGAACGGTGTTTGGGGTATGAACCTATGACCTGACCCAGAGGCTCATGTGAGATCAAATAAGTCATGCTGCATCCCCCCTTGCTTTACGCTAAGATTCCCTTGTGCCTATCCCATGCATTTTTTAATTCCACTGCAGTTGTAGCCCCCATCACCTACACTTAACCTCTCCATGCTTAAAGAAATGCATTTAATGTATGCTGGTAGCACATACTAGCAATAGTTATAAAATGGGTAGGAGCAATCGAGAAATACCTCACCACTCTGCTGAGCTATGAAATATTTAAGCAGTAAAGCATAACAGGGTATGTGTTATTGTAGGATGACAGCACTTCTCCAGTGCGTTAGGCACTTGGTGTTGCCTCATGCCTCACTTTCCAAGGCATGCCATTATCCGACAATAACGCGCACCCTGTGATGCCTTATTGCTTAAATATTTCATGGTTTAGCACAGTGGTGCTGGCACAGCACATCAGGTTCCCACATGGACAACCCGGAATACCCCGTCTGGGCTGATGGGATCTTGGGGGCCTGCATAAGCTGTGCTCTCGGATCCTGGGGGGGTGATAGTATCAGCATTCTGCTCTGCTGGCACCACCTACGGGGGACTGAGGGAGGTATTAGGTGATCTTACTTCGAGTGGGAGCTCTTGCAGCAGGCTATTACAATAAGGACTACGCCACAGGCACTAGGACCCTCCGGTGAAACTTCTGCCAGCAGTACACAGCAGGGACCGCCCCCAACACCGGCCACGCCCCGACGTCGGTCAGGATACAAGAGGGGGCAGACCCACCTCCACCTCAGTTCTTTCCCACCGCGTCCCGCATATGAAGAAGGAAGAACAGCTTCTACTCGCCAGTTGCAGCTAAAATCTTCAGAATATTGTCTTCAATCAAGACTTTGGAGCCATTTTTTTCGACGGATTTCGCTTTTGAGGTACACCGACATCAGTCCACTGCCCGTCGGTTATTTTACTGCTTCTTTAGACGGTTTTTCGTCTTTCTACCCGTTACCGTCAGCCGTTGCCCGATGGTTTCTTGGGTTCGACGGATGTCTTCTCGGGAATCGGTTTCTCCAGAGAACTTGAACAAGTGTGAGTGTGGGAGGCAGATCCCAGCGAAGGACGGCCATCGGCGGTGTGTTTTTTGCCTAGGCCCGGACCACGACACCACTAGCTGCTCAGATTGCCAGGCTTTTACCAGCAGGACCCACATCTGCCGCCTCAAGGCCCTAAAAGCCTACTTGCGGGAGCGGAAAATGGATCTGCACTCCTCGGAGGAAAACAGAAGGAAAAGAAGCGCCATAGCAAAGACCGTAGTCGGTCCCGGCACCAGTCCCGGTCCCGCTCACATTCGCGTCCCTCTACGAAAAAGGCCCGTCCTTCAGGTTCTGGAGAGCACCCAGAATCTTCTCAGGCTAAGTCTGGTCCTTTGGGGGAGAAGCCGGCTAAGCCCAAGGTGACCCCGCTAAGGGTCACCACTAAGCACTTAGAGGTGCCTGCTTCAGCTCCACCTCCTAAGGCACCGGCACCACCTGCTAAAGGCACGCCTCCAGAGCCCAAGGACTCTCCAGTGCCCCCCCGGCGACAGCCCGTCGTCAGTACCAGCACCGTCGCCGGTCGAAGGGGCGAAGGAAGCGGGAGCAGCCATGGAAGAGCCGACGTCCCTGTCGCCCAAGTCCTCCTTCCCCCTGGGCCTCCAGGAGGGCTCTCCTTCACGCCCTGACGTCCTGGAGACTTCCTTCCCAAGACAGGCGGCTGAGATCTTCACGAAGGACGAGCTCCAGGACTTGTTTTCCTTCTGGTGGGGGCAGGTCCATAAGCGGTCCTCCCCGTCGCCAGCCCAGACACCGGTTCCGGACCCAGCGGAAAAACCACAGCCGGGAGGTGAGTCTTCCCCGCGGAAGTCACCGGAGCACCCGCCTACACCTCCCTCCAGGGCTCATTCCCGCACCGGGTCCAAGGACCAACGACATCGCTCCAGGGACTCTGGTGACCGATGTCAGTCTAGGTCATGCTCCAGGAGCCCTTCTCGCTCTAGGCAAGACCACTCCCGACGTCGGTCCTCTGACCGACATCGGTCTCTGCTCCATCGCCGGTCCAGGGACCTGAGTCGGTCTTCAGGCCGACGTCGGTCCCCTAGCTACCGACAACAGCGAGAGCCTGGTCTTAGGGAAGGGTCAGACTGTTCAAAGTCATGTAGTCGATCCTCCTCACCATCGTCTACCTCATCTTCCTCTCTCAGTTTGAAGCACTCCCCGGGAGAGAAGGACCAGCCTCACTCACCTCCAGACGATCCTGCCTTTATGGACTTCATGAGGCACATCCTGGCCTCCAACGAGTGGGATACGGAGGACCTGGATCCGGAAAGCCGGAGTCTGGCTAAGTATCTGAGGCAAAAGGAGCCAAAACCTCTGGTCATCCCTTTTTTGGTGGATACGTTCCAGGACCTCACCAGAACCACCTGGATGCATCCAGCCTCAGTCCAGGCCCTTCCGAAGAAGTTGGACAGGCTGTATAAGGCCCTGAGGGCAGAGTCCTTTCTCGCTGAACACCCTCAGGCCGATTCCTTGGTGATCACGGCTGCCCATGATAAGTCCAGGCAGCCGAAGCACCTCAGCTCCCAGCCTCCTGACCCGGAGTCTCGCTACTTGGACCAGGTGGGCAAAAAGGTATATGCTGCTTCCATCTGTTCCATACGTTCCCTCAACTTTCTGACGCATATGGTACAGTACCAGAATGCGCTCTGGGAGAGGGGACAAGAGCTGATGAAGACCCTTCCAGACTCTGCCCAGAGGACAGAGCTCCTAGACCTCCTCAAATCTGGCTCAGACGTAGGCTCCCATGTCTTGAGAGCCTTGTATGACACAGCAGCCAGGGCAGCCGCTTCCCGTGTGTGCCTACGGCATCATGCCTGGTTGAGAGTCTCTGGCTTTCACCAGGATCTGCAGGCCGGTATCAAGGATCTGCCCTTTCAGGGTACTGTGCTGTTCGGGCAGGAGACGGAGGCCTTGATCTCCCGTCTCAAGGAGTTGGGCAAGTCAATCTGGTCGGTCCGCCAGATGTACAGCGGCGACCAGCGACGACACCGTAAACGGCCTTTTCGCAAGTCCTCAGGTGGTCAAGGTCAAGCCCGTAGCAACCAACAGGGGCAGAGAGGAGGCTTTTGCAGGAGATCCAGCAACCAGCAGTCTGGTGGACCTCCCACCTGTGGGCCCAAGTCCTCCCAGGCCTCTCTCTCCACTGTCGGCTCAGCCCAATGACTCCCTTCTGCCCCCCCCTTCTGCGGGAAGATCCAGGGGAGCCGGTTGGGGGCTGCTTCTCCCTTCATTTCGAAGGGTGGAAGTCAATAACTGCGGACCAAAGGGTCTTAGACATCATCAGGAGGGGACACACGCTGGAGTTCACAGAGTTTCCACCGCACACTCCTCCAAAGCTCTCCTGTTATCCTCCTTCTCACATCCCACTTATAGAAGGAGAGATCCAGACCCTCTTGCAAAAAAGGGCAATAGAGATGGACCCTTTGCATCAGCAAGGACAGGGGTTTTATTCTCACGTTTTCCTGGTCCCAAAAAAGACACATGACCTTCGTCCCGTTCTGGACCTCAGTCCTCTAAACCTCTTTATCGAGTACAAAAGGTTCAGGATGGTGACCCTCCAAGGACTCCTTCCCTTGCTGCACCAGGGGAACTGGCTCTGCTCCCTCGACATGCAAGATGCATACATGCATATCTGGGTCTACCCTCCCAAGGGGAGCACTGTCAGTTTCAAGTGCTTCCGTTCGGCCTCTCTTCCTCTCCACGCGTCTTCACCAAGTGCCTAGCAGTGGTGGCTGCGACTCTAAGGCGCATGGGGCACTATATGTTCCCCTACCTCAACGACTGGCTACTTACGGCCCCGTCAAGAATAGGCCTTCTTTGTGCCCTCGAAGACACTTATACTCTGTTCCAAGGGCTGGGGATCACCCTGAACTTACGAAAATCATCCCTGGAGCCCAGTCAAAAGCTCGCCTTCATCGGAGCGATCCTGGATTCCATCCAGGGCATGGCCTTCCTTCCCCAGGACAGGGGAGATCACCTGCAAGAGATAGCAGAATTAATCTCCATAACTCCTCAAGTTCCAGCTTGGAGCTTCCTCAGTTTACTGGGGCACATGGCGGCAGCCATCCATGTCACTCCCTTGGCCCGCCTCCACATGATGGTCCCACAGTGGGTGTACAGGGTGCAGTGGGACCAAGGCTACGACAATCTAGACTCCCTGGTCAAGATCTCGGAGCCAGTCAGGAGAACTTTGCTTTGGTGGATGGACCCCAGGAATTTAGAGAAGGGGGTCAGCTTTCGTCCGGAGCCACCAGGTCAAACTCTGACGACAGATGCATCGGACCTTGGGTGGGGGGCACACCTGGGTGCTCATCAAACGCAAGGGGTTTGGTCACCTGAGTTAACAGTCCCTTCACATCAATCTGCTGGAAATGCGAGTGGTTCTGTATGCCTTACAGGCTTTTCAGGAGGACGTGGTGCCAGGCTCTTTTCTAGTTCAGACAGACAACATGGTGGTCGTCTTCTACATCATCAAGCAAGGGGGCACTCATTCGTATCCCCTTTGCAGGGAGGCAGTGAGAGTTTGGTACTGGGTGATGGAGTGGGGCCTTCTGCTGTCCGCAGTGCACGTTCCAGGCATCCTCAACGATCTGGCCGACAGCCTCAGCAGGTCGTGTTCCAGAGCACACGAGTGGGAGCTGCTACAGTCTGTAGCAGACCAGCTCTTCGACAGGTGGGGTCTTCCAGAACTGGACTTCTTTGCATCACCACGCTACGCCAAACTACCAACATTCTGCTCGCGAGAGCATGCACCTGGAGTTTTCTGGCCAGACGCGTTATCCCTTTGCTGGGCAGGGAGGTTTCTCTATGCCTTTCCGCCCTTCCCTCTCATTCAGAGAGTGCTGCTCAAGTTACAGGCAGAAGGGGCCCGAATGATCCTAGTGGCCCCCAAATGGCCTCGGCAGATTTGGTTCCCACTACTGCAGTGGTTATCAACGGAACCTCCAATTCCGCTGCCCATATGCTTGCAGTTACTGTCCCAGGACCAAGGGTCGCTGGTCCACCCGGACCTTCGGTCCTTACACCAACATGCTTGGCTCCTTCAGATGTAGCTCAACATAGATACAGGGTTTCCCCGGAAGTGGCGGCAATCTTAGTTTCGACAAGAAAGCCTCTACCCGCTCCGCCTACGCTATGAAGTGGAAGCGTTTTTGTCTTTGGGCATCGCCACAGCATTTGGATCCCATCACCTGCCCTGTGAACTCAGCATTACAGTATCTCCTCTCCTTGTATGAAAAGGGTCTGAGTTATTCCTCTATCAAGGTGCACATGTGGGCAATTTCCGTCTATCATGTTCTTGTAGGAGACAGAGCATTGGCGAAATTGGATGTCGCCCGCACCTTTCTTAGAGGAATTCTGCATATAAGACCTCCCATTCAGGACCCTATCCCACCCTGGGACCTCCTTTTTGTGTTGGAGAAACTCACCCTCCCTCCTTTTGAACCAGCAGCAGATTGTGAGCTGCGTTACCTTTCTTGGAAGGTTTGTTTTTTGGTTGCTGTTACTTCAGCTGGAAGGTTTTCCGAGCTTCAGACTCTGATGTGTAAAGAGCCCTATTTAGTTTTCCACAGGGAAAGGGTTTCCCTCAGAACGAATCCTAAGTTTCTTCCGAAAGTGGTCTCAGAGTTTACCCTCAACCAGTCGGTTGACCTTCCTGTTTATTTTCCTCCCCCTTCCAATAGAGGGGAGGCTCTCCTCCACACATTGGATGTCCACAGGACTTTGAGGTACTACCTCAAGAGGACAGCTCAGCACTGTCAATCGGAGCAACTTTTTGTGGCCTTTGCACCACATTGCTTGGGTTGACCGGTGACCAAGCAGACTATCTCAAAATGGATAGTTCGCTGCATCTCGTTTTGATACGAGAAACACAATAAACCCCTACCGGGCCCGGTCAGGGGTCACTCCACCAGAGGAGTGTCAGCTTCTTTCGCCGCCTGGAACTCAGTGCATACCTTCGTCAAGCATCACAGCTTGGATATTGTCTCCAGACGCCGAGCTGGCTTCAGCCTAGCTGTTTTACAAGGGCTTCTGTCCTGAAGCCTCTGGAGTCAGCATATTCCACCTCCTGGGGTTGTCTACCTCTTTGGTGTGGGACTCAGTCCTTATTGTAATAGCCTGCTGCAAGAGCTCCAACTCGAAGTAAGATAGTACAGTTATGTAAGAACTTACCGTAACAGTAGATCTTCGAGAGGAGCTCTTGCAGCAGGCACTACTTCCCACCCGTCTTCCCCCTCGAGGTGTGCAGATCCATCTTCTTTGACATCTCCATTTCTCTTCTACAGTTGCTTCATCTCCTTCTCTTGTCAGGCCTTCTTCTGGGTCTTGGCGGGAGAACTGAGGTGGAGCTGGGTCTGCCCCCTCTTGTACCCTGACCGACGCCAGGGCGGGGCCGGCATCGGGGACAGTCCCTGCTGTATACTGCTGGCAGAAGTTTCACCGGAGGGTCCTAGTACCTGCGGCGTAGTCCTTATTGTAATAGCCTACTGCAAGAGCTCCTCTCGAAGATCTACTGTTACGGTAAGTTCTTACGTAGCTGTATTTTATGACCAGAGGATATCCTGACCAGTGCTCTGTGTTGCAACCAAGGTCACCATAGCGAAGTGGACTCTATTTTGACCATCAGGGCTATTGCAATGTTGCCACAGGGGCAACTCATGTTTCTTTGCTTTTTTTTTTTTTTTTTAACAAATCTCCAAATTCTGGAAAAGATTTTCCACAATTAAGTCTAAGCTCCCTTAGCTGGCCTGCTGGCGTGGTAGTAGGGCTATCTCCTGCAATGTCAATGACTTGACTTTGGTAGCAAGCTTGGAAGTCAGAGGGCCAGCTGGGGGAAGGAAGATCAAGTGTCCGAGGGACTGCTGTCCTCCTCTGGGGTTGGGGGGACACGGATCCTGACACTCGCCTGACACTTGATGGAGACCGGTGATTGAGTACGACAGGTCAGCAGGACAAATGGGAAGTGTGGTGGCTGTCGATACAGGTCACGCGGAAGTGTGCAGCATGCTTCATGATGGCATTGCACATCCGCATCTCCCGAGGGGCACAGAAAAAGGGATACACATCGCCGATCGGTAGGATGAATCTGGTCTCTCGCAGGCCCTGCACCTGGCTATCTAGGCAACATCTAAGCTAACCAGATCCTGACCCTGGTGAAGTTTGGGGGGACCCCACTGACCCTGCTGGGGGAACGGAGGAAGTAAGCCCTGGAGGAACAACCCAGACAGAGTTAAGTCTTAGAGGACACTGGGGTGACAGGGCTAGGGAGACCAGAGGATAGGGGATAGGGCCAGTCAGTGCAGGGAAATGTGAAAGAATACCTTAAAAAAAAGACTAAGCTTCCAAGTTTCATATAGTATTCTAAGTCCCCAAATTTAACACGGACGTAATTGCAAAAACATTTTCTCACAATTTTGGGACTTAGACTGATGCACCAAAGAGACTCAGATATTTTGGCTACCTGAGATTTCATTTTGGTTATCAAGATTTTGATTGGTTGCCAAAGTGTCTGCCTAGCAGAAACCTTGACGTGGAGGCAGTATAGCGTAGTAGTTAAGAGCACTGAGCTGGAGACCTGGGTTTGAATCCCACAGCCCCCACTTGCATACTGTGTGCCCTAATCAAGTCACTTAATTTCCTTGTGCTCCCAAGTCACACCTGGAAACAAGCTTCGACTTAGTGTGCCTTTCCTGGTTAAACAATTTCCCCTTTCCCTTCAGTGTAGAACAGTGATCCTGCTCCTTCCTGGCCAGTGTTTACAGGGCAGCTGTGATGCGAACATGGAGGTGGACAGGACGAAAACCTGGGAAGGAAAAATGCTGCTAAGCACGCAGGTGATTCTACTGCATGGCCTACACCAACAGTTTCTGGTGAGACCTCCAGCTCATCCAGGTCAGAGAGCGTAGTAGCCCAAGGCTGGGAGTCTTCTCCCAGGCTCCTTGGCCTGCCACGGGGGGGGACCTGTGGTGTACTCTATTGTTCATCAGTCTGTGTGGAGCTCAAAAGAATATACCGGTAAGGTCTGCAGGACATCTGATGCAGGCATGGAGATAGAAGTAGAGAATTAGATGAGTGACTGTCGTAGGGATTAAAAAGAGGATTTACTCTTGCCATTATGGTTCAGGATTGTTTATAAAAGTAATGGGATTACAGGAATGTGAGTTACAGAAACCTTGGGGAATACGCAATGTAATCTTGTAATGTGATTTTAAAAAGTTGTCATATGGAGTCAGTTTTAACTGCCAAGGAAAACAGTATAACTGTGGTCCTCAGCGTTGTTGAGGCATCCCGTAAGGAGTCGACCAGAAAATGCTATGCCTTCAAATGGAAGAGATTCTCCATTTGGTGTCAGGATAAGGGGTTGGACCCTTCCTCCTGTTCCTTGGCCAGCATTCTGGACTATCTATGGTCCCTTTCTCAGCTAGGGCTTCAGTCGACGGCCCTTAAGGTGCACCTGGCAGCCATCTCCGCTTACCGGGCGCGGGACGGAAAGCAGTCGGTGGCTCAAGAGAAGGTGGTCAGGCGCTTTTTCAAAGGCCTTGATCACATATCCCCTCCGGTGCGAGAACCTCCACCTCCGTGGGATCTACTGCTGGTATTGGCTAAGCTCATGGGCAAGCCATTTGAACCAATGCACAGATGTGACATCTCTCACCTGTCGTGGAAGACCGCCTTCTAGTGTCTGTGGGGAAGCCTTTGCCAAGGCTGACCCACACACTACATGTGTCTATTGTCTGGGGTTTGACCACCTCAATTCAGACTGCCAGATTTGCAAAAATTTCCCTGTAGCCACCCTGGAAAAGAGAGTGGGCAGGCTCAGGGAACGAGAGGCCAAAATGTCCGCTGACCCGGATGGCCAGCCCGGTTCGGTGCCAACCGAACCGGAGGGAGTGCCCTCTGACCAGGGCGAGACTTCCTCGGGCAAACCAAAAGTTGGCTCTAAGGAGCCAGTTCCAGCAAAGAAAACTAAAAAATCAGCAGGTTTGGAGTCCAAAATTCCTTCTCCAACTGCTGCAGAGATAGCCAGGGCAATACAGATTGTCCAGTCCCTGTCCCCGGTTCCCTCCGAACCGCCACTGTCTGGCAAAAGGTCGGTTCGGTCGGTTCCAATGGTTCAGGAATATGATATAGAAGAGTTTTATGAACCAGAGGAGGGGGATGAGGATTATGATCAGTGTGAATGTGACTTTGAAAATCTGGATGTGCCCATTGAACCGGACATCTCCCCAGACAGACCTTCAGGTGAGTCTCCCCCTTGGCTTTCTGAGTCCTTCTCATTTTGTTTTATAAAAGTTGCTGAGACCTCCAGCTTCCCTTAGAGGAGGCTTTGGATGAGCAAGAGGAGCCTGACTATGTGGAGATGATGGATATCCCAGAGTCCAGGAGATTGTCCATCCCTTTACATAAATCTTTTAGGAAACAAACAATAAAAATTTTAAAGCTCCTAATTCTGTGCCTCCTGTGGATAAAAAGATGGACAGGAGGTACACTTTGTCAGGTCCTGATACAGATTTTCTTTCACAGCAATGCAGTCATGTTAGTAGTTCAGGCTGCAGCCTGTGATAAAGCTAATATTCCCTGGCTACATCCTCCTGACAAGGATTCCAGGAAGATTGATGCCATGGCCAAAAACAATACATGGCAGCATCCTTGGGACTCAGACAAGCAAATTATATGGCTTATGTTGCAAGATACCAGAAATCTAGATGGGATACTGTCATGGCCTTAGCCAAACAGGTCCCTGGCCAGCTTGCAAAGGAGCTGGAACAGGTGGCTCTTGATGGTATTGAGGCATCTAAGGTGCAATTCCATGCTGCAGTGGATTCTAACGATGTATCCTCTAGAGTCATGGCTACATCTGTGGCTTTTCGGAGATTGGCCTGGCTCAGGTGTACTACTTTGTCGCAGGATACCCAGTCTAAGGCTATGGATTTTCCTGTGGTGGGAAATTCTCTGTTTGGGGAGCAGACAGAGAATTATGTGAAGAAAATGGACGAATATAGAACCACTTATAGGAGTGCACAAGCCAAGGAACGGCAAGCCACTCCTCAGAGGCAGCCCCCCAGAGGTAGGGGTAGGCCTTTTCACAGGCCTTTTTACCAGACCCAGGCCTCCTCCTCTTCAGCCTATGCACAGAGGGGGTTCTTCAGAGGGAGAGGCAGACGGGGTTCGAGCAGGCCTGCTCCCACCCCTCAGCCTAAAGCCCCTGCCAAACAGGCACCCTGATGGGATGCCCAGGGTCGGCTCTCCACTACCTGTGGGGGCAGGTTGGCTCACTGGCCCAGGACTGGGAGTCTTTAACTTCAGACAGGTGGGTCCTGGAAGTAGTGAGCCAGGGTCTGGTTCTCAGCTTCAAAAAATTTCCAAAGATGAGAGCCAGATCTTTTCCACCTACAAACCCTTCAGAGACTCTTGCTTTGGAAACAGAAGTCTCAACCCTCTTGGCTCTCAGAGCTGTAGAAAGGGTTCTCCCCTCACCAGGGCAAGGGTCTGTACTCCAGGTACTTTCTTACCCCAAAAAGACAGGAAAGTGGCGCCTATCCTGGATCTAAGATATCTAAACAAGCACCT
The DNA here is from genome assembly GCA_016271365.2 of Neoceratodus forsteri. Lineage (NCBI taxonomy): Eukaryota > Metazoa > Chordata > Ceratodontiformes > Ceratodontidae > Neoceratodus > Neoceratodus forsteri. Next base: position 248,561,749 of record CM057457.1, read on the forward strand.
TTTAAAGCCAAAGTTCAAAATGGTGACACTGGGAATGATTTTACCCTCCCTAAGGCCAGGGGACTGGCTAGCCTCCCTGGACCTCAAGGATGCCTACTTCCATGTTCTTGTCAGAAGCTCCCATCGAAAGTACCTCAGATTCGAACTGCCTCAGGCCATTATCAGTTCAGAGCAGTGCCCTTCGCCTCACTTCTGCCCCAAGGGTGTTCACAAATGTCTGGCAGTAGCAGTCAGCCATCTAAGAAGGCAAAGATTGCCATTTTTCCCTACCTGGACGACTGGCTCATTGTGGGTCAGTCTCCAGACCAGGACAAATACACACCTGCTAGTTACCCAGCAGCTGCTTACCTCTCTGGGATTTCTTCTCAATCTTCCAAAGTCAATTTGGAACCTGTCCAGGGTACTCACCTTTATAGGCGAGAACTGGACACAAAGCAGGCCAGAGCCTTCCTTCCCTTGGAAAGGTAAGGACCTTAGTGGCCTGGCCTCGCCCTTCACTCTGCAGGTGTCTCACCAGCAAGGCATTTCCTGCCACTCCTAGGACACATGGCTGCCTCCACAGCTGTAGTGCAAGGAGCAAGATTTCAGATGAGGGACATTCAGTTCCATTTGAGAGCTTTGGTCTCAAAGAAGAGATTCTCTATCCAAGTTAATCCCAGTGACTCAAACTCTGATCCAGGCCCTTCAGTGGTGGCAGGATCAGAGCAATCTGAGACAGGGGTGCCTTTCATCCCTCTGTCCCATTCCTTGACCATACTACAGATGCATCCTCTTGGGATGGGGAGCTCACAAGGGCGACCTCTCCACCCAGGGTTATGGTCCCTCAGGAATCTCTGCTCCACATCAATCTGTTGGAACTCAGAGCTGTTTTTCTAGCACTTCAGGTTTTCTCTGCATCTGTTCAGAACAAGGTGGTACAGGTCAGAACAGACAACACCACTACAATGTGGTACATCAACAAACAAGGGGCACTGGTCTTGGCCTTGTGCACCAGGCGATAAGTTGTGGTCTCTGGCTTATTCCTGAACACTTCCCTCATAGCAGTTCACCTCCCAGGCAAGGACAATGTCCTGGCAGATGCTCTCAGCAGGATTTCCCAGGGCCATCACGAATGGTCACTGGATCCCCTAGTACTGGGGATAGTGTTTGCCAGATGGGGCACTCCTCAGATAGATCTTTTCAGCCCCAGACAATCATCAACTTCCACTGTTTTGTTGCAGGCCCCAGTGTTGGGCTCAGTTCCCCTGGATGCCTTTCTCCTCGATTGGGAAGGGAAGTTTCTTTATGCCTTTCCCCTTCCTCTCCTGTTCAAAGTACTAGTCAAATCAGGTCTCAGCCCTGCAAATGATCCTGATTGCTCCAGACTGGGCCAGGCAGCCCTGGTACCCACTCCTTCTGTCCTTAGCAGTCCATCTTCCCCTGTGTCTCCCCAGGAACCACAATATGTTAACCTGTGCTCAGGAGAGAGTTTGGTATCCGAATCTCAAATCCCTCAACCTCAAGGCTTGGCTCTTGAGCAGTTAGAGTTTGCTGATTTACAACTTTCTCAAAGTGTTCTCGAAATCCTGAAGGCTGCTAGGAAGCCTTCCACCAGGGCTACCTATAACTCCAAGTGGAAAAGGTTTTCCATATGGTGTTCTGGGAAGCATGTTTCCCTTGAATCTGCTGACCTACTCACTGTATTGGACTACATGGTCCATCTTAATTCTTTGGGACTGAGACCGGCTACCCTGAAAGTGCACTTGGCAGCTGTCTCTGCCTTCATTTCAGCAGGGAAGCCCTCTTCTCTTTCTGCTCATCCTGTATTTTCCAAGTTTTTTAAAGGATTGCTTCACACCAATCCTCCATTCAGGGACCCTGCCCCGGCTTGGGATCTTAATGTATGCATTGCTCAGCTGATGCAACCCCCCTTTGAGCCTCTGTCTTCCGCAGAGCTTAAGTATTTGACTTGGAAAGCTGTATTTCTGGTAAACTGTATTTCTGGTAGCCATCACTTCTGCCAGGCGTATAAGTGAGTTACAGGCTTTATCAGTAGAGACTGACTTTATTTCCTTTCACAGGGATAAAGTAGTCCTCAGGACTAACAGGAAGTTTTTGCCTAAGGTGGTTTCAGATTTCCACCTTAACCAATCTATTTCACTTCCAGTGTTCTTCATTGACCATTCCTCCTCTGGTGAGAGGAGGCTGCACAGCTTAGATGTTAAGAGGGCCCTATGTTACTACATAGAGCGTACCAAGGGTCACAGGTTTGACTCCTTCCAACTGTTTCTCACTTATGGTGAGGTTGGGAAAGGGAGACCTGCCACTAAGAGATCCGTTGCCAGGTGGATCGTTTCTTGTATCCAATTTTGCTATCAAAAGCTGGGTAAGGTTCCCCCCTCAGGCCTGAGGGCTCACTCTACCAGAGGTACAGCTGCATCTCTAGCTGCTGCTAGAGACATCCCTATCTTGGAGATATGTCAGGCAGCTACTTGGAAGACAGTACACACTTTCACCAAGCATTACTCCCTGGATATTCAGGCCAGGAGGGATGCTCGGTTTAGCACAACCGTGCTTCAGAGCCTATTCCTAAGTAGGTTCTGTTCCTCCTCCATGGAGGTACTGCTGTGTAGTCTGCAGTAGTCATAATATGGCAAGACTTCATGTTGTTTGAAGAAAAATTACTCACCTTAGTAATGTTGTTTCTTCTAATGGAGTCTTGCTATATTATGACCTCCCCACAGCCTGCCCTCTCAGAACTCCTACTTTGGGTATGGGGTGGTAGTCCTCTGTTGGCATTTATTGTCTCTTTCATGTTTGGGTGTTGGGTTTATTTAGTTATTTTATCTTATTTTCTGGTCCACTGACTTGAGTCTTGGTGTTGGGACCTGGAAAATGTGTTAATGTATTAGTGGCCAGTTGGCTAGTGTAGGTTACAGCTTCCACACAGAACCTTAGTGAGTTTTTGCTCGTAAAGATCTGATGGTTTCGGTTTGAAACCACCCTAACAGAGCTTCTGAACCGAGCTCGCGCTCTAAGCTCCATGCTCTGCATGGAAGTTAACTCTTTCACCTCCGGAGCAGTTCTAGTGGTGGGACAAACTGCAATAGTCATAATATAGCAAGACTCCATTAGAAGAAACAACATTACTAAGGTGAGTAATTTTTTCTTATATTCTTATGATGTCATTTTAGTGCTTCGGCAACCTCTTGTCTGCTTGTCAGGGAGACTGTGATGTTGTAATATGCTAGCACCATGGGCTGGCTTGTAAAGTTATAGTGTTTTTTTTTTTTTTTTTTATCTAATCCTTGTCGACTGATCTTTGCTGTACTTGTGGTTTTATTTCTTTAGATTCGCCGACTTATTGGGGACTTTGGTGTCCCAATTGCTATTCTGATCATGGTTCTGGTCGACTATAGCATCTCTGAAACCTACACACAGGTCAGTAACAAAAGGAAAGCAGAGAGTAAATCCATATGCAGACTGCTACCCCCTCCCTTAGAACTGTTCATCCCCTGAAACCATAGGAACTGTTGTACTTCTCATTGAGAATCCTGAGGGTTTAAGCTGGAGAGGTAAATTGTGTAACTTTTGGGGCTCCCCGTTGCTATGCCAGCAACCTAGGCTGAGGAATGGACTCTTCACTCGGGCTGGCCAGGGAGAGAGGCTTGAGCATTACATGGCCAGCTGTCTTCCCTTTGGGGGGGGGCACAGCATTCTGCTGTTAAACCAAGGTTCATTCTGCTCATTTGTGCTGGTGATCTTCTACAAGGAGAGCTTGGGCGTACTTAAATTATTCAGCGTAGGGTAGAGAAGGATTGGGGGGGGGGGGTACATGAGGATGGATTTCCAAATACTTAAGGGGATAGATAGAGTGGAATATACACAGATGTTAGAGCTAGTGAGTTCTAGGGAATGTGCTTTCAAAGTGAGGGAGGCAGGATAAGGGGAAACATCACAGAGAATTGATTAATGCAGAGGATGGGTACCATGTGGACTAGCGTAGCCAGTGAGGTTGTGGAAATTAGCACTGTTCATGCTTTCAGTGCAAATGAAGACAGATTCCTGAGCGAGAATGCACATTGAGGGTTATATACTGTATGAGATAGGGTAGTATTCTGACTGTTAAGCTTTGATATGTCAGTATATAAATTGGGATAAAGTTACTGCCGTGTGGCACAGACGGCAAAGCAGATGGACCCCAAGTCCCTTTTGTTACAGGGGGACTCCCCCATACGGCAACAGTATCAGTTTATAGTCAAGATCAGATGTGTCCCCACCCCCATACCCTCTCTCCTTCTCCCATGCACCACTCCTCTGGCACCTGCCTATTAGGCATTTCTGCTTGATATACGTGTTTTCCTTCTTTCAGAAACTGAGTGTTCCCAGTGGACTGTCAGTCACCTCTCCAGACAAACGTGGATGGGTAATTAACCCACTTGGTGAGAAGAGCACTTTTCCCATCTGGATGATGGTGGCGAGCGTCCTACCTGCTGTGCTCGTCTTCATTCTCATCTTCATGGAAACTCAGATCACGGCGTAAGGAACTCCATTGCCTATTTGGGAGTGTGTGTATGTGTGTGTGTGTGTGTGTGTGTGTGTGTACACATCTCTTGCTGTCTGTTTGCATGTATAGCAAGTGTTTGCACTCGCCTATGTTTAAATGTCATACAAGGCTCTCCAGCAGGATATTAGCTCAGCCCAATTACTGAACTTAACAGAGAATATCCATCAGCAGATTCCCCATATAATGTGAGTGGGAACTCTCAATTTGCACTTTTTTTATTTGGGGGGATTTTGTTTGCTCTAGTTGCACTAGAACCTCCTTTCTCCTCACCCATCAATATGGTGTTCCAGGCCTCTGCCCATCTCTGCAGCTTGCCAGAATCCTGATCTTCCCTTCACCTCTACCACCCCAGCCTGCCTTCCTACAAATAACTCCCCGGTGGTATGGCCCCCACGAGCTGAGACTTACACGAGTGTACTTCCGGTGGAGGTGGTGAGAGACTAGGGACATGGGGCCTGCACAGGCAACTTACATCAAGATGCACTGTATTCCTGGACTCTCTAAGTCCCACCCACCTCCCTGCACTGTGCTGGTGTGCTTGTGATAGCCCTAAGAGATGACCAAGGTATGCGGTCATCCATGCTTCTGATAACACTTCTACCACATCACCCCAGGGGTCGTTTGATGTGAGCGCCCCCCCAAGAGGAGAGTTTCTTGTGAATGCTCTTTCACCTTCACTGCCAGCCTCTGCTTCTGCAGTCCCAGATGTGGGGCACAAACGCAGGTCACCAGTGTGCTTTGTCAAAGTGGTCCCCTAGCACATTGCACAGCCAGACAAGATTTGCACTCTTAGTGCAAACAGTGTTTACTCACTTAGTTACTTCAAGGATTAGCTTTATCTGGTCGATCCTTCAAATTCCCCATGCCTCTGCCATGACATGTTGTAAACAAAGCCACTCATGCAGGATCCCTAGAATCCCCCTATGGGATCTCAGTAGGAAGAATGCATCGCAATACTTTCTAAAGCTTCAGCCACATGCGTCGCTGGTTTTGTAGTACTCCCAGAGCAAAGGACAGGTTGCGTGCATGCCAGGGGGCAGCAGCAGAAGAAGGAAAGGCCCTGGCAGTGTGCACAGTGATGCTGGCACTCTTGGACTGTGCCAGAGCTTACTGCCCACATCTTCCCAGTACTGGAGAGAAAGGGGTGGGGGGTGGGGGGGATAGCAGGCTGAAGCTATCCTTTATGATACCCAGACTTGGCCTTTGACACATTGGCCTTTGGGATTTTTTGAAATCAGTTTATTGGTAAGCAAATTGAGAGAGAAATCTCATGTTTACAATTGCAGCCATGTGGAAGAAACAATATAAAAGACACAATACATGTAGAATAAGTTACATACAGTACAACACATTATACACAAACAGGTCATATTTATCTTAAAGTGTGTAGCTAGATAACAGTCAGATCAGTGATAACATTCACAATGACTGTATAGCAGTTTAGATAATTAAAGCTCTGAATTGTTAAACAGGTACAGTACTAGTCAATTTAGTCAAGTTTAGTATTTGCAACCAGAAGTAAGGTATTGCTGTTGACGAGGTGAATGCTTCAGCTTTAGTTTGCACTCTTGGGGCATAGGATCGGGAGTCCTGAAGCAGAAGCTAGAAGAGTATGGTGCGGCCACATATAATTTAAACTGGGTGGGGGGGACTAAGACTTGGGGAAACAATCTGAGACGCAAGGTATGGGAGGCCTTTTGTCCCCCCACCCCTCAAGCTGGTGATAAGAGAATTGTGTGAATTCAAAAAGGGGAGGAAGCAGGGGGCAAGAGAAGGATAAGGGGGACCAGAAGTCTGGCTAGAGGGTGGTCTCCATAAATGTAAGGAGCCTAGGGAACAAGCTACCAGAGCTCCAGCCACTGATGGCAGAGGGGGAGGTCGACATAGCTGCTGTCACTGAGACATGGGTTAACCAGTACCAGGACTGGGACTTAATGATCCAGGGATACAGACTGTATAGGAGAGACAGATTAAATGGAAAGGGAGAGAGGGTGGCTTTATTCGTAAGCAATGGAATAGTGTGCAGTAGGGGAGATGGGGAAGGTGAAGACCTTGTGGGTTAAGATACAGAACAGGAAGGGCAGGAAGGTTAGGCTAGGGTAGTGTTCTGACCACCCTCCCAGTCTGAGGAAATTAGCAGAGAGCTGGTGGCTACATTACGGAAGCACTGTAGCAGGGGCAGGACAGTGGTGCTTGGTGACTTCAGTCTACCAGGTGTGGATTGGAGCACCATGACTTCCGCTAGCAGCAGAGAACAAGTCATGCTAGAAGCCTTCCAGGATGTATTCCTGCCACAACAGGTGAATGAGCCAACCAGAGAGGGGAATATTTTAGACCTTGTATTATCAGATGGTGACCAGGTATGAGATGTGAGGGTTGAAGACCTCCTGGCTGGGAATGACCATCATACAGTATGGTTCTCCCTTGATTTGTGAAGGATGGGGACACTTAGCAAAACCAGGGTCAGGGATTTCAAAAGGGCGGACTTTGGCAAGACGGCAGTCATACTTGGGGGGGCACGTAGCCACCATCAGTCCAGATATGGATACCAACCAGAATGGGACATTTTGAAGCTGGGACTGGTAGAGGCCACAGTCTCCTACATGAGGAGCAGTAGTAAGAAGGCAAGGTCCAGAAAACCAAGTTGGTGGACTAAGGAGGTGCAAGAGAGGGTGAGAAAAAAAAGGACGGCCTTAAAAACTTACAAGAGTTCCTGTAGGGAGGTGGATAAGGAAGAGTACAATAAGAAACTGAGGGAGATGAGCAGGGTTGTAAGGGCAGCCAAGGCCTCAAAGTAGCTAAGACTTGCACAGGGGATTAGAGAAGGTGAAAAAGATTTCTTTAAGTACGTCAGGGAGAGGAGGAGCAGCAGGGAACAGATCAGCAGGATCAAGAAGGATGGAGGGTGGGCAGAGAAGGGGGCTGAACATGCAGAGGTACTAAATGAGTACTTCTGTTCAGTATTTACGGGAGAACAAGACAGGCCCACAGGGAAACAACAGGGTAAGCGGTGGTGGAGGAGAGGGGATAACAGATGGAGAGATCCCTGTGAAAAGAGTGTTGGAGGGCCTTAAGTCCTTACGGACAGACAAAGCACCAGGGCCAGATGGGATACATCCAAGAGTCCTGAAGGAACTGGCAGAGGTCCTGGCAGCACCTCTGACTGACTTGTTCTGTACCTCCCTACAGACAGGATATGTGCCTGTAGACTGGAGGATGGAACATGTGGTGCCCCTCCATAACAGCGGAACCCGGGATGAGCTAGGCAGTTACAGGCTGGTCAGCCTCATGTCCATAGTTGGGAAACTAATAGAGAATATCTTGAGAGAGAATGGTGGCATTCTTGGAAGGGAGCAGTCTTCAGGATGACTGGCAGCATGAGTTTGTCCCGAGGCGATCCTGTCAAACAAACCTGGTTGACTTTTTTGACTGGGTGACTAAGGCACTGGATGGCAGTCAGGCAGTTGATGTCCTGTATCTAGACTTCAGCAAGACCTTTGACTCTGTGCCGCAGGGAAGATTGAATAGTAAGTTGAAGAACCTGGGGGCAAGGGAGAAGCTGGTCAGGTGGATTGGGAACTGGCTGAGGAACAGACAGCAGAGGGTGGTGGTGGTGGGGAACTCTCGACACTCCGAGCAGTCGTCACTGTGGTCCCACAGGGCTCGATTCTGAGGCCAATGCTATTTAATGTCTTCATAGCTGATATAGCTGAAGGAGTTAAGAGCAAGACGAGCCTGTTCACCAATGATACCAAAATAGGTGCGGTGGTGGCCAGTGTGGAAGGAGGGAGAGGATTTGGAAAGACTTGAGCACTGGTCAAACACTTGGCAGCTGGGTTTGAATGCTAAGAAGTGCAAAGTCATGGACTTTGGAACCAAAAACCCAGAGTACAGTTATCATTTGGGTGGGGAGCAGTTATCTGTCTCTCTGGAGCAAAAGGATCTTGGGGGGATCATAGTGAGTATGAGTCACTCAGCACAGTGTAGAAAAGTGGTACCCAAGGCCAACAAAATGCTGGGGTACATTGCTAGGGGGGGTCACCTTCAGGAGGGAGGAAGTGATCCTTCTGCTGTACAAATCACTGGTGAGGCCTCAGTTGGAGTACTGTGTGTGCAGTTCTGGTGCCCCTACTTAAAGACGGACATCAAGCTTTCGGAGGGGGGTCCCAAGACAGGTGACCAAGATGATCAGGGGGATGGGAGAGAAACCTCTGTGAGGGTAGGTTGAAGGAGCTCAACATGTGCTCCCTGGAGAATAGAAGGGACAGAGGCAGTATGACTGAGACCTTTTAAGTACTTAAAGGGCATAAATAGAGTTAGTACTGAGGGTATGTTTCAATTGAAGAGGGAGAGGATCACAAGAGGGCAAAGTCTGAAACTTTAGAGGGGTAGGTTCAGGAGGGAGATAAGGAGGCACTACTGGAATGCACTGCCTGAGGAGGTGATCTCTGTGAAATCAGTGGGGAGTTTTAAAAGGGAGAGTGGGATAGTGACTCAGAAAGCATCATAGGACAGTTGAGCAGTTCTGATTTTAACACACAGTGAGTTAACAGAGGAGAGAGTGACTGCTGATGAATGGTTGGATAGGGGAAATAAAACATTTAAGGCAGCATTTTATTTAATGACTAGAGACATATAAACATAGAATCTGTCAGCAAATAAGGCCTGCTTGGCCCACCCAGTCTGCCCAGATGTTCCCTGCCTAATCTAACTCCGAAGGTCCTAACTGGTCTCCGGCAACCATCTGTTCTTCCTGCCAGTTTTTTAATATATCCCTATTAGACGAGGTGTAGATGGAGGTGGGGTGTCACCTGAGAGCTAAATAAATGCCGATGGTTGTTTAATGTAGCAGATATACCCAAAATGCATGTTCTGTCTGTTGATCGCGTGAACGCTGGGGCAAAATGGTAGTTTGCATCAATTCTGTACTGACACCCTTGACAAATTTTGTGATTTTCAGCTCCACATACTTAATGCAGATTCTCGGGCAATTACTTTGAGAATAAGTGAAATATACTGTACATTCAAGTGTGGTCTCAATGAATAGGTGAGAGTTAGAGCTTTAAAATGCATATCCATATGTTACCTCAAAAGATTAATGTTAAAAGTTATAAGGTTAAATATCAACCACCACCCCTTAATTTCTTGTGAAATTTCAAAATATTCTTATATTTAATCTTGTCAGACAGGATTTACTGTGCTTTATAATATAATTTTACATTGTCTAAAAGGGTCAGGATTCTGCTTTGAAATGCATATGTGGTTGTGAAGTTTTAAGGTAATATAAGAGGATAAAATGATGAAAGCGAAGACACCATTAATAGACGAAATTTTAGTAAGTTTATATTTTTTGGTTCTTCACACCATATCTTCTGTTTTTATATATGCGTGGCATATGCATGAGATGACACAAAGATCTGCAGCAGAGTTGATGCACAAGGTGGGGTGGAAAGGATGAGAAGGGACTTGGCAAGGTTAGAGGAATGGTCAAATGTATGGCAGCTTAGATTCAATGCTAAGAAATGCAAAGTAATGCACCTGGGAAACAAAAACTCAGGGGAAGAGTACACAATGGGGGGTGAGATACTAACAACAGCAAAAATAGAAAGGGACCTGGGGGTAGTCATATCAGATGACCAAAGGTGGGCAAGCAATGTGAGAGAGCAGCAAGGAGGGCTGGGGGATACTGGGATGCATAGGGAGAGGCATCACCAGTAGAAAACAGGAAGTTGTTATCCTCTGTACAGACAGCTGGTGAGACCCCATCTGAGTACTGCGTGCAGTTCTGGAGACCCAGTCTCCTGAAAGACATAGACAGGATGGAAGCTGTCCAGAGGAGGGCAACTAAAATGGTGCAGAGTCTGCACCGGAATACATATGAAGAGAGTTAAGGAGCTTAATATGTATAGCCTCAAGGAAAGGAGGGAGAGGGGGGACATGATAGAAACTTTCAAGTACCTCAAGGGAATCAACAAAGTCCAAGAGGGTAGCATCTTTCAAAAAAAGAGGTGTGCAAGAACAAGGGGCACAATTTGAAGATGGGGGTGGCTCAGAGGTAATTTAAGGAAGTATTTTTTCACAGAGAGGGTTGTGGATGCATGGAACGGCCTTCTGGAGGAGGTTGTGGAGTCAAAAACAGTGGTGGAATTCAAGCATGCATGGGACAGTCATAAGGCAATTCTAGGGGGTTGGGGTAGGAAGAAGTAGGCTGCTGGTTAACTAGGATCTGCAGCTTATCCATTAGGTAGGGAAATGGGCAGACTGGGTGGGCCAAGCGGTCCTTATCTGCCGTCAAATTCTATGTTTCTATATGTGTGTGTATATGTTAGTGTGTAAATGTATGTATATATACATCTCCTATATGTCACCAGTTTGGCATCCCGCGGCTCACAGTCCTGACATGCTGAAAACATGCACCAGACCCCAACAGTAGCAATCGCCTGACACACAGTGGCCCGGCCCAGACCAACGCTCGAAACACAGGCAGGCCAAGGAGCAAGCAGGAGAGTGTGTGGCTGCGGGAAGTGTAGTACTGTGACTCCCAATGTATATGAGCCTGACCAATGGCAGCTGGACAACATGCAACCAAGCCGTGCTGGAGCGAGGAGGAGGGTCAAGCAGGAAGCACTGATTAAGTCAGTGCGTCAGCTCTCAGTTGCAGTAGGGCACCATGAACAAGCAGCATTCAGTTCGCTAAGTCACCGGCATTGTGGCGGGGCGCAGCATGCCATGGTGACAGCATAATGCCAGTCTTGAAACCACACATTAAGGGGGAAATAAAACAGGATCAATGTATGTAGCAGCATTTCATAGTCAATAACCCATGCATAAGAAGAAAGCTATGGTGAAAGCATCCCATATGTACCCCCCCCCCAATTGCTGACGAAACAAACAAAAACAAATACCACCTTGTCCAGAAAAGGTTCTGGACATGGTAGCAGTCCCCATGTCTATAGTCCTACCCAGTCGGACAGACCACCCCCAGACACACACCCTGAGGCATAGCCCCACCCCTGCGCCCCCTCCCCAACAGGGCAGTGGCCCCCAGCACCCACACAGAACATGACGGGCACGTGAGCGTAGGAAGGGACCCACAGCAACATGACCTACACTTCCTGGACACTGACATGGCTGTGTTGGGATGCATGAGAATGCCAGCCATGGCCCAGGGTCAAAGCTGTTGAGACTGGGTGCCATCCTGACTTCATCCGGTGAGCAATCTGCAGACTGGATGGGGGGTGTGGCATGGCATGATGCAGGGGAGACACGGGCAACCCACCAGCACAGTGCGCAAGTGTGCAGTGCGCGGCACACGGGTCACTGGCACGGCAGCTGGTGTATCATTGCGTGGCCACACTACCCAGCACACACTGGGGCACTGTGCTGCCATGGGCATGGGCAAACTGGGATGTGTCGGGCGTGTGCAGGAGGCATGGAGGCACATGTGGGGGGAACACATGACGAAATGCTATTGGTGTGGTGCCACAACCTAGGAACTGTGGGGGGCCACCAGTATAATGCATGTACAGTGCAGCGCTGGGTGACGGTGCTGGGTGTGAGTGCCCCAGTGGTGGCAGTGTCTGTATGAGGGGTGCTACGTCGCCCGGACTGGCAGAGTGCTGCTGTGCAGTGGCCACAAGGGTGTGCAGTGTCTGTAGTGCAGGGCACACCACACAACAGCCCTGCTGTGTGGACCGTGCAGTGATAGCACAACCCAGGGACACCAACCCCCCCCAGGGTGACACATATGGCCCACAACTGTGGGTGCCAGCCATGGCAACACAGACTGTGAGGGGACTACAGTGCGGTGATGGAGACATGTGGCAAAGGTCACATTAGGGGCCCAATATCCATGGTCAGTGATGTGTGTACAGTGTGACAGTGCCCCAGGGCTGGACATCCACCATGCTGTGTGGAGGGGACGGTGTTCTGTGTGGCAATGCTTGGTGCAGCAGGGGTGGGTTGTTGTTGTCTGGTCACCAGGTAGGGTGTGTGGGGTGAACGGTGGCCACCTGTGGCCATGTGGGGTATGTGCTTTCTGTGCTACATACTGTCTCAGTGCCGTCATGGGCACACTACAGGGTGTTGTTATGTGCCATTGCACGTAGGAAGTCCAGAGGCTTGTCCTTCTCCCAGGCTGCAAGCACCATCCTGATCCATTCCTACCATGCTACCTAGCTCTTCTTTGGCGGTGTCCTCGGTAGGCCATGATGAATGCTTTCCCTGGTTGAGTCTGTCCGCTGTTGCTCCCGATGCAGCTCCGCCAGCATGGTTATCACATCCACATGCACCCTGCAAAGCAGGGCATGTAGACAGCAGTGCTACGCCTCCATGTTGTTCTGCATCCTGGGTATCCCACAGTTGTTCAGGTCTGCGATGGACCACAACTATGGCAGGAACATGGGGGCATACCGCGTTGGCACCTTGGCCACCCTGCCATGTGGCTGTACCCTGCCAAGTACGTACGTGTTCTCAAGCCAATTGACAAGGGCGGTGGTGTTGGGAGGGCATTGTCAGCCTCAGGGCGCCATACGCAGGCAGTATGTCCTACGATGGCAGATGGGCGAGTGCCACAAGCTCGCATACCTTGAGACTGAAGTCAGGGTCGCTTCCGTATTGTGGGGCCAGTCCGAGGCTCTGCACCTTCCTCCACATGATTTGACTGAAGTGAAAGAGGCAGCCCTTGTTCATCATCTGGGGGTACTCGGTCTTGCAGGCATTTATGTGGCCTGCTCAAAGTCAGTAATCATGGTGGCAGGCTCTAGGGTGATGGACAGCGTGCCTGCGTACTTGTTCAGCTCCTGGATCAGGGTAATGTAGCATTCCAGGCTCTTGGTGGTCATGAGGTCATAGACAAGGGGCGTGATGCGGCTGCTCTGCCCTGTCCCCAGAGGGAAATGGATGGTGTACAGTTGGGCATACAGTCGGAGCACTGTCTTAAATGTACCATCCATCACCCAGTACCCTGCCTGTGCCAGGTCTCTCACGTTGTCCTCTGTGGTCATCAGAAGAATCTGGTGCATGTCGCTGCCTGTCTTCCTTGTGTACCAGGGCTGCTCATTAACCATCTGGAGCTGCTTAGGTATTTCGAGCTTGGCAAGTGTTGCCAGTTCAGGGGGTAGGTTCTTGTGATTGGTGCGGTTCATTAGCTGTAGCAGTGCTCTCCTGCTGTGCAACTGTTGATGCATCTCCTGCGCCATAGCTGTGGTCTCGCCCTGTAGCAGCTGGGCGGGTGTAGCCATGGTGGTGTGTGCCTTTTCATTAATGCTGGCCAGGGTGTCTGGCAGCAGTGCGTTTGTTGCCTCGAGGGCATGGTTGTGTTCATTTTTCCTTTTTAAATGATGCTGTCCATTCAGCAGCAGTGTGGTGTCCCTGCCCAGGCTGGACGTCACCTTTCTCTGCTGGCAGCACCAGTTTATGGTGTCATTCCGTGTCCTCTTGTGCATGAGGAGATAGCCGTCCACGTTTGGCTTGTCCTTCCTCTCCTGGACAGGACTACCTTGCATATCACAGGTGTGTGTATCTGCGCATTGGAGCATACTGGTTCTTCCTTACCGTCTCCTCTCCCAGCCATTGTTGTGGGGCTGCAGCCAACACTGACAGCCTTTATAGCAGCAATGTCCTGCTGTTGTACATTCCCCAATTAGCACTCCCCACCTCTGTGCTGCTCCTGTGGCAGGTATGGCTTATCAGTGGCCTTTATGTTACATCACTGTGGTGCCACCAACTGCCCTCACACCTGCCCCCCTCCGGATGGCAGCCCACAGTACTGCCTCCCTGTCATTTCATTCCATGTCCGCAGCTTGCCGTGGTGGGGTTGTGCTGCACTGCACCATTACCCGCATCTGTGGGTGCTGTTGCACATTCCTGTCTGCCCCTCCGCTAATGTGCCTCATGGCCGCCTGTGTTCCACACTTACTGTCTGCACCCCCCCCATCTGTACATCCGCTTCGTACCGGCATGCCCTCATGCTTGCATGCCAGTAACACTTCACCGTTTCATCATCATTGACTGCCCACTGCCATTCTCTGCATTCCCGACCGCTGGCTCTCCTGGCTCCTGCGGCTACTGGTGGGAGAGTAATACGAGTTGCCCTTCCTCCTGCCCTCTCCAGATGTTCTGTCTGCTGGCATGCTGTTGCAGGTGTTTTGGGGGGGGGGGCCGTGGCCATGTTGCTTGGTACAGTATGGAGGGGCCATTTGCCTGTTGGGTGCATGTGCTGTGACCTCTAACTAATGTGCAGGACACGTGACAACTTACATATTGCAATCTCACATCACACCAATGGTTTGTTCGCATAATACGGCTGGCAGTAACATTCAAGTAAGGGAGCTACAGTACTGGAGCATCAGTTTATGTTTCTGAGTGGTATACAGCACATGGGCAGTGTGTCAGGGTGAGGGGAACTGGTGGCTGCTCGTGCTTGTTCAGGGTGTTGGCTTTCCCTTTTGCCTTTCTCTGCTAGCTGGTGCTGTGCCACTTCCCGCGATCCTGGCGTCCATTCTGGCTCTGGCCCAGCACTGTGCTCTGCCATTCAGAATCCTGCCATCCCCCGTGTCAGGCAGTTTTTCCTGAACATGCTCCAGCAGGCTGGTGGCTACGTCTGGCCCCAGTATACTGGGTGGATGTGTGCGGTATCCCGCATGTTGGGCTACCGCATTTTGGGATGGCATAGTTTTACAGATATATATATATATATATAAAATACTGGCAGTATCGTGCCAGTATAGGTAGGGTTCAACAGTTACTTCTATGTTAAACCCAAAAGTTTGTGCTGCAACCGTATGATACTAACATACTATTTGCCAGCAGATTAGGCCTTACGGTCTATCGAGTCTGCTCGAACCTCAGATCCCTAGTTGGGTGCAGAGGCCCTCCCCCCTTGTGTTCCAGAAACCGCTATCATCATCCCACCCCTGGGACAGGCCATCATCTGATACATCCACTTTCTGTGTCTGTCCACCCTCTCTTGAAGCCCTCCACTGTGGATCTCTGAACCAGCTCACCAGGCAGTGCATTCCAAGGGTCCACCACCCTCTCAGTGTAAAACCTCCTCCTCTTTCCCCCTCACCCTTCCATCTTCCAACTTCAAACCATGCCCTCTGGTGATACCTCCCTGCTTTAGTCTAAAGATCCCCTCCATGTTTACCTATTTATTCCCTTGAGGTACTTGAAGACCTCAATCATGTCCCCCCTGTCTCTCCTCTCCTCCAATGAAAACAGGCAGAGCTCCTCAAGTCTGTCCTCATACGTCAAATCCCCTAGCCCTCGTATCATCTTAGTTGCCCTCCTCTGTACCCTCTCCAGGAGCTGTATGTCCCTCTTCAAGTGTGGTCTCCAGTACTGTACACAGTACTCAAGGTGTGGTCTAACCTGTCCATTGTACAGCGGCAGAATCACTTCCTTGCTCCTAGAGGTGATCCCCCTTACGATGCATCCCAACATCCTGTTTGCCTTGCTACCGCTCTCCTGCACTGCTCAGAGTTATTCATACATGCATCCACCATGACCCCTAGGTCTTTTTCCCCTATTGAGGCCTCCAGAGCCTCCCCTCCCAGGGTGTACCTGTGTTTAGGGTTTCCCCATCCAAGATGTAACACCTTACACTTGGTGATATTGAAATTTAATTTCCATGTGTGAGCCCAGCTTTCCAGGGTGTCCAGGTCCCCTTGCAGGGTCAACCTCCCCTCTTCTCCCTCAACTACTGCTCCCATCTTGGAGTCATCAGCGAAGAGACTCATTTCACACCCTATACCCTCCCTGCTGTCCGATATGTATGCATTAAACAGGATCGGACCCAGGACCGAGCCCTGCGGTACCCCACTACCAACCTCTCTAGAGTTCGAGAGCTCCCCACAGACCACTACATCTCTGGGTGCGTCCAGCTAGACAGTTTTCAATCCATCTGACCATCAAAGGGCCTACTCCCAACCCCATCAGTTTCTCCCCCAGACTATTGTGGGGGACAGAGTCAAACGCCTTGCTGAAGTCCAAGAATAATACATCCACAGGCTTTCCCCTGTCCAGTTCTGATGTTACCCATTCGTAGAACTCCACAAGATTGGTTTGACATGATCTACCTGGCACAAACCCATGTTGCTGACTATCCAGACCTCCCACCTCCTCCAAGTACACCCTCAATCGTTCCTTTAGTATACTCTCCATTAATTTTCCCACCACCGAGGTCAAACTGATGGGTCTATAGTTACCTAGTACTTCCCTCAACCTCCCTTTATGGATTGGCACCACATGTGCCTCTCGCCAATCCCTAGGTACCCTCCCTGTCTCAAGTGACCTGTTGAAGAGCTCCGCCAGGGGTGCAGCCAGTATGTCCGCCAATTCCCATAGTACTCTCAGATGAATGCCATCTGGCCCAGGAGATTTGTCTTTCTTTAGGGCCTTGATTGCTAACCACACCCTTTTGGCGGAGATAGCATCATCTGTCCCCTCCACCTTACTGGCCTTTTTATCCTTATCCTGATGTGACACCCCTGGGGTACCTCTCCCTCCCTCTTGCTCCATTTCTGTTGCTCCCCTGATCCCACTCACTGCCGCTTCTACCCCATCATGCCTTGCTTTGTAGATATCCCATCCCCCTCCCTAGTGAACACAGAGGCAAAGTACTCATTAAATACCTCTGCCTGGTCCCTCGCCTCTTCCACCCACCCTCCTTCTGATCTCAATCTGCTGAGATGGCCCTTAGTTTTTCTCCACTTCCCAATGTACTGGAAGAACCCCTTTTCCCCTCCATGTATCCCCTGTGCCAGCCGCTGCTCTTTACTGGACTTTGCCCCCTTCACCATCCGGGTGACTTTTCTAGATGCAAGATGGTACATTTCCTTATTCCTATCCCCTCTTGTTGTTTTATATTTTTTGTAGGCCGCCTTCTTTTCTCTGGCAGCTACCTGAACCTCACTGGACCACCAGCATGGTTTATGTGACCTTGCTCCCTTACGTTTCACCTCAGCGCAGGTCCTGACTGCCTCATGAAGTCCTCGTTTTATGACCTTCCATCTCCTTTCCACATTTGTCATTGATGTAATCCCTTTCAAGTGATCCTTGAGAATATTTCCCATGCCCACGAAGTCTGCCCCCCTGAAGTCCACTGCCAGTGTCCTGGATCTCACCCCCCCATGCTTATTTGAAACCAGACAGTATTGTGGTCGCTTTCATTCAGGGGATCCTCTACAACCAGGTCCGTTACCAGATCCCCATCTGCCAGAACCATGTCCAGGACATGCTCCTCCCTTGTGGGCTCCATCACATGCTGTGTTAAGAACACATCCTGGAAGCAGACCAGCAGCCTCTGCTCCTTGGCCACCTTAGAGGACATGGTTCCCCAGTTTGTACCTGGCATATTAAGGTCCCCCATCAACACCAGTCCTTCCCCTTTTGGTCCACACTGGGCAATGATGTTGTCCAGCAAACCATCCTCCAGAACATCACCCATCCCGGGGGGCCTATATACTACACCCAGCTTGACCTTATCTCCTGCTGGGGATCGTAAGGTGACCCATAAGGCCTCCACGTTTCCCTCTGCCTCTTCTACCCTAGCAATTTCTATATCATTTCTAATGAAATAGCCCTCCACCCCTCTGCCCCTTTCTGTCCTTCCTAGGCATAGTGTGCCCCATGCGTTTAGGTCCCAGTCATGGTTTTGTTGCCTACGTCTCCGTGACCGCCGCCACATCCACCCCGAACAGCATGGCCTGAAACTTGGCAACTTGTTTCCCAAGCTTCTGGCATTTACTAACACCAACCCCCACCCTTATCCCTGATCCCCTTTATCGAACCCCACCCAGGTTCCTTATACTCCGTCTCCCTCTGCTCCTCCTGAAACCTCCACCCCAGTCTGTTTCCCTCCCCTTGGGTTTTAAGGCTACTCCCTCATCTGGAGGAGAAGGCTTCTGGTCAGCCCCTCCCTTATCCCTCCCCCTCACAAGTTTAAACCCCACCTTTCTTGAATGTAGTCAGCCATTCCCTGTTTAAGGACTTCCTTCCCTAATGGAGCAAGATGAAGCCTGTCCTTGGCATACAGTCCCTTATCCTCCCAAACTCCTTTCCAGTTCCCTAACACCCCCAACCCACTCTCATCACCCCACTTCCTGAGCCAGTCATTAACCTCTGTGATCTTCATTTTTTTCTCCACTGAGGCCTTTGAGACTGGCAATATCTCCGAAAAGGAAATGTTGCTTCCATTATCCCGACAGACTCTGGCAAGTTCTTGGAACCTTGCTTGAATTTCCAAAACATTATTTCCCTCTAGATCGTTAGTTCCCAAATGCACCAGGAAATCGGTTCCCTCCACAATCCCTAACCAGTTCGTACACCATGAACTTTGCTCTGTGCACTGTCAGCCCAGAGATACTCACTACCTTCACCTGGCTATGGCATCCACCCCCCTGTCCCTCCCACTGGATACCCCAAATCATCGAGTCTCCCAATAACAGAACCTTAACACCACCATCATCCTTATGGTTACCTCCACTATGCACTCTCAGCCCCCCATCCTCCCCTTTATTCGTGATCTCAATTCCATGGGAGTCTTCCTGCCTTATTAGAGACCTCCTTGTCACCCTCCCCTTTCTGCCTCCCTCGTTATTTTGCCCACTTAACTCAGACCCCCTCTGAATAGGTGTCCCCTTTAACCCTCTCTTATCCGAACCATTTATCCTGGCCCTGATGGTTTCCCCTTCCCCCACACCGCCGTCATCCCCCTTGTAATAGTACCCCTACCTCCAGAGGCTCTCTGTGGGTCCCCCTTGCTAAGGTCCCATCCTTGGTACTGACCCCACCTGCTGAAGGAGGCTCCTCCCCCACCTCCCTGTCTCCCAGTTTCTCTCCAGTCATGCTCTCCTCCCTCATGTCTACAATATGTTGCATCTCCCCATCTGCTTAGCATTTATGTTTCCCCTTCTCCTCTGGGACTATTTCTATCCTTTCCATTGCCGGTCTGTGATGCCCTATGGGTATCCGACTCCCTCCCCCCGGCCTCTGTATCAGTTTCCTCATTTCCACCAACCCCTTCCTCCCCCTCTAGGTTGCTTAGTAGCTCAAATTTATTGTGACACTCTATGTCAGCCTCCATCAAGTAACCAGAGTTTCCCCTGACTGCACCTCTAAACCGCCTCTCCTCCCTCTTGCTCTGTTCTCCTTAGGAGCTCCCTTCCCACAGTCTGCTGTTTTAGGCTTCCCACAACAGCCCCTCCTTCTCAATGTCTGCTCTACTAGGCTTCCCACAACAGCCCTCCTGACTCTTCCCCGTCCACTCTCTTTGTATTCGGAATGTTCACCCCGTATGCTTTCCCCTTAGCATCAACATCCCTATCTAAGGGTCCTCTGTCCCTAATATCCCCCCTCCTGCTTGCTGTAGCATAACGTCCTGTAATTTCAGAGCGTTGCCCCAGCCTCCCCTTAGCCCCACCCTTCTGCTGCCCATATCCACACCCCTTTTCCTTGGACACCCCCTTCCCCAAACTTCCCAGCTTACTCCTTACTCCTTAACCAATGTACTTCACTCCTGATACAAGATAGCTGTCTACAGAGTGGGCAGCCTCCCTCTCTCCAGGCCTAATTGAGAATTATTGCCATCCCACAGCCTGTGCAGCCTACAACCCTTCTGAGGATGCCTGCCATGGTGGAATGTGGAAACTCTGTTTGTCCCTCTCTGTTTATAATGGCACACACCCCTTTTCTCAGTCCCTTCCCCTGGAATACAGTTTCTTTCTATACTGACTGCAGTTATTTACAAACCCAATTTCAACCCCATCAATAAAGTTCCCAAGTCTCACAAACACATACAGTCCAGTGTGTGTCCAGTCCCACTAACAGTGTGTGTATGCAGACATCAGGTACCATATGATGTCACATTCCCACCAGTTCCTGTTGCTTCAAATTTCAGTCCCAAACAGAAATACACAGCCCTTCAATCCCAACCCCCAGTGGCTTTTTAGTATTTAAGAAAGCCTACAGAACAGGGTGCGTGGGAGAGCTCTTACCAACACCAGGCAAACATCACATTTAAATTTCACTCTAATTATCACTGCCAAACAAGTGTTCCCAAGCCCCAAAAGTTACAATATCACAGCCCAAATAACAGTTCTAACTCAAAGTAGTAATTTTTAACACACAGAACTAATTTCATGTACAAAACTATTCAAATATTTCAGTTAAAACAGAATATAAACCCAGACCTCTGTCCTTACCAGCCTCCTGCTTATGTTCCCAAGTGAACAATGAAAGACAAGGTGATTCTTGTTAATTTCCCCTTCCCCTAACACCAGGCAAACATCACATTTAAATTTCACTCTAATTATCACTGCCAAACAAGTGTTCCCACGCCCCAAAAGTTACAATATCACAGCCCAAGTAACAGTTCTAACTCAAAGTAGTAATTTTTAACACACAGAACTAATTTCACGTACAAAACTATTCAAATATTTCAGTTAAAACAGAATATAAAACCAGACCTCTGTCCTTACCAGCCTCCTGCTTATGTTCCCAAGTGAACAATGAAAGACAAGGTGATTCTTGTTAATTTCCCCTCCCCCTAACACCAGGCAAACATCACATTTAAATTTCACTCTGATTATCACTGCCAAACAAGTGTTCCCAAGCCCCAAAAGTTACAATATCACAGCCCAAGTAACAGTTCTAACTCAAAGTAGTAATTTTTAATACACAGAACTAATTTCACATACAAAACTATTCAAATATTTCAGTTAAAACAGAATATAAACCCAGACCTCTGTCCTTACCAGCCTCCTGCTTATGTTCCCAAGTGAACAATGAAAGACAAGGTGATTCTTGTTAATTTCCCCTTCCCCTAACACCAGGCAAACATCACATTTAAATTTCACTCTTAATTATCACTGCCAAACAAGTGTTCCCAAGCCCCACAGCCCAAGTAACAGTTCTAACTCAGAGTAGTAATTTTTAACACACAGAACTAATTTTACGTACAAAACTATTCAAATATTTCAGTTAAAACAGAATATAAACCCAGACCTCTGTCCTTACCAGCCTCCTGCTTATGTTCCCAAGTGAACAATGAAATACAAGGTGATTCTTGTTAATTTACCCTCCCCAACACCAAGCAAACATCACATTTAAATTTCACTCTAATTATCACTGCCAAACAAGTGTTCCCAAGCCCCAAAAGTTACAATATCACAGCCCAAGTAACAGTTCTAACTCAAAGTAGTAATTTTTAACATACAGAACTAATTTCATGTACACAACTATTCAAATATTTCAGTTAAAACAGAATATAAACCCAGACCTCTGTCCTTACCAGCTTCCTGCTTATGTTTCCAAGTGAACAATGAAAGACAAGGTGATTCTTGTTAATTTCCCCTCCTCCTAACACAGGCAAACATCACATTTAAATTTCACTCTAATTATCACTGCCAAACAAGTGTTCCCAAGCCCCAAAAGTTACAGTATCACAGTCCAAGTAACAGTTCTAACTCAAAGTAGTAATTTTTAACACACAGAACTAATTTCACGTACAAAACTATTCAAATATTTCAGTTAAAACAGAATATAAACCCAGACCTCTGTCCTTACCAGCCTCCTGCTTATGTTCCTATGATGATGTGCACGAAAGTTTTCATGCGCCGTCAGGTACTGTAGACCTCTTGATGTAGCAAGTTTCGGTGTGGTCGGATGTGCAGTTGTGGAGATGCATAGTGTCAAAAAGTTTGAAAATTAGCATTTAGGTACAAATCATTTGCCGTGCCGCATCTCCGAAACGGCTTTGTGGTGTGGACTGAAATTGTTAGAGTATATGGGGTCTGGATCCTTGTTAGTTAAGCGGTGGCCTTCTTTTCACAAAATCAGCACTTAAAAGTATAAAAAAATAGCTGTAAAAAATGCCCCCATTATAGTCTATGGAGCATGTTCCCACGCTGTTCTGGTACTGACATCACAAAACGTGCGAGCATGGGGCCGTGGCTCCAACTCTGGAAATACCAGCATTTGCTGTGCCTGATCCACAAAGCAATTTTACGAGTAAAATTATGGAAAAAGCACCAGGCAAAATATTTAACTTTCTGGATCCAAGGCTTAACCAGAGGGTAAGCTGCATTATGTCTTGGGGTGGGGAGAGCAGCGCATACTGAAAATCTGCTCGTTAAGATTTGTAGAGACAGCACCTTCACTGCTATGGCCAACAACAGTGGATGCTCTCCTGAGTAAAGAAAGACAGCCCGAAGAGACAATTCAGTCATTTTTCTCACATGTACTATAATCCCCCAAACATATGGAGAGTGAACAAGTTTCACAGTTGTCAAAGTCCTACACAAAAAGCCAGCCTAGTGGCGTTGGAGGTTGAGGCGCTGGACACCACACCTTGCACCACGTCGGCGACCCTGGTTCGGGAAAGAGCCTAGGCCGTCGGGGGTCAACAGGGGTGAGAGAGGATCGGGCGTCTGGATGACTGCTCTCCTCTCTTGGGGAGGGAGAGATTGTCATCCTGCCTGCCTGTTGCCCTCTGGTGGGGGCTGGGGGGGAGTGCAGGTAGGGAAGGCATAGCAACCGGTGATCGTGGCACGCGCTGTGCCCGTGCGCTGGGAGGGGGGATCCAGAAAAAGGAAAAATGGTGCCCTCCCCATCCCGCTGCTCCACCACCTCCCTGGATTTGGATTGTGCTCCGCGGAGGAGGAGGCTCCCTTCCTAGCCCCACCATGGGAGGCAAACTGTGGGGGGTCTTGGGGATGGTTGGTGGTAGGCGGGCATGCGGGTGGGTGATACGGGGCTGAGTCCTCGTCCCCTGGTGCACAGGTGCAAAAAGTACTCATAAAAAGAAATCATACTCAAAAGACCTACTTCATGGTCTCACACGTGGCAAGTTTCTTACTACAAAACATGCACTTGTTGGAGTTATGCTGCACGATATGACCGGACAGAAAATGCCCGTGAACATCCTGTTTCATTTAGGAAATAGTTGCAGTTATGACTAAGTGTGTGAAATTGAAATTGGTTTAGCAGGACTTTCTCAGCATTTTCAAGAGCAAGCTCTGTTACTGCCACTTCAGCCAAAGTCAAAGTCTTCTGTTGTCTTAACAGTTTTCTGGAGGACAACTTTGATCAGAACATTGAAACAGTAACTGGACATGGAACAATACACATGGTGTTGCGTACCAAGAAGAATCTGAAGGCTCCATCCTCTGAGAAGATTCTATTGAAATTCCTCACTCAAAAAGGAAAGACAATTGTATCTAACAAAAAGGAATTAGAACTTCAACAGGCGAATTCAAAGAAGGAGACAGCCACATTTGGCAATATGCCCAAGTCTGCTGTGCCAGAATCAGTGGTAAATATTGGCAAGGCAACGCTAATGCTATGGAAACTTACTCTGGAAGTACACGAGGAGGATCAGCTTGTCTCTAGGTTTACTGGTTGCCTGACACTAGTTTGTAACAATCATTCAAGTTTACTGAAGAAGACGGTTGTCACGTATCTTCCACCCAACCACAGACCTATCACTGATTATGCGGTTCCACCCATTCAGAGCACCGGCGCTGGTGCACTTGGTCATCAGGGCGCCAAGTCGCGATTTTGCCAACCCCTGTTTTGCTGCCCCCTTGTTATTCTAACTCCAAGGGGGCAGACCTCGGGGGATGCGAATCCCAAAATCGGCACCTTGATGTGCCGGCGCACTAATACCAGTGCTGTAATGGCTGGAAAGGGGTTATGCCACTGTAGTGGATTACTTCACACAAACACAAGAAATAGCTCAGCAAGTAAATATGCCCTATGTTCACCTGACACTTGATGTTGGAGCAGCAGCAAAGGCATATCATGTTGAATGGAATTTCCCTGATCTGTTCCACAGTGTCATAATTAATTTGGGAGATTTCCACCTATTCCTGGAAAACTTTGGTATTATAGGACAGTTAGCTAGTGGCAGTGGCTTTTAGGACTTAGTATTTCAGGCTGGTCTTTGTGCCTCTGGTAGTATAAGGGGAGTTTTGTGTGGGAAGCATTACAGTGGGGCATGGACTGTACGTGAGCATTTTGCAGATGCCTTAGAGCAATTGCTTCAGGTCAGATTTCTAGAGTATTCAACAGAATTGAATGCCTCCCCTGCAGCATTGCTTGACCTGATCAGATCATCACCTGTGTAAGAACAAGGGGGCACAATTTAAAGATAGAGGGGGGACGGCTCAGGGGTAATGTGAGGAATTTTTTTTTCATGGAGAGAGTGGTGGATACATGGAACAGCCTTCCTGAGGTGGTCGTTGGGTCTAAAACAGTGGGGGAATTCAAACATGCATGGGACAGACACAACGCAATTATAGTGGGGGCTTGCAGGAAGTAGGCTGTTGGTTAACTAGAATCTGCAGCTTATCCAGTAGGTAGGGAAATGGGCAGACTGGGTGGGCCAAGTGGTCCTTATCTGCCATCAAAGTCTATGTTTCTATGTTTCTATCGCCTCAATCCATAGACTTCCATAAACTGCTTCAAGAAGATGAAATTATCACTTTACAGACCAAGTATGAGACCTTCAGGCAGCGGATTCGTCGCAGTGAGCTGGGGAAAACCCCACAGCTCTGGATGACATATCTGAATAGAGTGGATTGGCAGCATTTGCTCCACACAGCAATAAAAGAAAATAACTTTGATCTTAGACTACTGTGTTGAAAATATTCACTGCCCCTGTTCTTCACCTTCAGCAAGCAAAATTGTGCTCAATATGGGGCTTACTATGTTCACACACTTGAAACTCTTGAAGCTTCTCATCTGTGGTCCTGGACATTAATTGAAAAGCAAAGGCTTTCAGTTCAAAGGAGCCATCACAAAGCTTCTAGGGAATCAGTTGACCAAGCTGGTGAGTAGACATACAATCAAAGTGCCAAAATTCCAGGTGGAATCAAACACTTTGCTGCAAATCAAATGCCTGTGATAAATGGGTGTTAAATTGGCCACATCTAGCAAGAAAGCCTTAGTCAGTTTCCGTGCATTCACAGGCAATGACTATGTTTCTGTGTTCTTCAAAAAGAGTAAGAAGATTTGCTGGAACACCCTTCAAAAGTACCCCAAATTCTTGGATGCATTTTAGAAACTTGGGAGTGATTGGCAAGTGGATAAGGGTGTTGTAGCTCTGTTGGAGGAGTATGTCTGTAAACTGTATGGAAGGAAGCAAGTTACTAGTGTAAATATAGCAAGGCAGCAGATCTTCTGGGAGAAATATGACAAAGACAACAGAATAACTGATCTGTCTCTGCTACCACCCTTCCAGGAAACCCTGAAGTTATATATTCTATGAGCCAACTATGTCTGCGAATTGTGGAGGTTTTCTTCTGTTGCAGTTATCAATACCCAAATGCAGCTTTGCACGATTGGACTGATGATCTCAATGTTAAGTGGACAGATGCACCATTTCCAGATTATGTTATGTCTTTGCTCTATAATGCAAGTGATGAGGACTCAGATGAGGACCAAGATGTACGTGATTACCAAAATAATACTGACGTATCTGACGATGACGAAGATTTTTCCTAGAGTGACATGACTAAGTTCCATTACAAACAAACAGAATAATTGATAGGTTACAGTAAATTACAAGGCTGTAATTCCATCAAGAGGTTCTGGGGACATAGATAACCTCGAGAACAAAGCTCGAGAGGTTTCTATGTCTCCAGAACCTCAAGATGGAATTTCAACCAAGTAATTTACTGTAACCTATTTTTTATTTTTTGTAATATATGGATTTGATTCGGAAAATGTGCTGCTTTTTTAAATTCTGTGAAACGGGCTGGCCGCCTGTTGCACTGAAGATGTGCTCTGTCTTGGCCGACCACCCCCAGTATTGAAGTCCTGCCTGACCCAGGTTTCTGATGATAGTTTTTATTTTAATTTGGTAGTCCTACCTTTTACTTTTTTTCTTTGTTTGGCAGGTAATCCACCGTACGTTTTATGAGGAAATAAAACCGAACAAATTAATTGGCCGTAACTCGCATTTGTCTCGCTTAGCGAGAGTAAACATCCGCCATGTTTCTGCAGTTGGTTTGCCTGCCTACAGAGAAACTCCGCCAATGACATTGCATTGGGTGCACAGGATGGAACGTGACACCATGGCAACCGCGTTTGTGTGGCAGGGAGACTGGCTTATGCACTGTGGGATTTCAGTGACAATACTATAGTTCGGAGCTGAAACAATAGTATTATCAGCAGTGAACAATAGTATTATCACTTGAGGAAGGGTAGACTTATCGAAAAGGGAGAGTGTATTACTGGGATTTTTTTTTGTGTGAATTTTGATACTATTATTTTACTTAGCCATATATTACAGTCATATTTTAAATATTACATTTTTTGAAATAAAAATGTTTTGTGTAAAAGATTTTTTTTTCTTCTTTTAGATAAATTTCCTTCTTTAAAAAAACTTTTAAAATTAACCTTTGGGGCAACTCATGGCTATGCATTTTAAAGCTCTAACTCCTGTCTATTTATTTGAATGCATACTTACATTAGTCTCGAAGTAATGGCCCAAGAATCTGCATTAAGTACACGTAGCTGAAAATCGCAACATTTGACAAGGTATAACTTGCTAACGTTTAATCTATTATTGGTGTCTTCACTGTAATCAATTTATCCTCTTATATTACTGTAAGACTTCAAAACCACATATGCATTTCAAAGCAGAATCCTTACCCTTTTAGACAACATAAAATTATAAAGTGCAATAAATCCTGTCTGACAAGATTTAATATAAGAATACTGTATTTTGAAATTTCACAAGAAATTAAGAGGTGGTGGTTGGTATTTAACCCTATAACGTTTAACTTAATCTTTAGAGGTAACATATGGATATGCGTTTTAAAGCTCATTGAGACCACACTTGAATGTATATTTTACTTATCTTGAAATAATGGCCCAAGAATCTGCATTAAGTATGTGGAGCTGAAAATCAGAAAATTTGTCAAGGTATCAGTACAAAATTGTTGTAAACTACCATTTCGCCAGCGTTCATGGGATCAGCAGACAGATCATGAATTTTGGGTATATCTGCTACATTAAACAAACATCAGCATTTATTTAGCTCTCGGATGATACCCCACCTCCATCTACACCTGGTCTATATGTCTATCCTACATATGTTTGAAGCCCCCTACTGTTTTTGCCTCCATCAGTTCTGCTGGCAGTCTGTTGCAGGTTTCTATCACCCTTTCAGGGAATAAATATTTCCTCACACACACACACACCCCACTCTCCCCCCACACACACACACTCTTCATTGCATGCCTCTTGGTCCTGGTGTTTCTTCTCATTTGAAAGAGATTCCCTCCTGCACCCTATTTGCCACTGTAACTATGTCTTAATGTTGCAGGGTTTTTTTTAAACAAAGGACTACTTTTTTTGAGGAAGTGTTTCTAATTTAAAAAATATTAAAAACTTAAAAAAAATTTTACTTCTTCAAAATGCCATATATATTGTCATGTTACTAACGGGCACAATAACATACTCAAGGGTGTGTAGGCATTGGGGAATATACAGTGTGTGTGTGTGTATATGTGTGTGTGTGTGTGTGTGTTTATGTGTTTAAAGGCACTTTGCCTTCCCCCCAAAGCCTGCCCACCCTGTCATATGTTATTACTTACATATTAGTTGCCCTCACTTTGGAAAGCAAAATGAGGCTTGGATCACAAACAAAATTAGTGACTGACCACCTATACAGGAAGGTATACTTCCTGCACTGGTTGCCAACCACCTCTTTTGCTTGTGTTTTAAGCCCCACTTTCTAAGTGAGGGTGACTAAAGTATATAGCCAGCCTATATTCCTTCATGGTTATCACATATATTACCCATGATACCTTGCATTATGTGGTACAGTACGTGTGCTGTGTAGTTCTTGAAGACCTGGCTTTGTTGCCGGTGTGCTTTTTGGGTAACCTTTGCTTCAATGCTTTTGCCTTGAGTTTCTTGTCTTTATTGTATTTTTGTATTGTTCATTGAGTACAATGAAATGTGAGTTTAAAAAAATTTGCAGAATAGTTCTTTAACAGCCATGGGAGAAAAGGGTAACTATTTTTCTAGTGACTTGGATATGGTATTCTATCCACACTTCTGACAGTGTCCTTTCCCCTATAAGGCTCACCGGAAAGTCTTCAAGCTGGCTCCTCCCACCCACCAAGATGGTGACTCCCTGTGCACCACCCCTTGATGTCAGATACTCCTTTCCGCTGGAAGAAGGTTCCCTCCTTACCGCTCTTGCACTGAGAAGGCCCTTTGCTTATTAAAACTTTTAATATGTCCAAAAATGTTGTCTTCAGTCTACTCCTTCTTGTCCTCAGTGTGGACAATGCAAAGTCTGCACTGGAATTCCGAAAATGTGCCTGTGGGCAGAAGATGTCTCGAACTGATCCGCACGCCATGTGCATCTACTGCCTGGGCCATGAGCACGATCCCCAGGCTTGCAGCCTATGCTGCAGCTTCCATCTGTCTACATTAGAGGATCGCCATGCCCGCCTGCTTCTGGGTCTTCTGGATGATGTGGCTCCACCTGTCAAATTTAAGGACGCCCATTGGGTGGTCTACATGGCTGTGGGATCTGCCGAACAACTTGCTGCATTTGAGGAAACTGCTCGACTTCGGCCTTTTTGATGCTCTCCTTGGGTGCTTTCTTCACAGGGGCATTCAAGGAATTGTGCGAGACCCTTCCCACCCATGGGCAGGGTCCCTCGGGCACTAAGCAGAAATCAAAATCTAAAAAAATGACCAAGAAACAGTCTCGCTGTCGATCACGGGATGTGGAGCATTCTCGGGCTCCCAATTCCTGTGCTTCTCTGGAGGTTCCAACTTTGGTTCATTCCACGGCCCGGGCCGCCAGCCCCCTGGTCTCTCCATTGGGCCAGTTGGCTGAGACACAAGTTGATCTTCCGGCTGAGATATTCCTCAAACTGATCCACCCGTTGTTGCCAGAAAGTGCCGACACCTCTCTGTTTAGTACTCCAGTCCTACCGCTCACTCAAGGAGGGATGGACCAGTCCACTGATCCACTGACTCTCACCCGGAAGCGCCCAGACCTGGAGGAGACTAGGCTCTTGCTGGCACCCTCCGAGACCCACTGTTGGTGACCCCAACAGTCGAGGTCCTGCTCTCAGAGCCCTGAGTTGAGCAGGCCGCATCGACACTCGCCTTCTCGACATTTGGGCAAGCAGCACCACTGCTGTCCCTTGTCCTCCTCAGATGAGGAGAGGATCCGGCGCAAGCTGGGTCAGCGCTACGAGGGTTTGATGTGGCAGCAGCTCATTTTCACCGGGGTGAAACCCGTCCTGGCTTTGAACCCAGCCATTACATGGCTTTCGCCACAGAGGCCGCAGCCTTCTCCACCTCGGCAGCAGCCAACCTGTCAGGTCCCGGCTCAGTGTCCCCTGGCCTCTCTCCTGATTCTGGTGGAGCCACCACCGAAACAGCTGAATTCTGGTGCTCTGACTAAGGAGGCCCACCCAGCCTCAGGTCTTCCCCATCAGCTGTTGGTCACCGCCAACCCTGACCATCCCCGGAGGATCAGCGGGGTTTCAGGCAGTCGACCTCTCTGTAATGAATCCTCGGAGTTGGAGGGCTCCTCCTTGCACTCTTGTCCGTTGGATGTTGAGTCAACTGAGGATCTTTTGGTGGAGGAAGGCCCTACTTCCTTTATGGGCCTTCTCCGCCTCATCTCGGAGTCCTCGGGTCTCCTGATGGAGCCTGTTCATAAGTGGGCTTGGTACACACTAACCGAGATCCTCGACTGGGGTGATTCGCCTGGGGAATCCTTCCTGGTTGAAGAGGCCATTCCTGGTCCTGCATTGGAGCTGTTGCAGCATCTGGCCTCCTGCCTTGTGCCGTCGGCCCAGATGGCCCATAAGTATGCGGTCCCTATCGGTTCTCTTTCGGGATTCACACAGCACCCCTTGACTGAGGGTCTCGTGGCTGAGTCTGTGTTCAGGCGCATAGGCAATGTGGGGAACATTGACAAACAACTCGATAAGGAGTCCAAGAAACTGGACCATATGGCTAAAAAGGTTTATGCTGCATTCTGTCTCGGCCTTCAGCAAGCAAGTTTGGCCCTTCTGATGGTTCATTTCTCTCATGCCCTTTTGGGCACGCTTAATGGGGTTTTTCCTCATATCCCAGCAGACCTCCAGACTACAGTCAAGCAGGTCCAGGACCAGGGCCGAGCAGTAGCCAAGCAACAGCTCCAGACTGCCATGGATATCTTGGACTTGTGCGTCTGGTTTGTGGTGGCTGCGAAGGCCATGCACTGCAGAGCTTGGCTGCGGATCTCAACCTTTACGGCGGACAACCAGCACAAGCTGGTGGATATTCCCTTCCTGGGTGCCAACTTGTTTGGGCCCAGGGTCAAAGGGCACCTCACCCGCATTGAGAAGTCCAGTGTCACTTTGGACTAGGTGACTTCCAATCAGAGAAACCCCAAGGGCTCTAAGCAACAGAAGCCCTTTCAGCCCCTCTCTGTTCCTGTGGCCAAACCAGCCCAACCCCAGGCTGGACAGCAGGCTTAGGCCTGGCAACCTGTGGCCATGGTCGTTCATAAGCCTGGAGTCCGAGGCCCCGGTCTCTCTTTAGTCGGGCCCTCCTCCACCTCCAAGCCTGCCCAGTGACAGGATGAGGGGTGCCTCCTTCATGCCCATCATGCCTCCCCTGTGGGGCCAGCGTTGCCACTTCCTTTCTGTCTGGTCCGCTGTCATAGTGGACAGGTGGGTTTTCGAGGTGGTCGTTCAGGGTTTGCCCCTGGAATTCGAGGCTTACCCACCTTGCTGAACCTGTGCCCCACGAGAGGACATAGTGTCTGTGGACGTTCTGTCAGCCCTTCATAACGACATCACCCAGCTCCTCCAGAAGGAGGTAGTGGCTCCAGTCCCTGACCCCTCCAGTAAACCCAGGGTTTGTCTCCAGGTACTTCCTGGTGCCAAAACGGATGGGAGACTGGCGCCCCATCTTAGATCTGTACAACCTGAGCAAGTTTCTCAGGCTGCGCACCTTCAGGATGGTCACTCTGTCTCAGATCATACCATCCCTAGAGCAAGACATGTGGTTTTGCTCTCTGGACCTCCCAGGACATGTTCTTCCATGTCCCAATTCATCTGTCCCACCGCCAGTTCCTCCAGCTACAGGTGGAGGGAATCCTTTACAAGTTACAGGCCATGCCATTAGGCCTCTCCTCGGGCCCCCAGGGTCTTTACCAAATGCATGGCAGTGGTGGCAGGTTATCTGAGGTGCTGAGGAGTCCGGGTATACCCCTTCCTGGAGACTGTTTAATTGTGGGTCCCTCCAGGCAGGAGGTGGAGAGGTCCAGCGACCTGGTCCTCCAGACCTGCATCTCTCTTGGCCTGCTCATCAGCGAGACCAAGTCGGAACTCAAGCCATCACAGGTGATTCAGTTCATCGGGGCAGAGCTTGACTCTTACAGAGCCAGGGCTTGGCTTCCGGCAGACGAGGTGGAGGCTGTCTTCTCCTTTGCCCGGTTATTTTAGATTGGGCAGTTGTACCCTGCTTGGGACTTTCTGCACCTCCTAGGATACATGGTGGTGTGCACCAGCGTGGTCAGATGGGCCCGCTTCAGAATGCACTCTCTGCAGTTGGAGCTGGCCCCGCAATGGTCTCAGCGCAAGGGCCACTTTGACTAGCTGGCCACTGTCACCCAGCTGATGTGGGACTCCCTCCAGTGGGTGGGTGGTTGGTCCCGGAACATCTGCAGGCAGGTATTCTGTTTGTCCACCCAGAACTGACAGTCATCCTGATGGCTGATACCTCCCTGATGGGCTGGGGTGCCCACCTAGGAGACCATAGAATCCTCAGACTGTGGACCCCCGAGGAGTCCCAATGCCGTGTCAACCTGTTGGAGCTCCGGGCAGTTCGGTTGGCACTGTACAGCCTTTGCTCCACACATTCGTGGGTCAGGTCGTTCAGGTCCAGACGGACAGCACCACAACCGTGTACTAATGACGCACTCCCTTCCTTTTTGCAGGGATGCTCTCCACATTTGGTCTCTCTTGCGCAACCTGGAGGCCAATCTGGCCATCCATGTGGCCGGTGTCTCCAAGGTTACTCACAGCCATATGGGCGAGGCATCTCACGAGTGGTCTCTCCACCCAGAGGTAGTACACAGCCTGTTCTCACAGTGAGGCACCTCTCTGGTTGACCCGTTTGCCTCCAGAGAGAACGCTAAGCTGAGATTGTACTGTGCCTGTCCTCCTCAGTAGGGAACACTGCAGAGGGATGCCTTCTCCTGGCCCTGGACCCCGGGCTTTCTCTATGCCTTCCCTCAATTTCTCTTGATCCACAAGGTGTTGCTCAAGTCAAGGAGGGACAAGCATGGATGATCCGGGTGGCTCTGGACTGGCCTTACCAGTTCTGGTACCCCAATCTCCTCAGCCTCAGCAGCAGGCTTCCGAGGCGTCTCCCTTTATGCCCGGACCTGCTCTTGATCAGTCAGGGGAAGGTTTTCCACGTGGACAGACCTTCAATCCCTGCACCTGACACCCTGGTTCCTGAGTGGCTAGAGTTCCAGGCTCTGGGTCTGTCCGAAGATGTCCTTCATGTAGTCGAGGCTTCTTGGAAGGAGTTGACCCAAAAATGTTTTGCCTTCAAATGGAAGAGGTTCTCCATTTGGTGCCAGGGCAAGGGATTGGACCCTTTATCTTGTCCAGTGGCTAGCATTCTCGACTCCCTTTGGTCCCTCTCTCAGGCATTCAGTCGACGACCCCTCAAGATGTACCTGGCTGCCATCTCTGCCTACCGGATGTGGGCTGGCATGCAATTGGTAGCGCAGGAGAAGGAAGTCTGGTGCTTTTTCAGAGGCATTGACCACATTTCTCCTTTGGTACGTGAACCACTACCACTTGGGACTTCTTGCTTGTGCTGGCAAAGCTCATGGGCAAGCCTCTCAAACCAATGCGCAGATGTGAGATGTCACATCCATTGGGGAAGACCACCTTCCTGGTGGCTATCACATCAGCCAGAAGGATCAGCAAGCTCTAGGTGCTCTTGGTGGAGTCTCCTTACCTGGTCTTTCACAGGGACAAGGTTGTCCTTTGTCCCAACCCAAAGTTCCTCTCGATGATTGTGTTGGATTTTCACCTTAACCAGGTGATTAATCTCCTGGTGTATTTCACCAACCACACCTCAGAAGCTGAGCAGAGGCTTTATACCTTGGGCCTGCGGCGAGCACTAGCCTATTATAAGGAGCTCACGGCTGGAGTTCAGGGAGAGGTTCACTAGCTATTTGTCACCTACGCTGAAGCCACACCTGGTAGACCGGCAGCTAAGTGGACATTTGGCAGGTGGATTGTATCCTGCATTGACCTCTGCTGTAGGGAGCCTCTCACTGGGCTTAGGGCTCATTCCACCCATCATACCACTGCCTTGGTGGCTGCTTCCAGGGACATCCCTATCCAGGAAATCTGTTGGTCTGCTACCTGGAAGTCAGCACACACCTTCATTTACCACTACCACATCAACCTTGAGTTATGCCAGGATGCTGGTTTTGGGGCCTCGGTTCTGCAGTCTCTGTTCCCTAGGTAGAGGGTGTGCACCTTGCCTCCCTCCTCCCAGAGAACTGCTAGGAATCTACCAGAAGTGTGGATAGAACATCACATCCACGTCCCTAGAAAAACAGGTTACTCACCTGTAACAGTAGATCTTACTTCGAGAGGGCTCTTGCAGTAGGTAATTAC
Source organism: Neoceratodus forsteri (assembly GCA_016271365.2). NCBI lineage: Eukaryota > Metazoa > Chordata > Ceratodontiformes > Ceratodontidae > Neoceratodus > Neoceratodus forsteri. The sequence goes on from CM057457.1 coordinate 248,595,979, forward strand.
ATATGGACTGACGTCGGCGGGCGCGGACCTGGAAAAAATTTCTAGCTAGCAGTCCTGGCGAGGACCGCCTCCCGTCAGGTGACCAGCATCAGGAGATGTCGGTATAAAGGGGCGGTCCCAGATGCCCGCCTTCCAGTTCTTTCCCGCCGTTAGCTTGTGCAGCGCCTCGCGGAAAAGTTCATGCTTCGTCAGCCCTACCTTCGTCATTTTTTTACACCGAAAAATCCAATTTTTTCGACAATCGTCAGTGTTAACGTCGGTGTATGTCATCCCCTACACCCTCCGAGCACAAGAACAAGTGTGACTCGTGTGGCTCCCAACTATTGCACAAGGACGGCCACTCCCTGTGCCTGTTCTGCCTAGGCCCGGATCATCCAGTTGAGAAGTGCCAGCATTGCCTTAACTTTAACGCGGCCACCTGGAAAAGACGGCAGCAATCCCTGGAGGCCCACATCCTCAAAAAGAAGATGAGCTCTATGGAGAAGGAGCTTAAAAAGCTAAGGCAGGCATCTACTTCCCCCGAAGGCCATCGAAAGAAAAAGGACAAGGACAGGCACCAGGACAAAGGCTCCTCCACCGCGTCTCTCTCGGGAGTTGCGGGCACTCAGGTAACATCCCCTTCGGGGGATCGCTCTTCGACAGCTGCCTAGGAGATTTCTGAGGTGGCGTCGGCCCGCCTGTCTGGCTCGCGCTCGGGCCTTGCGGGCACCTCCAGGCTATTGGAGGCCTCTGCCCCTGGTTCGGCGGCAGGATTGCGGCCTACCTTAGCGGACTACTCCAGTAAGCCAGGCGTTGGCTCCTCTGACGTCTGCCCGGAGAGGGCCGGTAAGGAGTCCGTCCCTTCGGGGCGACGCACGGCTTCCCCACTGGACCAGGCCGACCCTTCTTTTCGACCTGACTCCGGTGAAGGTCCTTGTAAGTCGGACGTTGGCTCCTCCAGCGTCCGCTGAGAGCTCGCGCCTATGCCTCACGTCAGCTCGTCCGACGTCCGGCCAGCCAGGGAACTGACGTCGGACCCCCCAACGTCCGTCGTTCCTGGTTCCCCGCAGCTTTCGCTTTCACTGCAGTCTGGGGATCCAGAGTCCCCCCACCTTGATCCCGGGGACTTCTCCCCTCCTCCCCTGGAGCAGTGGGAGATTTGCAGCCTCCGTCAGTCCCTCCTCTGGATGCGACGGACCTGACGTCGGCTCCCCGGACGCCGGCTCCGATGCCGGCCCCTCCGATGTCGGTTCCCCCAGCATCAGGGCCTCGCCCGTTGGCCCTAACGTGACCTTACCGGCGCAGGAGATTTTCCCCCCCGCCGGGCCCCCTCAGGCTCTCCATCTCAGACCCACCTGCGAGGTTTCTGGCGGGCCGTCCTGCCAGGCAGCAGGCTGCGGGTACCGCCCGTCTTATCCGACACCGATTTACCGGGGTGCGTATCTGACATTGCAGTACCCGACGCTGGGCTTTCCAACGCCGCAGTACTCGACGTCTCAATACCCGACGCCGGGTTACCCGCAGCCGGGTTTCAGATACACACCGTATGGGTATCCCCCATATTCTTTTCCCCCACCTCCTCCTCCTCCACCGCCCTCGCGGCTGCTGGTGGATCTGCAGGAGACTCTGGCCTCCTGGTGGGCTGAGGCCAAGGCTCAGCTCACCAAGGAGGCCGAGAGCCGCCTTCCGGCGACAGTGCCATCTCAGGCTCCTGTACGCCCCAGGCGGCATACTCCCTCCCCACCCCCGGATTCCAGGGTTCTTCCCTCTGGATCCAGGGAGGGGCAGGACACGCGTTCCCGGGTGCTACCCAAGGGACCCGTTCCTCCCTCAGGTTGGGAAATGGAGTCTTATTCTTCTTCTTCATCCTCTTTACTCTCGGATTCCTCGAATTCTTACGACGGATGCTCTGAGAGAGACGACGAGCCCCGCTGTCCATCGAAGACCCGGCCGAGGACTCCTCTGAAGTCTCCTCCGGAGAATCCTTCTTTTACAGAGTTGCTTAGAAAGATCCAGGAGGTCCATCAGTGGCACTCTTTGGAACCAGATCCTCAGCGTCTGAAACTAACTGAACATCTGGATCTGCCCGTGACAGCTCCTACACTAGTACCACCCTGGATAGAGCCTCATGCCGACCTTGTCACCACGATATGGAAACAGCCGTCGGCCTTAGCCCCACTTCCAAGGAAGTCTAACAGGCTATAACAGGCTCATGAGGGTGTTGATTTCCTAGATTCTCACCCTCACGCCGACTCAGTTGTGATTAGTGCCGCTTATGGCCAGTCGGCAAACCCAAAACATCTCAGCTCGTTCCCTCCTAATAAGGAATCCCGCCTTCTGGACCAGTACGGAAGGAAAATGTATGCTTCCTCCACACTGGGGATTCGGGCCCTGAACTACATCAGCCACATGGGGAACTATCAGAAGGCCATCCTTACTCAGGTGGAAGCCAAACTGGACTCCTTGCCTGACTCCCAAGTCAAACAGGAGTTGGCTGATCTTGTCCGCTGTGCTCATTCGGCCAGTCGCCACATCCTGCGTACGACATATGATGCAGTGGACACTGCCGGGCGGAGCTCCGCTTTCGACGTGGGTCTATGGCGTCATGCCTGGCTCCGCGTGTCAGGTTTGGTCCCGGAGGTGCAATCCACCATTCAGGAGGCACCTTTCAGGGGGTCGGTGCTTTTCGGGGGTGATGTCAAAGACATCATCACCGACTTGCAAGAGAAGGGGACGGCTCTGAAATCAGTGGATTCCATGTACCGTCACCATCAGCAGCAGCGCCGTCCCTTTTGCAGACGGAATCGGCCAAAGGCGAAACCACAGGGAAGGCGGGCCACCAAACGTCGGGCCCCCACAGCTGCCAAGCCCCCTCCGCCCAAAAAAGCAGCGGGTGCTTCAGCTATGGCGCTGCCCCACACCACCTGACTCTTTTCCTCTCCCACCGCCTCCGGACTCCCCGGAGGAACCGGTAGGAGGGAGGTTTTCCCTCCACCTTCCAGGATAGGAGAGGATAACCACGGATTCTTGGGTGTTCCAGCTTATAGCGGAAGGACACACCATAGAGTTTGTGCAGAAACCACCCCGCCACCCCCCTCTGAAGTCGTCGTACTCAAGGGAACATCTTCCTTTGGTTCAGGAAGAAATCTCTGCTCTTCTCATGAAGCAAGCGATAGAGCCCGTCCCCCTTCATCTTCAGGGGATGGGTTACTATTCCCATTTCTTCCTGGTCCCAAAGAAGACGGGAGATCTCAGACCGATTTTAAATCTCGGTTCCCTGGATCTTTTTGTAGAGTACAAAAGGTTCAGGATGCTCTCTCTGCAGAGCCTTCTGCCCCTCTTACGGCCGGGTCAATGGCTTTGTGCCCTGGATATGCAGGATGCCTATCTGCACATTCCCATTCGCCCCTCCCATCGCAAATACCTTCATTTTGCATTTCAGGGGGACCACTACCAATTCAAGGCGCTCCCCTTTGGGCTATCCTCGGCCCCAGTATTTAGCAAATGCTTGGCAGTGGTGGCCACCCACCTGCGTACCATGGGAGTACAGGTGTTCCCTTACCTGGATGACTGGCTCCTGGCGTCCTCGTCCAGGGAGGAACTCCTGCGTTTCCTCTTCCTCACCCAGCAGGCCTTTGCTTGCCTGGGTATTACCATCAACCATTCCAATTCTCATCTGGACCCCTCCCAGAGGCTAAAGTTCATCGAGGCGATCCTCGATTCGACCACAAGCAAGGCCTTCCTGCCTTCGGACAGGGCGGCCTCTCTTCAGGCCCAGATTTGTCTGTTATCCGACCGCAGGAAGGTCTCGGCGAGGTCGGTCCTTCGCCTTATCGGGCTCATGGCGGCCGCTATACCGACGGTCCCCCGGGCTCAACTTCACATAAGAATCTCTCTGTGGACTCTTTGCTCTCAGTGGGACCAACTAGTGGACGACCTAGATCAATCAGTTCTGATCTCCTCGCCTATGATGCGAGACTTGCAGTGGTGGATTGTTCAAGAGAACCTGTTTCAGGGGGTCCCTTTCTTTCATCCTCCCCCCTCCCAGACTCTACCCACAGACACCTCAGGCGAAGGTTGGGGAGCCCATCTAGGCCCTCATCGGACCCAGGGCTCCTGGTCCAGGCTAGAACAAGGTCTCCACATCAGTGTACTCGAGCTTCGGGCAGTGTTGTACGCTCTCCAAGGCCTTCATCAATACATCCTTCCTGGCCATCTAGCCGTCCAGATGGACAACATGTGTGTAGTGTGGTACATCAACAAGCAGGGAGGAACTCGGTCCTACCCTCTATGCAGGGAGGCAATGAGGGTTTGAGATTGTGCAACACACCACGACCTTCACCTCACAGCAATCCACATTCCAGGAATCGACAACACCCTGTCAGACAAGCTAAGCCGCTCTTCTGCTCTGGCTCACGAGTGGGAACTGGACCAAGGGATACTAGACGATATCTTTCAACTTTGGGGAACTCCACAGGTCGACCTGTTCACTTCCCCCCAAAACGCAAAACTTCCTACCTTTTGCTCGCTCGTTCCAGAGCGAGGCGCTTTCTGGAACGACGCACTCTCTCTAGACTGGAAGGACAGATTCGTCTATGCTTTTCTCCCAATTCCTCTGATCCCACGAGTCTTGCAGAAACTAGCCTCAGAAGGAGCGAGAATGATTCTGATCGCTCCTTTCTGGCCCAGGCAAATCTGGTTCTGTCTTCTACAACAGTATTCAGAGGATCCTCCTCTTCCTCTTCCTCTATCTCGAGGTTTGTTGACCCAGGATCGGGGACCCTGGTTCATCCAGGACTCAAATCCCTTCAACTGCATGCATGGCTCCTGCAGACCTAACCCAATCTCATTTTGGTGTGTCTCCAAAAGTGGCGGAGATTTTAGTGGAGGCCAGAAAACTCTCCACCAGGTCCTCTTATGCCATGAAGTGGAAGAGATTCACTATTTGGGCCGCCTCCAAGAATGTGGAGCCTTTCTCCTGTTCAGCAGGGCTTCTGCTGGAGTATTTATGTCATCTGTTCAACCTGGGTCTCAGCCATTCCTCTTTGAAGGTTCACATAGCGGCTATCTCAGCCTATCATGTTCCCTTCGCAGACAAAGCTTTCACTCAACTGGAGGTCTCTAAGACCTTTCTCAGAGGGGTCCTCCATCTGAGGCCCCCCATCCATACTCCTGCCCCCGGACTTGAATTTTGTTCTCAAGAAACTTACACTTCCTCCTTGAACCTGCAGCCTCTGCAGATTTGAAGTTTCTTTCATGGAAGACACTCTTCTTGGTGGCCATTACTTCAGCTCGTAGAATCTCCGAGCTCCAGGCCCTGATGTGTAAAATCCCCAACCTGATTTTTCACAAGGATCAAGTCACTCTTTGCATGAATCCTAAGTTTCTACCTAAGGTAGTAGCAGAGTCTACCTTAAATCAGTCCATAGAGTTACCTGCCTTTTTTACGCAGTACTCTAACCAAGGGGAATATTTATTCCATACTATGGATGTTCACCGGATTCTGAGATACTACGCCAATAGGACGAAGGATCTCAGAAAGACTGATCAGTTGTTCATCTCCTTTGCTTCCAAAAGGGAAGGCAATGCTGTTTCCAAGCAATGCCTATCTAAATGGTTGGCTCATTGCATCACTTTCTGTTATGACAAGTACCACAAGACCCTTCCGGGTTAAGAGGCCACTCCACAAGAGGAGTAGCCGCTTCTGCAGCTTGTTTCAAGAATGTGTCTACGGCAGACATATGTGCTGCCACCACCTGGACTTCTGTCCATACCTGTATGAAACACTACAGTTTGGACATTGCCTCTTGCCGTAGAGCAGGCTTCGGGCTAGCTGTTTTGCAAGGCCTCCTGTCTTGAGGCTTGCATGGCTAGAGTTTTTTCTTGGAGTAGTTTCCTCCCACCGGTGCTTTTCTTTATTCAGACTGCTTGGGATTCAGTCCTATATGTAATCTACTGCAAGGGCCTCTCGAGTAGATAGTACGATTACGTAAGAACTTACCGTAACAGTAGATCTTCGAGAGCTCTTGCAATAAACTCAATCTCTAAATCCTCCATCCCTCTAGAGCTTTTCAGCTCCTTTTCCATTGAAATATCCGCTTCTCTCTCGTCCGGCCTCTTTCGGCCCGTGGCGAAAAGAACTGGAAAGGCGGGCGTCGGGGCGCCCCTTTATACCCGGCGTCTCCTGACACCGGTCACCTGGCGTGGGGTGGTCCCTCGCCAGGGACTGCTAGCTAGAAATTTTTCCGTGGGGTTCTGCCACCTGCCGACGTCGGTCCTATATGTAGTTACCTACTGCAAGAGCCCCTCTCGAAGATCTACTGTTACGGTAAGTTCTTACGTAACTGTACTTTCTAGGAGTGGTATATGGTGTTCATCCACACTGATCCACCCGACGTCCCCTGGCAAGTGGCAAACCATTCATGGTTCCAGTGGCCAAGATCTGACGTCATGGGGCAGTGCCAAGGGAGTTACCACCCGGGTGGGTGGGAGGAGCCAGCTTAACGACTTTCTGGTGAGCCTTAAAGGGGAAAAGAGACTGCCAGAAGTGTGGCTGTACACCATATACCACTCCTAGAACTACTGTTACAAGTGAGTAACCTGTTTTTTCTGGTGTAGCCGTTCACTGCCCATGTTAAAACATCTCAAGATATTTCCATTCTAGGTACGTGGATATGTTGTTCATCCACACTTCTTGGCATGTCCTTTTCCACTTTAATTCTTGCCAGAAGGTCTTTAAGCTGGCTTCTTCCATATAACCCTCAGCTCTGCCCCATAATGCTACATTTTCCTTTCCGCTAGAAGATTCAGGTTGCCTCCTCTCTGCTACCAAGTTTTGCAGACCCTGGTTTCGATATCTTTGGATCCCTTAAAGATTAAGCTCGTTCGAGCTAGCGAGTGCAACTTTTGCTGTTCGATTATGGAAGATAAATCTTCCCCCGATTTTCGCCAGTGCCTGTGCGGCCATAAAATGTTGCGCACAGACCCACATACCACGTGTGTCTACTGCTTGGGTGACGGCCATGACACCCAGGCATGCGAGATATGTCTTGCTTTTCACTCGCATGTCCTTGACGATCGTCTCGCACAGCTCAAGTTGGGCAAGCCTGAGAAACGGAATTCACCGGTGAAATCCAAGGAAGCCCGGTTGGCAGTCTCTGCAGCTGTGGGGTCCGCCGAGCAGTTAGAATAGATGCAAGCTTTCGAGGAAGAGGTGGCGCAGGCCACGGAGCTCTCCTCTCGGCCGATTTTTGTTACATTCAACCTGGGCTCCACGTTTTCAGGCTCATTTCAGGAAATGTGCCTCTCTCCCCCTACCAAGGGCGAGGGACTTTTGGGCTTGCATACCTCCTGGTGCCGTAAAAAGGACAAGGAACCGAGAGATTCTTCATCTCAGTGAAGACGTTCTTGGGATCAAGAGCAAGCTCGGTCACAGGAATCTCCAGTCTCAACTTCAGTCGAGTCTGCTTCTTCGGCTGCCGGCTTCTTGGCTTTGCCAACTGGTTAGCTAGCCGAGGTCTCGATCAATGATGCGGTGGAGATCACGCTTAACCCTTTTGACCTTCAGTCACCCGACAAGCCCGACAACTCACTTACCAGGACCCCGGTCCTGCCTCTTTCTGATGAGGAAACCCAGCCTTCTGGCATTCCCATCAAGGAACTGGTCCCTGATCTGGGTAAATCACCGGTTCCCCTGGTGTCCCTGGAACGATCCACTGGGCCAGTCCAATCGAGGTCGAGATCTCGGACCCCCTCAACCGAAAGGCCAAGGAAGGCGCATAAATGCTGTAAAAAGAGGTGACACCACCACTCATTTTCCTCCTCAGATGAGGAGAAGCTTCAGCTGAAACTCTGTTGACGCTATGAAGATCTAATGTGGCAACAGCTCATTCTATCTGGGCAGAAGCCCTCTTCTGTTTCCACCCTGGCCGTTGCATGGCTTTCGCCTCCCAGGCCGAAGCCGACTCAATTAGAACCAGTAAAATCTGTTCCTCCACCCACAGAGCCAGTAAAACCTGCCCCAGTTCGGCCAAAACAGGTCTCTCCAATGATAGTGGTGGAGCCACCACCTAAACAGCCCTCGGGAGGGGCTGCTATGAAAGGATTCTCAGACAGTTCCGGGTCTCCCTCATAGAATCTCAGTCACCCTCACACCTGACCATCCCAGGTGTGTGCAGGGGGACCGTGGTGGCCAACCAATTTATCCGGATTCCTCGGATTCCGACGACACGACCTTCACTCTCATCCGCTGGATAACGAGTCAGTGGGTTGTCCGTCAATGGAGGAAGACCCTTTGTCATTTATGGGAATTCTCCACCTTGCCTCCAAAGCCACGGGGATGCCCCTGGAACCTGTCCAGAAATGGGCGGAGTACCCACTTACAGATATTCTTAAAAGAGGGGATACCCCTGCGGAAGCCTTCCCAGTGGCCGTGGCCATTGTTGGCCCGGCTTTGGAGCTCTGGCAGCATCCTGCCTCCTGCCCAGTGCCGTCTGCCCAGATGGCCTGCAAGTATACAGTGCCCATTGGGTCCCTCTGGGGGTTCACGGAACATACCCCACTTGAGGGGTTAGTGACCACTTCTGTGTTCAGACGCACAGGCAGCTCCGCCAACACTGATAGACCTCCAGACAAAGGAGTCCAAAATACTGGACCACTCTGCCAGGAAGGTTTATGCAGCCTTCTCTTTAAGTCTCCATCAGACAAGCTTGTCCATCATCTTGGCGCACTTCTCTCATGCCCTCCTGGGTTCCTTGGATGAAGTTGTTCCGCACCTCCCCATGGACCTTCAGACTATGGTCCAGCAGGACCAGGGCCAAGCCGTTGCCAAGCAGCAACTTCAGATGGCCTTGGACCTTGGGGACTCTTGCGCCCGTTCGGTAGCAGCTGCAGTTGCCATGCACTGCAGGGCTTGGTTGAGACTTTCCACCTTCATGGTGGATACCCAGCACAATATCATTGATGTTCCTTTCCTGAGCACTGATCTCTTCAGCCCAGGTGTGGATGGTCAACAAATCGAACAGTCAAGTGCCACATCGGACTCAGCTTCTTCTGCCCAAAAAGACGCCTCTGGCGCAAAGAAACAGCAGAAGAAGAAGCCATTTTGGCACCCTGCTCCTGCAGCCCAGCAGCCCCCCTTTCAGGTTGAGCAGCAACAGCAGGCACAGGCTTGGTGCACTCGGCCCAAGTCCGGGCCTTCAGCGGCCCATAGACATGGAAGTCGAGGTTCAGTTGGCTTCCAATCTGGAACCTCTTCCTCCAAGCCTGTCCAGTGCAGGATAGGGGTTGCCACCCCTATTCCCGTCACGTCAGCTCTGGGTCCTCCCGTGGGGGAGGCCAGCTCCACCACTTTTTTTCCGCCTGGTCCGCTGTTACCACGGGCAGGTAGGTTCTAGAAGTGGTTGGCCAGGGTCTGCCTCTGGAATTCGAGCAGTACCCTCCCAGTTGAGCCTGCGCCCCTCAGGAGGAAAGGATATCAGTCCACACTTGGTTGACTTTGAGAGACAACATAGCCCAACTCCTCTTCAGAGAGGTAGTGGCTCAAGTGTCAGATCCCCCAGTCTACACAGGGTTCATTTCCAGTTACTTCCTGGTCCCGAAGCGGATGGGGGGGCTGGCACCCCATTCTAGATCTGCATGACCTGAACCAGTTTCTCAGGTCATGCACCTTCAGGATGGTAACTCTGTCCCAGATCATACCATCCCTGGAGCAGAACATGTGGTTCTGCTCTCTGGATCTCCAGGACATGTTTTTTCACGTCCCAATCCGTCTGTCTCACCAGTGGTTCCTCTGCTTTAGAGCAGAGAGAACCCTTTACGAGTTCCAGGCCATGCCATTCGGCCTGTCATCAGCCCCATGGGTCTTCACCAAATCCATTGCAGTGGTGGCAGCCCACCTCAGGCGTCGAGGGGTCAGAGTTCATCCCCACTTCGACGATTGGCACTTGGCAGGTTTCACCCAGCAAAGAGGTGGAGATGTCGAGTTATCTGGCCTCCAAAGCTGCACTCAGCTTGGCCTTCTGATCAACGAGGCCAGGTTGGAGCTCGTGCCTGCGCAGGTGATATGTTTCATCGGGGCAGAGTTCAACTCTTGCTGAGCCAGAGCCTGGCTCCCAGTGGACAGGGTGGAGCCTCTCACCTCCTTTGCCCATCATTTCTGGTTGGGTACTTGCGCCCTTGCCCAGGAATTTCTGCACCATCTGGGCTACATGGTGGCCTGCACCACCGTGGTTCAATGGGCCCGGTGACATATGTGCCCCTTTCAGTGGGAGCTGGCCGCCCAGTGGACTCAGCGCCACGGTCAGTTCGACCAGCTGATCACTCTGACCTAGAGGATGTGGGATGCTCGCCAGTGGTGGACCGTCCTGAATCATCTGCAGGAAGGGATCCCGTTTGTCTGCCCCGAGCCGACGGTCGTCCTCACGACCGATGCCTGTCTCACAGGCTGGGGAGCCCACATGAGGAACCACAGGACCCACGGGTTCTGGACCCCTGAGGAATCCCGGTGCTATATCAACCTGCTGGATCTCAGAGCGGTCAGACTGGTGCTGTCAGCATTCGCTCAATAGCTCTGAGGTCAAGTGGTTTTTAGTCCAGACGGACAATACCACGACCATGTACAACCTCAACAGACAGGGTGGCATGCACTCCCAGCTGCTGTACAGGGAAGTGCTCTGCATCTGGACACTTGTGAGCTGCCTGGAGGCAGATCTCCTAGCCATCCACGTGGCAGTAGCCTCAAATCAACTGGCGGACGCTCTCAGCCGCATAGGCGAGACAGCCCATGAGCGGTCTCTCCATCCAGAGGTAGCTTACAGCCTGTTCTCCCACTGGGGCAAACCGATGGGGGACCTGTTTGCTTCTAGGAAAAACACCAAGCTGAGGCTGTTTCATGCCCACCCCCCTCAGCAGGGCTCGCTGCAGGGGTATACCTCCTCAAGGCCATGGACCCCAGGCCTCTTCTACACCTTCCCTCCATTCCCTTTGATTCACAGGGTGCTTCTCAAGGTGAGGAAGGACAAGGCGCAGGTGATCCTGGTAGCCTCAGACTGGCCCCGCCAGTTCTGGTACCCAGATCTCCTCAGCCTCAGCAACAGGCTCCCGAGGCATCTTCCAGCACGTCCGGACCTGATCTCAGTCAATCAGGAGAAGGTATTCCATCTGGACCTTCAATCCCTGCACCTGACAGCCTGGTACCTGAGCGGCTAGAGTTCCAGGCATTGGGTCTCTCTGAGAATGTACCCCCAGTAGTGGGAGCATCCAGGAAGGAGTCGACCAGAAAGTGCTACGCCTTCAAATGGAAACGATTTTCCATTTGGTGCCAGGGCAAGGGCCTGGACCCTCTGTCCTGTCCTTTGGCGAGCATTTTAGACTACCTTTGGTCTCTGTCCAAAGGGGGTCTTCGGTCTTTGACCTTTAATGTGCACCTGGCAGCCATCTCTGCTTACCAGGCGTGGACCGGTCAGCAGACAGTGGCACAGGAAAAGGTGGTCTGGCGCTTTTTCAAGGGCCTAGATCATATATTCCCTCTGGTGTGTGAACCTCCATCTCTGTGGGATTTATTGCTGGTTTTGGCAAAACTCATGGGCAAGTCATTCGAATCAATGCACAAGTGTGAGATGTCACACTTGTCATGGAAGATTGCCTTCCTGGTGGCTATCATGTCTGTCAGAAGGACTGGAGAGCTCCAGGCACTTTCGGTGGAGTCTCCTTACATGGTCTTCCACAGGGACAAGGTTGTCTTATGCCCCCACCAGAAATTCCTCCCAAAGGTGGTGTCAGAGTTTCACCTTAATCAGGTGTAGACTCTGCCTATGTTCTACCCAAACTACACCTCGGATGCTGAGTACAGGCTCCATACTTTGGACCTGAGATGAACTCTCTCCTATTACAAGGAGAGGATGGCGGAAATTCAGGGCGAGGTTTGCCAGCTGTTTGTCACCTACGCTGAAGCCACACCTGGCAGACCTGCAGCAAAGCGGATGATTGGCAGATGGATTACATCTTGCAGTGATCTCTGCTATAGGTTGACTGGTAGGGAGCCTCCCGTAGGGCTAAGAGATCATTCCACCCGCCATACTGCTGCGTCGGTGGCTGCTTCCAGGGACATCCCTATCCAGGAAATCTGCAGGGCTGCTAACTGGAAGACAGCAAACACCTTCATCACCGATTACCACATTGACCTTGAGTCATGCTGGTTTTGGGGCCTCGGTTCTCCAGTCTCTCTTCCCTAAATAGGGGGTGTGAGCCATGCCTTCCTCCTGCCAGAGAACTGCTTGGAGTCTGCCAAGAAGTGTGGATGAACAACATATCCACGTCCCTAGAAAAACAGGTTACTCACCTGTAACAGTAGTTCTAGGAGTGGTATATGTTGTTCATCCACACTGACCCATCCAACCTTCCCAGCTGCGATGCATAAACCTGGCTTCCAGCGGGCTACAATCTGACGTCATGGGACAGAGCCGAGGGTTATAACACCCGGGTGGGAGGAGCCAACTTGAAGACCTTCCGGCAAGAATTAAAGGGGAAAGGGACATGCCAAGAACTGTGGATAAATAACATATACCACTCCTAGAACTACTGTTACAGGTGAGTAACCTGTTTTTTTCTGCAGCAGCTTTGCGTCATGCTTGTGTTGCTCACTGATTAGATGTCAGTCATTTCTAATACCGGGATAACCTGTTTTGGGCATCATGGGGATTTTATAAATTGCAAACCCACCCAGTTTACACCCAGAGAGCTTGGAGGGCCAACAGTGTTCTATGACTCCTTGCTGGGGCGGGCAGGATGTTGGTACCAAACTCCACATCTTAGTTTTCTCCCTCCAGGTTGATCATCTGTAAAAAGGAGAGAATGCTGGTGAAAGGGTCCGGATTCCACCTGGACCTCCTGATTATTGTGGCCATGGGCGGGTTCTGTGCCTTGTTTGGTTTGCCGTGGTTGACAGCAGCCACCGTGAGATCTGTGACCCACGTCAATGCCTTAACTGTGATGAGCAAAGCAGTGGCTCCGGGGGACAAGCCCAGAATCCAGAAGGTGATAGAGCAGAGAGTGACGGGCTTGTTAGTTGCCATCCTTGTGGGTATGTAAACATGGTGCCTGAAGTAAAAAACAGTGGTTTGAGCTTGAATGAGTTACACCTCAAGCACAAGTGGTCTAACATGAAAATAACTGATAGTGGGCTTCTGACCAAAGCAGGGAGAACTCCATTTGCTTCCTAGGTAAAAGTGTAAATTCTACCACAGACAGAGTAGTAACTCATTTACCACACAAGGATTTTATTGATCTTCTTCGAGGATATCTCCCTCTATAGAGCTGCACCTTTGGAACTATAAGCTGCCAGCATCGGGACCATTCGGAAACTTGCAAAACTGAAGCTGCCCACAGTGATGTATGTCACTGCCGCCTATATAAGATGGGTGGCCTACACCTCATCAGTTTTTATTTCGCCCTCTGTTGACTTCATATTGGACTAAAGAAACGCCTTCTTCATCAAATTCCATCATTGAGCTGTCCCACCGGCAGCACTGTCGCTTGCAATGCTGGTGACCCGGGTTCAGGAACAAGCATGGGTCCTCAGAGGGCCAGCCGGGGCGGGGGGGGTGGAGAGTCCCAGGGGATGCTCACCTCCTCAGGAGAGGGAGGGCTACTGTTCTGTGCTGTGTCACCACCACCTTGCTTGTGTCCACAGGTAGCCAGTGTGAGTGGAGATGCAGGATCAGGGAGGGGGATGTTGATGCACTCTGTTGGCATGTGCATGCTAAGCAGGGCCTCTGTTGATGTCTGTGGGGGGAGAAAAAAAGAGAAAATGGCGGCTGCTGCAGTATAGCATCCTGCATCCACTCGTAGGTCCCGCATTGCTGACCAGGTGCCAGCACTGACACTGAATGTTAATGACCACAGAGGAATTGGGATCCCCTCCAGCGGCCCCACCCTGGGGAGCAATCCAGGGAGGAATACTGCTTAGGGTAAGTCCTATGGAAAACCAATGGAGAGCCAGCTGGAGAGGGAGAAATATAAAAAAAGAAATTCAGTCACTGAAGTTTTTCCTTTTTTTGTTTTTTAACAGCAATTTTCCATATGACGTATACCTTGCTTTCGTTGCTGTAGTAGATACAGCTGTCGCCACTTGCTGCTTTTTTACACATCTCTTCTTTGGAAACCACCACAAGGGATACTCCTGGGCCCACTTCTGTGTGCCAGGCTCTGCTCTTCGGATCCAGCTTCTCCCTTTGTTGGTCTCCCTCTCGTCGAACAGCACTGTACCTCAGGGTTGTGCCGTTCATCCAACTTGCTGTCTGTTGTTTGTGCTGTTCTCCCTCTGGGTTCTGGTGATACACCATTGGGTTCCTCTTGTGGGTACTTCTGGCCATGTCCTAGGCCTCTGCTTCTGCTGATGTGAACATCTTTGTGACACAGAGGTTGGTTGCTCATGTTGGGCTGGTGTCCGTATTCTGGCCCACAGCTTGCTGTTTGCTAGTTGTCGTCTGGCTGTGCGTCATCGACGATCTTGCTACAGTTGTGGCTCTGTCATCTGTTTGACTCAAGAGACTGTTGCCTTCTTTGCTATCAACCTATTGATATTCTCCAGTCGCTCTGCCTGTCATTATTGTCATTATGACCTCATGGTCATTTGCTGGCTGTGTGCTCAGATCCATATGCAGGCCCATGGCTCTTTGCTTGTAGGTCATTGCCTCATTCTTCTTCACTGATGCTTCTGCTGTGTTTTTTTTGGCTCTGTTCTTTGTTTTTCTCCAGGGATTGTTGCTTTATTTACCATCTCTGTTCTCTGCTTGCTATTTATCGGCTAGCGTGCCTCATCATAATTCCTGCTGCTGTTAAGGCTACTATTCTGTTTCACTAAAAAAAATACACCAACACCTTAATCTTGTTCAAGGTCACTTGGCATTCATCTGTATTCCCCTCCCCTGGGTCGTGCCTGAAAATAGGCAGAAATTGTCTAGTGCACTTACCCGGTCAACAAAAACTAAATAAAATAAACTACAGAGACTGTTGCCATTTGAACGGTTGATATTTATGCTGTCAACACCATTCGTACTGCTCTAAACTTCCCAACACTGAGATGAGATTACTGGCTATATATCCTTTCTTTGTTGCTCCTTCATGTTGTTCTGTATTCTTACCTTTGTAACCTCCTGGGTTGTACCTGAAAATAGGCATTTTTTGCCTAGTGTGCTTACCTGGTAAACAAAAGCTAAAATAAAAAAAACATCTCAGTCGGTTGCAGGCTGTAATGCAGGCCATTTACTATCCCATAGCTCTTTGCTCACAAGTTGTCATTTGGCTTCACTTAGCATCCATTCCTGCTAGTTTTATTAGCTCTGCTCTGTGTTACTCTAGTAACTGTGGCCAGCTTTGCCATTGACTTTGCACCTGTGCGTTTTCACAGTGCTTGGCATAGATTACCTTTCCCTGTCACCACTACTCATGCTGTTTTGGCACAAGGCATCCTAGGATTTCATTGGTAGCAGGCTGCTCTTGTCATCTTTGGGGCAACTGTCTGCCGGCATGGTTGTTGTCTTGTTAAACATGGCAACATGCTGTGGTGTCTGGCCCCATTCATTGGGTTGCTTTTACATCAGCTGCCACCCTTATCATTATCTGTCTCCCTGTTTGCACTGCCCCGTCTTCACTGTTGTTGCCATATCAGGACTTCCTGCACCTTCAGTCCCATTATAATTCACATAAACACTCTCTAGTGCCCACAGTCACTTGCCAGATGGTCACCGGTTACATTGTGGGTACTGTTGCTCGCCCGTTGCCCATTTTTGGGCTTGTCTAATCAACATTAACTTGGTTGCTACTGTATCTTCATCCCATATCATACATTCGTTGTCAGCTTGGCCCCCATCGTCAGTATAACCACTGTCTGGTGTTTTAGCCATACTGTTCCTTTCCTCCTCTTGATACTGAGGTTGGGATGTGGCTCTTGCTCTTCTAGATGTGGCAGACTGGATTTTGTAGGTCAACTTTCCTGTTGCTCGTGGATGCAACTGTTGCCCCACTGTTTTGTGGGGCCTGAGACTGAAGTGATTTTTGTGCTCCACTCTCTTCCTGCTGATGTCTCATCAGGTGGTATTTGTTGCCTAGGCCAAGTGGTAATGCCTTAGTTCTTGCTAGTGGTTCCAAGTCTGGCAGATTTATACTACTCTGCCTCTTCCGCCACTGCCATGCCTGTAACTGGCTACACAGCTGCTCTACATAGGTTTAAAAGCACCACATTTTTTGTGTACTGTGCCATCTCTCGGAGTCTGTGGTGCCTTGCTGCCATAGGGTGCTTACCTTTTTCCCTTTACAACCATAGGCTTACATACAGGCATTTTGTTTTCTGTTTCAGTCGTTTCCGGTTTCCGGTGGTGGTTCTGTCTCTGGATCATCTCGTGGTCTGCCTTCCTGACAGTCTTTCCATGCCTGTTGCCTTGCACTTAGCATTTTTAGCCATGACTTGGATACTAATAAACATTTCTTGTTGACTGCTTCTTGCAGAGTTGGGTGCTTTTTGGCCTTCTCATGGTTTCTAGCTTCTGCTCACCCATGCCACTGGTTGGTTGTCCCTGATTTTATTGCCACGGTCCAGCTTTCAGTGCTGCCCTTCCCTTTCTGTCCTCATACTGTTTGCCCTGGGGTTTGGTTTCCCTCAGGAAGTAGCTATTCTATGCCCTCCCTATCCACACTTCATATATTGTATTACCCTACTGGCAGACAGGTTCGTGCATCCTCTGTTGATCTTCTGGACTCTCCTACTGGTCCCTCATTCAGTGTTGCCAGGGTGGTTGTAATCCAGGTATTCTCTGGTTCTGCTGCAGCTGGGTAGTTGCTGGGCTGTCCCTGCCTTTTGGGCTATGTGTGAGGCTGTTGCATCTCACCTGGTTTTGCATGGTTGTTCCTTTTCCTGTTGTCACAGTAGGTTGCCTGTGCACATTGATCCTGGGGGCATAAGTTTTGCACATTCCGCCACTGCTGCTGACTTTGCTCCATATTTCTCTACAAGGCTCTGGCTTCCCTTGACATGAGTGTCTTCCCTTTTCAGGACTTGCTGTTCATCAAGTATCTGCTGCTGTTCTTCACAGCTGTTTGCCCTGCGAGTCTTTCAGGTTACCATTTCAGTGTCCCTGTGCCTATAGCTTGCATCCACAGCAGTCCTGGTCCAGCCCTTTTACAGCTTGTTCTTCAGCGTAGTGTTTTCTGAGCTCAAGGTTGTGCTCCTCTCCTACTTGGGTTCATCATATTCTGTTAGTGGAGGGTTTGTTCCATTCTGTATGGCCCAGGATGCCTTGATTTCTGGTGACCCCCTTCTGGTCCTGTCTGTTTTGGCTTCCCCGGCCTTGACCCTTCCAAATGGGTCCCGTTCTCCCCTCGCTCTATAGGTGAGGCTTTTTTTTCTTCGTCAAATGCTGCCTGTGACATTTGGACCTTCAGTCCCTGCAGTGTCATGCCTGGCTCCTGCCACTGTGGCTGTGTCCAGCTTGGGGATTTCCCCCACTGTCTCGGTTGTTCTCATGGCAGCTTGGCTAATGTCTCCTCAGCACCAGCATTCCGCATTATGGCCATGTTTTGGTATTTAGTGTTCCTCATTCCCTGGACCATTCTACTGTCCAGTGAGGTGTGCTTTGTTCTACCTCTTGTCTCAGGTGCTGTTCAGTGCAGATACACTCCTTGACCTTTTCTGTCTTTGCTGCTCTCTCCGTGGGCGCTGCTATTGCTCAGTTTTTGGTATTTGCAGGTTCCTTACACTGCTGCTGCTTTAGTATGTCCCAGTCCCTAGACCATTTATGGTACAGAACCTTCATTTGGTTCTGAAATACCTTATATGGGCTCCATTGGGACCCACTGCCACTTGTGATATGCGTTTTCTTACTTCCCAGTTACTTTGTCTGGTTACTGTCCCCTTGGCTCACCATGATTCAGAGCTGCAGGCATTGGTTGTGGGTGCCGCATTCCTTATTGATCTCTCTTTTTTTTTTTATTAGTAATTCTTTTCATCACCCAGCAATTCCAGGGCCCCATCAAGCGAGACCCACACAAGTCACCTGCTACCACCCTGCCTGAATCCCCAGTCCGATGATGAATCGGGGACAGAGTCTCCCTCCCCTCCCCCACCGGCCCCATGAGAGAGAGAGGGGACCTGAGCAAGTCAGTCGGATGGGGACCGGTGGTAGACGTGTGCAGTGCTCACTGGGGACCATCATCTTCCTCCTGGATGCTGGGGTGTTTTCCGCTTTGTGTGCCCTGAAGTGTGGCTGTGCAATGGCATTCATGCCGACACCTGCCGACTCTCCACCCCTGTGCTGGCACCACCATCTACAGTACCCTTGATCTCCATCGGAGGCCGCTGGTGAGTGGTGCAAATCCCACTACCCACCCCAGGAGAGGAGAGCAGTCCCTTTGACACTCGATCCTCTCCTTCCCCAGCCGACTCCTGGCAACCCAAGTCCATTCCCGAACCCGGGTCGCCAGTGTGACGTGAGGTGTGGCGTCCACGCTTCAACCCTCAGCACCACTGGGCCAACATCTTATTGTTCTCTTTAATCGGGTTTTCACACTGTACCTATCCTCAGTTCTTTCCCACGGTGCTGTCTGCCTTGGCACTGTGTCAGAACCTCCACCTTCTTGTGTTTAATTTTCTTCCTCTCTGAATGTGGCATAGTTATCCTGCATTCTATGACAGTCCATAAAACCTTTATGCTTCTATTTGGCTTGCATGATGGACTGCAAGCAGGCATCCTGGTGGCTTTCTGTTTCATATGTCACGAAGATGGTTGGTTGCCTCTGTTTCTGAGAACTACCATATCAGAGTGGTTGGCATCTTGCATTTCGTTTTGTTTCTGGAAGCCTCCACCCGTGGCATGGCTTCTTCTGTGGTTTGTTGTCATTCCATTTTGGCAGCTGCTAGATTCTCTGCCATGGTTTGGATCTGGTGCCCTGTAGATGGTCTCGCTTTGGCTTTGCCACCTTTCGAGGCCAGTTGTCATAACTGTCCTGTGCTTTCCTACTGTCTGGCTTTCCAAATGATTTGCAGTGTGTTACTTCTCGGGAATTGTTCAAAAGGTGTGGCTGTATGGAGGGAGGTGACCTCAAAGAAGACAGGTTAGTTACTTACTAGTAACAGTAGATCTTCAAGAGAGACTCCTCTATAGAGCCCACGTTCACCCTGGTGCTGCCCCCTTCTGTATTTTAGGTGGTGTACTCTGGAAAATGTGCTCGTTATTGCACGCTTGGTCATTTCCTTTTCTGCATCCTTCCAGTGGGCTTGTTCTTTCTGGAATCTCCTGTTGGCCTGGTGGGGTTTGGTCTCCTGTTCCTTGTCGGTATGGTAAAACTCTGAGCTGGTCTCCGGCACGAAAACTGAGGAGTTATGTGGCACCCATGTTATATAGGTGGCCCCAACATATGTCACCACAGGCTCTCCCAACTAGACAAACGTTTCTGAGTGGTCCTTACACCAACAGCTTACAATTCCAAAGCTATGGCTCTATGGAGGAGATTCTCCCAAAGATCTGTTGTTACCGATAAGTAACAAAGCTTTTCATTATATTATGTCAATAGTACATCAATTGTTGTGCCAGCTAGCTGTACCAACTTTTCACAGAATTTGACCCACTTCCTTTGAGGGATTTTGTGACACCATATAATAATTAAAACAGGGAAAGTGAAAACATTTTAAATTTCATTTTTGCCTCCAGTGTTTCAAGCAACATGTAGTGCTTTTTATTTATTTATTTTTTTGGGTTAGTATTTCTCCCCAAACTGCCACTGCCCTGCTTCCACCTCTGTCAGCCTGGTGGATACCTAGGTCCGACACTGACCCAGACCCACGGAAGTGCCTCTTACCAGTCCTGTGGGGAACCCTCCCACAGTAGGGCCTGGGGGGGGGGCAATTATCCCCTCCATACTTCTCCAAATGTAGTGGCAGGGGAACTTCATCATGCTGGACAGGCGGCACAGAGCATGAGTGCTGTTGGCATCATCCTGCTGGGGTGAGGCCATTTCCATAGTTTCTCTTTACCAAGACGCTTGGCTGTGAACGTGCAGCATGTTCCCTAGCAAGCATACCTGCACCACAAAGCTAATGCGTCTCCCCTTCTACTGCCATCCCTAACTGGCTTGCACCTCCTAGGCACCACCAGGTGGGGTTGATGCAGTGGGGATAGGTTTTCACCCACCCTGAGGAGGAGAGTATTCTGCGAGACACTCCGCCGTTCTTCCTCCGCCAGCCCTCCATCATCCCTACTCATTCCCCAACATGGATTGTTAACGTCGCAGGCAGTAGCCCTGCTGCTGTGCCGATGAGCCAGCATATACTTAAGTGCTTTATTAAGCAGTATGGTGCTTTGTAGAGTTACATAGTTTGCCAGCAGAATTGTTGCTTGGCAGTTATTTGCTGGACTGGGTGGGGGAGAAAAAGCCTTCTTTCATGCCCAGCAGATAAGGAAGTACCTGTGGGACCCCCCACCCCCCCGAGGCAGTCATATGCTATTCTGTTCATATAAAGTGGATTACTCAGTACCAGTAAGTTACCTGCATATCAGGTTTCAGGAGCAAGGTTGGATATTGGTACCCCTGTACAGAATATAAGGTCAGTTCCTAAAGACAATGTCAGCTGCCAATTTTAGTTTTTTGTGTTTGTTTTTTATCATTCTATTATCGTTTCTGGTTATGTCCCTTGGTGTCTTTCTAGGTCCCATGGTTGTTATCTGCCACTGTGAGATTCCACCAAGATGTTCCAAGAATCAGTCTTCACCACTGATTCCAACTTAGGGGTCTAGGCCAGAGGCACTAACACCCTGCAGGAGCAAAGCTTTTGGCCAGGGGGCTGGCCATGACTACTCGGGATGGCACTTAGGTACCCCCCCCCCCAACATGGTGTCACGTGACAGCCAATAACTTGTCGGCTCCATCATCAACCACAGTTCTGTTCTTCCTGCTATCTAGTGCACACTGTGGGAGTGTAGCACCTCAGTTCACATCATTGCTACTTATTTTACTGCATCACTGTAATTTTTTCTTTATTTGCAGTGGCACCTATTTTTATTTTTGTACTAGTGTGTCAAAGTCAAAAAAAAGGTGGGGGGGCCAAGTCATCGAAGAAAGTCAGACAGCCACCCATTATGTGTCATTGACCCTGTGGGAAACCAATTGCTGTGCCGGACCAGCATGAATCCTGTGCAGCCTGTCTTGGACCAGGGCATGACATGGAGGCATATGAGGACTGCTTCTCTGTGGGCCATGGTAGTGGATGCATGGAACAGCCTTCCTGAGGAGCTTGTGGGGTCTAAAACTGTGGGAGAATTCAAGAATGCATGGGACAGACATAAGGCAATTCTTGTGGGGGGGTAGGAAGAAATGGGCTGTTGGTTAACTAGGATCTGCGACCTATCCTGAAAGTAGGGAAATGGGCAGACTAGATGGGCCAAGCGGTCCTTATCTGCCATCAAAGTCTATGTTTCTATGACCAAAAAACCCTTGAGAACCGCAAGTTGAGGTGGGGTCACCCGATCCCCACCTTTGGAGGCAGACTTTGCACACATGTTCAAGTTCAGGTCTCTAGGCCTTTCCCCTTGGCCTTTTCGTGGGACCTCGGGTTCCATGTTAGTATGGAGTTCTCTTCTGCCTCACTGAGCTGAGATGTCAGAGACTCCAGTGGATGAGTCTAGTAGAAAACTGACTCCTGGGTGATGGACTTTGAATCCTACACAGTCTGCCTGCCCTGAGCAGCAGATGTCCCCAGTGACAAAGCCACAGCTATACGCTCTGTCTACACTGGTTGAAATCTCAATGTCATCCTTTAGTGTCTTCCATGCTATTGTCACTATTTGGGGTGATGACATAGCAGGTGGCACCAAGAACAATGCTGGGCCCCTTCTTGATACAGTTTGCAGTGTCAGGACAGGGACCAACACTGAGACTGTTGTCCGCACTGTTGCCAGTTCGAGTGTTGTCACCGTCCATGGTGTCACTAGCAACAGCAAGGAGAGTGAAGACTCTGGACCCGGTGACTGGAGCAGCAATGGCAATGGTGCTGATCCTGGGTCCAGCTCTAAATGAGTTGCTGACAGTGATGTCATCTTGGGTGTCTTTGCCAACTCCACTGTCATTGTGACATAGAGGAGGGTGATTGCTCTCAACATGACACTGAAGTCAGCACCAAACAAGTTGTCAAAGGTAGTGCAGGCCATGGAGATGGGGATGACCCTGTCTCTGAGGCTGTCACCTGTCCTGAGCAGCCAGCCAGAGGTGGCACCAACTCAGGGGTCAGATGGTGGCCCGGGGATGGAATTTTCTCCAGAACCATTGGACATCACTGTCACTGGTGAGGACTGGGGTCGCCCTGTGGAACCTATAATGCTTCGCTCTTCTCACATGGGGGTATCCCCCTCCATGAGCACTGAGCGGGTCATTCCTTAAATGTCAGAGGACATCCTTTGGGTTAATCTGCTAGGCCCTCTCCTTGGGCCAGGTCATCTACGCAGTTCAGCTGCCCAGGCTGAGGCCCTCAAGACCAGGAGTCTCAACCCCCCCCCAAGCAAGGCCTTGCACCTTCCTAGAGAGGATGCACTCATTCATAGGCCCCGAGGGACTATTAAAGTGGAAGCAACAGCAGGATTTTATTGGTGCCTTAGAGAGCTAACACAGGGAGTATGACAGGGCCCAGTACAGGCCCTCCTCCCCTGCACCAACAATAACCGGAGTAGGTGCCTCTTCTCCATCAACATCCTCCTTGGAGGATAATAAATCATTCGTCCACCTTCCCTCAGCTGCTGAGTACAATTTGTATTAGCGATTCTTAGTGGAGATGCTCCAGGTGCTAAACCTGGATGCTCTTACAAGCCATGATGTGGCAGCCCTGCTGTTGGGACTTCTCAGAGTTCCCAATCTTGACATTTCTGTTGTTCCTCCAAGACCTAGAGCCTTCTAGGAGTCATCCAGTGTAGTGTGTAGGCATCCGTTCTCCAACCCAGCCATCCCCAGGGAGCTCCTCACACAGTGTCACATATGCACAGGGTCTGCCGGTGATGTACCTCACCCTACTTGGGGGCTTGAAAGTATTGCAGACAGAATTGGGGCCAGGACACCTCATGTGTAACCGTCCTCCAGAGGCAGATCCTGCACATGTGGATGGTACTGGGAAGAAGACTTTTTCCTTGGCATGTATCCTTATGTGCATTTGTGCACATATGGCGACCTGTAACCTTCGCCTGTTGCTGCAGCTTAGCACACTTTTAGCTACCCTGCTGCAGAGCGAGACAGGCAGTCCACTGACTTTTATGTCCAGGGCCTGGATGTAGCTTGGCACCGGTCGAGGGCATCTTAGGATGCCAGCAAGGTGGCTTCCAGGTTGGCTGGAACTGCAGTCTGCATCTGGTGGATGTCATGGCTTTGCCTCTCCCTGCTAGCACCTTTGGCCTGGTGTAAGGTGCTTAACTGCATTTTGAGGGGGCCCCTTCCTCTTCTTTAGGGTGAGGCAGGAACTGTCGGGGAATCCTCCTGCTTCTGTGCCACAGGAGCACCTTCCTTTTCCTGAACAGTCTCAGGTCTCAGGAGACCTGTGAGGAGCCTCTGCCATCAGGTGTTCTCCGCCAGTCGGAGGGCTGAGAGTATCTTTTACCCTCAGAGTGACCAGCTCCTCCCGAAGAGAGATGCAAAAGCTTGCTACTAAGAACCATATGTGGGATTCAATTGTTAAGATTGCTTCTTGGAAGATATGAAAGTTACTTGCGTACTGTAACTTTTGATCTTCTAGAATATCTTTAGCAGAGACTTCTGGTTACATCACCAGTGGGTATGCAGCACTAGCAGTTGAGCTCCAGCATCCTGAGTCCCTGAAAAAGCTCAGAAACTACAGTTTGAGACAAACAAAGCCAAAATATAAAGAGAATTGAGCTTCAGTAAGTGAATGAGTGCACGTCATAAAAAAAAAAAAATAAAAAAAAAATGTGAAAAGCAGCAACAAACCACCCCAGATGCCGAGAGACTGATTCATCCCGTGCTTTCACCGGCAGAGGCAACATCAAGCATGGCAGGT